>OY720451.1:44070799-44253299 GCA_963082715.1 Harpalus rubripes | reverse complement strand
CTTCCATACTACAATTTAAAAAATTATAATTCTTTCGTATTCCTCTTCGTTACATCCATGTGAAGAGCTGATTAGATTTTGGTTAGAATTGGTCAACCGGAAGTACCCTCATTTGAAGATTTTAACTGTTTTTCTTGAAAAAACGATTTTAAATATCATTTTTTCACAATTGATGTTATTATAAATATTAAAGAATATTTTATTCTCTATGCGATTTGAATGCATTTTATATTTCATATTAAATGGATACAGAGTTAAAAAATTATAAAGAAATTAAATATCATATATTAGCTAGCTATGCTATGACTCTGGAAACAGCTGATGTATTAAGAAAATTCTGATTGAAAAGTGTCAGAGTCAAGTGCAGTTGGCAGTATGTATGTGTTATAATATTACTGGAAATATAGGATCTTTTGCTTTCTGTATGGAATTTGTATAAAATACATATAACTGCCTTAAGGTAATGTACAAGAAATAGAATCTTTTGCAAGGAACTTTCTGTATGACATTTATACAAAATACATAGAACTGACAGAAGGTAATGTGCTGGCCACATCAGATTTTTTTAAATGGAACATCCTACATATTTTCTTATATTTTGAATTGTATTCACGTATACGTACATATAAATTTGGTTATCCGATATCTGTGTACAAAGCAGATTGGCACACCCAGTAATGGGTAATATGCCGTGATGATATATTTATTTATTTATATTTATATTTTATATATATATTTAAATTTGGTTTTATTTTTCCTCGGGGTTGCGAAGTTATTCCATTTTTTCTCCAAAAAAAAACCTAATACACGCATTGCTTTATAAAGGCATACTAAAGTTATTTTAATAGTAAAAATTTTTTCTGTACAACTATAACTATACTTTATATTTTCATAATTAAAAAAAAATATATATACAGTTTGTTCAATAAAGCGAATCAAATCTATTCAATTTCAAATTACTATAACTCGTCATTTTCAAATGGAACAGCCTATATTTTATTATTTAGTTGTGTTTCTTTTTGTGTTATCTTTCTATGTTATTAAGGGTATCCTATGCCCAAAACTAATAATTTCGGAGTGATTCACCATTTTTTGTCTAAAGTTATTTAAATTAAATCTATATATATATATATATATATATATATATATATATATATTATATATATATATATATATATATATATATATATATATATATATATATACAGGGTGTTCAATTTATGTGTTTCACTATTGCTATCTCGAGAACCGTAAGAGATACGAAGTCGGTTAAATTAGCAAACAATTTCTATATTATAAGACTATTAAAATGAGCATTACAAATTTTTTTTTTCAACCAGTGGTTCTCAAAATACAGAATTCAACTTTTTAATTTTAAATGAGAACCTACTTTGTTTATTCGCCTATTCGATTTAGCATTTTTTTTCTGAATACAACGATATAAAATGTTTATACCCTTACAAAACAAAAAAAAACGAGAAAAGTGCAAAAGAAAAATTATTATTTTCATATTTATTTCTACATGTAATCAGAGTGCCATGACAAAACCAATTGAATATTTTGTTTTCATCATTGTTTGGGCGATTTAGATGCTTTAAAAAATATTATAAAAATTGTTCAAAATTATTGCCATGCTGATTTATACATAATTCCAGCCTTCTGAACATATTACTTCTTACTTTTCTTAAATTTCGGCCCTCTATGTGGGAAATAATATTTTCGATTGCATTAAGGGGATTAAGGTCCTGGTGATCTTGCGGGCCACGGAATAGGACCATAAGTACCAATCCACAGATTAATATATATATATATATATATATATATATATATATATATATATATATATATATATATATATATACCGGGTGGAACATCATACCTGTGTACATAGGCGATTCATATGAGAAAAACAGTTTTTTCGTGCGCATTGCTCCCCAAATTATTTTAGACAAAAATGCTTCAAATAAATGTTGTAGAGCATAAAATTCTGCATCTCAATCAATAAACAGAATTACTTTTACATGCTTTGTAACGACACAAATTAAATAAGAAAATATTGAAAATTACGTTGAAAATATCAAATAGCCATGGAATTGAAACAAAAATAGAAACAAATAAATGTCTGACGTTTGACAGATAAATAACTAATTTGACGGTAAAATATCAAAATGAATTCAGTTTATTCTAACGAAGAAAGGGTTTTTATAATAAAAACTTTTTATAGTGGAAATTGTTTACGTATAGTTAGAGATTTATTCGCCGTGAAATTTCCAAATAGGCCAATTCCAAGCGCTACAACAATACGCGCGTATGTTCAAAAATTTGAATCCACGGCAAGTGTTGCGGCGGAAAATAGTACAGGTAAATTTAAATTTGAATATTTTTTAAGAGATTTACAAACAAATCATATCTTTATTTATAGGAAATAAAAATAATCGCATTAATTTAGAAAACGAACAAAGAGTTCTGGAATTAATAAATTTTAATCCTAAATTAAGTTCAAGAATAATAGCGCAGGAATGTGAGATTGCTCATTCTACTGTATTGCGCATTCTTAAAAAACATAAATACCACCCTTATAAGATACAATGCCATCAAGACATTTCGCCCATTGATGAAGAAAGTAGGCGAGTTTTTTGTGAAGATATGCAAGAACGAGCAAATCGGGATCGTGATTTTCTTCCATCTATTTGCTTTACCGATGAGTGTACTTTTACATTAAACAATGAACCAAACGTTCAAAATGATAGGCACTGGGCTCTAGAAAATCCAAGATTAAATGTTACCACCAGAACGCAATATCCTCAAAAAATTAATATTTGGGCAGGCATTTTTAATAGCAATATTATTGGACCATTTGAGATCGTTGGCAACTTAAATTCTGAAACATACTTAGAACTCTTGATTAATGAGATCGGCCCTGCATTAGACAGCGTAGCGCGCGAAAATCAGGAGGTTTGGTTTCAACAAGATGGCTGCCCAGCTCATTTCGGAGTAAGTGTTAGAGATTATTTAAACCAAGCATTTCCAAATCGCTGGATTGGTCGTGGTGGAACTTTAAATTGGCCAGCCAGATCTCCTGATTTAGCACCTTGCGACTTTTTTTTATGGGGTCATCTTAAATGTAAAATTTATAAGCAGCGCCACCCAAATATTAATTCATTGAGAGAAGCTATCATGGAGGAGAGCGCCTTAATCACAAATAGGCAGCTCGCTAATGTATGAAATTCATTCTACAATAGACTTGGTTATTGCTTGGCTGAAAACTGAGGATTATTCGAATATTTGTTATAATAATAAATTGTAGTGATTATTTTATTCAGAGAATTACTGTTTGAAATTTGAATTGTAGTAGATGTTTACATGAATTATTTCCAATTTAAAAAGATTTTCAATAAAAATCCTATAAAAAATAAATATTTCATTGAAATGTACAATTGTCGTAATAATAGGTATGGAGATTTTTGTGTGAATTTAATTTACCTATTTATTTGTTTCTATTTTTGTTTCAATTCCATGGCTATTTGATATTTTCAACGTAATTTTCAATATTTTCTTATTTAATTTGTGTCGTTACAAAGCATGTAAAAGTAATTCTGTTTATTGATTTAGATGCAGAATTTTATGCTCTACAACATTTATTTGAAGCATTTTTGTCTAAAATAATTTGGGAAGCAATGGGCACGAAAAAACTGTTTTTTTAAATACCAAAGTTGAAAAGTTTTATATCATATTTTAATATATTTTTTTCTAGAAAATCTGTTTATAGCTTTAAGTAAAGTACTATTTCCGGTTTATCAATTTTAGATAAATGTAATATGTTGTTCTCATTAATATAAAAGTCTTAAGAAGATAGACTTAACCAGTCACAGCAATAAAAACATGGTTCATAATTTCAAAGAATCTGGTTGTAATATTAAAAATGAACAACTGAAATTTTAAATTATGAATAAGGAAGATGTAATTAATCCGATATCGTATCGATTTAAAAAACTGTAACAAATAAGAAAAAAATTACATCATAATGACAATATTAGCCATTTTTTAACTTCAATTTTCTTCAAAATATTAACATTTTTAAATCAATTAATTACGATACCTTGTAAATATATATTGATTCTATTAATGTTTTGTTTTTAAAAAGATATTAGATTTTGGCTAAAATTGATAAACCGGAAGTGATACTTTACTTGTCACGTCAAAAATAGCGATAGCTAATTAAAACAAAAAGCGTAACAAATGTATGATTTTTTATGGCATAAAATACTTTTTATTTTTTAATAAAATTATAATTTGACAATTAAACATCAAACATTTGTTTTAACTCCACGGTTAGCACTATTAAACTGAAATTATCAAAATTTTGCCTCAACAGAATTTGAAATCAGACAGAATTTAACTTAATGTTAAAAAATTGAGGGTCGCTTGTTCAAAGTTTTCTGGTTTTATTCTCTATAAATCTGCCTTTTACAAGTTTTGAAATAAAATGTACATAATTCTAAAAACTCTTATTAATTAAAAAAACAATTAATTAATGTTGTTCCCCTTCATTTCAAAGTCTTAAATAACAAATTTGAAAAGTTTTAGATTATAACATATTTTAAAGTATCACTTCCAGTTTATCAATTTTATCCAAAATCTAATATTTTATTCTCCTTGATATAAAAGTCTTAAATACTAAAATTGAATAGTTTTGGATTATATTTTAATACAGTTTTTCATTAAAAACTGTTATGGGCTTCAAATAAAGTACTACTTCCGGTTGACCTCGTTAAATGAATGCAGAAAGTTTAAATACGGAAAATAGAAATTTTTCGAAATTTGATATTTTATAGTGGACGAAAAAATCGCACGCACGCACACATACACGCACGCGCGTACGCACGCGCACAGGCGCACGCACACAATAGTAAAAACGTGTTGTGGGGACCCTAATTCGTGCTTATTTACTGAAAACTCATTATCAAATTTTTGGACCGAAAACATTACCACTCTTATCTTCGGTATGGCGAGAGGTATAAACAAACCAGAAAATTGAATTTTCAGAGTAGGAGTAGAAAAAATATTATAAACTATGAAATAAATAAATACATATATCATCATGGCATATTACCCATTTCTGGGTGTGCCAATCTGCTTTGTACGCAGATTTCGGAACGATGACATATTTGTACTATGAGATGAGTGAATTAAAAATATACAAAAATATTAGTAAAATGTGACCCCTCCTAGATGCTAAAACGTATAGCGCAAACCTGGTATGCTTGCCTAGCACAATCCGTTTCCAGGTTATTAAGCTTCTTTGAAGAAAATATGTAACTTTGTTATTCATAAATATAAGCAATATTATTTTGCATAAACATATTCTTGTTCATACCATATCTGAAATATGCGTGTATATTAATTATTTTTCTCAAAAGTATATTATTTACTTTTTTACTCATAATACTGTAAATGTGAACACATTTATAGATACCATGTAAAAGCCATTTATGTACTTACATATGTTAAATAATGGTATGTTATGTTGTATCTTCAGAGTCCGTTATTCTGCGGGAATTCATACGGCATTTACTATACAGAGACTACTAATTGCAATGATAATGAAATGAAATGAAATGTGAAACTTCTGAATGCAAGTGCGTGAGAAACAAGAAACAAACAGTGAATGGATTGCTTTGTTGAATATGAAATGCATTTTGCTAATATATGCATGCGAATGCGAAAAATATACTCGCACTAGGTTATTAGTAATGTTTTCGATGAAGATATTTTTATGATCTTACACTTGTGTTCCAAATAAAGGAATGGTATGATTTTACCAAAATCAAAACAATGGCATTACAATTAAAGTTTTAATAAACGTACAATGTAACTATTTCTAATTAATTTATACCTAAAATATGAATCTGATTATATAGTAGATTCTGTGTAAGTGTAAGACTGCAGAATATACAATCCAGATTAATTTTTTAACTTCCATCGTTCCATCCATTACTTACAGACAGGTAAGGGAGGTATTTGTCTTTGGTCAAAAAATTCGATGAGTTTTTAATGAATAGCACGTTTTCGAATCCCTAGAATCCGATTTTATTATTTTTACGATGATGTCTAAATGAATATGAATGCACCAATGCTCCAAAAATTACAATTTACAGTCTTTTGTATTCTACGATTATAAATATTTTCAAAATATCAAGGTTGTATCTACAGTGTTTTGGGAAATTATATTATTTGCACAGTAATTGCATAATATGTATGTTTGAAAATGTCAAACTTGCAACGTACAAGGACCAATGAGCTGCATTTATTTTTAAAGCATATACTGGAAGAATTTTAAAAATAAATTATTTTATAAATTTATAATTTTATCCAACACCTTCTAATAATAACGCTGTAACTATGGTGATTTGAAACAAATAAAGTATCTTAGTTCATAAGTCTATAGTGAGCTAAAAATCATAGTTACGCTGTTATTATCATATTTTAACATTATAGTTACTGTCCGGCAGGCCTTTTCCGCATATTTTTACCAAATATCATTTCGAAAAGACAATTAGAAAATCTTTTATATGCCTACATTTTAAATAAACCATTTGGAGATGTTAGATAAAATTTTGTATGGCACACTGGCAAACATGTGTTAATTACATAAGTCACTAGAGATTTGAGATAATTACCCCACTCGGCCTGACGGTCTCATGGGCTACCATTTTCCTCGAGTGACTTATTTGCAATATAACACACTTGTACTATAAATAACTATAAAATATTTAGGAAAAGTATCAATATAAAGATTATAGAAAATACAGAAAACATTAAAAAATGAGAGTTAAAGGTAAGTATTTTTTAAAATGCCACTTCCGGTTATCCAATTTAAACCAAAATCTAATGGTTTCTTTCTTTGCATATAATAGAGTAGGAATATATTAAAAAAAAATCTGAATGATAGTTCTGAGTTGTAGGTTAGCCGTTACTACATACTACATTACCTACACTACATGATTCACATACTTCATACTCACTCAACATACACACATACACACACACACACACACACACACACACACACACACACACACGCACCCACACACACACACACACACGCACGCACGCACGCACACCCATAGGCATCGTAAAAATGCTAAAATAGATTTTTTAGCCCTTAAAACGTTTTTATTTATCAAAATCTCGATATGCAATTTTAGCACGATAGAGCTATAGAGAGAGATAAAAAGCATTTTCATACGAGTGTGAACCATACGAAAATGGTCTCTAGAGATAATACTGGCGAAAAAAATGAAATTTGTATAACGTTATTACTCTCCAACATACTTAACAATAACAAGTATATGTGACGATATTAATTTTTGTCTAAAGAAAAGAACTAGTTGACCGACCAGTCTTCTTGAAACTTGTTTTTTTTTTTCATTCTTAAAATGAATGCGTTGTTATGAAATAATTTCAGCAATTAATTCCGAAAATGATAAACATGATTATTTTGAATAACTTTACACTTGTTTTAAATTTCTCGAAAACAAGTATCTAATTCTATCGGGTTCGGTGGTACGGCTAGCACGGAATAGCCAAGCCATAGGTAAAGTCCGTCGCGGCCGCGTCACAGCAGCCTGTGTTCTGCGCACAACCACAGCGACAGAAGAGGAACACGTACACAGTACACGTTGACCAAGCCACTGCGGCCTTCGCCGGCCGGTACCGGTGCCATGCGGTACCAGGCCGCACAGGCACTTCCCGCACAGGTACGTACGGGCCCAAAGGAAACCGAGTAAAATTTTTGTTTGGTTTGTTTTTGATTTTTTTTATTTCAAAGTATGTATATTATATTATGGGTGGTAGTTACACATGGTAAGACATTTTTTTTAGAGTACATATTTAATATTTATTTATTTAACTATTTACAGTTTTATAATGTTTATAGTATATATGATAGTCAAAAAATTGGCAATAAAATAAATTTATTTGTCAGAAATAATTAAGTAGGAAATAATAATGAACGTAATAAAATTTATTAAGAAATATTAATGTACATTGTAAAAATACTAACCTAATTCAAGAACTTTCGAATGTTTAAGTTACATTTTGAAGATAACAACTTAGTAATTTTCTTGAATAATTCTCCATTTTCAATGGATCTATTATATTAAAAGAGAGAGATATTAATAGAAGTGAGATGTTCATGGTGCGCAATTGACTTTTAGCGCAGGTGGGTGATATGGTGGAGAACATTTAAATTTAAAATATGGCGACAAATACATGTACAACAAAATAATAAATCCGAGTAAATTTAGGTATCTTATATGCGATGGATACTTCAAAAAGAAAGGAAAAAACAGATAAGAGGATATAATATGGCATTATTCTGAACAAATCTGTGCGTCTTACTGATCAGTAAATAATGAACAGAATCGCAACGAAACTGCTACTAATGTATAATTTTATATTAATCAACAATGTAGATGCGTTTTTGTCAGTTTTTTTTTTACAGATCTAAGACGTAAGACTTGCAAATTTGTTCAGAATTGGTCTATAAGTTTTATAAAGAAGGTTATGTGCGATAACAATTGAGATGAGCGATCATGTACCTACCTATTACTAAACACTGAACAATATTTATAAAATGGTTTTTTTGTTGTTATATGTTCCTGCATATTTGCACTTCAAACTTGCAAATTTATTATACCAAAACTATCGAAAAGTGACAGTTAATAGCATAGATGTCAAATGATTTGCTTATAAGACGAACCCCCAACTGTTATACCTTGATCTGTGGGGTAAGTGAGGAGTGCGAGGGGACGGCTAGTAGGTTGGGCTTGTTCTTAACACGTGATTGTTTAGAAGGGGTTTCAATATCCCACAACAGTACAGTTTGTAACAAAATAATTGTATTGGTTTAAAAGTGGAGACAAGAGTAGATATTACTCGTAGTTGATTCTTGACAAGAATATTTTAAATTTTTAATTTTTTCTCAGCTATTACAGATGTTATTTAACAATAAAAATGTTTACTTCAAAAGTTAAAACAAAATAGCTCTCCCAGATATAATTAAGGGAAATAAAGATTGCGTTTGATAATAAAATTTAGTAAAAAATAAAATGAACATGAAATAAATAAATGGATATTTTAATATGGAGCCGTTTTTTTCTCAACATTATAAATATTTATTAGATATAAATATATAATTCCTGCAATATACATAATTTGATTTTTACAAATAAAATGAGTTTTGCTCTATGTAAATTCCAAGATATTTTTGGCTATTTGTAATTTTACAATTTGTAAGTTTACTGTTGTATACGAGTATTTACCTACAACAGGTGTATTTGTAAGAATGTTATGCACCTGTGGCCTGTGGTACAAAAAAGCTAGTATTTAAATTATTGAAAAAATGTTAATAAACAAACAAAACTAAAATTAAACATATATTAAAAAAACTTTTACAGGAAAAAAAATAATAGAAGCAGGTAGTATTAATTTTAAAAAATTTCATTTAGAGTACCTACTTTATATAACGTATAACAAGGTTAGTTTGTAGAAAAGGTTGCCTACTTAATATGTAAAACTATAAAACATCCCCATGTAGTTAACCAGTTTTTTGAAATATCCAGTATAGCAGATTTTTAATTGTTTTACTTTTTTTATTTTCAATACACTCCTCTATATAGCTTATAGATTCAATCTACTAACTCAGGCAATAAACAATCCATTTGAAAAAATTTACCAATTTTTCTTCCGTATTTTCGCGCCAGAAAACATCGTCCCATTCTTCAATTCACTAGATGATGTACAAACAACTAATATACATTTAATGCTCCTTGTTGTTCTTAACTGGCCCTGAATTTGATAATACCAGCTGTGGTATTTATTAATACAAGGTTTATTGGAACGTTCATCTTTCTCCCAAAAAGTTATTTTTTTATTATTTATGAATGCATCTAAACTTAAATTTTGGGGGTTATAAGGGGACTTTATTTCTACAACTGTATAGTTCCCTACTAATCCGTCTGGTGTAGTATACTAAATCCAAAGCCTTATAAAACGAATACAAAAATAAAAAAAATAAAATTTAAAGAACAGGCGCTATACAGTCTTGAAGGCATCCTTTATCTTTTTATTTAAATAATGGTCAATTCGGACCAAAATTAGTGTAAATTTCGTGGCCCTGACAAGAACATATTTTTGCTTTATTTAGTACGGGTGGGTATTCCTCTTAAGACCTGATATTACAATCTCTGATAAAATATAAATTTTATCTAATTTACATTTCTGTTTGTAATACAGAAAATATTATTTTTTTGTCGTTTTGTTCATTTTTAACAGGCATAAATTTATTTTATTTCGTTCTCGTCATTTGGCAACATGGTGTCACCCAAGGTTCGTATACAGGGTGTTATGTAAGTAAGGTGCCATAGTTCATGGTATGATAAAAATAACTGAAAGAAGTTATAATCTGTCGAGTTGGACTGTAAAGTCGACCAATTACAAACCAACTTCTTATTAAGTTAAAATCTAAAAATCAAGTTGTCCCAAAAAACAACATTTGCCAGTTGTCATAAATGACGTTGAATTTGTAATCAGTGATCGACATGCATTTGGTATACGGAGAAGTGCACCAAAAAAATCGCGCTGCTGTGAGACGCTACATGGAGTTATTCCCGGACAGAAGAATTCCTAGCCGAAACGTATTTGTACAAGAACACTTCTGTGTGTTATGTATTTATGTTGGTATACATATTTAGGGATTTTGACTTTTATAATAAACGGATGTAGCCACTCTGAATATGGATTTGGTCAGATGGTACTGGTAGTGAAAAAACGTGGAGTTTATTAAGTGTGTGTAATAAAGTAAAATATTGTACATCATACTCCCCAGATTTATTATATACCTAGCCGCATTCCAAAATATAACATTGGCGACGAGAGTAAAACTTGTAACAAGCGGATGCTAAACGATAACAAATTAGAGGTTAGTTTTGCACGTGTAGAACAAAGTTTGAAAAATGAGCAGCGGGTATAAATTTGGAGAGTTTAATGAAGATGTAGAGTCCTTTGCACAGTATGAAGAACGCTTACAAGAATATTTTACGGCAAATGACGTAAAAGATGAGAAAAAGAGGTCAGTACTACTTACACTTATTGGTAGTAAAATATATACATTAATAAAAACTTTAACCACACCCAAAAAGTTAAATGAGTGCACATATAAAGAAATTGTTGATGTACTAAAGAAACATTTCTGTCCAAAAAGGAATGTTACTATAGAAAGATTTAAGTTTTACAGCCGTAATCAGAAGCAAAATGAGAAAATCATGGAGTATGTAATATGTTTAAGAGCTCTAGCTGACACATGTGAATTTAAAACGTTTAGAGAAGAAGCGTTACGAGATAGATTAGTATCTGGCATAGCAAATGTAAACATTCAAAGAAGGTTGCTAGCTGAAGAAAATTTGACATTCGATAAGGCTATAAAAATTGCTCAAGTTATAGAGACAGCAGAGACACAGTCGAGAGAAATTCATGAAGATGAGCCGGTTGAAGCACACAAGGTCTACAAGAAGTATTATAAACAACCAGAACGAGATAGGAAGCCATTCAAATCAAGAGGGGGAGAGGAAGCCAAGCGGAAGAAGTGCGAACGCTGCGGGAGGTCGCCCCATCCCCGACATCAATGCCCAGCCCTAAACTGGACCTGTTTCCTGTGCCAAAGGAAGGGACACGCGGCCAGAATGTGCAGAACGAGAGTACACAAGATTGAAGGCCCACCGTCGGAGGCAACCGACGAAGAAGAAGTTGAAAAGATAAGTCACCTTTATATTCATAATGTCCGAGAAAATTCCACTAATCATGTATTCAGTAATGTAGATATACAAGGTGTTAAGTTAAAAATGGAAGTAGACACAGGAGCTAGTATTTCACTAATACCAGAGTCTGTTTATAATATTAATTTTGTAAAATACAAATTAGAAAAGACTCATATTAAATTAAGAAATGTGTCTGGTCAGAAAATTGAAGTAGTAGGTAAATGTGACTTTCCGGTAACTTTAAATAATTCTGTAAAGAAATTACCAATTTATGTGATTAAAAGTAATTCGACCAAATGCACAGCTTTGTTAGGCAGATCATGGTTGGATGAACTGCAACCCGATTGGCGCAAAAGCTTAGAGATTAAGTGGGCAGAACCCCTTGTTTCCGATAATGTAAAATTGAAAGATAAATTAATAGAAAAATATAAAAATGTTTTTGATGAAAATAATAATGAGCCAATAAAACATTATAAAGCTCATTTAAATCTGAAAGATAATGTTATTCCTGTATATTGTAGATCATACCCAATCGCATATGCTATCCAGAAACCAGTGGAAAATGAGATCAAGGACCTAGTCAAGCGAGGTATATTGGAATCTATTCAACACAGTGAATGGGCGAGCCCGGTCGTAGCGGTATTAAAAAAGGATAATAGGGTCAGGTTATGTGGTGATTTTAAGGTATCTTTAAACAAAAATTTAAATACTAATATTTATCCTCTTCCTCATCCTAATGACGTATTTGCCAAATTATCCAAAGGCAAATGTTTCACTGTCCTTGACCTTAAAAATGCCTACCTGCAATTAGAATTAGAAGAACAGTCCCAGGTGCTGACAACCATTAATACCCATTTAGGGTTGTTTAAATTCAAACGATTACCTTATGGAATTTCCAGTTCTCCAGCTATATTCCAGTCCATGATGGAACAAGTCATAAAGGATATACCAATGACCTCATGCTACTTGGACGACATTTTAATAGGCGGAGAAGATGAAGAAGATTGTTTCCAAAACGTACAAGAAGTTCTCCAACGACTAGAGTTCCATAACATTCGAGTAAACGTGGATAAATGTCAATGGTTCCGGAATTCGGTAGAATATCTAGGACATGAGATCTCTTGCGAAGGTTTGAAGCCTATAAAAGGTAAGATTGAACAAATTCAATCTATTAAAAAGCCTACAAATGTGACAGAACCCAAATCATATCTGGGTCTGTTAAATTACTACAGAAAATTTTTACCGATGCTCTCTAGTTTATTAAAACCTTTGCATCGACTCTTAGAAAACAATGCTAAGTTTATATGGTCCGAAGAGTGTCACCGTACATTCGAGAAGAGTAAAGAGCTGTTACAAAACAGTGAAGCATTAGTATTCTACAATCCTGATTACCCCCTATCGATAACATGCGATGCATCCCCTTATGGGATAGGAGCGGTGTTGAACCATATTATTAATGGTGAAGAACGACCAATTTTATTTGAATCTTGTTCCTTATCAAAAACGGAACAAGGGTACGCCCATATCCAAAAGGAAGCATTAGCTATTATATTTGCTGTTAAAAAGTTCCATAAATATTTATTTGGACGCAGATTTGATATTGTAACCGACCATCAACCTATTAAATTACTTTTGGGGAGTAATAAACGAATTCCCACACTTGCAGCCGCAAGAATTCAAAGATGGGCTCTAATTCTGGCTGCCTACAATTATGATCTTAAATATAAGAAAGGAACTGAAATAGGAAACGCGGACGCGCTTTCACGAATTCCCTCGGAGAATATTTTGAACGAAGACGCTAATTATTTTTCAGAAATAGAAAACTGTCCAGTGTCCACAGAGCAGGTAGCAAACGAGACAAAGAATGATCCTATATTGTCAAAAGTATTGGATATAACCCGGAGAGGATGGCCAGATCACAATAGACACCCCAGCCTTCAACCCTATTTCAATAGAAAAAGAGAACTTTCTGTTGAAAATGGAATAATTGTGTGGAATAATCGCATAATAGTACCTAATTCCTTGAGAAGCCATGTTCTAGATTTGTTGCACGATCAACATCCAGGCATCGTCAGAACTAAAATGCTAAGTAGAGGGTTCGTTTGGTGGCCAAATTTAGACCAGGACATCGAGAAGAAAATCAACAACTGCAGCTTATGCCAAGAAACTCAGAATTCTCCTAAAACGGTAACGTTAAAATGGCCAAAGTACGTCAAACCATGGGTACGTTTGCATGCTGATTTTTTCCATTTTAAAGAATACCATTTCCTCATTATTGTCGATAGTACGTCTAAATGGACGGATGTTTATCGTATGACAGGAACTAATTTAACTCAAACTCTTGATAAATTCCGACAAACTATGGCAATTTTTGGACTTCCTGAACAAATAGTAACCGATAATGGACCACCTTTCAATTCAGAAGGTTTCCGAACATTCTGTAAATCAAATGGTATTATTTTAACACACAGCCCGGCCTACCATGCACCTTCAAATGGGCAAGCCGAACGCACTGTCCAAACACTTAAAAAACTGCTCAGAAAGAATATATTAGAAGGGAATGATGATTCCACCATTGATCATAAATTAGCGAAATTATTATTTGCGTACAGAAATACTCCTAATACGGTTACAGGCCAAACGCCAGCGGAGCTTCTATGTAAATTCCAACCAAGGACACTGCTAGACCTCCTCAAGCCAACTGAAGGTAATAAAACAGTAACACCAAAGGAAGAAACGCCCAAACAGTTCCGGTATTTCTGTAAAAGGGACCAAGTACTAGTCAGGAAATTTCTACCAAATAATAAATACTTATGGGAAACGGGAACCATAGTAAGGAGAGTCGGAAGAGTGGCCTATGTGGTCAGCATAAACGGGAAAACGAAAACCGTGCATGTAAACCATCTAAGGAAAAATCACTTAGAAGAAAAGCTACTTTTGGAGATTCCAACTTCCAAAGGGCCCAGCGAAATACAAGACCGTATAGAAAACAAACAGGATTCCGTTCCTCATCATACTCGTGATTCCTTAAAACCCAATCCTTGCAAATCTCCTACTGCAGATAACACGTCACCACAAATTATTAAAGATTCACCCATTGCCCTTCGTAGGTCTAACAGAACTAGAAATCCAGTAGACAGACTAAATCTTTGATCTCATTCGACACTAAAATCACTATTAAGACTGATATTATTGACTGATCGTAACCTTATTGTAAATAATTTTGTATTAATAATTAGAATGTGTAATTATTGTTTTTTTTGTAAAATTGTATTGATTTCATATTTGCTGGGAAGGAATGTTATGTATTTATGTTGGTATACATATTTAGGGATTTTGACTTTTATAATAAACGGATGTAGCCACTCTGAATATGGATTTGGTCAGATGGTACTGGTAGTGAAAAAACGTGGAGTTTATTAAGTGTGTGTAATAAAGTAAAATATTGTACATCATACTCCCCAGATTTATTATATACCTAGCCGCATTCCAAAATATAACACTGTGCAATAAAATAGGCTACTAGCGTGGTACTGAAAATCTGATCTATCACTAAATACCTAAAGTGGAAAACGTACGTAAAAATATAAATTTTATTGTAAAAAAATTATATGTTTTCTAATAAATTAAAAAAGATTTTCTTTGACGTCATTATTTTGAACTGGAGAAAGGGATGCATATTTAAGAATGTAACCTGTAGATGGCGAGCGAGTGCGAGTTTTAATTTGATTTTGACATTAGTTCATTTTTCTGTCACTGTCTCTTTTCTTTATTATTTACAATTTACGTGGTTTCTGTTACTTTTATTAAGTATTTCGATTTGTAAAGCAGGATTTTAACTTAGCTTATACTCGTACAAGATTACATTGACAAACAAAAATATTAACCTCCAAACTATTATACAAACGTCAAACAGATGATCTGTCATGTTTAAATTACCCGCACATGCCGTTGCTATTGGACGTACCGATGTTATTGCTTTACGACCATTCATTGGTTCGGCGTAATTCTACGTCATACATAGCGCTAATTTAAATATATTAAATTTCATTAATTTTTTTCTGGCCAATAAATGAAAATTTTTCCAAAAGAAAAAATATGGGTAGCAAATTTTTATCGTCTCCAAAAATATTAAATAAAAAGGCACGCAAGTAGCCCATTAAGCAGATAATAGTACATTAAAACACAAGTATCATAAGGCAATCTGTTAACGTACGAGTCCAAGTTTGGAAAACGAGCCGCCAGGCGAGTTTTACAAAGGACGAGTGCGTCAACAGGCCTTATGATACATGTTTTTTATACTATTTTTTCTATTGAGGTAATTTTACAATTAGATTTTTTAAAAAGGACTTGTCAAAAATATGAGTTGGTGTTTTTTTATCAATTATGTTGGTAGCGTTTCCCGCTAAAAATTGAAATTTCACATTTTGACAGTTTGTGTATCTTGTGATTTTGTCTGATTGTTTGCATTAAAACATTGTATCAAGCATTATACAATTATGAAAGAGGAAAACCAATACATACAATGAACTCCAAGGTTATTAATGAACCATCCTGATTTGACATATCGGTGTTTCGTGTTGGTTATTATCATAAAGAAAACTTGAATATGGGATTGAAGGACGTTACGTGGACCATCAAGCCTTTTTATTGAGAAAACATAAATAAAACTCTTTAAATAATGAAATACTTTAATGAACAATTTATTGCTCTAGACATTTACTTTTCACCATTTTTACAACACTCAGTGCTCAGTTGTACAGATAACGGCAACAGCTTTTCTTACAATTTTTAATACAAAACATATATGGCATATATTCGATAGTTCGCCAGAACGTGGAACTGCAAATCATGGATTAAAACGTCAACTTTTCATATTTGTTTGCTAGTTGCCGCCACAAATTGAGTAGACAGTGTTAACATTTTCAAGTAACGTGCATCATACATTTCATAACCTGCCTGGAATAACAATACATTAAATTCAAAATTGCATTACCATAAATTTAAATTGTAATAAATAAAACTTACCGTTTTAATTATTTTGACAAAGTAAACCTGAGCGCATTGTTTCTTGTTTCATAATATTTTAGTTGAAATTTTAACCTCACAGATTCCTATTCTTTCTTAACTAACACAGCTATAGCTATAAATTTCTTTTCTTTCTAGTCCTATCACCTAGAGAAAGGATAAAAATCCACAATTAGAAGTAATATTTCAACACAAACAATTTACCATTTTAAGGTTATCTGTCAGTTATGAAAGCATGACTACCACGTCTAGAGCATGAAAGGCGCCAAAAACAGTACGTTTATAGATTTTCTAAACGTCGTGTTTTCAGTAATAAACAGTGCTTTTATAGAAACATAAGAACACCGAAATAGAAAAAATATTTTATAGTTTAAAGTGGACATGATAAGATGCCTAGTAACGAAAATATGTAAATTTGTCATTTTTCTTATTAATGTCAAAATGCTACGTCATTTAGACAGTAATTCTAAAATTAGAATTATAACTAAAATAGAAGATGGTTTCTTCATAAAATAAATAGCTAGAATCATGAACATTAGTAAAGATACTGTCTTCAGAATTAAGAAACGCTGGGAGCAGGAAGGAAGTGTTAGAAGAAAAGCAGGATCTGCGCGCCCCAGAGTTTCTAGTAATGACGAGGACGCAGCTGTTATAGAATATTTAAGACAAAACCCTTTTGAGTCTGCAAGAATGGCTAAAGATGCAACAGATTTTCCTGGTTTTAGGTCCACAATGTGTAGGAGAATTAAATCGTCAGATTTGCGAAATAGAGTAGCAGCTAAGAAACCAATACTAACGGAAGAAAATAAAAAATAAATGAATATTATTATACTGTACAAGTCTACATGATTTATAATTGGAAGTGTATTTAAATTCTTAAGTTTAATGCAAAACATTTATATTCTTATAAAAACTGCTTGAGAATAGCAGTACTGGACTGATAGCCACGCCTCCGCTATTTGAATTTCTCTACTTCCATTGGGAGTAGGCTCTTCCAACTAACTGGATATTCGTTATATATTTATAGACTGTCTTTGAGCCGCCAATCAAAATAATATATATTGAATTCATATGAGTGACGAGCTGCTATAACAAAAACCCCCTTATTTCCGAAATATTTCAATTATATCGTTTTATTTCTTTATTAATATTCATTATTAAGCATATACTTTCTATATTTTTTCCTTATTTCTTTTAATTCAGTTGCGCTGTAATCCCCTATTGTCAGAACTTGTACAGTGTGAAACAGAGAAAGTAAACTACGTTTCAACGATACGATATTAAATACCGAGTGGCGGTCGAAATCCGTTACGTTACATAGGCATTTAACATTGGAAAACAGTTTTTCCTTGCGCATTGCTTCCCAAATTATTTTATAAAAATCTGATGTGGCAAGCATATGACCTGTCGCCAATTCCATGTTTATAATAGCAATGAGCTTTAAGCAAAGTATTACTTCCAGTTGACGTTGTTTCAAATTATATACGAGTTTTAAATACCAAAGTTGAAAAGTTTTATATCATATTTTAATATATTTTTTTCTAGAAAATCTGTTTATAGCTTTAAGTAAAGTACTATTTCCGGTTTATCAATTTTAGATAAATGTAATATGTTGTTCTCATTAATATAAAAGTCTTAAGAAGATAGACTTGACCAGTCACAGCAATAAAAACATGGTTCATAATTTCAAAGAATCTGGTTGTAATATTAAAAATGAACAACTGAAATTTTAAATTATGAATAAGGAAGATGTAATTAATCCGATATCGTATCGATTTAAAAAACTGTAACAAATAAGAAAAAAATTACATCATAATGACAATATTAGCCATTTTTTAACTTCAATTTTCTTCAAAATATTAACATTTTTAAATAAATTAATTACGATACCTTGTAAATATATATTGATTCTATTAATGTTTTGTTTTTAAAAAGATATTAGATTTTGGCTAAAATTAAGATAAACCGGAAGTGATACTTTACTTGTCACGTCAAAAATAGCGATAGCTAATTAAAACAAAAAGCGTAACAAATGTATGATTTTTTGTGGCATAAAATACTTTTTATTTTTTAATAAAATTATAATTTGACAATTAAACATCAAACATTTGTTTTAACTCCACGGTTAGCACTATTAAACTGAAATTATCAAAATTTTTATATTTTAAACATACGAAAAGTAATTTGTTTACTAATTTATAAGTAGAATTTTATGCTCAGTTATTTAAGTTACGATTTAAAACAAAACAAGCTTTGCAAATTATTTCTAATGAAACGTGACAACACCCAACTTTCAATATCATGAACATGAGTAACATTATAAAATAGTAACATTTACAAAATTTTAAATACAATAGGGGTTTCCAAGTTTTTTTCATTTTTGCCTCAAAAAATTAGATAGTAAGTTTTCACTGAATAACCACAACACGTTTTTACTATTTTTACAATGATTTTTTATTCCACGATAACTCATATCAAAACATCAAAAAAAATATATTTTCCGTATTAAAGCTTACTTCATTAATATAAAGAGTTGATTAGATTTTAGGTAAAATTGGAAACCGGAAGTGGCACTTTACTTGAATCTCATAACAGTTTTTAATGAGAAACTATATTAAAATATAATCCAAAACTTTTTATCAATAGGAACAACTTATTTGATTTTGGATAAAATTAGTTAACCGGAAGTAATACTTTACTTGAAACTCTAAACAGATTTTCGTGAAAATATAAATTATGATATAATCCGATACCTTTTCATATCCGGTGCATCGATGAGCGAGTGTCTATTTTTAGCGATGACACAATAGCCGTAAACGGTCGTGCGACGTAAACAGACTTGTTTAGACCCGTTTAATTACTGGGGTGACGTGATCTAAAATAATAAATAAATAAGTGAAATAAATATTGTTTAAATAAATAACCTTAGTGTTTAAGTAATTAATTAATATTCTTAGATTTAAATTAGTGTTTTTCATAGTGTTAGTTAAATGTATTACCTTTTAATTATCTTTTTAATATTTATTTATCGTTCAATGAACATTTATTTTAATTTACAATAATTCTTTGATATTTACACTTCACCCACATAAATAAAAACGTTACAATATGATTGAGAACAACATTAGATTTTAACTATTGAGGGTGTTTCATGAAGATTGTGCCAGTGTGCCAAAATGAAACCATATACAGATGTAACAACTAAAAGAGCTACCTCTAATATTTTTTTATTATTAAAGATACAATAAAATACTATATAAGGCAATCTTCAGAAGACCAAGGGTGTCATCCGACTAGAGAAGAATAGTTATTTAACACACGTGTTAGATGCAATATGTTTTCGTTTACCCTATCTTACTAATATAATTTTATTTCATGACAATTTTTTTTAGTTTAGTAACGTTTGACCGAACTGAATTAGCGTACACATAATCATATGGTACCACTTCGTTTCACTTCGCACCACTTCGACACTATGTATACTAAAAATTGTTCTCACGGGTATGCAAGGCTTGTTACCATAGTACAAAGGTACGAAGGCGTAGAAAGGACATGCAAGAAAAATATTTATAATTGCAAGTTGTATGTTGCAATTAGGCTTAATTGCAAGTTGTATGTTGCCATTTTGCTTAATTGCAAGTTGTAAGTTGCAATTAGGCTTAATTGTAAGTTGTTTGTTGCAATTAGGCTTAATTGCAAGTTGTATGTTGCAATTTTGCTTAACTGCAAGTTGTAAGTTGCAATTAGGCTTAATTGTAAGTTGTACGTTGCAATTAGGCTTAATTATAAGTTGTATGTGGCAATTAGGCTTAATTGCAAGTTGTAACTTACAATTAGGTTTCATTGCAACATACAACTTGCAATTAAACCTAATTGTAAGTTACAACTTGCAATTAAGCCTAATTGCAACATACAACTTGCAATTAAGCCTAATTGCAACATACAACTTACAATTAAGCCTAATTGCAACTTGCAATTAAGCAAAATTGCAACATACAACTTGCAATTAAGCCTAATTGCAACATACAACTTGCAATTAAGCCTAATTGCAACATACAACTTGCAATTAAGCCTAATTGCAACATACAACTTACAATTAAGCCTAATTGTAATTTGCAATTAAGCAAAATTGCAACATACAACTTGCAATTAAGCCTAAATGCTTGTTACGAATACCAAATATCCGGTAACTATTAGCACAGATCTCATAACTATATATATATATATATATATATATATATATATATATATATATATATATATATATATAAAGTCCGTTTCCCCACGTCATCAATAGTAAACATATGATCCAAATCGCCAGGGGAGGGATAATAACTCAAAATTTGCCATTATGACGCTTCGTTAACACAGAGTGAGACCTTATTAATCACAAAAATCGGAAAATGTATGCATAGCGGTCTTGGACATCTATATTCAATTGATGACGTGGAATATTTATTGTATTTTAGGTGACTGGTGGTGATTCGGATGGTCCGGGTTCGATTCCGACTCAAACTTAAAAACTATTTCTAATTTTCAAATAGCATCAACGATATATATATATATATATATATATATATATATATATATATATATATATATATATATATATATATATGAATAAGGTCTCATTCTGTGTTAACGAAGCGCCATAATGGCGAATTTTGAACTATTATCTTTGTTTAAAAAATCATAATTCGTTTGGCTTAGCTGTAAGTCTGCGGAAACGCTCCAAACCATGCAAGTTCATTTCTGATTTTTTTTAAAAGAAAATATGATTCGTGTGCTATTTAAGTGCCGTATTATTGAATTTGATATATTATATTTTTTTTAAATATTAGTTAGTTACATAATCCGTTATGAAAAGAGCGATATTGTTTGATGAACACAATATTTGCCAAAACGAGCGGAGCGTGTTTTTCATATTATGTGAATCAACAATGTCACGTTTTCGTAATGTGTTATGTACAAAACTTTATCTAATTCCGCTAAAATAACTTAAAACATGCACAAAATTCTAGGTTTTTCTATGACAGCTCAATATACATACATATTTGTGTTATAAATGACGATTAAATGTTGGCGCTGAAAATAAGAATATTAAAACACATTTATCACCCAAACCGGTATATACAGTATTAATACAAAA
The DNA here is from genome assembly GCA_963082715.1 of Harpalus rubripes. Taxonomy (NCBI): domain Eukaryota; kingdom Metazoa; phylum Arthropoda; class Insecta; order Coleoptera; family Carabidae; genus Harpalus; species Harpalus rubripes. The sequence goes on along the minus strand of OY720451.1, from coordinate 44,231,303 downwards.
ATAATAACAAATCTAGATGACCGTCGCCTGGCCGAACCCGGTCACGCGGAATCCTCCTTCACGCCGTAATTATTTCTGTAAAAGAATTAACACATGAGAAATACTCAGTGAGGAGGCAATCATTTACAAAAGGTTCAGGCATTCACACACCGTACACACATGTTGGCAACTACGGGCAGTACCGCTAGTTACTACGGACCCTCTGCCGCTTCGGTGGTGATCCGGAGACAATCCTCTTAACCAACTGGATCAGATCACTACAGCCCTAACTGCTGCTATCGTTGGCGACCCTCGGGTTCACACAAACGGCCATTACGGAACCACTGCCGCTTCGGTGGTGATCCGGAGACAATCCTCGTAACCAACTGGATCAGATCACTACAGCCCTAACTGCTGCTACCGTTGGCGACTACAGATGCGGGTCACTACAGACTTCCCTGCTGCTACCGTTGGCGACCCTCGGGTTCACACGAGCAGCCACTACGGAAACACTGCCGCTTCGGTGGTCATCCGGCGACAAGCAACTTAACCAACTGGATCAGATCACTACAGCCCGAACTGCTGCTACCGTTGGCGACCCTCGGGTTCACACGAGCGGCTATTAAGGAACCACTGCCGCTTCGGTGGTGATCCGGAGACAATCCTCTTAACCAACTGGATCAGATCACTACAGCCCTAACTGCTGCTACCGCTTGGAGACCACAGATGCGGGTTACTACAGCCTTCCCTGCTACAATCGTTGACGACCCTCGGGTTTATACGATGCGGCCACTACAGTACACCGTACTGCTCACACGCACACCCACAATCATACACACGCTAGATTAACTCTCTCACCTGAATCACTACAATATCGATGTTCTCACACTGAAATCTAGAAGTAAACTGAAATAAAATAATAATAATGTATTTATTTGTTTTAATGTCGTTTGACCTATACAAATCTCAGCTTACATAAATTATATACATATACAATTTTTTTACAATTTACAGAGACATTTTTAGTGCCCTCTGTTGCACCCTCGTTACGTGCAGAGTAGCTTATAGTGACCTCTGCTGCCACTCGGACTCTTCTGGGTGTGTCGGTTTTTTTTTTATTAAAAACTGACTCGTGCGGGATTCGATCGCGGTCCCACACGAGCAACCTTGTATGCCAGGGGCTCAATTCTCGAGCTTATACGAGCAGATTCGAATACGAACGCGTTCGTATAAAAATTTACGTATAAGAACCATTAGACGTATTCCTGAGAGGTATACGTAAAGAAGTCGTACGAATAATCTTATACGAACATCCCTCACAGTGATACCAATTGTATAACTTGAAATTAATTATGTAAAATAGTCATATCTTTTTATATTTAAGAACAAATATCTTTGTTGTGGTTTATAGAACGTTATTTATATGTAATATATATATTTACAATATTTACTAAAGTTTCTGTTACTTTAAAAATTTCATGTGACAGTTCGAAAATAAGTTGGTAATATTTAAAAATCATTTGTGGTGTCTGATTTTGTTTTTGTTATTGTTTATGTCGGTTTATAAAAAAAATGAGTGGAAATAAAAAGAAGTCAGGAAGCATAACAAACGAACAAAAGATTATTTTAGTGGAGTTTATGGAAACCCACACCGATTTAAAAAATGGAAAATTCTCAAAAGATTTTACATTTAAAAAAGCACAAACATTGTGGGAAGAACTTAGTATAACATTAAATGCTATTCCTGGAGTCCGCAAAGACTGGAAACTGTGGAGAAAAGTAAGTTAATTATTTGTATATAGAGTTTTCTCATTTATTTCACAATAACAGTAGTTGTGTTACGTATCGTAACCAAACATAACCATACAATCATAAAGTTGTAAATAATGTGAAATTTGTGTTTTTTATCACATACAATTTTTTTTTCAAGACTTGGCATGATTTACGAAATAATGCCAAAACAAAAAAATCAAATATTTTGAAATATCAGAGAGGAACTGGTGGAGGTGGGGCGTGCTCCGGAGATGAAATTTTAACACCGGTTGAAGACCGAATTGTCGATCTCATTGGAACAACGGCCATAGAAGGGAACACGGATATAATCGAGTCGACAACGTTTTTTAATTTATGTGAAATTGAGCCCAATGAGGAGGTGTTCAACGAATCAATTGCAGACACATCTACATCAATAACACATCCATCGGTACCACTACCACTTTCACCAAGAACGCTACCATTAGCACCACTGTCACTTCCTTTCGTACCACAAGCGCCAGCCATGCAACAAAAGACTTCTCGTCCAAGACAGAGGTTTAAAGAGACAATCGCAGCAACCGCGAGATTAGCAGATGCTACAGACAGTAAATTAAAAATGAAAGAAGAGTATTATAAAGCAAAATTAGAATTATACAGACGAGACGTCATTGCCAAAGAACGAATGGCAGTTGCACTGGAAAAAATTTCCTGTAAATACGAGTAATTAGCAATAACAACCTCAACACGTTTATTTTTTTCCAATTTTTTATTTTTTTTTTCAGAGAGTAAGACTTTATTTATATATTTAATAAGACAGTTATTATATACATATCTACGAACGTTATTTTTCTATTTTTAATGAGAAAAGATTAATATTTATGCAAGAGTTATATTTTTTTTTATTATAAGATAAGTAGTAGGTATCAAACATGTTATTTATAAATATTTTGTTAAGTAAAATAGTTCCTAATTATATTTTCGCGCATATTTCTGCCTCTTGTTAAATCATTGCCTTCATTTATATTAGCAACTCCGTTATCCTGATTATGGTTTCCAAAATCCCAATTAATTTCATCATCAGCTTCCTCGATGTCAGGTAAGTTGTTATCAATGCACATGTTGTGCAAAACAACACATGAATTAATAATTTTTGATGCTCTTGTCGGGTTGTAATGCAGAACTCGATGTTTCAATAAACATCGAAAACGCATTTTTAAAACACCATTGCATCTTTCAATAATTGATCTGGTGCGTATTTGTGCTGCACTATAATTTGCTTCAGGTGTATTTGGCTCTGGATCTATTATTGGAGTCAAGAGCCATGGTCGTAGAGCATAACCGGAATCACCTAAAATAGTATAATTTGCTTAAATATATATAATTATGAATAATTTATTAAAATCAACCTAATAGAAAATATGAAGTATGTCTATTTTGATGAAGATGTTCCAAAATAGGCAATACATTGCTGTTATTCCAAATGTAGCTATCATTCGTGCTGCCTGGATATCTCGAATTGACGTTTAAAATTTTCAAATGTGAGTCGCATATCTGAACAAATTTGATATTTATATATTATCTACCAACATACATATTAAACATATTTGATGTTTTACCAATTGCACATTTATTGAGTGGTAACCTTTTCTATTGACATAAATCATTTCTGGATGTAAAGGATCTTCGAGTTTTGGTGGATAAATCGCTACATGGGTGCAGTCTATACACCCAATCACACCCGGAAAGCCGAATTCGGTGTAGAAACTGTTTAAAATATATATGATTTCAATAGTAAGAAAACTTAGTCATTTAAAATTATGTTACAGCTTACTCAGTTCGTATTTTATTTAATTGTTGTAGATTTTCTGGAAATTTAACATAGCGATTCATGATATCCGGTCTTGTCAACGCATCGGTAACAGCCGCTATGCATCTTGATACCGAACTCTGACTTATCGCCATATTGACATTTTGCCCAATGTCTAGCTGGTAACTGCCGCTAGCAAAAAACCTTAATGCAGTTAATATCTATAAAAAAATGATTAACATTTGTTACTTTGAAGTATGTACATGATTCTACCTGTACGGGTACATCAAGCGCAGATTTTCTTGATGGAGGATTTATAAAGTCTTCCAACTCCTCAATTAAATTATATGTCATTTCCTTGGACAATCTGAATAATTTTATGAACATCTTCTCCGGCAAATCAAATGCGTCATCACGAGTGTGAAACTGTCGTTCTATTTCCGCATTTATTTCAGCCTCTTCAATTGCAGCTAAACCAGCTAAATTGACTAGTTCATCTAACGCCGCCATTTCTGGAAATTAATTTTAAAAACATCATACCTATCACGGAGACAATGTAAATATATATCAAGTTTATATTGTGATAACCTCAAAAAATAAAAAAATAATTAAAATATCCAGAATAGGTACTAGACAGTTGAGTAAGTGAAATTATACTAAAAGACCATTATATATAATCAATTGCTTACCAGTTTATGTTGGTTCACTGCGAAGTAAATATTATATTGTTGACGACTGTATATTACTTTTATACGAAAAAGCGATTCGAGTGAATAACACCCACTCGAACAATGTCACTCGAACAGATTCGAATTCGAACAGCATGTGACCGCTCAAGAATACGAAATAGTCAAGGTCATTCGAAAATGTTACAAATCCGTATAAGAATACTGTTCGTATGAACTCGAGAATAGCACCCCAGGCGAGCACTCTAGACCGCACGACCGCGCACGACCACAGAAGACAGAAAACTGAAATAAAATACGTGAATACCAGTATCATTAAATGTAGCACTTATCCAACAGCATCGGTTATGTACCTAAATATCTAATTACAGACAAAACATAATAAATTTAATAAAAATAATCTTACGCAAAATAATATTTGTGACATTTGAAAATCAATTTACCAAAGTGCTGCCGTGAAAATAAATGAATTTAATTATTTTATGCAACGTAAAGAATTTTTTACATAACACAGTTACGTAAATCGACAATTATGTCTTGAGTTCTTTATAATATTTTTTGTATTTTTGCGCTTTTTATGCCTTTTTCAATAAAAATAGTAATGTCAAAATTTAGGGAATTTTATCACTTCGTGGTATTGATATGACTGAAAATTCATATATCAACGCTAACCTCATTTTTGTAAAACCATACAATATTTTATATTTCTTTCTAACTTTACTACTCTATTTCTTCTCTTTTTCTTATTCTTAATTTTATATTCAAAATTAGGTAAAATAAAATTCTTAACAAACGTTTGTCTGCGTTCATTTAGTGAGATTTGACATTTGCTATTATTTTGCATTCTTACCTACCACCCTTACAAAATTAAATTGAACTAGTCTATTACAGCACTCAAATAAGCTATTAACGAACAATTTTGAAGCCTTGTAACAGCTTTGTTACAGACACATAATGCTAAAAGAATTTGACAAAATTCATTTCGTATCAATTACGTAAAAAATGACATTTCAAAACGTCAAAAAGTTAGGTAAAATTCAACTTTTTAAAAACGGAATTAGATAAAAAAAATTACTAGTTTGCTTGCAAGTCAGCAAATCCGCTCCAAACCACTCAAATTCAACTCAAAGTAGCCTGTGATAATGTACGACTTACGGGCTTATTAAGTGGTGTTATACAGTATATTGGGATATTACATTTATTACGTAAAACTTTATGGCCAGGTATGAAATTAACCGTAAAACTGATATCAAAAATCGGAGATCCAGAATTTTAGATTCTCTGACCTTATTTAAAAAAAAACATTTACTCTATAACAAGATTAGCACTACGTTAACAAAATTTTAATTAAAAACACAAATATTATATTACAAAATTTGATATTAGAGCATTTAATTAGCCCATAATACATACATTTTAGCTGACTACTCAGAATCAAGCTTGAGTGGGTTGGAGCGGTTTTTTCGTGTAATCTAAAATTTTTGATTCGGGTTTAGAATATACACAATTTTCTGCGAAAAAATCAGTGTCACATGTTTCAAAATTACTATTATTTACCTAATCCTGCAAACATAAATTGTCAATAAATAATCGCAAGTTATCTAAACTTACTAAAACTCTACTGTAATAACTATGGTTTATTCCCTTTTTAAGATTTTTGGGATCACTCTTAGACATTGTGTTTTCTGAAAGCAACAATAACTACAATAAATTTATATTACAAAAAAAAACCTGATGTGGCCAGCATATTATCGCCCGTCAATTCCATATTTTAGTTTTCAATAAAGTATCACTTTCGGTTGATAAAATCTAATTTATTATTCCAGTAAATAGAAAAGTATGTAATACGAAATTGTAGGATGTATTTTGATATATTTTTTCAAGAAAATTTGTGGGGTGTCAAGTGTTCCGGTATATCATGTATCTAATACGATATTTTCAATTTTAGACGAGTTTTAAATACCAAACATGAAAAGTTTTGAATTAAATTTTATATATTTATTTCACGAAAAGCTTTAAATAAAGTACCACTTCCGGATTATCGTAGGAGAACTAAATGTTACATACAGAAAACATCATCGTAGAAATAGTAAAAACTTGTGCGGATACTAATTCGTGCTTATTCATTGAATACTCAGTATCGAATTTTTGGTCAATTTCAAAAGAAAGAACTGATATTTATTTATAGTTACGAGTAGTAATTGAAATGATGGTGCTCTAAAGCTTGATGATTAAAATTTAGTAAATTTGTAAAGATATGTGAAATTGTTAATCATTTATATATATAAAAAAAATTACTTCTCATATGCCTATTAGTGACGTAGAAGGTGGAAAATTGAACCAGTCAATTAGAGAACAACCTGCCTAAGAATTATTATTTAACTATACCTACACATATTTCACGATAATTGGTTTTACTTATCAAGATGTTATTGTGCATTAGTTAATATCCGTACTTTTGCAACTTATATCCGGTTTCATAACCGTTTGTTCAAAAATTAATAACTTAATAAAGTTTTCATTCAATCAAATTAAATTGTACATTATAAAATATTAAAATTCGTATTGTACAAAACATATGCTCCACATAATTGCATTAATTTTTCTTTTTTCGTAAAAAACTGAACTTTTCGGTAATTTATACCAAATTTTTTATTAATTTTTGATTATTTAATTCTGCATAAACAACAAAATATGTTCTTCGGCGAAAGATAAACATGAAGTTTACAAATTTTGAAATTACATATCACAACTAAATTATAAAGAACTTTTCGGCCTACCACATCTAAATTTTAAATAATTTTAATAAAACGTAATGCAGCTTAAATATAGAAGAAAAAAAATCCATATGCATTCATCAGTACAATGAACACACAATTCAATAGAACCAAACGTAATTCATTTCAAAAAACCACCATATTTTAATATTTTCAATGAAGCTATTTTATAACTCAACTTCATATTATTCATCCTGATGAAGGATTAAATAAATCCAAAAGCTTGATGAAATAATCCAGAACGAGCTCTATACATTTTTGCCCTTTCACTGAAATCCTACAAAAATTATAATTAAAACAGTGACGAATTCCTAACACGTATATATATATATATATATATATATATATATATATATATATATATATATATATATATATATATATATATATATATATGTGCACACGGTACGTTGTTACTTCATATACGGGAACTAGCTGACCGTTGTGACTTCCGAAAATGGAAGTGACAACGTTTTCTATGTAATTTTTTTTCTACCACTACACAAGGCTAAACAAGTGTAAATACGAAAATTGTGTTGGAAGTTAAATATACCTCCAGTACCCTTAAATTTGTCACTTTAGTTCATGCGTTTACCGCTGGCGTTTATATATATATATATATATATATATATATATATATATATATATATATATATATATATATATATATATATATATATATATATATATGTTAACATTATCGGTGCTATCAACGCGGTAAACATTGCGAAGTGCTGATGCTGCAGAGCAGGTGGAGGTGTCCATCATCGTTCGTAACGCATCGGAGGCGATCGCCCTGGAGCCGACGCAGAACAATGGCATCTTTCATTCTTTGCACAATAAGCAAATATAATAAATGTTTATCAAAAGTTAGTTGTATATTGGATTGGAGAGCGAATACACGTTTTTATACCTAATCTTAATTTCATTTTCCTTATTTACCCGAATTAACAAACAATAGTTAACATATATATATATATATATATATATATATATATATATATATATATATATATATATATATATATATATATATATATATATAGCGATTACAACGCTGGCGTTTATATATATATATATATATATATATATATATATATATATATATATATATATATATATATATATATATATATATAGCGATTACAACGCCAGCGATAAACGCATGAACTAAAGTGACAAATTTAAGGGTACCGGGGGTATATTTAACTTCCAACACAATTTTCGTATTTACACTTGTTTAGCCTTGTAGTGGTAGAAAAAAAATACGTATATATATGAATGAATACATCAAAATAATTGTCTTTAATCCAAAATCTACCTGTTATGTTTCGCATATACAGATTAGAATCTAATTTTTCAATATCGTCAACATGCTGCTAGTTTACAATAGTAATAAAAAACGTCTTGCTGACGAATTGTTTAAAAATTTCGCTCTTTCAACTGATAAAAAAATGCAGAGGTGTTATTTCTCGGTTAATTTGTCGACATCGAGAAACAGGCACAACATCTAGAAGGCCTGGAAGTGGATCCAGCCGTGTAACAACACCGCGACAAAACCGTCATCTCGTGATACAGGCGAGAAGACAGCATTTTGAAACTGCGCGACAGCTACAACAATACCTACATAACGCCACAGGAGTCTTGATAAGTGACCAAACCGTCCGAAATCGGTTGTTTGAGGTTGGTTTAACATCTTACCGACCATTACGATCACTAGCGAGAACTCCTGCTCACCGGCGACAAAGATTAGACTGGGGTAATCAAAGACTCAATGAGGCTACTTCTTGGGTGCACGTCCTTTTCACGGATGAGTCTAGATACTGCGTTCATAACGACAGTCGACGTCAGAGAGTGTACAGGAGTGCAGGAAATAAGACATTGTCGCAGTATATCCAGCCAGTGGTTCCACTTGGAGGAGGCGGTGTAATGGTATGGGCTGGTATATCTTTAGGCTGGTGTACCACCCTTCACGTGTTCAATGGTAGGGTTACTGGGCAACAATTACAGAGATGAAATTGTCTATGAATACGTTGAACACAGTCGGGATTTCATTGGGCCTGAAAATTTTATGTTTTTGGACGATAACGCTCGTCCACATCGAGCGCAAATAGTTTTGGAGGCCCTCGAACAACTGCATATTAATCACCTTCCTCTTCCACCGTTGTCACCAGACCTAAATCCTATTGAACATGTTTGGGGTATCATATATATTTGTTGATCATTAAGTCTACAAATTATTAAACATAAGTGCGTGACTTGGATGCCCTGGCCTATGCACTCTGTAACCCTAAGATAATCCTGTCCTGAAGATAGCGCTTTGTTTTATTTAGGAGTCGGTATTAGTTTGTTACGTCGAGCAGACGTCTATGCTCAGATAGTAAATATGTAAGAGTTAAAGTTTTGGCTCGCGTTCTGCGTAACGCGAGTATTTTGGCCTAAGGATGCAACGGCATCTTTAGGATTTAGTTATGTTGGTTTTAATTAGTAAAGAATAAGTTAATTAAGTTATTAAGTTGTAGTGTAATTATAATAATCATGTAAATAAAACTTTAGTTAGTCAGTAAATCTCAAGTATTGTCCACGTCCACAATTCTGTGTTCATCAAGTGTAAAGTGTATGTGTGTACTTCCTTTTCACCAACTAGTCTGTGTGTCATCGTTGTGGAAAACAGTAACCAATAAGTAGTAGCTCATCCTTTTCCGCACCCCCTCCTGTTACAGTTCCCAGCAAAATTTTTCTTTCGTCCTGTTTATTACTGCAGTTTTCCGCACTAATACTGTGTATTTTTACCTTCCGTCTCCTTTAGGTAAGGAAGGTATTGTCTTTGGTCAAAAAATAATAAGCACGTTTTAAGGTCCCTAGAATACGGTTTCACTATTTTTACGATGATGATGATGATGATGATGATGATGATGATGATGATGATGATGATGATGATGATGATGATGATGATGATGATGATGATGATGATGATGATGATGATGATGATGATGATGATGATGATGAAGATGATGAAGATGATGAAGATGATGAAGATGATGAAGATGATGAAGATGATGAAGATGATGAAGATGATGAAGATGATGAAGATGATGAAGATGATGAAGATGATGAAGATGATGAAGATGATGAAGATGATGAAGATGATGAAGATGATGAAGATGATGAAGATGATGAAGATGATGAAGATGATGAAGATGATGAAGATGATGAAGATGATGAAGATGATGAAGATGATGAAGATGATGAAGATGATGAAGATGATGAAGATGATGAAGATGATGAAGATGATGAAGATGATGAAGATGATGAAGATGATGAAGATGATGAAGATGATGAAGATGATGATGATGAAGATGATGAAGATGATGAAGATGATGAAGATGATGAAGATGATGAAGATGATGAAGATGATGAAGATGATGAAGATGATGAAGATGATGAAGATGATGAAGATGATGAAGATGATGAAGATGATGAAGATGATGAAGATGATGAAGATGATGAAGATGATGAAGATGATGAAGATGATGAAGATGATGAAGATGATGAAGATGATGAAGATGATGAAGATGATGAAGATGATGAAGATGATGAAGATGATGAAGATGATGAAGATGATGAAGATGATGAAGATGATGAAGATGATGAAGATGATGAAGATGATGAAGATGATGAAGATGATGAAGATGATGAAGATGATGAAGATGATGAAGATGATGAAGATGATGAAGATGATGAAGATGATGAAGATGATGAAGATGATGAAGATGATGAAGATGATGAAGATGATGAAGATGATGAAGATGATGAAGATGATGAAGATGATGAAGATGATGAAGATGATGAAGATGATGAAGATGATGAAGATGATGAAGATGATGAAGATGATGAAGATGATGAAGATGATGAAGATGATGAAGATGATGAAGATGATGAAGATGATGAAGATGATGAAGATGATGAAGATGATGATGATGATGAAGATGATGAAGATGATGAAGATGATGAAGATGATGAAGATGATGAAGATGATGAAGATGATGATGATGATGAAGATGATGAAGATGATGAAGATGATGAAGATGATGAAGATGATGATGATGATGATGATGATGATGATGATGATGATGATGATGATGATGATGATGATGATGATGATGATGATGATGATGATGATGATGATGATGATGATGATGATGATGATGATGATGATGATGATGATGATGATGATGATGATGATGATGATGATGATGATGATGATGATGATGATGATGATGATGATGATGATGATGATGATGATGATGATGATGATGATGATGATGATGATGATGATGATGATGATGATGATGATGGTGCGCGTGTATGCGTGTATGCGTGTATGCGTGTATGCGTGTGTGTGTGTGTGTTTGTGCGTGTGTGGGTACGTGTGTGCGTGTGGGTACGTGTGTGCGTGTGCGTGCGTGCGCGTGCATAGAAAGATCAACATACAAGTGATCGTAGCATGATGGTAGAGTGTTAGATAATAAAATTAAAAAGTAAAATAAAAAATAATGTATAATCAAATAAAATTGATACGTTAAAACTGATATGCATTTAAAGTTAGAATAAATAAATAAAATAAAATAAATAAATAAATATAAATATATCATCACGGTTTATTACCCATTGCTGGGTGTGCCAATCTGCTTTGTACACAGATATCGGTAATGATGAAATATTTGTACCGTGCGGGCGCTTACCAGGCGTCACCTCACAGGCACTCATTGCTGGCGTGGAGAGTGCGCCACAGGGATCAATTTTGCGCTATTTAAAATTGGAAATATTTGGCGTCGGTCGGGATCGAACCCGGTTCCCCAGATTCGCGATCTGACACTTAAGCACGCGGCCACGTGAATAAATAAAATATAAAAAATTAAAGAAGTGTGTTAGGTTTTAACGTAGTACCCCTGGAACAAAAAACTAAGACTCTACCATCATGCTACTCATGCTACGATTACTCGTGTGTTCATCTTTCATTTATATGAAATAACAATAACCACATTAAAATTACCATAACATTTTCCTATGTTACTTAATTATTCTTTATTATTTTTAAACAATTTAATTATTAATATTATGCACTAAGACTAAGTGTTCCTAAACTTGTGTATAAAGTTTTGCTACAATAAGTTATAATGGGAGGCAAATATACAAATTATTCTTATTTCCCATGTTAAATGCCTATGAAACGGATTTCGAGCGTTACCCGGTACCTACACACTTATTTTTAACCTGTAGAAAATACAATGTATATATATAGCTTTCAACTTTTTTATTTGAGGTTGGTTAAATGAGCAAAATTATGCCATTTTATATTAGAAAATTAGTCATGTCGATAAAAATAAAATAGTACCAGCGGTTCCAAAATTTGGGACAAAATATATACTTTTTAAATGGAACCATATATTTTTTATTCTTTTATAGGTAAGAGTATTTTTTTCTCTTTTCAATAAGGTAATATTGTTTATGTACAATTTTTTCAAATAAACGAGTTATTTATGTTTAAAAATTGTAAATTTTGCGTACTGTTTTTAGTTAATTTAGCCAACTTAATTATTGAAGCTTATCGAATTTTTTATGCATATTATATCCTTATTTCATGTATAGGAGGTAGAAGATATAAAAAAATTAAACGTGTTAATGGAATTGATTTTTTAAATACTTTATCGAATTCATAAAATAAAATATTTTCCCAAACGAGAGCAATAATTTAAGTGACTTTTCAAACAATAGAAATATGTGTACAAGTAGGTATGTACATAAATATTTATTAGTTATAAAAGTCACAGAAACATAAGCTAGAATGATTTATTTTGAATAAATATTAGCTGATAAAATAAATACATATTATTTTCTTTTATTGGTTACTCAAAACCACAAAAGTATTCTGTAATTTCGAAGAACATATTTCTACAAAAATAATGCTGACCAAAAGATTTTAAAATTTTATTATTTTTTTAATATTCAACTTTTTATGTTGTACATGTAAAAACATACATATAATTACCTAATTTATGCATATTTTTGATGTAAAAGTGAAGTACGAGCCAGGTACGGACATACTAAATAAATTATTTTTATGTCGGTTATAAATCATGTAATATTTATTTACCTACCCATAAAATCTTGCAAAATAAAAATAAAAGTACGTACTGAAATAATATTTTATGACAATTAAATTGGTATGAATAAAAAATCATAAGAGAATTTGACAGTAAAATATAACTGAATACCACACTGTTTATATTATGATGGTAAATAAAGGTGATCGACGTTGTAGCAACACTTGAAAGACAACGCATCAACTAACAAAGCTGTGCTGCCATCAAGTGACGCATTTACGAAGCTTGTTGATGTGTCAAAGACCTGCACATCAGCTCAATCACGACTTGTCTTCTGGTTAGCCAAGCAATTTGGTAATTTGATTCGCGACGACACAGCAACAACTGATTTAGCAAAATATGAAATAAATTTATTGCTGTTTTATTTGCGGTTACAACTGAAATAGTTCAAATTCAATCGCTTTTATTGTAATTTAATTATTATCTAGTGTCTAGACAAATAAATTAATTACCTCTCATATTTAAATATTGTTCTCAAATTAGTTTTTCCCTTGACGTGCCTTTGGCAGTTTAATTATAATATAAATCATATTCACAGCTGATCTAAATATATAGAAAATTATTAAATAATTTTAGTAATAAGTTGATAGTCTATTCTAAACATGAAATTGAGCAAATTATTTATACTTATATAAAAAATTAAATCCAAACTATTTAAAATAATTTTGCACAGGCTTCTTATGTTCTTATATAATATATTAATCATATACTACTAAAATATTTTTTTGGCATATGACAAAAATGTCAATTTATTGTTCAAATCGTCATTACCAAGGTAACTAAATCGCTTTTAACACTAGTGTTAAAAGTAACAATGGTCTGTCACTTTTTAACGCTGGTGTCATACTGATTTGTAGAAAAAAGAATTTTTGTCAATTTTAATTTACTGCATAAACGACGTCATTTTAATTTAAGTTTAATTTAGTGGCATAATTTATTTTTGCAGTACATATAAAAATGGATCAAACCCGCAAACTTGCACTCCAAATACTTCCCTTAATCGGGATTTAAATATTAACCAGTCGGTATACATAATGTTGTAAAAAATATAAGAACTCTCTCTCTCTCTCTCTCTCTCTCTCTCTCTCTGTCTGTCTCTCTCTTTTCCTTGCTTGTCTGAAATAATTATGCATCGTATATGATGCCCACATAACAAATAATCTAGTTGATTGTGATTGCAACATTTGGAAAAGTTTTTATTGTTAACAGGACAAAAAAATTAATATACGGAAAGGCCAGAATGAAGACTTTTCTGTTAGAACCATTAATTTTAAAAATACACAAAATGTTACTTAGTATACTTGTTTGTGTAAGGAGACAAATAGATGTAATAAAAAATTGATTTATTGACTTATTTACATAAAAAGGTAAGTAGATAAAAATGTACAAAATTTTAAATTTAACTAAGATTTTAATTCCTTACTATTTTAATAAGCAACAATTATGCCTATTTTTTGCAATGTACAGCTTGTTCGCCTCTTCGTGGTGCACCCTGGTTAACGCTAAATGAATTAGAAGAAGTCGACCAGCTACTACCCAAGGATCTTGAGGTTCTTACTGCATTCGTCACAATGGCTCAAGCACAGTGGTAGCTACGCAGCAGTTTCAGTAGTACTAGTACCTTCTGGCAATACAGGAAAGGTAAAACAAGATAGCTACCCTATCTTCAACAGTGGCAAGCAAGACATCCTCAACATTATAATAAATTGAAATTTGTTTTTTCTTCGCAGTTAAAAAATAATTAATATAAATATACGCCACTGCAGTATCTATAGTTGTTTGCAAGAAACTATGGGAACAGCACAAACTTGTTTCGTTCATTGTTCAGTTCAGTGAAATTTATATCCACTATCCGGTCTGTTTGATATTCGGTTCGTTGTTCTGTTTGTCGTTCGACACAATGTTCAGCTCATCCAGACCGGCGTAACAAAACGACGAACCGATCAGCGAACTATTCTCCACTCGGATCGACGAACATTTTTTTCGTTCCGGCAAAAATAACATTTTTTCCGGTTTTCAGTTCAGGAGACCTATTCTCATTTTTCATTTCTGTTGCTGTTTTATTTTAAATGAATTTATATTTATTTACAATTAAAATAGAAGATGTAGACGATGGTGAATGTCAGATGTTTTACAATAGTACAAACTATTTAGGCAATCCATTTCATTAATGTCGGCGTTAACTTCAATATTTATTTTCACAATTTCACGAGAATGCACCTTGATGCTTTTGATTTATTACTTAATCTAATCTCTAAACGGGCCAAAAATTTCTAAAAAAGATAGTGTTTTACGAAAAGCAGTATCGGTTTACAGTACTTGGTATATGTTTAAAACATCTACATAATTTTTACACTTCTTAATTTATGATTATTTTTAGTTATAGGAAGATAAAAGCGGGGGATTTTTTTTACAACCGTCTTCTTTTGGTGTTTCTACTGTAGTGAATTGTAACATGTCTTCCGCTATTTTGCTCCAAGAGTCAACAGTCATTTTCCAATAATTTATCGAAATAAACATTATGCAGTGGATTCCAATATTCTAAATAACTTTATGGTCCCTATATAATTCTATGATTTTTAAATTATATCCTTCGACCACGCCATATTAAATATTACTAACAAAATAGTAAAAAAGGTCTATTCCAGATGAGAGAATAAAGTGAAATTATTTGTTGCATGTATTTGTTTTCGATAGCGTCCAGACTAGCTGCAACATGTTCGCACAACATACTTTGTCGTTCGTCAAAACACCCGAATCGCGCTCACCCCGTCTCCACACATGCATAGATGAATATTTGTTAATTCGACGATTATTTGTTGGTGAATTTTCATGTATGAACGTTTGCTAGTAACTCCCTATCCACACATTCTCCTGAGCTGACTATTCGTATTCAGTCAACAAAAATCGGAAAATGTTTGCATAGCGACCTTGGACATCTATATTCAATTGATGACGCGGAATATTTATTGTGTTTTAGGTGACTGGTGGTGATTCGGATGGTCCGGGTTCGATTCCGTCTCAATCTTAAAAACTATTTCTAATTTTCAAATAGCATCAACGGTATATATATCGCCATTTGACAGTTTGGCTCACCAATATAATATTGAGAATTGTTTTTATTAACACATTGTAAGTAGGTAATAGTATATTACTAACCGAGGTGGAAAGTGTTTACTATAGCCCGAGACAATGAAACTTTTCACCGACGTTTGTATACTATTTTATTCACGATCTGAAATAAAAAAATAATATTTGATATTTAAATAATAATAACCTAATATAAATAAACGAATTGTCTGAGATTGTTCATTTGTCACATGAACTGTCAGTTTGATTTCTAACCTTAAATATTGATTTCATTCATTACTTGTATTATTTACAAGTTTATTTAATATTTTTATCATATAAATTGTAAAGATGCTTTGTTTATATGTAAATACCCATCATTGATACGCATTGATCTCTCAAAGCGGGGGGCAGCTATTTCCCGCCTCGATGTGGGAAAGTATAGCGCGAGTATAACTGAGGTTGGAAAGTTGACACTTTCCAACCCCAGCTATCTTCACGTTATACTTTCCAACCGTTTGGAATATGAGGTTAACAATAACTAACTTTCCAACTTTTTAAAAGTCGGAAATCGTCATATTACTAACCGATTGTGAATAAAATTAATAATTTGTTCTTATATAATTGTTTATTGATAAAGAATAAATTGCCAACGCAAGTGTGGATGTGAGAACGAATGAATATAAAGCGATTGTTCGGGTCCTTTGAAGTTTGTTGATATACCGACACGGCACTAAAAACATTCGTGTTCGGTTACAAATATTTGCTAACGAACACGAATTTTTAGTCCATACATGAGTTGTTCGTATACGAATATTCGATATTCGTAAACGAACACCGCATGTGTGGAACCGGGGTGAAATGTGGCAGTACCTACTTTGCTCGGTTCACCGTTTTATTGCGCCGGTCTGGACGAGGCTTCACATAGTTACGCTACTCTATTAGAAATTATACAGGGTGTTAAAAAACAAGGGTAACACATTTATAGGACATACGAGAAGTTAAAATAAGTCGAAAAGTTTTATACAATATGTGTCCGATCTTCAATAGTTTCCGAAATATAAGGCAGTAAAAAAGAGTTTATACGGGATTTATCTCCGCTATCTCGGTCGAAAACTAAAAGAGTTACGACTTCGATTGATGAGACTTTTTGTTTACCTGCCAGAGGTCATCTTAGATGTGTTTATATATTATAGAAAAAAAAAACAAACAAATAATTGTACTGTAATGTGCAGTGCCCGCCGTCGCCGCCACTGTTACCGCCGCTGTCCCCGTCGCTGTCGCAGGGACGAGCGGGTGCCTGTTTTTAGCGATGACGCAGCAGACGTGTCGGAACCTGCTTAATTACGCGGTTGATGTAACCTATTGTGTTTTATCTAGAAGTGTTCTAGTGAGTTCTGGAATACGGATGCCGGGGTATATAAGCACTGTTAGCAAAGGCATTGGACAGTCTGATATAAATAAGCGTTGCGTGTTAAACAGTTGGTGATATAAACAGATAGTAGACAAGTAGTGACTATAAATAAATATAATTGTATAAATAAATAAGTGATCTATATATTGTTTAAATAAATAATCTTAGTGTTTAAGTGTTTTATAATATTCTTATTCTTAATTAGTGTTTAATAATTGTTTAATCGTAATGTTCATTATATTTATAATCTTTTAATTATATTTCATATCTATTTATTGTTATAATAAACTTTTATTTTAATTAATAATAATTGTCTAATATTTACACTTCACCCAAATAAATAAAAACGTTACAGTACCAAGTAAAATGTTGTGGTGACCTTGGCCAATATTTAATATTCAAATAACTTCGTAACTGTACACCGATTTTTCTTACTTGACCCTCACATCATTGATTTCTAAACCAGAAAGTAACAAGTAATTGTATATTTATCTCTGTCTTACGTATGGTTTCCTACATTCTATCTTCGATACGTATGTCTAATATCTTCATCTTTGTCTTACTAACGCATTAAGGGAAAGATATTTATACGAAATTCAAAAATGACATTCGACAGCAGTGGTACTTCATATTTTTTCATGCTCGTTCGCAATCAAAATTCAGGCGAAATTAGTACTTCACTAATTTCGCCTGAATTTTGATTGCGAACGAGCATGAAAAAATATGAAGTACCACTGCTTTCGAATGTCATTTTTGAATTTCGTATAAATATCTTTCCCTTAATGCGTTAGTAAGACAAAGATGAAGATATTAGACATACGTATCGAAGATAGAATGTAGGAAACCATACGTAAGACAGAGATAAATATACAATTACTTGTTACTTTCTGGTTTAGAAATCAATGATGTGAGGGTCAAGTAAGAAAAATCGGTGTACAGTTACGAAGTTATTTGAATATTAAACGTAAGCAGAGTGAGCCATAAGAGTAACTTCTACTCTTATGGCTCACTCTGCTTACGTTAAGTGCCATGACATTTTAGATGCACATATTTGTCAATGTCAATGTTATTTGTATAATATTGGCGATATTTACCCTTTCCTACAATGATTTTCGTTCTTAGGTAAATATAATCTTAGGATTAATCGTAAAATGGAGTAGTATTTTAGTTTAAGAATGAAATAATTCAATACAAAATGTACAAACTTAGGTTAAATTTTGAACAATTTTGGATTACGAACACATGAATTTTAAACGACAAATTACGCTCCGAATATGAATAATTATGAACATGGTCTGAAGTTGAAAGATCAAAGAAGAAGCTGCAACCTTTTACTTGTCACAAGTGTAAACATGTAGAAATGGAGAAAAATTTATTCCAATGCGTACCAAATTTTAGCTCTGTAGACCGTTAGAAAGTCGGTTAAAATGGTTTGTAAAAAGTTGGAACAGACATAGAAACAGACAGACAACGCAAGTTAAATAAATTATGAAAAAATATGTGATTATGATAAATAACTAAAGGTGTATAAATACGTACACAACTCGGTAGTATACAATTAAAGTAAAATATATAATTTTAATGATAGTTATATTATTTTGGAAAATAGAAAGGTCAATACGCCAACCCAACATCAGCCGGTGCGTTGCGAGCGCCGCTGTAGCGGTCACCCGCGACAACAAAGCGCTGATAGGTTTAAACAGAACAGATTGAACGCGTTTTATTATGAATGCAAAATAGTGTCTTTTGTGATAAAAACTAATATAATCCCGTTGTGCAATGTCGGTTATTATAATCAAATGTGGTTTAGACCTGTATACATTAGTATTTTTCGAAAGAAAGGTTTTAATGAAGGTAAAAAACTGTTTCTTTTTTGCTGTAGAATGAAATGTAACCAAGTAATTTTTATTGTTTAAATAATTTAATAAGTAAATATACATTTATATTATTTATATACGTAGCGTCATGTATCTCTTCCAATGCAATATCATCAGTTTTAACAGATATTTCACAGGTTTCCTTTCCTATGGATGGTGTTGACGGTAATTCACCCTCTTCCGAATTTAAAACAATTTATGAATGATTAATTGACGGTATATTTAAAAGGACAGAAAAATAAATAAACATGATAGGACAGTCCTAAACATCCAAGCCCCTTGTGGGAATCGAACCCACGACCTCAAGAACCGAGCGGCGAGCTGAGCGGTGATGGTCGCTTCGAGCGCTGCAGACGCCTCGGCAGAAGCACGCTGCCTCACTCACTCGGCCACCGAGGCGGCTACTAGGGCAAATTTGCACCAGCGAGAGAGACACTAAAGTGTAGTTTATGTTTGAGACAATGACGCTAAAAAGTATGTCTACCAGGGGTTAATAAGAATTTTGTTATATTTTCCAACTCAAAATAAAATACACTAATAAAATAAACTTGATTAGAAACTACTATCATTTAATAATACTTACGATTCTCTCTGAACACGTGCAATCCAAAGTTATTTTCGCTCAGTTTTCCGAATCAAAATTCGAAAAACTGTAAAATTGCAGTTCTTGTGTTCTTGGTTTCGATATTACGTGCTAGGGCAGCCGGGAACACAACAGACTTATCCTTCACTTTGTCTTTTCTCGGTAACACTCATTTTAACGCAGTTGTACTTTTAATTTAACGCATTTTCACACAACTCAGCATGCATCGGTTTTCAATCTGTCAGCGGTTTCTTTACGAAAATGACCGCCAGATGTCGGGCGAGTAGTTGATGGGTTGGCGTATACATTCGTATTTTATGGCTAGTCTATGACGTATTATATGACGTAATTGCCTTGTACATAAAACTGTTTGAGATCTGCTGGTAATCACGTTTCCATTACTACTACTATCATTTGATTCATACGAACATCAAACTATGACGTAAGGGTTAAGTAAGAAAAATCGGTGTATATTAGTAATTGAGAAAAATGTTTTATTAAATTTTATTGTATTGTATATTTCGATCACTACCCTTGTCCGTTTTTCTTCGATTCTAATACAAAACGGCCTCTTTCTCCGAAACAGTTAATTTTTGAACATATATTGTGTAAAACTCTTTGTCTTCTCTATGTCCTAAAAATGTTTTCACTTGTTTTTTAATACCCTGTTTGTATCTATACATAAATGAAATTTTTCATTTTTAGTAGTTTAGTAAATATCTACAAAAACTAGTAAAAGTAGACTTTTTAAAGTTTGTTTTTAGACTTATAATTTTATTTTATGACACCAGTGTTAAAAGTGTCAGATCATTATTAACTTTTAGTGAATTAGTTACTTTGGTAATGACGAATGGAACAACTAATCGATATTTTTGACAAAAGTCAAAAAATTATAAGAAATACAAATTTAAATGAAAAAATAGTGTATGTAGATAATAGTACATTAAAACATAACTTACAGAAGGCAACCTATACAAGCACGAGTTTGAAATTTGATCACGAGCGCAAAGCAGCGAGTGCTTCTGTAGCGAGTGTTTTATACTATTTTCTCTGTTGAGGCTTTTATTTACATTTTTTTAATAAAAATATTTGACAATTAAGGGAAGTTATTGGTAAAATAGTTTTATGTTGGTGACTGTGATTCATGTTTCGTCTGTTGTCCCTGTTGCCTAGGTGTATTGTTTATTATTTGAATATGTTTAATATTGAAAAAATAATTAAAAATATCAGATCAAGAAGATTTGCAGACTTCACACACCCCCAGAATTACAAGAAGTGGCAGTGGGCGTAGTAAATAATTTGTTGCCAAACAAATCAAAAAATGTGTATGAAAACGACTATATAAAAGATATGGCTTGGTGCACCGAAAAAAGCGTACAAGTAGTTATAGAAAATGTTTTGATTGCATTAGATGAGAAGAATTATAAAAGTTTAACATTATGGAAAACTTATTCCATAAGTTTAACATTAAATATTCGACAAAATGTGTATCGATTATCGGAGGATAGTACAATTGAACAGGTGGAAAAATATCTTAATGATATGAAACTAGATATTAAATTCAGTTGTGACAAACTAAAGGCAAGGTGAGATTATACAAACAGCAGATTACTGTGACATGGCGAGGGTAAGAGCAATAATAGATAAATAACTTTTTATAAACTTTTTTAAATTTTAGTTTCCATAACATTTTTAAACTCTGCTTATCTATTTAAGTCAAAATTCAGTTTAGAAATTCTTATCGCATTATGATAGTCACGACATTTATTTGTTGATCTAGAAATTATTGTGTATACGTGCGTGACTTTGAATGCCCTAGCCTATGCACTCTTCACTCCTAAGATAATCCTGTCCTGAAGATAGCGTTTTGTTTTAGAGAGTCGACTTTAGTTACTTAAGGAGTAAACATGTAAGAGTCTAGATTAATTCGTCGCGTCGTGCAGACGTATTTTGATTGGACATGTACTGTCTTTTTAATTTTGGGGCGCGCGCAGAACGCTCGCCCGCTGGGTTACGGAATGTAACATGTTAGGCTTAGTTGTATTAGTTTAATTATAAATAAAACATTAGTTAGTTTAATCAGTAAATATATGTTAGTAATGTCCATGTCCGTAAATTCTGTGTTCTTAATGTAAGTGTTCATCAAGTGTAAAGTGTTAGTGTATGTGTGTTCTTCCTTCTCACGAACTCCTTCACACGAAGTCCTTAGTACTTCTCACGGAGTTGTGGACGCCAACCATCCGAAGCGTCCACTAGTCAGTTAGCAGCATCATCTCTTCCGCACCCCCTCGTGTTACATTACAATTATATGTATACTTTACTTGCCGAATGTGACTGGACAAATTTAGAAAATGATGTTAATGTAAATGCGAAATTAGAAATTTTCTATAACAAATTATTTAAAATATTTGATGCAACTGTACCTAAATATAGTACTCACGTTAAAAATGCACGGTACCCTCAGTGGTTTACAGCTAAAATAATAAATATATTATAATTAAAAAATAAATTCCATAGAAAATCCAAAAAATATTCAAAACAGCAGCAAGAATATCAGCAAACATACAAATTATTAAGATCAGAAGTTAAACACCTTATTCAACAAGCTCATAAACAGTATTTGCATCAAATAGACATGAACTTAAAAAATAATCCAAAATCATTTTGGTCACATGTGAATAATTTGTGTAAAAATTACTGCATGGAATCAGTGTTTATATACAATAACGAAAAACTAACTGCTGATAAAGACATAGTTAAATACTTCAACTCTGTTTATACTCAAGATGATGAAAACAGTATTTTATGTAGTTATCGAATGCTATTCGGATGACTATTCCAAAGTAAAAATCAAGTAATTATTATATGTATATTTTTTGTCTTGACAAAAATGTTCTAATTTTTATGGTGTTTTGAGGTGCTGAATTCAAGCTTGCTTTTTCAACATTTTATAAATTCCTGTTCGAATCGACTAGTTTTTAATAAAAACTGATAACACCGAAAATATACATACTTTGCCAGGTGTGTAAACAATATGTTTCTAAAACGTCAAAAAAAAATTCGCTTATCCAAACTCACTTGTAAAAATTCGACATCTTATTGGCTTCAAGGATGCGAAATTTTTTTTGTGACGGTGTTTTGTCGAAATGAAACTTGGTACCTAAGTAGAATCCGAAATTTGGATTGTCTTATATATTTTTATGAGTGAAATAGTCATTAAAAAATAATAAATTTCCTGAAAAATTAAAAGTAAGACTTATATGTCCAATTTTTAGTCTGACAATCCTGGAAATATTGGAAATTATCGGCCAATAAAATTATGCCAGTCATTTCAAAGGTCTTTGAAAAAATTAGCAATGGCAGACTAATATGATCATGTAAATATTGTGCTGTCGCAGGAATACTATGGGTTTGGGAAACAGATGAAAAATAACAAATTTATGTCTAATGTGTAACAAAATTTCATCTACTACGTACAGATACCGGAAACCATTTAGACGTTATATATATATATATATATATATATATATATATATATATATATATATATATATATATATATACAGGGTGATTCATCGGTCTGTCCTCTCTTTATAACTCTTTTATTTTAAGTCAGATAGAAAATCTCTTCAAATATAATTTATATGATACATTATTATCTATCTACATACCATATCCATTTTTATACAGGATGCTCCATTTAAGCGCAACAATATGTAACTTTATATTTCTTAATGGGATACCCTATATTTATTTATTAATTTTGATAGTAAATTAGATTCCCTTTAAAAAAGTGTTAAGTAATAAGGGGTCTAAAATTATAAATTAAGAAGTTATTTACCTTTATTTGTTGAATGATATGTTTCTATCATGTTATTTTTAACAGAGTAAGCTATGGATAATTTGATCAATTGTTTCGAATTTAAACAAACAAGTTGTACAAATGCTCTTAGTTTATCATTGTTGATGTTGATGTGAAAATGAATAATTCAAATTTTAGTAATATAATATTTATAATAGAAAAATCTATTGAAATTGGACAAGTTTTCGAGTATTTATTATAATTTTGCATTATTTAGTCTGCCACTAAATTTTAATAGCTTCTTTTGAATTAGTGTAATGTTTAAAATAAGTATTAATAAAAAGGATCAAAATTTTGTATTATATTATGGGGTTTTCCACTCTGAACTACTATTTTTTATGAAAGTAAATAACTTCTTAATTTATAATTTTAGACCCCTTATTGTTTAATAATTTTTTAAAGGGAATATAATTTACTATCAAAATAAATAAATAAATATAGGGTGTTCCATTAAGAAATATAAAGTTACATATTGTTGCGCTTAAACGGAGCACCCTGTATACAAATGCATATGGTACGTAGATAGACAATAATATATCATATAAATTATATTCGAAGAGTTTTTCTATCTGACTTAAAATAAAAGAGTTATAGAGAGAGGACAGACCGATGAATCACCCTGTATATATATATATATATATATATATATATATATATATATATATATATATATATATATATATATATATATATACAGATTTAAGCAGGCTTTTGATGGCGTATCACATGAAATATGTATTAATATATAAGTCTCTTTGGCGTGTATAATAATACATTGTTATTTTTAAAATCATATTTATGTAATCCAATTTGCATATTATAACAGTATATACATTCCAATGAGTTCACACCTATTTCTGGGGTTCTCCAGGGATCCTTGCTTGGGCCATTATTGTTTACACTATTTGTTAATGATTTACCCCAAGTATTACGTATAGCTCTACATGTTTGCTATATGCAACGGACTTAAAATTATTCAGAGAAATTAGTAATACTGACGACGCAGTACAACTAAAAAATGATATTAACCTACCAGGAGGATGGTGTAAAAATAACAGTATAAATTTTAATATAATATGCAGTGGCCTACCCAGAGTGAGGGCGATATGGGCGACCTACACATATTTTTTTATATCAGTGATATTTCTAGTTAGTTGTAACAATTGTCATAAAATTGCTCTAAGTTTTGTTTATTTATCTCGAAATATCTTCTAATAATGGCCCCTGATTTAAGTAAATCTGACTTAAGTATTTTTCACAATAAAAATATTGCAACTTGTTTTCAAGAAAAAAAGTGGCGTAATGAAAAAATTGCGGTAGAATTTCTAGGGACGAGACAGCCATTTTCAAGTATAAATTATGCTATTAAGTGACAGATTTTCTTGTTTAATTTTTCTAATATTTTTAATGTAACGTTCCTATACCTTAATATCTTTAACAAAATCTTTGCTTTTATTTTAAATATGAGAAAATAAGTACATGAAATTGTTTAAAATATATGTATATATTTATAAAAATACGCGAAAATTAAACACAAAAATTATATGTAAATATAAATCCTCTATATCGCCCCCCTAGACCAAAATACAGGGAACACCACTGATAATATGTCACCTATGTATGTTTCATATAAAATACAAATAAAATAATTTCACAAGTGTACACTTCAATGTAGACGTGAACTTGTTATGGTATTTATTTGGAATGTAATACTTGCAAATGATGTACCTGAATTATTATCGATGTTACCAATTCATGTGCCTAACATAAAATTAAGACTTAGATGTACAATATTTCATATCAAAGAATCAATTTCGCCAATATATACATATCTTCGTATTGTCAACAAACTGAATGATGTAGATAATAACGTAGATATATTTTATTATAACAAAAATACTTTAAACTATGTATATAGGTTACCCTAATAATGGGTCATTCAGGAGCGTGCAGACGTGGTGAAGTGATTAATATATTAATAGATGATATTGAATATAAGAGTAATTTAGTTTTTTAACAGTTTCAAAAATTGAAACAAATTATCCAAGATTGTTTGCAATAACGAACGAGGCTTGGATCAATTTGATCGAAAAGTATGCTAGTTTTCGGCCGGCTCACATAAGCCACAAACGATTTTTTATATATTACGGACGTGGACGTTGCACAATTCAACCAATTGGTTTGAATAAAATGGATGAGATGCCAAAAATTATTGCTAGGTACCTCAAGCTACAAAATCCCCATCAGTTTTCTGGACATTGCTTTCGACGCTCATCGGCGTCACATTTAGTAAATAATTGCGTTGATTTAATTACTACCAAACGCCATGGTAGCTGGAAAAGCTCATCTATTTGGAAGCTTCAAAAAAGAAAAGAATTGAAGTGTCAGGAATGCTCCTCGACCAGTTCAGCTTCTAATCGAGCGGGACCGTCTAGTACGATACAGCACCAGGAAGAATTTGATAAAGAAAACATTAATATTTTAAATTCTCAGAATTTACCTGGGATTTCAATAAGAGCAGGAGATAATTCCAATATCTCTATAAATGTATATAATAGCGTGTACTAAAAAGCAAGATCAGGTTTATATTAATATATTATAATTACGCACATGAAAAAATTATTTTGTTATTAAATATAAGAATATTTATTCGTATTCGTGAGATTGTACTTGGAAATTGAAATAAATGTATATGTATATCTGAATCGAAACGATTCCATTTTTATTCTTTATTATTTGAAACCATATCATATCTGTCAAAATTTTCACACTAATTTTTTACCTTCCGTCACCTTTAGGTATGAGGAAGGTATTGTCTTTGACCAAAAAAAAATCGATGATGAGTTTTTAAAGAATAAGCACGTTTTAGGATCCCTAGAATACGATTTTACTATTTTTACGATGTGTGTGCGTATGTGTGTGTGTGTGTGTGTGTGTGTGTGTGTGTGTGTGTGTGCGTGCGTGTGCGTGTGCGTGTGCGTGTGCGTGTGAGTGTGCGTGTGCGTGTGCGTGTGCGTGTGCGTGTGCGTGTGCGTGTGCGTGTGCGTGTGCGTGTGCGTGTGCGTGTGCGTGTGCGTGTGCGTGTGCGTGTGCGTGTGCGTGTGCGTGTGCGTGTGCGTGTGCGTGTGCGTGTGCGTGTGCGTGTGCGTGTGCGTGTGCGTGTGCGTGTGCGTGTGCGTGTGCGTGTGCGTGTGCGTGTGCGTGTGCGTGTGCGTGTGCGTGTGCGTGTGCGTGTGCGTGTGCGTGTGCGTGTGCGTGTGCGTGTGCGTGTGCGTGTGCGTGTGCGTGTGCGTGTGCGAGTGCGTGTGCGTGTGCGTGTGCGTGTGTGTGTGCGTGTGTGTGTGTGTGGGTGTGTGGGTGGGTGTGTGTGTGCGGGTGTGTGTGACGATTCTTTCGGATCGCATAACTCCAAAAATTCTTCTTCTTTATATCCAAATAAAGAGCTGATTAGATTTTGGTCATAATTGGTCGACCGGAAATACCCTTTTGAAGATTTTGAGAGCTTTTCTTGAGAAAACGCTGTTAAAAATCATTTGTTTCATATTTAATGTTATTATAAATATTAAAGATTCTCTATACGATTTTATTACATTTTGTACTTTATATTCAATAGATAAAGAGTTAAAAAATTATAAATTAAATTTCATAAAACAGCCAGCTTTGCTATAAACATGGAAATATCTACTATAATTAAGAAAATTCTGATTGACGGGTATCAGTGTCAAGTGTCATTGATATAGTATGTTTGTCTTATAATTTTACTGGAAATATAGAAACTTTCTGTATGGAATTTGTACAAAATACATACAACTGACGGTAATGTGCTGGCCACATCAAAGTAATACGATCAATTTGTTTCATGGCCTACCAAATAGAGTAGAATTGCTTTGTCAGTTGCCTAGATATTTTGTGTATTTAATGCAGTCTTACCAATCAGAAATAACAAAATGTCACCAAAAATCGATTAAGAAAGAAGCTCATTCCAACATCAATATGCGTGATGGAATGTAACAATCCAATTTCGAAATAGAAAATATTTGTATGATGTACATAATTGTTAAAAGTGCTTTTATTGTGTTTGAGTTTGAATCACTCCGCTGCGTGTCGTGCCCAAATTCCATTCTCACAAAATAAAAGGATAGTTTTAACACTTACATCACAAATCGTTATTGTCTGATGTTAGATTCATAATAAAGTATTCCATATGCCACAACTAAATTTAATATTACATTGCATATTTCAAGTTTTGATTCTCGAACATTAAAAAAATTGAAAAGTAAACAATTTTTTGGAATGACTATACTGCATAAAGCAGGTGAATAAAATAAGACGTTGCATAATGACAATGACGTCATAATTTTATAGTCTTGAACAGAATGATAATTTTTCGGAATGTAAAAAGTTTATATTATTTCAGAATTATACCAACACAATACTATATTAAAACTTAATCACATACAATATTATTACATCACTTTTGCAAAGATATCAAATTAACCATGAATGATGAAATGATGATATATTACTAAATAATATACATACATATGTAGGAGATTGGCAATGTGTAGTATAACTACATACTTGTGTTTGTGTAGCACAGTTTTTTCCTAAAAGGTATCGCTATCTCTGCAAAACAATAATTATAAGTATTACATAATGTCTTACTCGCTGCATGATAACACCATTATTCCGAGAAATTTAATTTAATTATATATTTATTTTTAATTATTGCGCCAGATTTTTTTATTTCTGACTATTTCACTCATAAATATATAAACCAATCCAAATTCAGGATTCTACCTAGTTACCAAACTTCATTTCGACAAAACACCGCCACAAAAAATTTTTCGCGCTCTTTAAGCCAATAAGATGTCGTATTTTTACAAGTAAGTGAGTTATAAGCGAAAATTTTTTGACGTTTTAGAAACATATTGTTTACATACCTGTCAAAGTCTGTATATTTTCAGTATTATCAGTTATTATTAAAAACGAGTCGAGTCGGACAGGAATCTATTTAAAACGTTGAAAAAGCAAACTGAAAAATAATTCCTCTAAACACAATAAATATTACAAGATTTTTGTCAAGAAAAAAATTATATAAATGATTACCTGAATTTTATTCTGGAAATAGTCATCCGAATACCATTCGTGGTTAAATTTTATCCTGGAAAATTTTTCCGATTGCTTTACTCGAGCCTGTTGCCAATTTATTTCGTGACATTGATCAAAAATCACTCGTTTGACAACTCGTGATTTTTTTGTCAATGTCACTCAATAAATTGCTACGCAGCCGGCTCTCGTAACAATCTGAAAATTTTTCCGGCAAAAATTTACCACTTATGATATTATATATGATAAAAATTCAGATATTTAAGCAAGAAACGATTTAATATGAATCTTCGTGTTCGCAGTTCAACCAAACACAACAATAACCTCATCTAACGCACAAAAGTCCATATATCTGTAAAATACAGTTTTACTTAAATTGTAAAAATATAAATAGAGCGGTTACTTGATGTTTAAGTTCTTTTAGTTCTTGTGAAAGTTGTTACACTGAAACTGTATCTTGATTGATTGAATATATTGAAGATTGGGGTATGTTTGTGATCTTGTCAGCTACTTCTGCTTTTTCATCTAAGGAAGAGTTGGCTAGCGAGGAAAGGATAACCTGGGTATTTGTTGGTAGTTTTTGAAGGAAGAGTTCAAGGATTGTGTTGTCGAGAGAGTTAGCGCCGATTAGCTGTCGCTTGAATCATAAAATTTGCGAGGTTTCTTGTCCCCATCGAAGATAAGATTTAATTGTAATTTTTCTTTTTCAGATGAGCTAATTCGTTGGTTTAATGCATTTTTAATGGTAGTATATGGCTTTTCTTCTGGACGTGCGACAGTGATGTCTCTGACTTCATTAGCATATTGTGGACTTAGGGCACCAATAAGCTTGTAAAATTTCGTAATTCGGGATCTGCAGGCCAAAATTGCGGTATTTTAAAAGAAGCTGAAAGAAATATCTATTGCACTGTTGTTAGATGAAGAACTTCTTGGGTTTGAGCCATAAAGTAAGGTGCGAGTGTTCCTACTCGAGGTCACCATTGAAAAAATACAGTTTTACTTAAATTGTAAAAATATAAATATAAAGGAGTACGATTTAGACTTATTTATTTTTCAAAACTAAACAAACTTATTAATAGTTACAAAAACAAAACTTACAAAATATTATCGAAATATGTATTAGCCGCATACTCTTTTTATTATCTTAACCAGGTCAAGGTGGCTACATACCTATTAAATATAGGTACCTATATGCAAAAGTTACACTTGGAAATCTCGGGGCGTGTATTATGCGTTAGGTAAGGTTATTGTTATAATATTTAGTTGAATTGCAAGGCAAAACAATTGTAAGCGAATCTCTACATTTGCCGAGCAATATGTACATCATCCCACAATGTAATTTTCTGTAATACATATATTTTATTAATAAAATAAATATTCCATGTTTAACATAAGTATATTTATAATGTACACTTACATGACTTTAGTACTAATCCAATTATAGTATTTCGAAAATAACAAATAATATTACTACAAAAAATGTGTGCAAGTCGGCAAAAACATTCCTAAAGTTTCTTTCAAACAAATTAAGTTATTCAACTAGCAGCATGACTCCCACAAAGTGCGAATACATCATTATTAAATTCCAATAAAAACAATATTTTTTCAAAGTTGGCCATGACCAATAGTCACATGTTTATTGTAATTTAAATTGCAACAGTCAAATCAAATTTCCGATCATTTATATTTTTTGTTGTTGTTATGTAGTTATTACGTAAACCATTTACATTGTTGGAATGTAGCATGAATTTTGCTGTATATTTATTATATTTGGAAAATTATACATTATAAAAATGATTATTATTATTATTATTATTATTATAAAAACGGAGGAAGATAACTGGCTGGTACAGAATTCGACCTTCGAATCTGTGGAATAACAACGGAAGTTAATTTAAAAATAATGTTAAAATGATGGAAGATTTAAAAGTTTATTAATGTAATTTTAAAAATAATATTTTCCTGTTAACTTAAGGTTAAGGTTCAATTAAATTTTTTTCGGAATTGAAAATATGTGTTTTTATTTAATTAAATACGTTTTGCGTAAAATAATTTAAATTTTTACTAAATTAAAAGTGCTATTGTATGTTAGGAGTTCACAGTGTCATGGACCTTGTTTTTTAATATTCAGATTATACAGATGTTGTCAGAGGTAGTATTGTTGCTTTAGGTTTCTTTTTCTCATCTATAAAACATAGTGAAGAAAATTCACTTGTTCCATTTATGGCCTGTTTCACCAACATGAAATTAATCTCCAGAATTCATGGAATAAGAGAAAAATGTCTCATCAAAACCATAACACAAATGACGTTTATTCTATAGTTGTCATATTTTGATGCGATATTTTTCTCTTATTCGACGAATAAGCAATCTGGAGATTTATTCGTTGAATAAGTGAAAAATATCGCATCAAAATATGACAGTTACAATACAATAAATACCGTCATTTATGTAATGGTTTCGATGCAATATTTTTCTGTTATTCGACGAATAAGCTATTTGGAGATTTATTTGATGATGAAACCGGGCACAATCCTAATTTCTATTTCTATTTTAATGACACAGGTTTTCATTACCTATTCAAAACTTTTACGTGGGATTTTTTGTAAGAATACGTAGTAATTTGGATACAGCGGAATTACATGGATCTAGGATTTTCTATATGAACTCTTGCTTACCAGTAGGTCTTTGAATGTTGGATATAACAATTAACAAAATAAGTATATAATATTTTCTAAAACGGTATTTAAACCATTTAATAAATTGCAACTACTATAGTCACACATGCATAAAAAATTGATGTGTCCAGCACGTTATCTTCCGTCAATTCTATACATACATATGTACATACACATATACCGGGTGGTTTTTTTTTCCAAGACCTAGTAAATTAAGATGAGAAATAAGTTTTTTGCAGACTGTTGCCCTCCGTTTTAACTTAAAACAATGGTTGTGGAATCACTAGAAATATAAAAAAATTCTGGTCCCATAAACTAATTATTAAATTTATGTACGAGGGCTGTTCTCTTTTCGCTGAGCCTAGTAAAATAATATACAATTTATTTGCAAAACACATTTATTTATAATTTTTCAAGGCATTCCCCTCCACAATCACTACATTTTTGCATCCATGAAAACCAATCTCCGAAACATTTTCTCCAATCTTCGCGCGTTAATTTCTTTATTTCATTTTTAAATGCGTCAACAGCTTCTTCGGCCGATATAAAACGTAAACCTCGTAACTTATCCTTAAAACATGGAAATAAAAAGAAATCATTAGGTGCCAGGTCTGGACTATACGGCGAATGACCCATTATTTCAATGTTTTGAGCATTCAAATAAACAGTCGTTCGAGCAGCAGTGTGCGGCCGAGCGATGTCTTGATGCAATATAATCCTTCCCCGTGGACGTTTTACGCGAACATTTTGAAGAACTTGAGGCACACAAACGGTAGTGTACCATTCAGCATTAACAGTACGGCGAACCTCCAGTGATACAGTGCAAATATGTCCAATAACTTTTATTAGAGCCGACTCATTCTCAAAGACCCAAACTGCCGACTGTTGCTTTTTTTGAGATAATAGCAATATACCTATGTTTCGTCACCTCTAATGATGTTGTACACCAAATGAGACGATCCATTGTCAAAGCGATCTATTGTAGATCTGCACCACCTCAAACGGTTTTCTTTTTGACTGGAGTCAAATTGTGGGAAATCCAACGAGAACAAAGCTTACGTACTATTAAATGTTGGTGTAAAATGGTGTCAATTGCTTTCACACCAATCTTTAAAGTTGCTTGAATATTTCTTACAGTAGCATGCCGGTCCTCTTTAATCATGTTTTTGGCTAAGGAGCTCGAAAACTGTCATTTAAGGAAAGTCGACTACGCTGAAATTCATTGTACCACAGCTTTACGGTACCTAAGGAACACGACGTGTCACCAAACACTCGATGGATTTCCTCAAAATATTCTTGACGGCTTAAGCCACGCTTGTCATTTTGATAAGAACAATGCCATTTTGACAAGACCAATGTTTTGATTTATTTAAATTTTGAACTGTTGAGAAGGTATTATTTTTAATTTCATGTGTTTTACTGCCTGAAAATTGTATAAACTAACATTTTAGCAGTTCAAAATCTAAATAAGTCAAAACATTGGTCTTGTCAAAGTAACATTGTTGTTGTCAAAATGGCATGCGCACACAAATCAGCTGATTTCATGCACGTCAAGGAGGCTCGAGTCACGTGTCTGCTCGCGCCCTATATTTAACAACCGTCGCTAAAATTAACCTTGTAAACAAGTAGATTAAAATGTCAAACAAAATTTGTTTCAAAATATCATAGTCTGCTTGATAGGCTCAGTGGAAAGAGAACGGCCTTATTATTTTCTTTTTAATGTGTTATAACAGATTAGAAACTGCTTGACAAAAATAAAATTAATAAAATTACAATATAATAAAATTTGCTCAAGTTTAGGTTATAACAAATTTTGACACATAAAATGTCAAACATTTTTTTATCTTTTTTGTTCAAATGCCATGGCTATTGCCATTAATAAAAAATGGTATAAATTTAATAATTAGTATATGGAACCAAAATATTACATAATTTATACTTTTTTGGTGTCATTTGATGCAAAAATCACCTCAAATTAGCAATAGCCATGGAATTGAGACAAAATAACTAACAAATAAATATTTAACTGTTTATCAATCAAATTAGTTTAATTTATTTTTATTTATTTTTTAGTTAATAATTATCTATTAATTTAAATTGATAATTGTTCATTTAAACAGAAATTTCAAATAATATTAAAAATAAACTTGACAGTTAAACATTTGTTAATTTTTGTCTCAATTCCATGGCTATTACTATTTTGCAGGTTTTTTTCTACCTTTTTATAGCTAATTTTTGCCCTTACAAAGCAAACAAAATTTATTTGAAGCTTCTTTACTTAAAATAATTCAGGAAGAAGGAAATTACAACAGTCTGATTTTACATGTTAAATCCCTATGTTCCGGTGTTCGAGTCACCAATCTGTATGTAGATGATACTGTAGTAAATTATATTCAACGTTCAGTCCGAGGCGCGCCGCGTTGGTTTTATAATTGTTATCAAAAAGGGATACTAGAGGAAAAAAATGTTGGGAATTACTGGTCTAAGTTAACGAATAAAAATATTATTAATATTGATAATAACAACTGGTACCTTACCTACCTATACGGGGTGTTAAAAAAGTATGTTGATTCTCAATAAAAAGAATTTTTAAAAAATTCGGAAATTATTTCTTATGTTCTATTTAATTCTTGAAGTGTACAGATCAGGTGTCTCATTTTCGATATTTTTTTTAAGTATCTTGGATAATATTAACGCTAGAGCAAAACCGTTTGCACATTCCAGGGTCAACTTTTCGAAAAAAGTTTAATAGTCACCACAGAAATTTTTGATCTTCTTTTGTTTCGGATCTACAGGCAAAATCTCGTTTTTCGCTCATTTCGAAAATATCTCTTATTTATTATGATAGAGAAAAATTATTCTAACAAATTTTGTACCCTTTTTAGGTAGAATAAAATGGCATAATTAGATTTTTAAAAACTTTATAATTTTTTCTTTTTGCCTATTATACAAGTCTACATTGTTTTGTTTTAAACATGAATAAAAGATGAATTATTAATTTATTGGGGCGAAAAAATTTATCACCGGCGACGAGAGCTGGATTTACGGTTATGACCCAGAGACAAAGCAACAATCGTCCCAGTGGAAGAGCCCGTGCGGCGACGACGACCCGAACTTTGGCGTCAAGAGAACTGGCTGCTGCATCACGACAACGCGCCCTGTCCTTGCTTACCAGGACCTTTTTGGCAAAAAACAACATGGTGGTTGTACTCCACCCACCGTACTCGCCAGATTTGGCATCTTGCGACTTCGCGCTATTCCCAAAACTGAAACTCGAGTTGAAAGGCCGTCTGTTCGACACTCTAGAGAGGATTCAAGAAGCATCGCTGGCGGTGATAAACACCCTCAAAGAACAGGACTTCCAGAAAACGTTTGACCAGTGTCAGAAGCGCTGGGACCGGTGTGTACGTACGGATGGGAACTACTTCGAGGGTGATGGTGACCAGTAATCCAAAGGTAAGGTTTTCAACAGATGGCAGCACCAGTTCCGAAAATTTTGGATAGCACCTCGTATTTAGTTATTGCGGAAACTGTATTAAGGTCCATTCCATATAACTATGGTTCTATTCACCATTTTCTTTTTAAAACGTTACTATTATTAATTTGAAATGATTAGTTCTTTGACAGTGACATGTATCTGTCACATATATATTTGAGATATGAACTGTGTAACCAAGGAGTTTTGCTTGTTTAAAGCGTAGGCTCCGGGATTAAAATTATAGATAATTTTATAAATTTATCCATAAAATATATAGAAAAAGTATTTATGCTAATCTGTAGAAAATTTAATGATCTTTAATTTTTATAATAACACAAATCTTGAACACACACCCACACCCACACCCACACCCACACCCACACCCACACCCACACCCACACCCACACCCACACCCACACCCACACCCACACCCACACCCACACCCACACCCACACCCACACCCACACCCACACCCACACCCACACCCACACCCACACCCACACCCACACCCACACCCACACACACACGCACACGCAGGCGCACACGCACACGCACACGCACACGCACACGCACACGCACACGCACACGCACACGCACACGCACACGCACACGCACACGCACACGCACACGCACACGCACACGCACACACACACACACACGCACACACACACACACACGTGAAAATGTTAAAATTGGAACGTGGTCATTTCTTTTTTTCATGAGATGATTTAATGAAAGACACACATAATAGCTCGCACAATAGCCATGCCTTATCCGGGATTCGGACCCAGGATCCTCGGAGTGTGAAGCAATAGCGCTACCGTTACTCCACCGGGTCCGATAGTAATGAAAATTATGAAATTATGGACACTGTGAAGCTACATATATCATTATTTTGTCAGAGAATTAAGAATGCACTTCAGAATATAGAATTAAATTTAGAAATTTCAATACTGGGTAATACTGCAAACTTGCAAATTTATATTATGTTGAAACAACTTTGAAACAAATATGTGCATTGACATTGAATTATATATCTGTATTGAACTTTGACCTTAACTATTTTTAATATTATGTAACGTTATTAATTGTTACAGAGTATTTCGTATAATTTAGAAAAAAATGTTATTTCCTTTATACCTACATTTATTCGAACATTTCCTGCAGTTTTTCCTTTATGATATTGATTCAATTTTTCTGCAATATACTTATGCAAGATATACAAAATAAATGGTACATGACAGATGTTACAAATTATGGGTTCGTGGCAGGTACACGGTCGACACATAACCTTGATATTGACATTTGTGACCTATAAAATACCGGCTTTTCATCTCACGGCCATTTCATATAATGATCTATTTCCGTAGTATTTGTTATTTGCAATTAACTTCACTTGTAAATTCCTGAGCTTACTTTTTATAGAAATAATGTTAGGTATTTTAATTTTTACTTTTGCTCAATTGTTGTTTACTCTGAAAAACCGCATATCACTTCAATGAATAAGATGTGTATAATTTACATAAAGTATAAACATTTAGCTTTAAATTATCAAATGGTTTTAAATTATTCAGCGTATGTATTTAAATAATTGCGAATTGTGTATAATGAAGTAGTTATTAAAGTAATATTAGTTTTTGAGTTTTTCCAGTACCACTATTTAGTAAATTTAAATCACCAAGTGCAGGTAATCATGTAATAACATCCGAGAGTGTATCTAAAACTACCCTGTTTACATTATATGAATATTAATTTTTTAAAATATGAATTAATTTTTTATATTTTTCTTCTTTTTGAGTTTTGAATATGTAGTAGGTATTAGGTACTATTACCAACGTATTTTGGGTTTTGTATAATAAAAATCGCGTTTTACTTTTACACAAATGAATATGCAACATAAAAAGTATAAAATTTCACCTTTGGAGATACTACCTATAATGTTTCCACCACATATAGAAATAAATTTGAACAAAGAGTTGGACAGTATTAAATTAACTCGATAGTTTTAGTTCCTAGACTAGGCGAGTGAAAAGTAGAGAATTTTTATAGTTATAAGTTGGCGTCGTTGTTTGAAGTGCTATAAATTTGTATGCATTTCCAACACAAGAATTAGCAAATTTTCAGATTAAAACGTTAATTATCACTTTAATGAATACATTTAAAGCGCAAATAAATACCTATAATTTTAATGTAACTTGCAACGTAGTCCAGTCAAGTTATACAAAATTCCTTGCAAAAGGTCGGGTAGACTAAAAATGAACATAACCTTTATAAATGAAACATTGACGAGGAACTCGACGAACTAATACGAAAAGTAAACAAGTCCACAAATAAGAAAGAATAACTGGAGCATCAGTCCGCAATGACTGGTGGAATAAAGACTGTTTGGAAAAGAAACGGCAAATGAAAAAGAAACAGAGACCTTGGAAAGGTGACAGAATTCCAGTAGAAGAGTACAAACAAGAATTAAAAGAATACAAAGAGATATGTGAAAAACAAAAAAAAAATATAAGAAAAGAGAGTTAGAAGAACAGTTGAAAGCTATAAAAACAGAAGCAGAAGCATCGAAATTTATAAGTAAAGAAAGAAAGAAAGAAAGAATGAACAGAAGAGATATATCCACAAAGATATCACAAGAAGAATGAAAAGAACATTTTTGTTAACTGCTAAATGGCAATGAGAGAAAAACAATACGCACGGAATAATATAAACTCCAAGAAGATACAAATAAAAAAGAATTAAATATAAACGACGTAAAAATACAAATTAATAAACTAAGAAAACAAAAAGCGAAAGGGGAAGATATAGTTACAAATGAAGCTTGGGTAAATGCGGACGAAATACCCAAAAGATGGAGAAAAGGAATAATACAACCAATCCATAAAAAGGGAGATACTAATAAAGTACAAAATTACAGAGAAATAACATTGTTGGATAAAGCTTTCAAAATATACGCAATGATTTTACATGAAAAACTAGAGGAAGAGATACTGACAAAAAACTTGATTCCAGAAAATCAGGCAGGATTTCGAAAAGAAATAAGAACAACAGATAATATCTACATACTAAATCAAATAATAGAGAACGAAATATGCAAAGAAAAAGGAAAATTATACGCTTTCTTCATAGACCAGAAAGCAGCATTTGATAATGTCAACAGAAATATTCTCTTCAAAACTCTTGAAAAAATGAATATAGCCAAACAATTATTGGTGGCTTTAGAGAACATTTACAGAGAGACAAGTTCGGTAATAAGAATAGACAACTAATACATATATGAATTTTGGATAAAAAAGGATTAAGGCAAGGATGTCCTTTAAGCCCGACATTATTTTCACTTTACATAACAGACTTGGAAGAATTTGTTAGTAAAGAACAAACGGGCGGCGTAGTTATTGGAAAGAAAAAAATATGGTCATTAGCTTATGCAGACGACATAAAAATAGTCATAAAAAATCCAACAAATATGAAAACCATGATAAAAAGTTTGCAACAATACTTAACTAACACATATTACGAGCTATATCAGAGAGATTGGGATATACAACAGCAAGAACAACAATGTAAGATCAACAATTCAAATTACAATAAACTATACAAAGCAATCCAAACGACGTCAATACCACGGTATTTACTGGACGAAAAGAAAAATATCAAGATGATTGCCAGATTTAGATGTGATAATGAAGAGAGAAGCAGCAAATACTGGTTGTCAAGTGAAGAGAGAAGGTGCTGGCTAAGCGGGAGAGAAGAGGAAACATTTAGGCATCTAAGAGACGTTCAAAAAGAAAGAAGAAATGAAAAGGTCTTGTTAGACGACTTTGGGTCAAGACAAGACTTTTTGTTATTTTTTGTCCTAATCCATAGTAAGCTTCATTAGAAAAACCAAAAAGTATATAAGTTTTAAATTTACATATCTCGCTTATACAAAGGCCTAATTCAATAATACTTGATGTGCTAGACGCAGAATTTAATTCTCTAAAACTCCTACTTGAAGCATTTATTTCTATAATCAAAATGAAACCATTTTATTCAAGAACTGTTAACAACTTCAGGTAATATATCACTTCCGGTTAACCTGTTTTAACCAAAATCTACTATGTTATTCCAATTGAAATAAAAGTCTTATATACCAAATTTGAAAAGTATTAGATTATATTTTAAAATAGTTTTTCATTAAAATCTATTATAGGCTTCAAATAAAGTACCATTTCTGGAAATTATATAATGACCAAAAAGGGAGGTGCACAACTAGATGTTATAGTAGTCCTAAATACAAAATTTCAACTTTCTACGGCTTACTGTTTTTGAGTTATGTGAGATACGTACGCACGTACGTACGTATACGTACGTACAGACGTCACGACGAAATTTGTCAAAATGGATTCAGGGATGGTCAAAATGGATATTTCCGTTGAAATCTGAAAACCAAAATTTTTCGCGATTACAAT
Source organism: Harpalus rubripes (assembly GCA_963082715.1). Taxonomy (NCBI): domain Eukaryota; kingdom Metazoa; phylum Arthropoda; class Insecta; order Coleoptera; family Carabidae; genus Harpalus; species Harpalus rubripes. The sequence continues at coordinate 44,191,611 of OY720451.1, read as the reverse complement.
ACTTCCTTTACTTCGTACAAGGAAGTAAAAAATGTAAATTCTAAGCCAGTTTGGTAAGAATAAATCTAATCTATTACTTGCATTTTTTATATTAACATATGTTCAGTTATACACGGTTTATATATAAAATGCATAATGTTTTACAAAGTGTCCAAAACTGCAAGAAAATGAAATTATAATCATTACTGCTGTACAAATCTTATATGCATGGGCGATTGAATACAAATCAAAAATGTGACGTCACGAATTGGTATGGGGTGTTTTCAAGAGCGGGAAACTTTTATTACTTATAACTAAAGTTTTAGTGTAAAAATATCAAATATAAAAATAGTTAAATATTTTTGGACGATATGTATTTGCAAGTACTGGAAAACAATATTTAGATATAAAAATCTGATGTGGACACCACACGACTTCCTTGTACGCAAGACTAATATGAAGTATAGACTCAATTATAAAATTACACGTATTTGACGTAATTTTACATCTATTTTTTTATTTTTTGTTATTTTTTGTCCTAATCCATAGCAAGCTTCATTACAAAAACCAAAAAGTATATAAGTTTTAAATTTATATATCTTGCTTATACAAGGGGCTAATTTAATAATACTTGATGTGCTAGACGCAGAATTTAATTCTCTAAAACTATTATTTGAAGCATTTATTTCTAAAATCAAAATGAAACCATTTTATTCAAGAAAAACTGTTAAAAACTTCAGGTAATATATCACTTCCGGTTAGCCTGTTTTAACCAAAATCTGCTATGTTATTCCAATTGATATAAAAGTCTTATATACCAAATTTGAAAAGTTTTGGATTATATTTTAATATAGTTTTTCATTCAAATCTATTATAGGCTTCAAATAAAGTACCATTTCTGGAAATTATGTAATGACCAAAAAGGGAGGTGCACAACTAGATGTTATAGAAGTCCTAAATACAAAATTTCAACTTTCTACGGCTTACCGTTTTTGAGTTATGCGAGATACGTACGTACGTACAGACGTCACGACGAAATTAGTCAGAATGGATTCAGGGATGGTCAAAATGGATATTTCCGTTGAAATCTGAAAACCGAAATTTTTCGCGAATACAATACTTCCTTTACTTTGTACAAGGAAGTAAAAATATGTCATTACTAAGAAGAAGAAAAAATATATGTAATGTATGTATTTTATCTCTTTTCAGTTATCTTTTGCAGAAATGCTTAAGAATTACAATGTAAGAATTATTAGAAAAATATTTAAATGCTTTCCAACAAATAAAATGAAGTACGGTAATTAGGTACATATATGTACATTTAAAATACATAACTACCTTTTAATGGAGATGTCGGTAGGAATTAAAATGTAAAACTTTCATAAAGTGATTGAGAACTTGAAAATTATTTCAACTTTACGATAACAGTACGGATACTTCTTGCTTCAATTTATTTTAATGGATCAATTTACACATTCACGGTACAATGACGGTACGATGACGACCCTTTAATATTTACTGATTTACATACCGTCACCGTACCGTTATTTTACCGACATTGTACCTACCGCTAATGTAAATCTAGCCTAATAGTACAAATGCAAAATTCAACCCTTCTTTTGAGGCGCTGTTGCCACGACAGTTTTGCGAACTTGTGAGGTGACGCCTAGTAAACGATTTAACGCTAAAGATAAGTCGTCATTACTGAAATCTGCGAATAGAAGCAGAAATGTAGATTGGCACACCCAGAAATGGTTAATAAGCCGTGATAATATATTTATTTACATATAAAGTATTTTGCCCAGTTCTGTTTATTAATATTATATTCTTTGGAAGTAATATTTATGAGAGTAGTATACTTTATAATAGGATTCAAAGAAATAATAACAATTAAAAGATTAATTTCAAAAAAATGTTTTAAAAGAAGTGAAATATAGTATAAATATAACAATAAATTACTTTTACTTACATAAGTTATCTATAAAGAAAGAAATTATCTATACAGGATGTAGCAGAACGAGTTGTGAGAAAAAAATGCTATATGAAGTTATGTCCGAAAACATTTTGTTACAGAGTTACAACCCTTTAAAAGTGCACTCCTTCAAGCACATTTTTATTAGTAACTATGGTAAGTACTAGTTGCATTAAGATTTTGAAACTTAGTATGAGAATCCTACTTATTTAGATGCATATTGATACTTACTCTTGTTTTGATGTATCTCAACCAGAGGCGTCCCATATGGGGAAGTCATGAACGTTTTTCTTTTGTTTTTTACCTATTAACATTCTTTCATTTTTTCTTATAAAACATTACATGCATTTTAAAAATACACAAAAAGGTATCTACTCTTGCTAAAACATCATAAATGTAGTAGTTTTTGAGTTATTTTAATTTTTAAAAATAATCAAGTATCTAAAATAAATTAGCTAACAATTAAGAAACAATGAAGTTATGAGGACTTTTACGCTAAAATGAAGTGTTCCAGAGTTATTGCAATGTAAAGTGGAAACAAACTTAAAATATTGCTAAATGCGCAATTTCTAGCCTTTTTTGAGCCTTCGCAGCTCCGTTGCTATTAATCGTACAAAAAATGAACCAGAAAGAAATTATAGGCAAAAATCTGAAAAATGTGCCGATTTTCGGTGGTTTCCACAAGATAGCGGAGGGAGTGGAGGAGAAGGGATTATGGAAATTTATATTTTTCACTAACCAACCATCCTATACAACATATCAAAAATTCAGAACTACCCGACCTTTTGTAGGGTTCTCCCACATTTTCACCCTCCGTTCAATGGACTTTGCGTTTGTCAAGCTTTAGTAACAGTACCTTTATTTGGGTATTTTTGCATTGCATGTAATATTTTATAAGCAAAAATGGTAATAGAAAATAACGATAAAAAACATTTATGGCCTCTGGTTGAGATACAGAGACAAAAGAAAGTATAAATATGCATCTAAATAAGTAGTACCCTCATAACAAGTTTCAAAATTTTAGTGCTAGTATCAGAGTTATTAATAAAAAAATTCTTGATCAGGTGCACTTTTGAAAGGCTGTAACTATGTAACGAAACGTTTCCGGACATACCTTCATATAACATTTTTTGCTCAAAATGAACTTGGGAATACGCCCTTAATTCCAGCAGAAGACATATTTTATAAAAAAAATTATGCCATCACTATGAAAAAAGTCACTTCTTCAATTAAATCATAAGATTCATGTCAAGTGATCCTTATTGCAATATTAATTTATTAACCATGTACAATAGACGTTCTCAATTTAACAGCTATCTCTTGCTATCGCTGCAAATAGTAAGTAAAATGGCAACTGCCAGTTTGGCTGTCAAACGAACATCAAAAATTGCAGTCACTAAAATACCTGTATTCTCTGTGAAAATGTGAATAGTCAGATATTTTAGCTTCAATAAACTTTTGTAACTTCTTATATTAATGTAAACCTTTGTTACATGTTAATGAAATTTTAAGAATAGTCAAAACATCACAGTAGGTTTAAGAGCAAAACAAAATTTTAAAAACAAAGTCACTTATGAAATGTATTGCCTATTCATTTTCAGATGGGAACTTTTAAAATATATATATATATATATATATATATATATATATATATATATATATATATATATATATATATATATATATATATATATAATTAAAGGACATAATAATTGAATGAGAGATGCTGGGCAAAGCTAATCGTAGATGGCAGCAGGTAACTAAGCCAGTTTGACCGCGTGAAATTTGAAAGCAGTGGTCATGGCACTGACAGCTAGTATTTTTCAATGGGGTTGGTTGGGGCTGATATGACCACAATGGAAGTTAAAAAGGATAAAAAGTGAATTACAAAACCAAGTAGGTAGTTAGTCTACGTGATAATAAACAAGTACTAATAATCTCTTATTAATCATAAGCGAATAAATATTGATTTTTATTTGTAAATTGAAAAATTATGATAAAAACAATAATTTCGATGCTATTGTAAACAACGACGAAAATATGTATCTCCTAGTAATTAAGTAATTTATACAAAGACGTGGCCGAAGATACAGAACTATGTATCAAATTTACTAAATAAGGTAGAACAATATTTAAAAAGTTGCAAACATTTATGGAATAGAAAATGATCACTTGTCAATCTTGTCATATGTTGGTATTGGCGAAAACATTCAAAGTGGGTGACGTCTGGTGGCAGATTTGTGAACTAGAGGAATAAGGAAACGTTGATAGCATACATTGAAACGTATGTAATCTTAAACAGGTTTAATTTATATTTCTTGTAAAACAAAGTGACATATATAGTGTATATTACATTTTCAGGTGTAAATAATGATTGTAAATGCCATAGACACTGCTCAGTGCCACGATGCAATAATTACAAGTCAAAAAATGTAAATTTACACTATATCCCAAGTCACAAAATATGATCTTGAAATTTCTTCCCATATAGCTTTGACATCTCTAGTCGGTTCTATTTTTTCTTTTTCAAAACAGGATGGCAAAATTCTTCCAATTTTATAGCCAAACTATACTGTTTATCATCCTTTTTAACAAGTTTTTCCCTTACTTGTTCCAAACCGGTATAACTTAATTTTTCTATTTCTTCTGCTCTGTAATACACAAACCCATAAACAAATAAATTAATAGCATAATAATAATGATAAATTTTGTTGTTAAACAATAAATATAGTTTTGATTTTTACTAACCTGTTTATATGCAACAAAACTATAACAATATTTTTGCATTTGCCTCTCAATCCTGCTCTACAACTAAATTTTGCTGTCCAGTAATTTATATTCTCATTTAATAAAATTTCAATCGTATGAGGATCTCCGCTCAAATTACTGGTTTTAAATAAGAATCCAGTATTGTACCTGATCCATCATCTTTTCTTCCACAAAACAATACATGTCCTGCCGGTCCTGCCTTAAAAACTGCTTCGCCTTCCTTTATAGGACGTGCAGAAGCAATGTATTCAAAATTATCACCTAATTTTATGTTAATTTTCTCCATATTAAATACTTTGCACTTTGAAATGCATATTGCCAGCAATAAGGAATGAGAGAACTCTCCTTATTCCTCCGCCATCTTGGTACCGTTCGGCCTGCCACCTATAGTTCAGTTTTTTCGCATGCAGTTTTTGCTAGCGCAAGCTGTGTTACGTGCATTGGTTTTATTACATAATTTAGGAAAGTGGTCTAGTCACGTGGCGCTGCAGTTGCACTAGTTCGCCGCCAAAGTCTGCTATTGAACAAACATATTTTTGACTTGTACCTACAATTTTTGATAATATTATAACATTATAAACTACCTGAAAATCATCGTTAAATATTTAAGCAATGAATATAATTGTCACAGAAGGTCATTCAAATAAAAATGAAACGTAATAAAAATATAAACAAATACTTTTCCTCCAAACTTTCATAATGTATTTTCCATAATTGCGTGAAATAAAATTTAAGAAATATAATTCTGGGAAGTTGCATGAAAACAGACATAACATCATAATTTAAGTTGAATTTTATTACAATTAGCGGCAAGGAGTAAAAAGTAAACATATTTTCGTGGGCAACAAGTGCCCTTGTCCGTGTCACCTGAGCAGCGAGCGGCACATTGCACAGCTCACCTGAGTCCACATCATCGCAGTAGGTACGCGTTGAGCCGCCAGAGGCATCTAGCGTCCAATTCTACGCAAATCGCGAAAGCTCTAGCCGACTGCCGACTCCAGTCTGTTGTGGAACATCGACGACGTTGCACGCTGTCATCCGTGGCGCTCAACTCTTCGCTTCACGCAACTTTCAAACTTTCTCCAACTTCCAACAATTGAAGTGCGCAACATTTCAACTTTGTGCCGGTAAAGTGACACGTCTAGTGCGATGTTTTGAACAAATTGCTCATTTACGGTTTTTGTTGTAACTAATGTGTAGTGTAACAATGTTATAATTTTTAGTTGTGAGTTGTTTTCCGAACTGTTTTAATTGCATGAGTGTTTTTTTATTGGTTTTGTGAGTGCTGTGATTATGATGTGTGCGAGGGATTTATCATCCCGGGGAACCAAAGGATTGCTGTTGCTTGCTGCTGCAGTTTCGTTTGTTGCCGCTGATGTTCGATTAACAGGTAATTGTTGTCACCAACATGGAATTTCTTTTACTTTACTTTGCGTGCTTCTTTAACGATAATTAGCTATTTGAAGATGTGATTGCCATCTTAATGATGATTCGAGTTTCTAAAGTGAGTGGTAAATTCAAACAGGTAGTTTCTAAATATGCCGGAGAACTTAGCTCAGACTTTAACGGTAAATTCTAGTCGCCATGATGCAGTAAAATTTCATTTAATTAAATCTGTGCTATAGACGAGTTTATAAATGGTGTTAAATTGGATAATAACATTTGGGCTATTTATACCATTGCCTTAAATGATTTAGTACAATTATTAATGTTAATAAAGCGTTTTTAAATGTCATTATAATGACATGAGCCATGAGATCTAAATGTCGTATTTTTTTACATTTCGCTTTAATTGAACTTGATGAATATGAAGCCATTAAGGAAAAATTCCTAAATTTTCTCTTTTGAAAAACCCTCAATAACAGAACAGACAGCTAGCATTTCAATACACTAAATACCCTTGTACCTATCGACATCGTCAGCAGAGATAATCCAGGAATTGCAGGTTTCTATAGGCTGATTAGTATTAAATTCTTCGAACAAATTACTCGTTGCAAATGTTCAGCTCATTACTGAATGCGAATAGCCTTCAAAACGAGTCAAAACTGCTTATTATGCTAAATATGAAAATTTTCATGGATAATTTATTATATTCTGATTTTGCTGACAAGGAAATTGGAATGAAATATCCCGATGTGCAGAATTTTGAAATCGTAGGTGTAATATTGTAATTTTACGGATCGCTTAGTTTACATGAAGTCAGTGTGAATGCTCTGTCCGGCTAATAAATTATGGGAACGGCATTCATAAACGTAGACAAATGTTTTTCGTTTCGTGTTGCGAGTTCCAATGAGATTTTTGTTTTGAAATAAATTTAAATGTGGGAGAATTGTGTGACACCGTGTAATTGGATTTTTCTCTAATTTCAACTTGAAAATAAATTAATGGGTCATTATGCCAATTACTGAACCCGGGGGAAAATGGATCCATTTTGTTTAATGCCAGTTAAAATTTTTATTTGTGATCAGAACGCTCATTAATAACCGTATTTGTTCAATTAACTTTAAAACTGTATTATTTTAAAAAAAAATAATATACTTTTTGTATTATATAAGGAAGGTATTGTCTTTGGTCAGAAAATTCGATGATGAGTTTTTAATGAATAAGCACGTTTTAGGGTCCCTAGAATACGATATTACTATTTTTACGATGATGTATGTATGTGTTTGTGTGTGTGTGTGAGTCGATTTTTTCGCATCGCATAACAACAATACCACCTTTCTAAAAATTATAATTTTTGCGTATTCCTTTTCTTTAGATCCATATGAAGTAACCTAATTTGAAGATTTTAACATTTTTTCTTGAAAAAACGGTGTTAAATATATTTTTTTCACATTTATTGTTATTATAAGTATTAAAGAATATTTTATTCTCTATACGATTTGATTACATTTTATACTTAATATTCACTGGATATAGAGTTAAAAAATTATAAAGAAATTAAATTTTACAAAGCAGCCAGCTGTGGTTTAAACATGGAAACGTCTACTATATTAAGAAAATTCTGATTGACAAATGACAGTGTCAAAGTGCAATTTACATAATATGTTTGTGTTATAATTTTACTGGAAATATATAGAATCTTACAAGAAACTTTCTGTATGGAATTTGTACAAAATACATAGAACTGACTGAAGGTAATGTATTGGAAATATGGAACCATTTGCAAAAAAATTTTATGTGTGGAATTTGTACAAAATGCATAGAACTGACGGAAGATAATGTGCTGCCACATCAGTTTTTTAATATATATTTTTACCTTTCGCTAAGAGAGGTATTGAATTCATGCTAAAAATCGCAAATCCAGATTTTAGTGAATAAGCACGTTTTAAGGTCTCTAGAATCCGATTATAACATTTTTACGATAATGTCCGTATGTGTGTGTGGATATTGGATCCACGATTTCTCAAATACTATAAGACTTAAGACATTTTTAACTAAAGACTCCTCAATCTAACAATAATGGGAAGAGTTGATTAAGTTTTGGTAACAATTGGACAACCGGAAGTAGTAGTTACAAGAAAAAAATCATGTAAATATAATTTATCGAAAATTTATGTAAATACTTATCTTAAAGAACGTTAAATTCTTTATTCGATAAATATAAATTCATTATTCGATTAATATAAATTCATTATTATATCTTCTATTGTTTTGCATATAATGCATATAAAATAATTTGATGTAAAAATTCTCAGACCGAACTACTTCAAGGCAAGAAATTCAAATGTTTGTAATTGACACATACATGTCACTATCAAAAATATTTGTATGCCACTGTCAAAAATATTTGTACATCATTATGAAGATTATGAAAATAAAAAAAAAGTCAACAACGCAAAAGAATATACGTAAAAAAGAATATAAAAGGAATTTGCGAAAAAATGACAAATATAAAGAAAAAGAAAAGGAAAGTAGAAAAAGAAAATTTCAGGATATTGAATACAAAGAAAATGTATGTATTGTACATAATTGATATTAAAATATCCCCTAGATTTTGCAAATATATGTGAGAATTACTTTGTAGTGAGACATGAATATATGCATTTGTAATTAAAAATATTTTTCGTTTTATGCGTACAACCAGGTAAAATATCTGGCGAGAGGTTATGTGTTGGCCACATCAGATTTTTATTAATGTGAATAAATAAATTATTTTTAATTATGTGAAATTATTTGTTTCATATGTCTGATGGGTATATAATTTTCATAATTATATTATATCGGTACTGGGAAATGATTAATAAATAGGTACTGGAGATACTCTACTTTGGAATTTTGATATTGTACTTATATACCTATTACTTAGTACGTAATGTAATATGTATTATTTGATTCCGCATTTACCTTCAAATTGTAATTCATTTTATTGATTTTTTTAAAAAACATGTTTAAATATTCACTTCTGTGAATTTACAGATTATTATTATGTAGTAATTTTCCTAAATTTAAATATTTGATAGACTGACTATATAAGAAATAAAATGCCGAGTAAAATATATTTACAGAAAAATATAAAAATATATTTATAATCTTAATTTTCAATAAATCAACTGTACCAAATGTATATAATAATATAAGTAGGTACCTATACAATGGGCCCCTATATTTTTTAACTGTATAGAAGAAAATTTTAAAACCTTACTATGTACTTACATACTATTCTAACGGGGGCCCTCCGCTGTAGTGACAAATAGACTACGGGGTCATTTAAATAGACTTTAAAACTGTATTTTAAGTACTATCAAAGTTTAAAAATAGTATAGTTTTTAGTATATAGGCAAAACATAAGTGAAGAACATAAATCTTTCAGAAAGGCATTATTTATGAAAGAAACATAATTTTCAAATGAATTACTTTTATTCTTTCAGTTAAAATGTGTCCATAAATATTTTATGTTGTATGCCTATGTAAACGAAATGCAATGAAGTTATCTGCAAGTAATATTATATCAGACGGCTCACAAATGACCTTGAATAGTCATCTTTCGTGAATAATAGTTTACAATAACTCTAATACTACAATTCCAAAAATTATAATTCTTTCGTATTCTTCTTCGTTACATCCATACGAAGAGCTGATTAGATTTTGGTTATAATTGGTCAACCGGAAGTACCCTCATTTGAAGATTTTAACAGTTTTTCTTGGTGTCAGGCTAGTAAGAATGTTGTTGAAAGAGAGAGTGATTATTTTTTGGTTGATGTTATTTTTATTCTTGGTTTGTGCTAACCCACTAAGTGGGAAATGCGTGATTTTATGTATGTATGTATGTATGTATGTATGTATATATGTATTATCTACACGATTTCATACTTCATATTATGCTCTGTTCCGTTTAAGCCATTCAGTAGATGGCACTGGCAACAGCGCAAATCAGAAGTAGGTGAAATTGTAATTAACATATTCGTAGTATAATTGTGTTATAATTATACTCGAAATATAGGATCTTTTTGCTCAAAACTTTCTGTATGGAATTTGTATAAAATACATACAACTGTCGAAAGGAAATATATATTCAAGAAATTTAGAATCTTTTGCAAGGAACTTTCTGAAAAGGATTATATAGAAAATACATAGGCATTTACGATAATTCTACCGGTAGATACCGAATCTACCGACTGTGTTCGAAAACACGAGTGGTAAAAAGTTACTGTGTTCGAAAATTGTACAATATCTACCAGATCCATCAATCGGATTCATGAAGAATCTAATCTCAAAAAAAGGTAGTGATGCAAAGCGAAGCGCGCGCGTTAAAAATGGAAATGTGTTCAAAGTATGACTCTCCACAGTTTGTTAACTACATCAAATTTCTAACCTGTTTCAAAATTTTTCATATTTTATGGATCTACCCTGTTTACCACTTGCGTTTTTAAAATATCGATTCCGGTAGCTATAACCTGATAAACAGTTGTTTACCGGTAACAGTTCACCGGCAGAATTTTTGTAAATGCCTCATATAACTGACGGAAGGTAATGTGCTGGCCACATCAGATTTTTTATTAATTATTTAATAAAATTGCTTATTATTCACGCATATTTCGAATTATTGACCACAAGAGTTATTTGAATTATTAGCGAAGTGCACTGCTTGAGAACAAAATCATTATGTAAGATATACGAACTGCGAAAGGGCTTATTCTGTAACTCAGTAGTTAATTTTTAACCACTGGTTAAATTTTTTAACCAATCAAGTATGTTGACATATAACAAAATGGGATTTTTAGTTGTCAAATCAATAACTATTGGATAAAAATTTTAACCAGTGGTTAAAAATTAGCCACGAAGTTACAGAATAGAGCCCAAAGTCTGTTAAATTAGAACAAAGTTGCCCCATTATATTACACTTATCAGCTTATCCACGTTATAGATGCCACCATAAAATGAAAATGAATGAATAACCTCATTTTTTTTAAAGCAATCTACATATTCAGCTTAAAAATCAACAAAATTTGGTACAAATAATTTCTTAAAATCTCGTTCAATATATCAAAATGTAATAAATATTGTTTTTGTGTCGTAATTGTAACATTATTTAATATCTGTAAATGTGAAAGAAATGGTAATGTTAAAGAAGAATAATAAGTAGGTACCTACGTTGTTTTAGTTCATACATTTCAAAATGTTGTTTACATGTGACAAGTTTGTCTTTTATTCCTCACTAGGAGATAACTTATTTTTATTAGGGTTGGCAAAAATGATTTTTGATTCTTTTATTATTTACACTCTTATTCTAATATAACTGTTATCGAAAATTATGATAGAGCGTTTTAAAGAATTAATAGATTTAATTTAATGCGAATGTAACACAGATATGATTCCAAAAACTTTTGTCTTGAAATATTAAATCCCAAGCTTGTGTTGGATACCTACGCGTTTTCATAACAGCCAAATTTACCGTGGTGCATTTATACTTATAAAGACCTTAAGGATATATAAATAAATTATTTGACGAGCTTTAATTCAAATTCAAGATATCTCCGCATAAAGAAGATTTGATAGCTTAGAACTTTTTTACTCTGAGCGTATTCAGCTTGTCATTGAGTGCAAAATTTAGTAAGTTGACGCGTTTCCAGCTTAAGAAAATGTTGCACCGTGCACTGGCCCAGTGCGACTTTTGTGCACTGACTCCCAAGGCAAGTGCAATAGTGTCAGTGCAAATATGGCGGCTAAACAAAATCGTTTTCAGCTTAAACTGCACTGCCACCGGATGAGGGCAGAACTCGTTCAGTGTGGTCACGTGATATGTTGCAATCAGTGCGCACTTGCACTGTGTAAGCTGAAAACGCTATAAGAAAAACGCATAAACTATTTCCGCGGACGGCGCTGAATTTAAAATTATACAATTCATATGAGACGTATTCTATCAAATGATATTTTTCAATGTCATTTTTTGTGTTGTAGAAATTTGTATTCTTTAAAGAAAAAATGCGAGAAAACAAATATACGTGCTTTGTTCTGCGTGAATACAAAGGATATGTGAAGGATTTTTTTGTATAATTCTGATTCTGAATAGGTAAAAGAATAAAAAAAAAAATGGAACGGAAACACCCTAAATCCATATGAAACAAATTTTGTACTCGATTTTGTACAAAAGTGGCCATGTATAGATGTGAATGGACCTCCTCATTTATTGTTAACGTTAAACTTGTAAATAAATAAAAATAATAATATTCAGAAAAAATACATCTCATTTATACTAACGAATAAATAATTTTGCACAAAACCTTAATGGAAAATTCAATAGTTTAGTATTAGAAAATATTTGATTGCGCCGCCACTGTTTTCTCCTATAGTCAGTTCAGCATCCAAGTCCATGATCTGCCTATAGTTGCACGGAATAGTAACCTCGTCCTCTAACCCCGCGTAGGTAGGATCGCCGCCCGCCAACTCTACCTGTAATTTGAGAAACCGGTTTCAAGTTTGTGATGTTGTCCGTATATATTGGAGAATTTTTATTGATACTTCAACGTCACTATATTAAATTTCTTCGTATTGAGAGCGATGACGAAATCGGTGCTAAGTGTTTGATATTTGATGCCGGTGTTTATATTATTTTCCTTCTAATAACAAATAAAGAATAAAAAGTCCACTTGAAAGTGGAATGTCATTTTGAAGGAATAGGAGTTTTACAAAAGTACGTCCCAGTTACAGATGTTTCACGAAACAAAAAGGGTACAGTCCCGAACGCGGGAACGTTAAAAAAATTAAAATGCCGTATAGGCGTGGTTTGCGCAATCTCTTTAAATACAACTAACATTATCTAACCTAACGCACAAAATTCACGTTTGAAAACTAGGGCCAAGTTTTGTGTTTGTGAGATTATTGTTTTTTTAGAGAAATATATAAGCTAAGTAAGGTATTCAACAACGGTCCCGCGTTCAGGTTTTCTAATTTTTTTGCATGTCCCGAACGTTTCTAATTCTAAATCACGCCTTATCGTGATTTAATTGGTCCCGAACGTTAAGCCACGCCTCTTCGGGATTTTGGTTTTTTGAACACACGTTCGGGACTAATCACGTGCACATAATTTATAATAAACTTCTCCAAACATCCCTAATAAAAAAGTGGGGTTACTTGTGCTTCAACATTGTGTGCACCATAATTTCCATAACAAATGTTTCCTTTTAAAAAAATGTTCTACTGAAATTTGAAATTCTTACGTTACTGTAATTCTAAACAATGCTTGATTGTACGTCATGGAAGGAGAAACACTAGATGTTATTTATATCCAGTCCGTCTCAACTTATAGCAAGCAGAATTTTCCCGAACTTCGCATCGGATCAGCGAAGGACATTTAAGGGTTGGGATTGGGAGACAGAATCGTATTAGAATTTCACAAAATATAGTTCTGCGTACGAATAATTATTCTTAGCTTTTATGGTTATTCGAGAATAAATTTTCCAAAATCAATGCTATACAAAATAAAAGTGATATTAAACAATACCTGCATAAAAGTACAATGTTTTGTATAGTAATGTACCTAAGTAGTGAATATTATTTTTGTTTTTCTCATGAATAATTTTGAGATTGTTGTATTGATGCCACAGATGGCGGTAATGTTGATAGATTTTAGTAAGAAATGTAGAAAAATATCTCAACACAAGGTATTACGTTACTTACTTGGTTATATCCTAATTTCAAATCGAACAATGCTACATTGAACTGAAGTCATTATTTTTTCGTTATTGTTCATTAATTTATTTATACTTCTTATTTTTATAAAACTTTAATGTTACAATAGCTCGTTCATACTTATAATATCACAAATATTATAATTTATTAATAACGTATATTGTAATTACTTACGTAAGCATTTATAATGAAAAGTGCAATGTATATTGATTTTATTGCAAGGTCAGAAGTTGTTTTTTAAAAGACGATTAAACGACGAAATATGAGTTCTTTTAGAGACACGCACCCAATAATACAAGAATGTCCTTGAGAGAGTGATAACTGTTTTAATGCTGATAATTACCTAATACAACACCCCTTTGGTTTTTAAAGAATCCAAAAATAAAATTTTAAATTTAATTATACTGTGTGTAACTTGAAAAACGGACCATAGGTGTTTACATGTAAATTGTGAATTTAGTTTTTCCTTGCGCAAAAGTGGCCTATTGATTTTAGAGAATAATGCTTTAAATACTTGTTTTAGAGAATTAATATCTGCAGCTAATTGGGTAATCATACTTTATTTTGCATATTACGTAATCGTGCAAATTAAATTTAAAATCATTAAATTCATTCTAAAAATCGTATATCTAGATTTTAGTGAATAAGCACGTTTTAAGGTCCCTAGAATCCGATTATAACATTTTTACGATGATGTCCGTGTGTATGTGTGTGGATGTTGGATCCACGATTTCTCAAATACTATAAGACTTAAGACATTTTTAACTACGGATTCCTCAATCTATAACAATAATGGGAAGAGTTGATTAAGTTTTGGTAACAATTGGACAACCAGAAGTAGTAGTTACAAGAAAAAAATCATCTAAATATTATTTATCGAAAATTTATGTAAATACGTATATTAAAGAACGTTAAATTCTTTATTCGATATATATATATATATATATATATATATATATATATATATATATATATATATAAATTCAATATTATATCTTCTATAGATTCACAGATAAAGAAATGCATATAAAATAATTTGATATAAAAAATCTCAGATCAAACTACTTCAAGGCAACAAATTCAAACGTTTGTAATTGACACATAAACGTCACTGTCAAAAATATTTGTATGCCACTGTCGAAAATATTTGTACATCATTATGAAGATTATGAAAATAAAAAATCAACAACGCAAAAGAATATACGTAAAAATGAATATAAAAGAAATTTGCGAAAAAATGACGAATATAAAGAAAAAGAAAAGGAAAGTAGAAAAAGAAAATTTCAGAATATTGAATATAAAGAAAATGTATGTATTGTACATAATTTATATTAAAATACCACATAGATTTTGAAAATATATGTGAGAATTATTTTGTAGTGAGACATGACTATATGTATTTGTACTTAAAAATATTTTTTGTTTTATGCGTACTACCAGGTAAAATATCTGGCGAGAGATTATGTGCTGGCCACATCAGATTTTTTTTATAGTGATAGTCAAGGTATTGAATTAAAATCACAAACTAGTGTAACAACATTTGACCTATCAGAAACGTATCTGGCAAATTGTATTTGTTGGAGTCATTATTATTGATAATGTAGAATTTTTCAATCGAAGAAAAATAAAATATTAAAAACGTATTATTAATGATGCATATATTTTATAATATCTGAGAGGTAAATTGTTATCACATTTACTTGTGATTTTAATTGAATACCATGGCTAACACTATAAAAAATAACTTTTATAATAAGTTAAATTTAATTTGATCGGTTATGGAACATGCAAAATAAAATATGATTACTGAATTAGATGCGGAATTTAATTCTCTAAAACATTTATTTGAAGCATGATCATAATACACTAGTGATTTTAATGCCCAGTTACATCAACAAGAAATTAAGAAATATAATGGCGAACGATTTAAATATTACATTTTTTGAAATACCTGCATTAGGCTTTGTACTCGTATTACATTATTTTAATTTCAAATTTCAAGAAACTTAATTAATTAAATAGTTCATCTATTTTAATCCGATATATTATTATTACACCTGGTATTGCAAAGTCTTCTGTATCGACTAAAAATGTAATATTTAAATCATTCGCCATTGTATTTATTAATAATATAACATATGATATATGATTGTTTTTATATTATTGGATAGCAAATTTCATGTACTTTTCAAATTTGAATAAATATAAACGGTGTTCCATTTTAAAATATAAAGTTACATACCGTTACGTAAAAATGAAACAGCCTGTAGAAAAACCAATATTGCAGATTAATAGATATTTTAATATAAAATAAACTTCGTTTGAAATTTTTTTCCATAATATTTAAAATAATCCAGTTATTAAAAAAGAACAAATTTGGTAACCCGCTCCTGGTCGCTCATGTAAGGAAATACTGTGCTGTAACTTTTATTTGAAAACCTAATTTTTATTTGCGAATGGTGCGCTGAATGCTTGTCTGATTTTTTTATTCACTTCTTTTACAGGAAGAAACAGGATAGAACTAATGAATGAAGTGGTGTACAGTTTTACAATTTGTGACAAAATTTATATAAATTTTGACAAAATTTATATAAATTTTGACAAATTAAGAAGTATTAGAAATTATGCATGGGAACATGTTTTTTTTAAATAAATTTATCTTCCATTAATGATATAATATCTACATTTTCCGGCTTTTTTTTCTGGTAAAAGAAAATTACTGATTTGTTGCTCTATATAAATTCTTATTCATTTTGTTCATAATTAAATATAGCAAATATTTAAAACTAAATCACGGTTTGCTACGATGGATCGTCAATAAAATCTCATCACATAACATAAATTTAATATTCCGTCATATTGCATGCTGTTAAAATGATTAAAATAGACTTGCTATTGCATATGGTACGTAGATCCAGGATTATAAATATATCTTATTCCAGATTAAATTGATTATCATGATCTAACTTCCATGAACCGATTAAAATGTTATTAATAGTTTCCATTAATATTAAGATTTACTGAAAATTAAGTCAATATCTTGCATTTGCAATTAATAATTTGTAATTATAAGTTTGAATTTGAATGATCTAAATGTAATTAAAATGTAAATAATTCACTGAGTACTGAAATGATATAAAATGTATCTGCAATTGGTTGTAAGGCAGACAGGTGTTTTAGTAGGTACAGGAAAAAAACAGGTGTTCTTTTTTTTTCAAAGCGAGAAATTTGTGTTTCTAATTACAAAATTCAATTGTGTTCTTTCAAAATTATAATACCTATTTTTTTTGTACATGAACTCACTTCTTCAGACTACAGTATTGGTATAGAAAACAGTATGAAAGTGAATTTAAGCTTACAAAAATCGGTAACGTATTTTTCTTCAGAAAAAACATATCTTCCCTCTATGTTAAAACTTTTATGACTTCTGTTAGTTTTTTGGGTCTTCATTTGTTAAATTTATTGTACAGATGGCGAAAGTGTCAAATTAGTAAAAAGTGTATTTTTTTTAAACTGCTATTTAATATTATGGATATTGAACTAAATAACAAAAGAAATATAATAAAAATTCACTGCAGCTCTGTTGGAGCATCCTACTATATATAGGGGGTCTTGATTCAAATTCCAGTGAGGACGATGAATTTTTCACAAATCCTTCTTATTCGTTATTTATCATATATCGAAGAATTACAACTAAAAATATATTTTCTTAATAACCTGTTACGTTAAAAAAGGTAACTTTTGAAGTTTCCCCTTTTAATTAAAGATTACCTTGATGAATAACAAAAATAATTGAAAACAGATATTTACATAAATTAGAAAATTACTTTCTGTCGTATAAAAGTTATTGATTTTATAATTAAAAATGTTTTACAAAATAGGTATAATAATACGTATTGATAAAAAATTAGAAGTTATTTTTGTTCTGATTTCTTGTTTCACCGCAGTAATAACAACCATATACCGGGTGGCGCGCTTAAGACGATCCACTTTTAATAAATCATGGTATTTGGCAGGATGGTAGCGCTTCCAATTTAACCGGAAGTGACATTAACTTTAATATCACCCTATACATATTTTTTTATATTTTTGAAATCTACGTAAAATTGCAAATTCAACGATATGCTTGAAGTGCATTTTTATTGAAGATATGAATTACAAAAACATAATACAAATTATTCATAATTAACCTGGTGAGCCATTCAGTTAAGCTGTGATTGCAAATGAATCATTTTTTGTAACAAAATATAGAATCTTACAAAAATAACTTACTATTTAAACAATTAACTTAAATATTACTCAATATTTCACTGCTTACCAGGTTAATTATTCATAATTTTCTCGTACGTTTTTATAACTTATTTCTTCAGCAAAAATACACTTCAAGCATATTATAAATATATAAAAATATATAGGATGAAATATCATAGTTAATGCCATTTCCTGTTAAATTCGAAGCGCTACCATTCTCCCAAATATCATGATTTGTGAGCCCCCTAAGCCTAGTTTACAAATTATAAAGAAAATTTAAAAATTATTATAAATATAAATGTTATTGTTGGTGCATCGTCTAAAGCGCGCCAGTCGGTATATCAAAAATTATTACAAACTTTGTACATTTATCAATTTTTTCGTTTTAAGAATAAAATGTTTTCCTGGTCGACTGTAAGTGAGCAAAACCCGAGGAAAAACTGGAATAAATTGTAAAGGTACGTACAGACATGCAACAAAACTTCGGGTGGTAACCGTTGTTGCTCATCGAAGATACTGTGTGCTGAGAATTGAAGCGTATCCTCAAGCGTATCATAACGTCGTTGCGAATCGTATGAGAGAACATTCTGTCGTTCCATCATTTAGTAATATGTAGACGCCTCGATGTTACTTATGGTGTTTCGCTGTTATTACGAAGTGCCGTGCAGACTTGTCACGCGCCGTTGTAGTCCATTGAACAGAGGTCGAAAAAGGAAGTTACCCTACATAAGATCGAGTAGTTCTGAATTTTTGATATGTTGTGTATAGGATGGTTGATTAATGAAAAATCCAAATTTCCACAATTCCCCTTCCGCCGCTCCCTCCGCCATCTTGTAGAAACCATCATAAAACGGCACTTTTTTAAGTTTCGCATATAACTTCTTTCTGGTAAATTTTAACGCAAAAAAATAATTGCGGACTTGTAGAGGACATAATTTCCTGAAAATTTTATACAAAAATTAATTAATCTCAACAGAGCTATGAAGCTCCCCAAAAAGGCAACAATTGCACACTTATAGCAAAATTATGAATTTCTTTCCACTTTACATCGCAATAACTCCGTAACACTTCATTTTAGCGTAAAAGTCGTCATAATCAATCTTAGAGAGAATTTAATTACCGAAAAAATCCATTTATCAATTTCTTTTTACGACCAATGTACCAGTGCGGGTAAATTTACAAAAAGAAAAGTGTTTTTTTTTCAAGTTTAGCGGAGCTATAATAGCAACTGTCTTTGGTTCATTATTTCTAATTATAAAACCATTATTTCAAACGGAATAATCTATATAGATGCAAAATGAACGTAATTATGTGTTCTCTTATTTGCCTGGGATATCATTCTACTGCTCTTTATCTCGTCATGAGATATTTAATATATATATATATATATATATATATATATATATATATATATATATATATATATATATATATATATACAGGGTGTAAATGAAATAAGTGCATTAAATTTAACCAGTAATGTAACTCGATGAGAGGAACAATATTTCTTAATAACTTTTTTTTCTAAGTCTTTTAGATTTTGAGCTAAAATTCTTTAAAGATTTGCTGCATATTTCGTTACCCGCTCATGGAGAACAAATGACTGTTGCCGTGTTCAAGTGGGATACAATCAGCTCAAAAATTGTCGGTTATCGGTTACACTTACAGTCACAGTAATTAATAAACGAATCAAGGGAAATAACATTATTATTAATTAATACGTAAGAGTACAATTTTTAAAATAAATAAATTTAAATTTTGGATAACAAAATTATAGAGTTGTGTTTTGAACCAGGGTTTTAATCACCTTTGAATAGTGTGAATAGAGGAAGACAAGGAGAGACGAGGAGCAAAAGCATAGTTGTTAGGTTATGAGATGATTATTTATCGTCGAGAAATCATAATAGTTTAAATACGTTATTCAAAAAATGTAAGTACAAACTTTTGTCCATTTAAAAGAGGTACATGAGTATCAATAATTAGTCGTCCATTTATTGTTCCCGCCCAAAACATTTTTTAATGAAAATTTTTACAGCATTTTCGTCTGTCAAGATGTGTATTGTGCATAATAAATACACCTTCCCAAGTAAATTCAGTCTCATGAATGAACATTATGAGCCATTCCCAAAATTGAAGTCTGTTATGTGCTGAAAACATTGAACTTTTTGCACATGGTATGGATATAACTGTTGCTTTTTTAAAAATTGTCATATGTGACACTCCGTATTGTGATGTGATAAAGATGTACAAGATTAACAAATGTGCGAATATTAAGAACAGAATGATTTGGTGATGATTTGGAAACGCTCCATGTAAATGCGTTGGCAACTCCATGACACTGTCTTTATGAGAACCGTGATGTCAAGTAACATGTAGTACAGATACGAGTAAAAAGATAAATAAATAAACCATAGGTAAGTAATTACAATGTCTGTGTACTCGCATTTTGACAGAATTTTACCTTATAAACAAGTTTATTACTAATGTCAAAATTTAATTGCAACAATTGACAGGACTGTCAATTGCTAAAACAAAATTTTTCATAGCTATTGCTGCTGCATACAATTATTACAAAAATATTTGGAACGACTCGTCAATTTACGGGGTGGTAAAAATGCTAAAAAAATATGCGATTTCGAGAAAAAGTTATTAAGAAATATTGTTGCTCTCTATGAGTTATACTACTGGTCAAATTTAATGCACTTATTTCATTTACACCCTGTATATTAGTCCTACAAGACTTCACTAATGTTCCCCATCACGTAATTACGTTCATTTTGTATCTATATCTAGATTATTCTGTTTGAAATAATAGTTTTATAATTAGAAATAATGAACCAAATACAAATGCTGCACTGAACTTGAAAAAAACACACTTTTTCGTTTTTTTTATAAATTTATCCCCTCTCTATTACATTGGTCGTAAAAAGATGTTGATAAATGGATTTTGTAGGTAATTAAATTATCTAGATGATAGATTATAAGGACTTTTCCGCTAAAAGGAAGTGTTACGGGGTTATTGCAACGTAACGTGGAAAGAAACTCAAATTTTTGCTAAATACGCAATTATTGCCTTCTTCGGGTGCTTCATAGCTCCGTTGCTATGAACCGTAGAAAAAAACATTTCGTGACAAATATTTAGGAAATTTTATACTCTACAAGTTAGCAAATGATTTTCTTTGCGCTTAAATTTACCAGAAAGAAGTTATAAGCAAAAAACTGAAAAAAGTACCAATTTTTGGTGGTTTCTACAAGATGGCGGAGGGAGCGGAGGAAGAGGAATTGTGGAAATTTGGATTTTTCGTCCTATATAACATATTAAAAATTCAGAACTACCCGATTTTTTGTAGGGTAAAATCCTTCATTTACCGGACTAGTTGCTACGACTCGCAGTTTTGTTGCATGTCTGTATGGAGTACGCAATATGTGGTATACCTATACCTACATATGACATATGTACATATACCTGTGCGTATGGTGATTAATAAATTTAAAATCTTTTGTCGTAAGTGCTACTACAAATTTGTAGTACATATTTTTATACCAGTGTCATACTTTTACAAATTACGAATATTTTTCATGTTTTTTATTATTTTCTTAGAAATAGCAAATTAAAATATTTATTTTCATTGATCTCTGCCTTTCTAAATATGCAGATTAAATTTTATATAGGGAAAGTTCAAAACGGTCAATCATATCAAAGTTGTTACTCGATTGCGTTTCGATAAATGGCCACCAACGATGTATATACATGGATGTTCCAAGATAAACAACCAAATTTAAAATTTAAATAGAGAACGTAAAATCATTTGTAAATATAATGAAATATGAATAAATTTTTAAATTTTATTGTACAAAATTCGAAATCACAATATTTTTTACAAAATTGCGCACAAAATGATGCCCTCCACCGCTCTTTCACAGATGCTGGTTTAAGAATATAATATTGACTATGTTTACACGTATAGCAAAAAAGTACTTTGACTTGACTTTGACTTTCAAAAGGCGACTTTTGCCGTTGTGTAACACTCTCGCCTATTACTTTTCTTCCTAAAGTCAAGTCCAAAATAGAATAGACTTGACTCATATAAGTAACTTTTAAAAAGTCGTGTGAACCAACGAACGAAACATACTTTACTTTACTAACAGTGACATCTAGTTTTCATCCACAAATTCCTAATAATTGGATATTTAATTACACAATTTTGTGTTTTATATCTGAATTTAAAATATTCTCGAATTTGAAAATATTTTATGCTATTATTTTTTAATCTACTTCGCATCCAATATTGTTGCTACGTAGTTACATTATTTAAAAATATCACGCTTAAATTTAGTAATTGTAGTTTACTATTCATTTTTTCTATAAATAAATCATTCTTAATTATGATTATATGATAATAGTTAAATAGGTAACTTACATCATACGTATTATAACCAAACTTTACTTTGCTGTCAAAGTTGAATGAAGGAAGTAACAAACGAAAAGTGAAGTAGATTTGACCTTATGTGTAAACGCACCAATAAATTGACTTTTCATAAGTCGCCTTTTGAAAGTCAAGTCAAAGTAAATTTTTCTCATCCGTGTAAACGTAGTCATTGTAAAAAACACTGTTTACTCCGCACTAGAGGTGGGCGCGTGAGTAACTTTTTGTTCACGATCACGCACGCTCACGGAACTAAAAATGTAATCACGACCAATCACGTACGACTTTTTATGTTTTATTCACGATCACTCACGCTCACGATTTTATTTTGGCACTCACGCCCGATCACGCCCGGCGGGTCACGTTCGTGTCACGTAATTGTTTCTATGTACATTTAAGCCTGCTTAACACAGTCATAAGTTATCAAATTTGTTAACAAATTGGTAATAAGTTAGGTAACAGATTGGTTTCATTGGAAACGAATGTTTATATATAAATAGGTTGTTCTATTCCTTCACAAATATCATTATAAATTTGGTAACAAATTTGTTAACAAAATTATAATCGTGTCAAACGGGCTTAAAGATTTGTATATCTTTAGTGAAATCGGAGCAACTGTATACAATTTTGGGTACAACAATAACACTATTTTTATGCAAAAAAATACTGATGATGACATATTTGGACATAATAATGATAAAAAGAATGTAAAGTAAAACATGGAAATTGACAATTTATTAAATAAAAAATAGAAGAAAACTTGTACTCACGCCCGATTAAATTTCAATCACGACTGATAACGCACGATATTTTTTTAGTGCCTCACGCTCACGTCCAATCACGACGCAAAATTTAAATTATACTCACGATCACGCGGGTCACGTCGTGACCCATCGTGACACGACAAACTCACGGCCCGCGCCCACCTCTACTCCGCACCAGTTGCGATCTTGCTCTCTTCTGATATATGATGCACATTACATATATGTATCTGAACGAAATATTTGCGAGGTTTTGTATGGACTGGTCCACATACTTTTAGGTCCTTTATTTAAATTATTATGTAAGTCTGATGTGACACAATATAAAAAAAATATCTATTGCAAATAATTGGTGTAGGTGTAGGTAATTGTAATAATTTCACATGTTAAAATATGAAAATATATGTATACTCGTATATTTTTAATAAATATTAACGAATTCAACAACGGAAAGATTATTAATTACCTATTATTGCAATAATAATAAATTATAACATGATACATACAAAATGGTAGTGCAAGTAAAGCTACACTGACAAACAAAAATTGTTTAGGTTTAAGATTACTTTCATAAAGGTGTGTTCTCAAAAGTATATTTATCTTTAAGTCAAATATTTTCACCACCTGATTTTGATTTTAACTTTTGATACATTCATATGATTTTAAAAGATCATAATATTTAACATGTTTCGTCTTTTACTCATTTCAACCCATTTGTGATAAGGGTGCAAGATATCGCTGCTTCTTTCTATTGTTTATGTTCTGAAATTAACCTAAACCTTAAACTAATACTATGTTCCGTAAGTCAACCAGAAAACCTGTATCTTGATTGCTGGTAGGTACACCATGGTTCCTGAATATTTTCATCTATTTCGGAACAGATTGACATTAATTCATATGACATTTAAAATTGACGCAGGACGCAACCTAACAAAAATACAAATTAAATAAATGAATGATAACGTTGAATAATGCCAATAAAAATAACGCAATCACCAATATCTCAAATATAAATAATGTTTTCATACTTTCGTACCACTAAAAATGCGGTTTAGAAATTTGACACTGACGGATATCGTTTGATTTTGTTATGAACCAGGATTATTTCGTGGTTGCCGTGGTCCGACTTTTTACCAACTTCTTTCAGGAACCGCGTTTCAAATAAAAACCGGTAAATAATTTCAGGACTTACGGAACACAAAACCGTAAATCTGGTCGAACCGGTTGCATTACGGAACATACTATAAAGTTTGCAGTTGGCCAGAGTTGGCAATACTTAGTTTTTTGTTTACTGTCAATAAATTCAGATGGAAGTGTAAACGGTTAAATTTGATTACATTAGTCCAGTGTCATGGGAACTAAAATACTAGTATAAAGTGTAAACATAATTTTAATATTTATTTGCCAATGGTGCATTAAGTCATAATGATTTATTTTTGTTTTATGGATAAGAAATCTTGTTTTTATTATCTTTGTTCTTCAATGATTGTTTTGAAGAAAATAAACCTGCATAGCTTAGCTTCAAAGATCGAAAAAGTTGTGTCCGTTCCGTTTGTAAATCGTAGACATCAGTAAAACTGTAACGTAGAATTTTAAGGACAATAGAAAATACCAGATGTCAACGTAAGAAAAGTCGTTTGGCAAAATGAAAAAAGTTTATAAACAGCGGCGTCTCTGATGACGCAAGGGCAGCTTATGTTATGTTACGTTAAATACTTGCGCCGCCAACCTTACACCGTAACGTAAGAAACTTTGCTACATGTTCGTTATTACACTACGCTGCAACATACGCCCAGATACAACTTTGCTTGAGATCAAATTAAGGAAAACTTCAGATGTAAAAAATTTAATTATAATAAATGGAATAGATGTGCCCCACTTTTCAGAATTTATTTAACAATGGCATATTGAGCACGGAAATGATTTTTTTCCTTTTTAGCCTTGAATTCTCAATTTGTAAAGTGTATAGCAGATGGCAGTGACGGTTTGGAAAATATGCTCAATATTTTAAATTAATTTCGAAAGTATCTTGTCATTCGATGATTTTATTATATCTTTTTGTGTTACTTTTTAAATATAATTTTTCCTTATTTTTATTTAATTAGACGAGATCGGAATGGAATATTATATTATTAAATAAATATATCATCATGCGTTTTATCAATTTCTGGATGTGGAATGTGACAGTATCCATTTTACATACTAAGATAATTGATAATCTATTTATTACCGTGAAGGACATTACACAAACTAATGTTCCCGTTCTTGACATCTACAGTTTTTGGATAAATATGAAATTAAAGTGAAGTTGGATAGTGCTGCCTAATTACGAAGTCCATTTTTTGAAGTTTTTTGTTAATGACGCTATAGGTATTGTTCGATTCCGGTTGCATCATATTATAAGCATAGGGTTTTTATTAATAAATTAAAAATATAAGCGTGTATATTTGTAATTCTACAAGAACCAAATTAGCCCTACTCTGTATCTTAAATTTTTTTGTCAGGGTTTGAATTTTTTTAAATAAAATAATAAAAAAGTGCAAAATATACCTACTTTATGTATTAAACATAATTTCTTTATTCAGTTTCATAATTTTCTTCAGATGAATGCAAAATTATTACAAAAACCGAACAAATCCATAGATGTTTTTATTTTTTAATAAATAATGGATCCATAAAATAAAATTTGTTAATGTTTATACATTTTTTCTTAATTTAATTTGTGAAATTCAAGATGTTCACGAATATCATCTATATAGATAGCGATGTTTGCAGTTTTAACCGTCATTATAAATAATTCCGCAACAACCGCTCAATAAGAATGGGTATGATGTTACCTATCACCAATTAAATCAGCGTTGAATTTTATAATTAATATAGTTTGTATTCAAAATAATGGATGTGTCACCAAAATGAATTAACCAAATAATATTAAAACTATTCCTTAAAAATTAATGTAAAATTATCAGGAAATATTGTTAATTATCAAATAATGTGGTTAGTATTTAAAATAATAGGTTCGCCCTCAAAACCGTATCAACAAATTATTTGAAAACAATTACTTATGGTAAATATGTCACCCGAAAATAGATACAAGCATAAATTGGATGTTTTTTGTACAAATATTTCATCATTTACCGATATCTGTGTATAAAGCAGATTGGCACATCCAGCAATGGGTAATAAGCCGTGATGATATATTTATTTATTTATTTGTTTTTGTACAAACAATTTGATAACACGCTACAGTGGCGATCCGCCGGAAGCCAATCACTCCGCTTCGCTCCCTGTTGGCCCTCATCGATGCTTAATGTAACATCCCTAACTCTGAAGCGACTGTCAAGATGACAGCTTATATCTTGTATACAAATTGACATTAATTTGGCCATTTATACCTGTAGACATTTTTAATTAATCTGAGAGTAAAAATATTTCGTAAGGATAGATCGATTTATTAGAGGATACGATTTGATGACAAATATAAACTGTGGAGACAGATAATATTGTTCCCATTAAAAATTTGCCGAGGAATTTGCAGTACGTAAATATATATCAGACTTCACTAAAATAAAATTAAAAATATTATATAATCATATTTATTTACAAATCAAGTAAGTGGTTTACATATAATAAAAAATGTACTACTTTAGTTACATTTTCTATCTATTTACTATTTGCCTGAAGAACCGAACTGAGTCCCATACGAGGTCCCATACAAATGACTTGATATTTTATTTACTGAGTCTTACAATTTTAACTGCCAGTTAAATAAACAAAACTGAAACGAAGTGAACTGTCAAATGATAATTTCATCATTGCTGTTAACAATTCGATTAATGCTCGGTATCTCATGCTAAACTGTCTGTTAACTTTCATTTAAGACGAAAAAAATAACTTCGATATTATAGCATACGTTGTCACAGTTACAAATGTGTTAGTTTTTCCATGCAACATTATTCTTTTAAACTGACAGTTAAGTTAACAGAATGTTTAACCAGAGATGAAAATACAGGGCCTATTTCGGTGTTCTTATACGAGTCTGTAAAAGCACTGCAAACACGTCGTTTGGAATCAGATAAAATTCGTAATATCCAAACTGCTAAAGTATGAAATTTTAATTAAATATTGAGAAGCGCTACTGTAACACGAGGGGGTCTCCTAAGCTGATGACTGGTGGACGCTTGGATGATTGGCGTCTACGTCTTGATGAAAAGGAAGGAACACTTATGCACTTTCACTTCACTCACTTGTTGACTGATGAGGAATGAACACTTATTTATGGACACGAACAATACATGATTTAAAACTACTTGAGATTTTTTATTTATTTTTATTTACACTAATTATTAACTGATTATTATAATTAAACTAAACATTTGTTCTTAATTAAACAAATATTGTAACTCAGTGGCCTGGCGATTAGCCAATGCCCAAAACTAAAACATTATACATTTCTCGACAACAAACGTCTTCACGACGTGACAAACTAATGCAGACTATCTAAAACAAAACGCTATCTTCAAGACAGGATTATCTTAGGGGTGCAGGGTGCATAGGCTAAGGCATTCAAAATCACGCATATATGCATAATAATTTCAAGTCTTATCAACACATAACTGTCAAAGATCGTTGAAATTCAGGTTAAACAAAAACGGTGGGAATAATGATAATTATTTCTAAACAGAATTTTGAGTAACAAAAATAACAAGTTGAATTATTATTCCTGAACTATAATTTTTATAAAAAGTTATTTGTTTTTCTATTGCACGTACCCTCGCCTTATCACACTAGCAACATAATTAACAAAAAAACACCGACATCGCATTAAAAAAAACTAATTGTAAAATTACCTAAATAGAAACAATAGTACAGAAAACATGTTTCATAAGGCCTGTTAACGCACTCGTTCTTTGTAAAACTCGCCTCGCGGCTTGTTTTCCGAACTTTGACTCGTACGTTAACAGATTGCCTTATGGTACTTGTTTTGTAATGTACCTGCTATTATTTATCTGGACGGTAAAATTTTAACTATAGAGATTTTAAGATTGGCCATTGAATAGAGTATAATATTACACGTAGGAAGCAAGTGAGACAAATAATTATAATATTTTTATGGAAATAAGTCTTGAACAGGTGACACAGCTTTCAACATTTCGTATCTTGGTTTATTTTCTCAGAACAAAGTAACAAAATCACTACATATGCATGAGTAATAATTATCTAGAACCAAACACATCCTACCTATGCGTACAAACATAGATACTGCTTGGGCCTGAGTAAGTCATTGTACGAGGTAAATTCTCATGTTAACTTATCTAAAACATTTATGGAGATATGATACAGCCACTAAAGCGTACATTCTGATTCGTTGTGGCTATAAGTTAGTTTAAGAGTTCAGCCGCCTACTAAGGCGTAAGCCGTGATTACAATGGAGCACTTGAAGGTGAATCATGAACAAACAATATGCTATTGTTGAACGAGCAAAGAGCACACCCTTTGTAAACATCCTGAGAACGCATTGTCCTCTAGATTGCAGAGAAATGAGACTGACTTATGAGACAGAAATTAATTTTTATTAAATGAGATCATACAGTGAATAAGAAAAACTTCATTGACTTTACTATGAGATCATGTAATTACGGCGTTTACATGACAATCTTTATATAAATCTATTCTGCGTTCTAGATTATTTCTGATGAATAAAATGTGAAGGTTTATTCAGAATTTTCCAGATGCTTCATTACGAACATTATTGTTATACATTTTAATATTACTAATTACATAATAAATTACTTATGGGGTCTTGCAGTCATATGTGCATGAGTGTTTGGTCTCGTATCTGAGGGCTTGGGTTCGATCCCGACTGACGTCGAAATGGTTTAGAATTTTAAATGAAACAAAAGTGACCTCTGTGGTTCACTCCCCACGCCCCAATGAGTGCCCGTGAGGTGACGCCTGGTAAACGACTGCACGGTACGAATATGTTATTACATCATCATTACCGATATCTGCATAGAAAACTGATTGGCACACCCTTATTCAATACTTTAATATTAAACAACATAATTGATTGTTCATTAAATATTATTCCATTACATTATTTCCAATAGGGTTGTTACAAGAATTTTTATATGACTTCTAAGTACTTAATTTTAAAAGTCCTTTGTGGCCTGAAAATTGTCATTGATTTTGTGTCAATATATTTTTTACAAATGTACAAAAATAAATTTGAGTTACTTATATAAAGACGAATTATGAAGAATTATTATTTATATTTTTCTATTTATTAATCAAACTACAAAAAATGAGAGTTTGTTAGTGTAACTAAATGATTGATTAATTACAATAAAAAATTGAACGTATGACAATATGTTTTTAAAATTTACATTACAAATCTTAAATTAACTAATGAGAATAGACAATTAGCATAGCTTTGTATTTCATATAGACCGTGCCATTGTATGCAAATAAATGAATCAGTTACGCAAAAAAGCGAGTAGTTATGAATTTAAATAAACATTTGTATAAAATAATACATCCCATATGCAAAACATTTCCATATTTAAAAATTCCTTTTAAATCTGGGTATTCACCTCGATGTTTAACAAAAACTGACTCATAATGTATCCTATTAAATTGTTGACATAAACAAGTTGTACATATTAAATTATCTTAGAGCAGTAGGTAGTTGTCTAGATTTTATTGTCTAGTTTCTAGTGGATAATTTAATTAATTAATTAATTTAATTTGCGTGCAATTTTATGATTCATATGGTATGTTTCTATACTTATAAATAATGACTATTTATAAACTGTACCAGGAAAGTATAAGTACTCTTATTAAAAGTTTGAATGATTTGTGTCTTATGAAAAATTCAGGCGGCTACACAATATCCTGGAACGAAAACGAGATTATTTCCACCAGCTTCACTTTTTTGTTTTCAAATAAATATGTCATATAAAATGTTTGACAAATTTTGAAACTAAAAAAAATCTCAATTAGTGTTACACTACACGTTTTCAGAAAATTTCTGCCACTTTTAGATCACCGTTCTCAATCCTTTTCTCGTTCCTGGATTATTTTGCTATTGGCAACTAAAATCAAGCATGAAACATCTTGTGGGAAAAAAACTAGTGAAAGACGTACCAAGTTTATGATATTTCCAAGGATATTTCTAAAATTCGGGTGTATTTCTCCATATTTGACAGATGTAATCGCTGTCATTCGGTATCTGTCTTTCGTATACCAATTTCGTTTGCGATAGCAACGACGCCATCATTGATTTGAGTCGCCAATTGTACAGCCGCCTTAATTGTTTAATTTCATGTATTAATTAAGCAGACTTCTTAAAAAAAATGTCCCCATGTGTTTCATTCTTCACAATACTTATTTATAATTGCTCGTGAATGCCAACCAAGGTCAAAAGTAACATACTCCATATAATGCATAATGACATGACATATTTATTTATCGTTCACAGTTTTAAGTGCGTATTATTTATTTTTTTATAATACGTAGTGTATTCCGTATTGCAAAATCTCGAAAATACTATTTTACTAAATGAGGGAGGGAATTTTTGGAATGAGCGATGAGTTGTAAAAGCTTCCGAATAAGTAAAGGAAGAGTCTAGGTACACCTTAATATGTCTAATATGAAATGTTTATGACGTAGCATTTAACGTAGATCGACTTATTGCGCCCAAACTACCCAGAAGTGCACTTTAAATAAATGAGGTTATGTTTGGGTGTTAAAACATATACCTTGTTCCATTTAAGTCATTCATTATTATAGAGAATAGAGCATACACACTTAGAAATTTGAGCCGTGTAAATTTAAAATATAACGTGGTAAACTTGTTTCGTGTAGAATTTGACATTAAAATTGGTATTATAAAAGTTAGTGTAAAAAGATTAAGTTGGTAATTTTATATCTGTGTAAAATTTTCTACGACATATTAAATTATCACTGGAAGGTGTATTATATTTATTATGACTAGTTTTAAACACACATGTGGGTAAAAATTGCTTAATTTGGTGTTACTTGTATTTTTGCACTAATTTTTGTACAATTTACTATAGTATATTTGTTAAAAATACACTGTCTAGTGTATTTCTAAAAACTGCACTGCCTGGTGTAATTTTAAAACATAATGTGTAGAAAAAACACTACTTTGTGTATATTTAAAACATTGGTGTAGAAAATACAGTACTTTGTGCATATTTGAAACATCGGCGTAAAAAGTACACTCTTATGTGTATATCTAAAATATTGGGGTACAAAGTACACTACTAAGTGTATGTTTAAAACGTAGGTGTAAAAAGTACACTACTTTTCTAAAAGAAATACACTATTTGGTGCATTTCTAGACAATAGTATGTGTAAATATGTACAACAGTTTACTCTTTTCGCATATTTCATCGTGGTCGGAAGTATAGATACTCTTCTGACGCTGTGCTTAAGAATTGACAACATTATTAAGTTTTACAAAATTAAATAATGGAAGTGGAAGAAAGTGGACAAGACTAC
Organism: Harpalus rubripes; assembly: GCA_963082715.1. Classification (NCBI taxonomy): domain Eukaryota; kingdom Metazoa; phylum Arthropoda; class Insecta; order Coleoptera; family Carabidae; genus Harpalus; species Harpalus rubripes. Next base: position 44,159,794 of record OY720451.1, on the reverse strand, counting down.
TAATTTGCTTAAAATTTAAAACTAAAACATAAAACTATAATTTCGATTTGTGAATGAACCTCAACAATAGTGCCTAAATTTCTATAATGTAATAATTAATTAATTAAGTACAAGTGTTTATTTAAATATGTTGTTTTTATGTAAAATAATTTTTTTAATGGAAGTACATATTTTTATATATCATACCTATCTATTCACTACACATCGTGTATTGACAACTGACAAGTTGCAACATGACATCTTGTGGGGAAAACATGAACTTTCCGAATTAGTACTGTTTATTTTGTGTATTTGGACTACATGTGCTTTGGTCGTTTGTTGTAATTTAAAAATGGGAAAAACTCGTACAAATTATTGTATATTCGGATGCTACTCAAGATCTGGTCGAAACACAGGCATTGTATTATATAATTTTCGTAAACAAGGCCAAAATATTGTTAAAATTACATCTATGCATGGAACAATGAAAAGTATGAAAATATACTATTTTTAGTGCAAAGGTGATAAAAAGAAATAGGAAAGCTTGTTCTTGTCATTTTAAATCCAATGATTACATATTTCCTGATGAGTAAAAAATCCAAAGTTCAGATTTTGTGACTGTAACCTAAATTCAATTGTATTCCAAAGAGCTACAATGAGAAAGTACATACTAAATAGTAAAATTTACCTTGGTTGTTCTTTTAAATAATATTTAAAATATAAACATTATGCCGCCTGCCAAAATTAAATAGAACTGCTGAAATGTATTTACATTTTACACATTGTTCAAGTTTCTGAATAACCCTTTAATTGTGCTTTGATTTTATGTGGCTTCGCAGCAATTGCATTGGATTGCAAATATTATCTACATTGTACCGTTATTTTTTAACACTCCACAAGCCGCGCAGCGCACATAAATAATTCTCGCGCAATCGTCAATTATTTCGATTGCTATAAAAATTATAAATACATTCTAAATTAATTTGTATAATACATCTAGATGTAGCAGTTGCTTATAGAAATCTAAAATGTTCTATTATAAGGTTATACCAAGCCTCATTTTAATATAAAAATTGCTTTTATTGCTGGTTTTCATATGTCACAACACTGCGAGTACCAATTCAGAATCAGCTGACAGGTCCGATGGTGCTGCCGCCATCGGACATGTCAGTTCTCAATAACATTTATACTAATATTAGTAAATATTTATAAAAAAATTACACATTTTGGTAATAAAATACAAATCTTGTGTAAAAAAAATAAAAAATGAGTACTATTTGTACACTTTTGCTTATGAAAATAAACACTAGTTTGATGAAAATGTACACCACAAATAGGTATATTTTTTCACTAAACTAAGTTAAAAATGACACTACACTGTGTACTAATAACCGCAGTTATTTGATTAAAATAACTCATTTAAGTGTTAAAAAACTACACGGTGTAGTAGTATCTACGAAATATATATACTACATAGTGTTAATTATTAACACATATCTCCGTGTTGTATATTACCAAATGTCGATGTGGTAAATTCTACATTACAACCGGTGGACCTATATAGACCACATTTAGTGTAAAATTTAACACGGAATTTCTTAGTGTGTAGTTTTGAACTCTGATTGGCTGAAATTGGAGACAAGTTTGCCCAATAAGTTCGGCTACTTAAATCTGGAACTGTTGTGAGCGCCTTCTCGCTTTTTAATTAAATGCGATGTTTTATACAATCTGGCTAGCATTTCTCTAAATATAACAATAACCTACGCACAAAAGTCACGCTTGAAAAACATGTGCTGAGGACGTGAGGCTTATACATTTTTATCTGCTATCCTCATTCGCCAATATATTATAAAGTAGAATAATTACCGAAATAATAATACGGCGCAAAATTTGCATTTCTCTGACTAGTCACGAAAATATTCAAACGTTTTATTTAAAATTTTATTGAATATTAATTAATTATAGTTGAGTTTTGTATATTGGATATGTTAATCCCAGAATGTCTAAAGGAACCTCCCCGCAATTATTTGCTTCGCAACACATTGCACATGAACAGAAACGCACACACTAAAAATGCAAAACTGACAGGGATTTATTGGTTTATTTACCAAATTTTTTGTCGATTTTTTTTATTTTGAAATTACTTCTAAACTATCAGTAATCGAGAAAAATGTTTGAAATAGAAAAGGTATATATTTTTATTGTCTACCCAGTGGTGTAAGAAAAATGTTTTCTATCGGTAAATTTTCGAGAGGTAGTCCTACTTACGTTAACTTAAAAATATAGAATTATAATTAAATTATGAGGCTAAGTAGGTATGGAATAAGTTATTTAAGTAAAATAAAATACTATTATTCAAAATTAATGAAAGTCTTGACATAAAAATAAGAAATTTCATGAAAAATTTAGAAAAATCCATGATTTGAAGGGTAAAACAAATTTAAAATACAATAACTTTTATACCAGTCAAAAGAGAAAAAATAAGTATTTTTTTAAAGTAAAAATCATATATGGGTAAATAACTATTGTCGGTCATTCACAGATAAAATAACACTTTCTTTTTCTTTTTTTATTATTTTGATGGGGGTAGAACTTAATAAATACACGATAGTAAGACAATGTAGGGTTAAAGAACCAATTCCGATTTATGTAAAATACCACTCTGTGTGAATGTTTCTAAATAAAATATGAACCGTCCGTACATCTATAGGTTTCTGGCTGATATTTTGAATTATTTAATACAATAAAATAGCACTGAAACAGTTAAAATTATATGAATATTCAATAAAGGATAAAAGAATACATTTTGCTGCAAATAGAAAATTTTGTTCTATGTTTCATATTATTAATAAAGCATTTTTTAAACAAACCACAACTCCCGTTTAAAAATTCTTGTTCTGTATCTTAACCTTATCTCCAGTTTATGTAGAATGCATTGTTGATCATAGCACAATCACATTCACAGCAGCACATTGTGCAGCACAGGTGTCCATGAATATAGAGCACGTTCTTGTGTCAACGTTGAATTATTCCACAGCGGAGTTCCGCGGATAGCTACTAGAATGCACTACTGAGGCTACCGTCCACATGGTGTAGATAGACCAGAGACAGACGTGTGCACTATTACATGCGCCTGATTGCTAATTACTGACATAACTGATATAACGAGAAAGAGGAAAAACGCCAAAGAGTGAGAGGCTGCGGCTGCATAAATGGATATAGAATATGTATGAATAATCAATCATGTTTGTTTATATTAGTTGATCCTCAATTACTTATCTATGTGAAAAGCGGATTTCATTTTTTTTTTTTTTAGATTATTTAGTAAGTGCAGTAATTCCAACATATAACACGGTAGTTAGGTTCCTAGTGCGTGTAGTGCGATAATGCGAAATATTATATGACTAAGAAAATATGGAAGATTAGATGTGTTACAAACAAATAATCGAAATGTCAGTCATACATCATTTATTTTTAAAACCGAAATTTCGATATACATACTTTCTTCAGGCTGTGTCTAATACTATGTTCCGTTAGTCAACCAAAAAAACCAGTATCGTGATTCCGGGTACACCATGGTTCCTGAATATTTTCATCTATTTAGGGACATATTGACATTGAATCATATGACATTTAAAATTGACACAACCTAACACGTTAGAAAGTAGCGGTAGTGGGGGTAAAAATACCGTGTTGGTTGGTTGGTTGCCGTGGTCCGACTTTTTGCCAACTTTTTTGGAACCGCGTTCTAAATAGAAACCGGTAAATAATTTCAGGACTTACGGAACACAAAACCGTAAACCTGATCGAACCGGTTGCGTTACGAAACATACTATAAGGTATTTATTATGAAAAAATCTAACAATTAGAGAATTGCAGATTTAACGCGTCATTTCCATATTGGATGAAAAATATTATAATCTATATTTACGCCGAAAATATTAAATTTATAAAATATATAAACTATTAATTGTATATATTATAAAAATCAATTATTTCAAATAAGCGAAAAAGTATTACGAAATCATGTAATTAAAAAAAAATATTTTGATTAGTTTTTATAAGTTTGAAACAAGAAACAAAAAATTGTATAGCTAAAACTTTACATTACTTTCTTTTTTCAGTAACCTTATGTCGTACATTTCGTATAAAATTGTAATTTGTAATAAACCAACGTAAAAAATAGGCTTTTGGTGAAAATTAATAAGTCAAAAATGACTTCAAAAAGTTAAATTTGTTTTGTTGGTTTATAATAAAGATATGGGATTCTTGACAGTAACTAATTTTCCCAAAGACAAATAAAATGAAAGGAGATATAAAACGTTCGAATTAGGATTAAATTGTATACGAATTATCGAGGATCTACTGTATTTATTAAGCTTCATTTTTGATGTTAAAAGAAAATAAACGGTTGCTGGCTAATTAAAGAATACTGTCAATATTTTAAAAATCATGCCACAAACTTGTCACGGTTTTGAGGAAAACACTATAGTAAACTGTAAACAACACATGTTTTTTTAAATATCCTAATTTGCAAACTTAATTGCTGGCTATTTGCGTCATACACTAAAAATTTTAAAATGAATTTTTGTAGCAAATATAAGAGAGTATAATTTGAATGATAAAAGATATAATCATACGAGTAATACTGGGTACTAATTTTGCAACTCTAGTGAAAAATATGTTATCACTTGTGCTGTTATTTCAATTGCGATTAGTTAGAGTTAGAGGATACCAATTACATATTTTAATATGACCTGCACTTAAAGCAGTGACCCACGTAACGACACAGTGTAAGATATAAGTAATAAAAAATGCTTGACAGATTTAAAACAACATATGTTCGCAGATTTATTATCTTGGCCTTCTCTTTGTGAACAGGCTATAAAATTTATTAGTTTTTCAAAAGAATATTATTCCAAATAATTTAAATATTTTTTTTTTATAAAAATATTAGCATATTAATTTTAAAATATTTTCCATACTTTCCCAACTTTAAAAACAAAAACAGTTAATTGTTAAGTTATGCAATTGTTTTGAAATTGGTAGATGGAATGTTAACTTGAATGTCAATGTCAAGAAATTTAATACAGTAATAAGGAAAGTAGAGGTCTGTTACTGACGCATCAATTAATTTACGTTCTTCTAGTAATATGTGTAACTATCAAAAAACGTAGAATCAATTGTTATTTGAAACTATCTGTAATAATATCTATCTTCTATTAATGTGCTGTAAAGGAATTCAATTCATTGTAGATTTAGTGCTCAGATATATTGAGCAAGTAATTCAATTACAATTCAATTTTGAAAATTATCTGTGAGAAAAAAAGAATACAAAGCAATTACATCGATGAAACTGTAAGATTAAAGAAATGCTTTCTTAATTGAAAAGAAACCATGTTAGATAAAAAATTTACACTTAGATAAACAAACTGTGTAAATATAGACCAAGTTTAGAGCATAAATAACTTCTGCTACAATTCAAAGAGTTATAATTAACTGGAGCATCGCGTAAATGATGTTCGTGACAATATTTACACGTTTATGTATTGTTGGTTGTCAATATTTCAAAATATTTCTACAAATTGACTGGTTGTTATATTTATTTAATTACAAAATAATAATATAGGTAGCTAGTTGATGTTGTATTTGCAGTTGCATTCAAAAAAGTCTCAGTTCAATACAAATCATTGCCCCTGGGTATGGGTATTCACTAAATTGACACTTTTAACGATTTTAAAACTTTTCAAATTACGAGCGATGTCTGTATGGTAATACTATCTGTTACAGTTGTAGGAAACTATATTTGAATCTCATTATATAATAACAGTTTGCCTCTTATAAAATTTAATGGGACTTGCGGTAAAGGTTTTGTCATGGACCGTATAGGCTGTTTACGGATATAATGCACTGACTTTTAGCTACACTTCATAGCAGGTCATTACCACAGGGGTTTGTTTCCAAATCAATCAGATAGAAACACAGAGCCGTATTCAAATATTTTTAATCGAGTTTTGGGTGTGTATTACACAAAACATTGAAAATATACAACAAAAATAAAATCAAAATATAAATATTATCAGAAAATAATGTAAACGTAAATATAAAAATCTGATGTGGCCAGCACATAACCTCTCGCCAGATATTTTACCTGGTTGTACGCATAAAACGAAAAATATTTTTAAATACAAATACATATATTCATGTCTCACTACAAAATAATTCTCACATATAATATATATACATATATATATATATATATATATATATATATATATATATATATATATATATATATATATATATATACATACAATACATACAATACCTACATACATTTTCTTTATATTCAATATTCTGAAATTTTCTTTTTCTACTCTCCTTTTCTTTTTCTTTATATTCGTCATTTTTTCGCAAATTTCTTTTATATTCTTTTTTACGTATTTTTTTGCGTTGGTGACTTTTTTATTTTCATAATCTTTATAATGATGTACAAATATTTTTGACAGTGACATTTATGTGTTAATTACAAACATTTGAATTTCTTGCCTTGAAGTAGTTTGATCTGAGAATTTTTACATCAAATTATTTTATATGCATTTCTTTATCTCTAAATCTATAGAAGATATAATAATGAATTTATATTTACCGAATAAAGAATTTAACGTTCTTTAATATAAGTATTTACACAAATTTTCGATAAATAATATTTAGATGATTTTTTTCTTTTAACTACTACTTCCGGTTGTCCAATTGTTGCCAAAACTTAATCAACTCTTCCCATTATTGTTAGATTGAGGAATCCGTAGTTAAAAATGTCTTAAGTCTTATAGTATTTGTGAAATCGTGAATCCAACACACACACACACACACACGCGCACGCACGCACGCACACACGTACGCACGCACGCCCGCACACACACACACACACACACACACACACACACACACACACACACACACACACACACACACACACACATCCGCACACACATCCGCACACATCCACACACAGATCAACACACACACACACACACAGATCTACACATCCACACATATGTAAAGTTTAATTCGGAGATAAATAAAATTCTTTTAATACTAACAGGTAGCGGGCAGTGGCCTCCTGTAGTGCGACAGATAAAATCGCAGAGTATGAACTCAAGTGAGTGCAGTGTCACCCTAATCAGCCTATACCTATCTACCCAAAATTTCTATTCATGGTGGTTCCTATTTATATACTTTTAAATCTGGATTATAGTAATCAAATAATAATGCATTTTAATTTTGAAAATTCAATAGAGATTAAAATATTTTAAGCATAACCAGTTTACAAAATTTATACAAGGTAAATTCAGTACAAGTTAGAATAATTTACGACTCGTGACCACTAAGCCACCCAATCCTCTATAAAAGGTTGTTGTAAACCCTGCCTAAGTCAGTTGCAAATATCGTTTCATACAACTATTATAAGTCTATTATAGTTTTTGTTTAATTCGTTTACATAAAAAGTAAATTAAATTGATTTTTATATTTTCAATAAAATTAATATGTATTTTATTCATAATACCTTTAGTACATGTAGAAATTTCGCTGTTCGAACGGTGTCGTCCTAACTAATTCCATAATCGATTTCGTTAACAAGAAATCCGCGATCACTTGACAACTCAATCGGCTCTGGGATCAGTTGATACGGATCAGTTAAGACTGCATTGTTCAAACCATATGCTAACAGCGGTAGGATGTAATATATTATTACGTACGTTAATATGTTAATGATAATAATAATAATAATAATAATAATATTAATAATATTAATAATATTAATAATATTAATAATATTAATAATATTAATAATATTAATAATGTTAATAATGTTAATAATAATAATAATATTAATAATATTAATAATATTAATAATATTAATGATATTAATAATATTAATAATATTAATAATATTAATATTATTAATAATGTTAATAATGTTAATATTATTAATAATATTAATAATATTAATAATATTAATAATATTAATAATATTAACAATATTAATAATATTAATAATATTTATAATATTAATAATATTAATAATATTAATAATATTAATAATATTAATAATATTAATAATATTAATAATATTAATAATATTAATAATAATATTAATAATAATATTAATAATATTAATAATAATATTAATAATATTAATAATATTAATAATATTAATAATATTAATAATAATATTAATAATAATATTAATAATAATATTAATAATAATATTAATAATAATATTAATAATAATATTAATAATAATAATATTAATAATATTAATAATATTAATAATATTAATAATATTAATAATATTAATAATATTAATAATAATATTTATAATAATATTAATAATAATATTAATAATATTAATAATATTAATAATATTAATTATAATAATATTAATAATGTTAATATTAATATTAATAGTAATATTAATATATAATTATAAATATTAATATTAATATTAACATTAATAATATTATTATTAATAATAATAATAATATTTATAATATTAATAATATTAATAATATTAATAATATTAATAATATTAATAATATTAATAATATTAATAATATTAATAATATTAATAATATTAATAATATTAATAATATTAATAATATTAATAATATTAATAATATTAATAATATTAATAATATTAATAATATTAATAATATTAATAATATTAATAATATTAATAATATTAATAATATTAATAATATTAATAATATTAATAATATTAATAATATTAATAATATTAATAATAAATAATAATAATTAATATTTTGCAATCCAGGGAAACACCTGGATTGAATATGTAAGTAAAATTATGATCTATATTTATTTAAAATAACCATTGACAATAATAATAAAAATTACAAAGGATATCATTGAAAATATTGATAATATACATTACCTATATATTGTTTTACTTAATTAATGTATGACCTTGTTTATTCTATTAATAACAAAGAACGTAGTATTAAAACTTTGCCAATAATTTATAGGTAATTTATTACTATGTTAATAATAAAATAGAGGTAATAATGATTCCAAATAATTAACATGATATCTGTTTACTAAATGATATGTAAATAAATACATTACGAGTATGTTAGCAAAAACATACGTATGAAGGTTAAATTACTTACTAAATATTGAAATGATCTTTGTATTTAAGTAGGTATTTAGTTTTAATGTTTAAATGTACTTGTTATTCAAAATAGCGTTTTATTTTATACTTGATACCGTATGTATTATTATAATTCATAAAAAACTTAGTACTAATATTCAGTAAATAAACCGTGGGATAAAAGAGTATAATTTTCTAGTTTGAAAGTTTAGATATATCTTTTAATTTAGAACACCTTTCTAGGTCGTCTAACTACAGAATACTCAACAAATAAGTTTCGCACTATATTTGTCTTACAAAATTGCGTAGCTCTTTAAAGAATAATTGAAAGGAAATGTATATTCATCTATTATAATATGTACCTACCTAACCTAGTTTTCACTATGCCATGTTTTTATTACAAATTATGGTCTGTCTGTGTCACCATTCCGATCCGATTATTAAAATATCTCAATATCCAGAAAAATTATTAAACGATACCACAAAAATATTAATGGTGTCTTTGGATTTTTTTCAGATTAGTTAATAAACAAATGTGTACCTATCATTATTGCTATGGCATCAATTAAAGTTTAAAGAAAATTTTATTTGACTCGTCATGAAAGCAATGAGTCGTATAATGTAGTTTTAGCTTAAATAATTCTTTTTTTTTTGTTTTCCTTTTATGACTCAAATATAAAAGTAATGCCTTGCAGACATTTTATTTCATTAACACTATCTGCCGATAGATACATACGTAATGGTACCAAGGTTTGGCGGAAGTTCTGTAGTAATGATTTTTTTTGAGGAAATAGAGACAATTTAAAAAGAGGAAAGGCTACAAATTATTGTATATTTTTTTGTAGTAAAAATTACCGGTGTAAATGTTGGTAAATAAGTATAGCAGATGAATTTTCCTTTACACAAGATATACCTAATGATCGTAAACTGTCATCTGGGCTATGGATAAATTCGTTCGTTCAGTAATATGAAAAAGCAGGCGTGAGAATAGTTTTCATCGGTAATCTGTGTGTCTTTGGCAGAGTACACCTTGAAAAATGTACAAGAAAAAAATACAAAAATGTAACTTCGTAATAAGATACTAATTTTATTTTTAATATGTTTAATATTAATTTAAGTGATTCCGTGTTGCTGTGTGTGTTTGGTATTGTGGTATTAGGGGACTGGTTGTGATTCGGACGGCCCAAATTCGTTTCCGACTTACGTCAAACTTGAAATGAAAAATTATTGCTAATTTTCAAATAGCTCCAAAGTAACTTTTGTGATGCTACCCGACAGCTTTGCTTTGAGAGATGTCGATTTGTAAACGCCCTCAACAATATACATATTATGTCGTCTATCGAAATATGTGAATAGAAGTAGTTTGGAACACCATTAAATTGCTAATAAACCGTTATTATATTTTTATATTTATGTATTTATTTAATATAGAAAACCATGCTTCATTAGTTTTCATGTTTCCAAGCCAAATCATTTTATTTGTTATTTCCAAAAGAATTTCTGTTTGTTGATATATAAAATAAGTATCTAAACCCCGATGTTAATAGAATTAATGACTTGTCAGACTAATTTAATCGATAATAGTTGTCTATGTCCATTTAATTTAATATTAATACACTTACATACACTTTATTATTGACTGCAAATTTTTTAAATTACAGGTGCAGAGAAATGAAACCTTTCACTAATTTTATTTATTATTTGAGCCCTGAATACTATTTTTTTGTAATTTCGGAATAAAAGTGCTATTTCAGCTTTTTTTTTGAAATGTAAAGAACGGGTTTAATCTTAAAATATTAAAAAGAAAATAAACAACTTGTTCCCATGGAAAAGTGTATTATATCAAATAAATAATAATAATAATAATAATAATAATAATAATAACCTCTGAATAACTGTGCCGTGGCCTCTTCACTCGGTATATTAAGATAAAAATTTGTGGAAGTGTTCTTCTTCTCTGAGGACTATTTAAAATTAAATTTAAACCTTTCAACAGCGTTACTATGGAGATTTTACACAGCATTCTTCACGATGTTTGCATTTTCAAAATTGCAATATATTATTTCTTTTCTGCTATTATGATTTGAATTTATTCAGAAACACTTACTCGTATACCCTAACTCGGTGATTGAAGCGCCTTTTCATACTTGGTGTGTTTTGTCGTAGTTTAGAATTAAAAGGTGCACTCTTGACCTTTATTATATAACAAACAATTAATTATTAGAAACAACATTGGCATTGAAAAGAAATCATAATTATATATTGAACATCCGCTGGCCATATTGTATTAATTTTCTAACGAGTGGTTAATTAAATAATGACATATCTGAAAATAACTTTGCGGTTTTCCAGTGCCCGTCAATCCCCATGTGATCTCCGCCACTGGGTACCTGATGTGCTTAGGAATATGAATGGACTAATTAGCTGGTTAGTAACCCCGCGCGGGCGAGTGTGCCTACATGAACACGCGCCCGCGCTGTTCTCCAGCAATTGTTTTATTCGTATTAGCTTAATACGCTTCAATGGACATCACGGTTAAAACGTGACCAGTGACTGCCAAAATGTAGGGCACCGTGCATGCAAACAGATTTAGATTTTAATCGTATGTTATTTATGGGAAAATAGAACTACAAAAAAGGATGTGTAATGATCGTTTAATTCCTTATGGACATTTTATGCTTGGAATGTAGTGTTCGATGACTTTTTAAGTGATAATAGCAAATAAAAATAATCTCAAATCTTCATTAAAGTGTGGAGTAAATTATATATATTATAAATTTATAGAATATTGCAACAATTATACGTTAATTTAGGTACGTTTAGTTTATAAAAATATTAATGACAACAGATTTTCAACAGTTGCTAGACATATAATAATCCTAAACTCTGTTTCATGATTTCCATTATAGATTATTGAATGTAATAGTTTAAATTGTATATGAGTGTCATACAATATTTATAGGTACGTACCATTCAGTATTACATTTGACCGGTAACAAATTTGATGCTAATGGAGGGTTATACAGAAGTATATTTTCGGGCTGATCTATGGTATTTTCCTTGTACTACACTTGTGACTCATTTCACTCCGTTGCTAGATTACAAACAAATCGCTGTCATGGTGACAGTTGCGAGATGGTGCCAAGTGTCAAGCAAGTGTATGGTCTTTGCAACAGTGACTCCCGCTATAATTATAAAGAATACATGACAAATGTGAAATTCTTTAAGTTTCGACAGCCGTCCGAAGACATTGAATCACATGTAAAACTCAAATGCCAAAACACAAGTTACAGAAGACAGAACTTTAAAAATGGCGTGGTTTGTTTGTAATCCGATCTTCCATCTCAACTTCTACATCGTCGCATTCTTTCTTGTGTGTGACGTCAAAATCATAACCCTCTATTAGATTGTGCTGTTTCTAATAAATTTCTGTGTAGAATAACGAAAATAATTGTTAAAATACCGTTAAATTTACAACAAATTAACTTGTTTTCTTACCGATAAGACTGAAAAAGCACACAATGAATCAAAGATTAGATTTGTCTTTGAAATCGTTTAATAATGAATGTTCTATTTAAATTGCATTGGTCTTTTACACACGATTTGAATTGTTTTATACGATTTTATTAATTTGACACTTCACACACAGTAACTAGCATGTTAGTGTGTTCATTATTGAGTGAGAGTAGATAATAGGTATTTGTGTTATACGGCGTAATAATAATTTCAACAAAAGGAATATGATAATATAAACACTTTTAACATTTTTATTCTATAACGGGTATGCGGTTGCAGAATTTTAATATGGAATTTGTGTATCCATGTTCATATTTAAATTAATTTATACAAAGTTTAAAATTAAATTTGTTTTAATGTTGATGAATGTAATATAGAATAATTACTTAACTATATTCAATATAGAATTTGTCAAATATTAAAGGTTAATGTATGTATTTTAATTTAGAACTTGGACATTAAGACCAGTGGCGGCCTGTAAGTTATTTGGTTGGTCCGCAATGCAAATATGAAGGCCCGGATTTTTTTATTAAAGAAATAATAATACACAGGCATATGTAATATAAATATTTACGTAACAGTTGAAACATATGAAAAATATTTACCTATTTAAAAATATTAGATACTATAATATTTATTTATGGTACAAGTGTGTTGTATTGCAAATAAGTCACGCAAGAAAAGTGTTAGCCCATGAGGCCGTCAGGCCGAGTAGGGTAATTTTCCCAAGTGACTTATGTAATTAACACACATGTGTCGCATACAAAATTTTATCCAACACAAAAAAAAAAGTGCCGAGAAGGCCTGGACTGTAACTATAATGTTAAAATATTAATGTTTATCTCACGTTGTTAATAGCATTGTGACTTTATGATTTTTAGCTCACTAACGGCTTACGAACAGTTTTATTTGTTTCAAATCACCATAGTTACAACGTTATTGTTAGGTGTTGAATAAAAAATAAAAATAAATTTATTTCAGTTATTATAACAAATAACAATATATTAAAAAATTATTTATTTTTGAATTCTACTGACGTGTGATAAAATTTGGTTTATATTTATATTGGACAATGCATCAAATTCAAAATTTATTAATATAAAACTATGATTGACTAAGATTGACATCAATGTATTATCAAGATTTTTTTAAACTAAACATAAGGAGTTGTCAAAGTCATCAAACTGTCATCTTTCAAAATGATGTACCTACTTATACAAATAAAGAAAAGTACATACAAATCATAAAATGGTATAAGTCTAATATGAGTCTAAGACAAGTTTCAGATTTATTTGCTTCTATTCTTAATAAGTGACTCAGTCCAACAACCATTAGAAAAATTTATAATGATTATAGAACTGCAGAGTGCGTCAAAGGACTCCATTAAAAGAAAATCAGAACAAGTGAGTTAATTAATAATAAAAAATATTAAATTATACAGTTAAATGAAAATGACATACTATTTCGATAAAAGGAATTTCAAAAATTGACAGATGATAATTTGACGAATTTGATAACTACCCATGTTTAGTTTTTTTTAAATGCAATAATATGTTGCTGTCAGTCATTTTAAATGTAGCTGCGGTAATGACATACGCCCATGTTCACTGACAAAAAAAAACTCCCGGTATGTATCTCTTTCTATTTTCTTCTTCAATAGAATCTAAAATTCCTTGTAATGCATCGCGTTTGTTGTTCTATCTCGTAGCTCTTATTTTTTTAATAACTCTAAATTTCTCTTGTTCAGATTCATTTGATAATAATGATTTTCATAAATAGGGGATTTCATCATTTTTTAAATATAATTTCATCTGAACATATAAGTAAAACTAAGACTGTCGGTGAAAATCCAGTGAAAATTTCTATAAATAAGCGAGTTATAGTCCTCCGAAATTTGAAAATATAGATGTGACGTCACGAATATAAGTTTTTATATCAAACTATTTTCTTCGTGGACCTAAATGTTCTTGAAATATGTGCTATTTCTAAATTATATTTATAAAAAATAAATGAATATTATTATACTGTACAAGTCTACATGATTTATAATTGGAAATGTATTTAAATTATACAAAATATTTATATTCAAATAAAAACTGTTTGAGAATTGCACTACTGGGCTGATAGCCATGCCTCCGCTATTTAAATTTCTCTACTTCCACTGGTAGTACGCTCCGCCGCTAACGGGTATTCGTTATATATACATATCTTTGAGTCGCCAATCAAAATAATATATATGGATTTCATATGAGTGACGAGCTGCTATAACAAAAATCGCCTTATTTCCGCAGTATTTCAATTATGTCGTTTTATTTCTTTATTAATATTTATTAAGCATATAGAAACTCATTTATTTTTTATTTGGTAAAATTTAAATCATACACATATTACTTTTAAATATGAGGGTCCGATTGGTCTTTGGGCATGGTCCGGTATCAAAGACTAGTGGATCGGGTCAGGTCGCTACTGACGCATTTAGGACGAACTATTATGATGAGGATGAGGGGCTTGTATAATGTTAAATTGCTTTTAAATTAACTCCATGATTAGAATAATATTTGCTGATGTAAAAGAACAATTGTTATTTTCAGAGAAATCAGTACCTATTTATTTGATTTTAAATGTGTATTTTTACAAACATATGTCAAATTCAACATTTAGTTGAGCTTTTTTCGTTAAATGCATAGGTATTTGGAATTAAATATTTGTTCGTAATACTGGGCATACGCACGTATTATAATTAAAATTTGATAAATAATGAATATTAAATATGTACAAGTCAATAATCGGTTTTGATTATTTCATGAAGTCACGAAAAAGTAATTTGTATAAACTATTGTCTTAATTAGGATTTAAGTATGTGTTTTGTGTTATTAATTCGTTATTACTATCATTCAATATTAGATACAAATATAACATATAATCGTGACTTGAACAAAATATAACCAATTATGTTTTTATTGAAATTAAAGTGTAAAAATTTCAACATTTTTTACAGTGCAAACAAAATAAACCGTTTAAAACTGTTAACTTTTCTTCAGAGCAAATAAAATAAAAGTTGTATAGCTGTGGGTGATACAAGTGCAACCACACTGAAAAATCCAGCGATAGAATATCAACTCGAGCTAGTCAACGAGTCACTCTGTCCCGGTTTTTGCACCGTACCACGCAGTGCCTTGCAGTGGCATGTCGTTACCTACTTTACCGGCCGTTTACTGTTACCCAGATTATTTTACAGCATAACCGTGTTTGTTAGTTACTCGCTAACATTAGAAACAACACGGTTAATTGTTCTGTTATGACTTGTTGTCATGGTGACAAATGAAATGTTTTCAATTGTCACTTGCTGTTGCCTTTGTTTGCCACTGTTTGTTTCTAGGCCTGAATTTGTTATCATATAATAAGGTAGTTACTTTTAAAGTTGTCGTATAATTACATGAGAAAATAGCTAAGTGCACATTTATTCTTATTTCTAATGATAATTTTTTATCGTTTTACTTAGAACAGTTATAGCTAAATAAATATGACTAACTTCCAATGTTAAGCATATTACTCTATGGATAAAAATGTTGCAGTTACAATTCTTTGTAGATTAATTGATATATATGTAAGTAGATTAGAGTATAGATTTTATCTGTAAAATACCATAACGTAACCTATTTCCCAAAGGCAGTTATGTATGGAATGCAGAAATTGTAACATATTGTAATTTTAGTGAAAGATTAAATTATAAATATCTATTATTATAAATTCTATTTCATGATTGAAGGTTTTTTATCTAACTGACCTGTCAGGTCTGTCGGCTTCGCCATTCGGCTTAGCCGAACGATGTCACATTTCAATAATCTGTAGATTCACTAAATAAAACCGCAATTTACGTGCCTCTTATGTCCATCTTTATCTTTTTATAACTAAAGTACCAAAGAACGAGACATTCGTACTAATCCATTGCCGTACGACCTTGCAACGCAGTGGAGACGCATCTTAACTTCTTACAAATGATATATGAAACGAATAAACCTTTCTAAACTTGAACTCCAAAATATCGAAAGTTTAAATTCTTGCTATTTTTGTCCTGGCCCTGACATCCCAAAATTCCGGTTGACCAAAATTCGTTTTCCTTACCTACAACCTACAAATTCTTTTGATAATTAATTTGCTACTATATTACAATCATATACAAATGAAATTAGCATGATTAAAAAAAGTATTATGTACATAAGTCAGGGTTGTCAAAAACCTGGGGGTTTTCGAGATGTGCCCAGCCTGCTGGGTTTTTTGAAAAAACCCAACCCATTTCTGTTTTTTTAAATTATTACATTGCATGTAAGGTAAAAATAATTATAAGAAACATTAGTTTATTACATTTCAATTACTATATAATGTAATACGATTTTTACTGAACCGAACAAGTTTATTCGTGATATTTTCATGCGTATACTCTTCTAGGTTCTAGCGAACTTGTAATAACTAGCTCACAGTGTCGGTTGTGTTTTGGTTTCTGGATGAATATACTATTTAGTTCTTACTTGGTAGAGTTTCAAACATTATAGTCATCATGCCGAAAATAGAGGGTTCTGGGAGAGAAAACAGTCACTAGACTGGGCAAATGTTGTTATAACAAATGATGGTAAACCAAATGCAAACATTGTGATATATTAATAAGTACAAAAATAGAAAGAGTTAA
The DNA here is from genome assembly GCA_963082715.1 of Harpalus rubripes. Lineage (NCBI taxonomy): Eukaryota > Metazoa > Arthropoda > Insecta > Coleoptera > Carabidae > Harpalus > Harpalus rubripes. The sequence continues at coordinate 44,142,437 of OY720451.1, read as the reverse complement.
AGTTGTGACAAGTGCAAGTTCTTCAATGTCGTCAATACTAGTGATGGGTGATTCGGACGGTGAAATAGAAGAACAACCTAAAAAACTTTGTTGTAACGACATCGCAAAAAGAAAAATGCAAAATCGATAATAATATTGCTTTATTCTTTAATTGCAATAACATCGCTTTTATTTAATACTGCAAACAGCAAAAATTTTAAGAACATGATCAATTCTTTACGACCTGGGTATAATCCTCCTAATCGCCATAAATTAGGAGATAAATTACTAGACGAAACAGCAAATACGGTGGATCGAAATTAATCAGATCATTTAAAAAATTAAAATTGTTCTTTAACTTTATTATTAGACGGGTGGTCAAGTATCAGAAATTATCCAATAATTGCCATTAGTATCCATCTTTATGAACTTATACAATTCTTTAACATGCTTAAATTTTTATAATAACTGAATTTTTAATGGGGGTTTTCAAGTGGGGTTTTGCCAAATAGCCCACTGGGTTTTTTCGGGCTGTGTTTTTTCATGACAACCCTGACATAAGTTGCGTTAAATTTGACAAAAACTCTCCACAGTTGGTCTCGAAGTGAGTTGAGATTTTCTGAAATGAGGGTACGGCAATGCGCGAAAGCACATGTCATGTCAAGATTAAATACCCGCACTATCAAGTGAGTCAAATATCTCAACAAGTATACCAGCAAAATAGGTAGGTATATGGCAATTCAAACACAGCTATAAATAGACGGTAACGTTATTATAGGTTAAAAGTTAAAATTACATTAATATATAAATTTAATAATTAGGATTAACTTCACTCAGACAGAATAGCGCAGTGGTAGTGTTGGTAGCGTTACTGCTTCATATACCAAAGGCCCCAGATTAAAATCTTGATAGAGTATGGATGTTTGTGTGTCTTTATCATCTTTTGTGATAAATAATAGATAGAAGAAAACTGTGTCATCGTCATCAATACCACCGCTCGAAAAGTGGGGTCACCATAGAAATGTAGACTTCAAAATATCAAGGTTGATAAATACGGGAATAATGTTTTATCAGTGGCCTAAGAAAATTTGTATGGAATAATACGAACTTAACTATTGCTCTTGTTAAGTTACATACGTGGCATCCGTGGCACATGGTGTCCAACGAAACCCTGATGTCCTTATTAAAACTATCAAAACAAATTCAGGAAACAATTTTAAAAACAATGAAGGACAGTTAGGGTATAACATGCGCAGGTATTTCATTAGAAGACCATGAAACGGACGCCTTAACAACAAACAAAGAAATGTGCCAGCCAATTAATGTTGGTTTGAGAGTTTCTCTTTATTATATTTGTATTTAACAGTTAACACGGCTCAGCTCAAGAGTCGGAATTTATTTAGTATTTTTTAAAAATAGTAGTTAGTAGGAATTATATACCTGTTAAATACTCGTGTAGTAATGTATTCTTCGAATGACAATCTGTTATTAAACCTGTTTTACTTTTCTTTTTGAAGAAAAAAAAAACCCCTTTTCAATGTTATTATTATTATTATTATTATTATTATTATTATTATTATTATTATTATTATTTTTATTATTTTTCGTTATTTGACTATTACAGCCGTACTATCAGAGGAAAGATTTTAATGTTCATATTTTATATATCTAACACTCAAATTTTTACAATAACGGAACTGTACTTGTATCTGTACTTAATGAACAAAGTCAGTACACTCTTCCAATTTTTTTTGTAACCCTTAACCTTTGTATATATTCTGAAAATGAATAAATTTTTTGTTATAATTAAAACTCTTTGTCGTTTTACAGTAGATTTAATATTGGAGGGATAATTAATATTATCAAAGAGAACAATTCTTTTTCATTTATTTTTATAATTCTTTATGATAACATAGCCCTTTCACATTTCACTATAGGACTGTAGATTATTTTAGATCTTAGAGAATACAAATTATAGTCATACACAGGGTACATTGAATCTGAAAGCAAAATTTATACATGTGGAACTAATAAATAAATAAGGGTTGTTTCGTATGTCACTATGCTCTCTGTTTCACTTATGAAAAAAAATCGCGCACAATTTTCCTTTAGGTACCTACATACATGTTTTTGAATTTAGGTGAAATACTTTAAATTTACATAGAAGGTGCTAAAATGAACTAATAAATTATTTTATATATGACTGCTTCATGCTTTTAATATGCCTACAAGATTGTTATTAGTATAAAGTTAGAATTATGTAAATTGAACAATAGTTGCTAATATTGAACAAGACTATTAGAATTTCAAACATATTTAGTTATTTTCATTTGAAAATTAAAATTATTTTAAATGCTTAATTGCATTTTGAACAATTTTGTATGTAAAATAATTCTGTGAAAACAATTATAATAATAATTAAAGTTAATTAATGAAATTAAATTCTAATTATTGATTTAAATTCTTTCATTGAATTGCAAATTTAGAAATTGTTGCAATTCACCTACAATTTTTTTTAAATTAGGACAAAGAGCAATATATACAAAATTTCTCTGCTTCAGTGCCTGTGAGATTACTTACTACAGAGTTATGTTTACATCTAAAATTTAATACTTGCGGTTTAAATTTAATTTTTTGGTTCAACTCATTAGTTAACGAATTAATCCGTCCGAAATTTCTAAATAATTCTTATACAAGGTATGATAGAATCCTATTTTATTGAGATTGAAAATTTAGAATGCTTAGATTCTTTTAAGGCAGAAGATGGAAGTATAAAAATAATAATGATCTTCTAGCTACGTTTTTATTTATATGGGTGAAGAGTAAAATCAAAAAATTATTACAATTTAAAAAACATGTTTATTAAATGATAAATAAATTTTAAAAGATAATAAAAATGACTATTACTATGGTTAAGCAAATATTAAATACAAAGAATATAATTAATTACTTAACACTAAGATTATTTATTTATATAAACAATTAACGTAAATATCTATTTTCACACTATTTATTTTATTGTACTTTTATTTAACTACCTGTTCATTTATTTTACTACCCGTTCCAATCTTAGACTACCGGTCTGTTGCAGGCTCTTGTAGACTGTTTACGCGATATTTATATCACTATATTTGTCATTATTTATTTATATCACTTTTGTTTCACTATTTACTTATATCACATTCAACTGTACAATCCAGTATCACCAACTGTCCATATAGCGTATGCCGTAATTCTTCAACACCAATGCCGAGTAAACTCCAATTCGCTGTTACTTTTCTCGTATACTCTAGCTTCCCAATACTCATCAACACTACCGAGTATTCCCTTCCAGAGCTATCCCAGTATACCAGTAACTTCCCGAGTACTCCACTCGACACTATAATAAAAGTAGCAGATTTTGGAATTTCGAAAATGTTGGATAAATATGGAGAAGCGAAAACTATTATAAGAACACCAAATTATTTAGCACCCAAAGTTTGTAATGGCAAACAATACAATGCAAAATCTGATATATGGTCTTTGGGATGTATACTTTATTAATTATATGTACTGAAGGGAATGTTCGACGGTGCAATGTCAAATATTGTTCTGTCAATTGTATGCCGAAATATAAAGCACATCAATTTAAATATATATGACTAGGAAGTTCAAGAAATTATTTTAAACATTAACAAGAAATTCAGAATATAGACCATCTACAAATGAACTAATACATCATTCTATTTTAGTTCCAGTTATATTTACAGTATTAATCGAATTGGGAAGTATCTCGTAATAGTATATTACGTAACGAGAGATCTCAGATGCATATTACAGGCGAGTGTGTAATTCCACGAGTGTGTAATTGCTTTACAACCACCACTTATTATTTCTAAGTTAAAACAAAATTCAGATACGGTACTTATTGCAAATTTGACTGAAATATTTATTATTGTCATAAACAAAATTCAGATACGTTAGGTTTAGCAAATTTGATTGAAATATTTATTGTTGTCATAATATAATATTAACCCAACAATCAGTCCTGCCAACTTAAATTTGCTTGTCATTACGTAACAGTGTTACCTAATGAAAGTTTATTTTGTAACACACTATTCCTAATCGCGAATTTACATTGTTAGTAGTCTGTTCTGTAATGACCCACTTACAGTAGTGGTAGTAGAAAAAAATATGTTACAGTATATTTGACATTATTAATCATGTATACTTTTTTAATAAATATCTAGGTACTATTTTAAATATATAAAAAAATAAAAAATAAAAAAAATAATAATAATAGAGAGTGCTACCAAGCTTGCACTACATTATAATTTTCTATCTAGATTTATTTTAGATCTCCATTAAAGGTTTTTGTAACCAGTTTTATTACAAGTAAATCAGAAAATTCCATTCGAAATTCGTTTGAGTTTCTATCATACAAATTTATGCCGGATTATATATTTCAAGTCGAGTTTTATACTCGATTGTTGATTTATGCTTAATGTAAGGTGAATCTCTTTTCCCAACATGTATTTTTTATTTCACAAATTTGAGATTATATACTCATGTACCACGAGTATATAATCATACTATCATACATATATGAGTCATTAATTTGCCAAATTAATTAACTCCACAATACAAAAAGTAGACAAAATTGGTAAATACATAACAAATTCTTAAATGTTTTTTTTTTAGACTGTCAAATTTTTTTTTCTATAAGTAGTCTCGTTATTTTAAATTTCATATAAAAAGTTAAGCATTAGTGAACTATTTTTTTAAATGTATATTAACCGCTTTGGCCCGTGAACGGCCTTATGTTTGATTTTTTTTAATTGACAATATTGTCTCAATTTTGTTAAAATTGAAGGAACGCAAAAATGTTGATTGAAAAAACTTATTTTATTTGAAATCGTCACTAAAGTGCACAAAAATCGGCATTAAAAGCTCAGAAATTGGCACTAAAGTAATCCATTATAGGACGATTTCTGAAAATGGAGTGTTGCCAATGATCTAGTAATTATTGTATACGTAAAATTGTTTCAAAGTTATAATTTTGCATTTTTAATCAATTTCTTCGTTTTAAATAAAATTTAGTTGCGTGTTCTTAATAAATTTAATGTCTGAGATTAGAAATATTGAATGGCAGACAAGGCAGACAGGTATGTAAACATAACCTATAAAAATAAGTATTCCTTTCATTTTCACAAATTTTCGATTTCAAATAAAATTTAATATGCACCTCGGCACTGAAGCTCCTTTTTATCACTCATGTGGTTTATTTTCCTCGGCCCTAAAGGGTCTCTGAAAATAAACTCCACATTCGTGATAAAAAGTAGAACTTCAGTGCCTTGATACATAAATAACTATTGAACGAAAATTGAAACAAGAACAAATACCCCAGATAACCAAATCTACAACGGTTTGCGTGCAAGGCATCATAGGTTGTTTGAATATATTTAGCGGTATTACATTTTGTAAATAGTTGATGTGTTATGAAATTGATACCAGTTTTATAAATCTGTGTTTCGGCTCTTAATCAATTTTTAATTTTCTTCAATAATGTAAATAATCGTATCTTGCAATTATTTAAATCAGAATACCGATTTTCTTTGAAACGTGGATTACCTATAAGATATTAAAATTATGCAGTGGCGTATTTACGGGGGGGGGGGGGCCTGGGGGATCCGGACCCCCCCCCCAGAAATATATATTTTTTATTTCCAAAACTCCAGTGGATGCTTGTCTGGGTAGGCAGGTGGCAGGTGAGGCGGACAAGAAATAACTATTAATATTATTAAATTTAAACTTATTCCGTTAATGTCAGTCTTTATAAATATCAAAAGAAAATTTAAGCCACCACCATAACTAATTTGTAATGCAGTTCACCTAATTTACACCCCGTAACGCTTGCCTCTCGAAGAATAGTATAATACCTAATGTTTTTGATAAAGCTTTCATTCCGGTAAGCAATACGTACGCTAGACAATGAGCTGTTTGAGGCATGCTTCAAATGGAAAATGCAATGAGTACGTAAAAGATAAGAGATAGAGATCCTGACCGTGAGCGTCCGTGAATACAATTAAATTTTGTAAGTAGGTTCACGACATCTACTGTACATTGCTTCAAGCCAGATTAAATGTTTGGGGTGTGTAATCTGTAACTCGTCATGTTAATTTTAACATCCTGTTTAAATTTTTCACTACTAATAATAGTAGACATTGAATAGAAAATTAAAATGACAGATACTACATTTGTTTCTACTGGATACATCGAACATAAACATAATCTGTCTAGCATTTTTCTTGTAATGTAATGAATGGTAGGCCCTGTATAATAGTCGCGCCATATTGTGTTGTGTTTATCCAAGTCAACAATCTGTTAAATATATTATCTTTCTAAGATGTTGTGTGATCTGGTAATTTATTATATAAAAGGGGGAAAACATGCAGCTTCACATCCCTTGAAAAAATGTAATTTTCAATTATAAGGCATTTGACCTTGAGTGAAAAAAAATTTTCACCTGCGGCGCCTTTTTTTCTGATTACCTTCCCTCACCATAATTTTGGACCCCTCCCAGAAGAAAATCGTAAATATGTCACTGAAATTATGATTACTGTCTTCATTTTAAAATGTGTATAAGTACTTTAACAAATCAAATAAAAAATATTGGGTTGATTCATCAAATCCAGGTAGCAATCCACAAATCGCTCGTGAAAAATGAATGTTCGTTGCTTTGTGATATTTAATTTAAAAAAATATTATTTTCCTCTTCGACCTCTTCGTCCTTAAAAGTCACAATATAATCATTTATCAAGAAGTGGTTTCGATTTTCGTTTTATTGATTCTAATTTTAACATTAAAATTGAAAGATAAGGACAGATATAATAACGCGTTCAAAACATCCTCTGAGGGATAGTAAAATGGTTTGGTTAACTACTTACAATTAACAACGTTGGCATTTTTGTTGCTAGTATTTAAATGCATAACCACACTAGGGATTCACCAAGCCAAGCTACTTGGCTTGAAATAAAAAAGCTTGGCTTGGCTTGAAACTTCAAGCTTTTTTTAATGTTAGGCTTGGCTTGGCTTGGGCTTGATGGAAACGGGGCTTGGCTTGGCTTGAAAACTTCAAGCTTTAATTATTTTAGGCTTGGCTTGATTTTCAAGCTTTATCAAGCTTTATCAAGCTTTTTCAAGCTATTTCAAGCTTTTTCAAGCTTTCAAGCTAAATGCTCATGCGCACAGTATGTATATAGGTCTTGAAAACCAGTTCGGTATCAAGATTTTAATATAAATATTAGATGTGAATTAAATTAAATATATCGATATGTTACGTCGATGTTTCATTGTATCGTAACAATGTGTAAATCACGTTTTGTTTTACATAAATTTATTGTGGTACAATTAAAAAAAATCTTATACGTAAAGATAAACAAAACGATAAAATAAAATTTATGAAACTTACACCTTTTTCTTTGTAATTATTAAAATATAAAAATATTGAAATGTATATGTTATTCATTTACTTTATTTTTAAAAGTAAACAATCAACATAAATTTATTATGTTTTATTAAATATTTACCCTTTAATTTTTATGTTTCTTTTATTATTTTCGTTGACTGTATTTATTCAAGTAGGCATATGCATTAGTTGGACTTTATTGTATTTTAATAACTAAAATGAATAGGACTTAGGTTCATTTTTACTCGAAATGACCTCCCAACAAACTGTTAAAGTTTGTCATACTATATAGTTCATATTCAACCTATATAAATTAAAAAAAAAACTCAAGACTCCAAACACGCAACAACAGTGTTCAAATAAATACATAAATATTTTGGAATGTACAATGGGATGAAAATGACCTGAGACTGACCTTGTATACCTACTTCAAATACATCTGGAAATCATAAAACCCTACAGACGGAAATTTCCCCGAAATTTTGTTTGTTCGTGACAAATACCTACTCGCCTCTTCTTATGAAATTTCTACTGATTTTTGAGTAATACATAAATATAATTACAGTAATCATGTGCAAATTCAAATAATACAAAAGTAAATACACTCAACGATACGAATATGTCGTTATTACAAAAATTTGTGAATAAAAGCAAATTAAAAACCTCCAGAACTAGGTAATAAGCCGAGATTATATATTTATTTGCTTATTTATTAATTCATATTTTTGGAAACAATGAAAACTTGTATCAAGATAATATTTAAAAGAGAATGCTCTCTTTGTCTGTACATTGTTATTGTCTATTATACCTGTCGCAGACAACATCGGTTTATTAAAGCTACATTAGGCGTTGAGCTAAAAATAGCATTGAAAATATTTGACTATAAATATACATATCCCCAAACAGAAATTGTCTCGTCACTATGATTCGGAAATACCAGAATAACAAAACATTGTACAGAATGCAATTTTAACATGCAACAATTATCATCATTTATGTAGTCCGTCACTCAATTTATCTTACGGTGTAGAGTATATTATTATTTCTTATAATTTTTATTCTGCAGTTGCAGTTGCAGTTTGATCATGTATTTTGATTGGATAATATCCCGATATTATCCAATCAAACAACAAGATCAAACTGCATCTATCTTCCCACCACCACAGATAGAGTGTTTATGTGAAATGTAATCAGATAAATTTAATAATTTTATTTTGGTTTGAAAATCAAATCTAATTTCTTAAAGCTTTGAGCTTATAATTAAATAAATAAGTATATCATCACGGCTTATTACCCATTGCTAGGTGTGCCAATCTGCTTTGTACACATATATCGGTAATGGTGAAATATTTGCACCGTACGGGCGCTTACCAGGCGTCACCTCGCGGTCACTCACTGCTGGCGTGGAGAGTGCACCACATGGGTTAATTATGTGCCATTTAAAATTCGAAATATTTGGTGTCGGTCGGGATCGAACCCGGTTCCCCAGATTCGCAAACTGACACTCAGGCACGTGGCCACGAGACTCATAGATTATAATTAATTCCAGTTACTTAAAAATTTAAGTATTTAATTAATTAATTTTTATACAAAATACGTTTAACTTGACAATAATAAGTATTTAATATAAATTACATAGTTCTATATGTAATGATTGACATTTGCAATAAATTTTGTATTATCATTTTTCATCTAATATTTTATATTAATGTAGGTAAAGGATAAAACAATAAAATTATATTATCATTTATCATCGTGTATTTAAAACTTTTTCAACATCTTATAAATTTATTTTGTATACTTGATTGTGTGCGCGTACTACAATGTGCGACAACTTGGTTCAGATTGAGAAAATAAGTGGTCTTTGCATAATAAGAATGATGAAGGGTATAGTTTCCTATTTACAAAATTTTGAAGCTTACTGGACTGGCAGGTAATGAAGGCTGGTCCTTTTGGAAACTCCAATTCTTAGAAGTTCGCAAAAATGTGACGAAGCAATGAGAAAGTACGTTACCACCATAAAATTACGGTTTTGTCGGCCTCGACAACATTTATTAAAAAAAGCTTGAAAAAGCTTGTTTTCAACCAAGCTACTTGACAGTCAAAGGCTTGGTTTGGCTTGAAAATTCAAGCTTTTTTAAATGTTAGGCTTGGTTTGGCTTGGGCTTGGTGGAACAGAAGCTTGGCTTGGCTTGAAAAGTCAAGCTTTTTTGAACGGGAGGCTTGGCTTGATTTTTCAAGCTTTTTCAAGCCAAGCCAAGCTTTCAAGCTTCAAGCCAAGCCCGTGAAACCCTAAACCACACTAGTCCTCAGTCCTCGCGAAAAATGACATACAATTACTAAGTATAGGCAAAAAAGTTTAGTAACTTAGAATATAGGTATATAGGTATAACGTACACTGGTAATCTGCATATGTTGAAAAAGTAGAAGCGTTTTTGACTGTGCAACTGGGCAGGAGTACATTGACCTTATATATTTTACATTGTGGTCATAATATTTGTATTAAGATCTGTCATTATATAAGTAAAATGTTCTCAATAATAGTGTGTATAGTATTTATTGTAGTAATAGGACATAAAGACAAGCCATTGTCTAAAATGAATTCCCGTTATACCATCTCCCACAATGGCTATCCATTCACAAAAGCACTAGCAATCACCTAGATCATCTAGTCGGTCGCTAGCCAAGACAATCTCCTTCGCGTCCCAGGGAGTGGTGGACATAATGATTGCTCGCTTGGATGCACCATGGCTCTCATGCTCAGTAGCAGCGCGTAATGCGTCTAGACTAATACGACGTTACAATAGCGGGCGGATAGTGCCATGCAGCCATCACCGTCAGCCGTTTACGTCTTCCCGCCGCTGGAAACTACGATTACGCTGCAGTCGCTAAATGAAACAGGAAATGTAATGTATGAGGAGATTGTAATAAAGTTTTACCTCACTGACTGGTGACGGTTCCGTTAAAGAGAATAGGGGTATGAGTTTATTAGTTGGTTTCATAAATTGTGTAACTTATTATTCGTCTGGTGCCGAGAAGTTTGTTGGCGGCTAGAGATTTCATCCCAACGTGCATACATATGGCGCTGATTATAAGCTTGTTCATATGAGATGTTCTATATAGTTTGATTTGAAGTTTAATATAGTTGTATGTTCTGGATATTGATTCAAGTAGAGAACATTATTTGAATTATACTATGTGTTAGCATATTATATTTCGATGGCTCATTGGTTCAGAATTTGATCATGATGATGAGTACAATGGTAATCCCTGGCTCTAATTTAGGTAGAAAATAGATCTCGTTATTTTTCATTGCATTTTGAATAAAGTCTTCTAATTTATATTTTGTGTGTTTGTAATCAATAACGTTTTCTTATTAAGCTGGATATGTTAATAAATGGACTGTTTTTTGATATTTATAGACCACATTATTACTTGAATTTTATATCTTTTTTACTTCCTTGTACTTAGTAAAGGAAGTATTGTAATCTCAAAAAATTTCGGTTTTCAGATTTCAACGGATATATCCATTTTGACCATCCTTGTATCCATTTTGACTAATTTCGTTGTGACGTCTGTACGTACGTACGTACGTGTGTACGTACGTATGTACGTATCTCGCATATTTCAAAAACGTTAAGCCGTAGAAAGTTGAAATTTTTATTTACGACTATATTATGACATCTAGTTGTGCACCTCCCTTTTTGGTCATTACACATTTTCCAAAAATGGTACTTGAAGCCTATAATAGATTTTAATGAAAAACTATTTTAAAATATAATCCAAAACTTTTCAAATTTGGACTTTTATGTCAATGGGAATAACATAGTAGATTTTGGTTAAAATAGGCTAACCGTAAATGACATATTACCTGAAGTTTTTCTTGAATAAAATAATTTTATTTTGATTTTAGAAACAAATGCTATAAATAATAGTTTGCCGTTAGAATTAAATTCTGCGTCTACCACTACCAAAGATCAATTATTCAAGATTTATACATATTTTTTTGGATTCAGTTAGATTTCTGGAAAAAATATTTCCACACACGTTGCTAATTTAAACAGTTTATAGAATAAATTAGACAATGGTTTTAAAGCAAAATGTTAAAGTATTCTACCCGAATTAATAATAATTTGTAAAATTCTATATTATTTTGTTATAATTGCTCATTACAGTACATTAATTACTGTAGCCCAGGCAAATGTCTACGTAACTGCATCGTTACATCCTGGACCACGGCTGGCCGCCAATAAAGAAAGAATTAGTAGTCAGTTGAGTTGTAAACCTTTAGAAAAACGGTTCAGTATAATAATTTAAAAGGGACAGTCGTTTGATTTGTTATAATCCTCACCTTTACTAACATTATTCTTAACATCAGAAGTGGGATCACTTAAATTCACGTAAGTTTGGCGATTTTTTTTTAAACATTTTATTGTGAAGTGTTCCGTGAGGTGTATTGTCAACTAGATCAAAGTAAAAGAGTCAGCAAGTATATCGTAGACCACAATAGCCGGATTGGTTAAAGTATTAGCAGGCACAGACGCGGAGCTAGCAATTTCAAAATCGCAGACTGGCGATGCAACTAATTGGTTTGGTAATTTTGAATTCATTGGTAACGGGTTTAAGGTAAGGGTTCTTCAAATGCTGGTAAGAGATAAACAATTTTTTTCTCATATTTTTCATATTAGATCCAAGTTTTTTGATGAGGGACTCTTAGCAGGAAATAAATGTAGTTTAACTCGTTTTTCTTGATATATATATATATATATATATATATATATATATATATATATATATATATATATATATATACCGGGTGTCTTAGGCCGACCGACACATGGGCGATTAACATGTAAAATTAGTTAATTGTGAATAGTATCTCCCCAGTGCAAGATATTAAGATGAAATTTTGCATGCTTATCCGGGGATACTATTTCTATGGATTTCAATTCAAATCAGTCAATTTACAAGTGTAATATTAGAATAAATTAAGAAAAATTGTAGAAGTACCATGAATGTTATTCATATCTTGAAAATAATAGTATCTAAGCAACAGCTCTGATAGAGTAGGGGTAACGTGCGCGCTTCACAATTTAGAGAGTCGGGTTCGAAACCAACCGACAGCAATATTTATTTTTTAATTTTTTCTTTTCAAAATAATTTTTATTATTAATATGTTTTTAATCTTTTATTAATATTTAATTTAATAAAGTGGATACATTGTACGTAACAAGATTTATTTATTTAAAAAATATTAAATCGTACCTACTAATTACAACATTAAAATTTAAAAATTATAATAAATATTCAAAATGGCCGCCGTTTTGCGCTAAGCAAAATCCGAGACGATCGTAACATTGCTGTCTCACGTTGCTTAGCTGTCGATTAGAAATAAGCCTACATTTATTCCTTATTGCCGCTTTCAGGTCTTCTAAAGTGGTCAATTCATAATGGCCGTAAATTTTTGATTTTAAATGACCCCAAAGAAAAAAATCTAAGGGGCTTAGATCAGGAGACCTTGCCGGCCAATTAATTGGTCCATTTAAACCAATCCAAGAATCTGGAAATGAATTGTCCAAATATTCTTTGACAATTTGCACGTTATGCGCTGGACACCCATCCTGTTGAAACCATATCCTCTCCATATTTAATTCTGTAAGTCTAGGCCCAACTACCGTTTCCAATAAATCTAAATATTTTGGACCGTTTAATGTCCCTTCAATAAAATATGGTCCAATAATGTGTGATCCCAAAATTCCCGCCCAAACATTAACCTTCTGGGGATATTGTGTTCTTGATAAATTTTGAAGAGTTGGTTTATCTTTTGCCCATTGGCGAAAGTTTTGCACATTCGTTTCGTTATGAAGAGTAAATGTGCATTCATCGGTATAACAGAAGGAATACAAAAAGTTTCTGTTTTCATTGGCTTTATCCATTAAGTTGCTCTTCTTTCTTCGTCGCCGTCTCGCAATTCTTGATGGTTACCTACTTTGTAACTTCTAAATCCATTTTTCTTAAGTATTCTAGCAATTTTTGTTCTACTTATTCCACATTCCATTTGTAAACTTCTTAAACTAATAGTAGGCTCCACTTCAACCCGCGCAATTATTATTTCTTCAAATTCATTTTCAATTGGTTGTATTTCCTACTTTGTGTGATTAGCAACACACCCAGTTTCTTCAAATCTGTTAATAATACGCCTTACACGGGATTTATTAACTACTTTTTCTGGATTTTCGGCAGAAAATACATCAGCAGTTTGCTGTAGGCTATTACCAATGTGAAATAATTTCACAATACGAATTTTATCTTTTGTAGTTAAATCCATATTATTTAAATAACACTAGCAACAAATAAAGATAGTACAATACAAATCTGCATTTGACGTTTGATTATTCAAATCAAATGTTCTCGTTTTTTTGTTTTCGTCAGGGCTAACTATAATTTGAAGAAATTTAATTTATAATAAGCCAATAAAGCAAATAATAAAATATTTTTTAAATAAATAAATCTTGTTACGTACAATGTATCCACTTTATTAAATTAAATATTAATAAAAGATTAGAAACATATTAATAATAAAAATTATTTTGAAAAGAAAAAATTAAAAAATAAATATTGCTGTCGGTTGGTTTCGAACCCGACTCTCTAAATTGCGAGGCGCGCACGTTACCCCTACTCTATCAGAGCTGTTGCTTAGATACTATTATTTTCAAGATATGAATAACATTCATGGTACTTCTACAATTTTTCTTAATTTATTCTAATATTACACTTGTAAATTGACTGATTTGAATTGAAATCCATAGAAATAGTATCCCCGGATAAGCATACAAAATTTCATCTTAATATCTTGCACTGGGGAGATACTATTCACAATTAACTAATTTTACATGTTAATCGCCCATGTGTCGGTCGGCCTAAGACACCCGGTATATATATATATATATATATATATATATATATATATATATATATATATATATATATATATATATATATATATATATATATATATATATATATATATATATATATATATATATATATATATATATATACAGGCTGTTAATACTAAGTCGTTACACCCGAAAATGGTAGAAAGAACTCATTAAAACAAACAACTTTTCTTAGCTCAAATTTTTGATTTGGAGCCCCAGTTCATAGTTATTGGCGTTCTCTTGTTTTTCGAAAAATCGTCATAACTCCCTTATTTTAAGGAATATTTAAAAAATACAAAAACTTTCAGCATTTGTTTTCGGTTCAAAAATTAGGCCCCTGAATTTTAAACTGGACCGTCACCCAATATATATATATATATATATATATATATATTTATACAGTATGTTTGAAAAAGTGGTTACACCCATTTATCTGGCTTATTATTGCAGATACGCTTATTACTTATAGGTCATAATTTATTCAATACAATATCTGCGATTATATTATATCCTATATGCATTAAGCGTATCTGCAATAATAAGCCAAATAAATGGGTGTAACCACTTTTTTAAACACACTGTATATATACAGGCTGTTTCCTTTAAAACAACCGCTTTTTTGAGCGAACTTTATCAAGAATGAGGGGATAATGTATCTATAGAAACAAATCGAATATTTAACCAGTGGTTCTCAAACGGTAGAACAAAATTATATTTTTTTAAATGGCACGCTATATAATTTTTAGCCCTTGAAATAGAACATTATTTTCAGATTTCAACGATATAAATATAGCATACGGTTGTATAACAATTATTTCGAGGAAAATGATATTAAAAACTAGAAATAAAATAATAAAAAATGGATTTACTACTAGCGTAACTATGCAACAGACGTGTATCAGAAAAAAAATCTCCAGTTAATGGGCTAAAAAATTATATATGTATATACAGGCTGTTTCCTTTAAAATAACCAGCCCTTTTTTGGGCGAACTAATGACTTTATAAAAAATGTTATATACAAGAAATGATCAAGAATAAGGGGCTAATTTATTAATAATAACAAACTGAAAATTCAACCAGTGGTTCTCAAACGGCAGAAAAAATTATATTATTTTAAATGGTATCCTATATAATTTTTAGCCCATTAAATGGAGAATTTTTTTCTGATTTTAACGATATAAATATGGTATAGGGTTGTATAACAATTATTTCGAGAAAAGTGGTATTAAAAATAATGTTATAATATTACAATAGGCTATGCAATACACAGGTCTGTTGCCTAGTTGCGCTAGTAGTAAATCCATTTTTTATTATTTTATTTCTAGTTTTTAATATCATTTTCCTCGAAATAATTGTTATGCAACCCTATGCTATATTTATATCGTTGAAATCTGAAAATAATATTCTATTTCAAGGGCTAAAAAATTATATAGGGTGCTATTTAAAAAAATATAATTTTGTTCTACCGTTTGAGAACCACTGGTTAAATATTCGATTTGTTTCTATAGATACATTATCCCCTTATTCTTGATAATTTTTGGTATAAAACATTTTTCTCTAAAGTTGTTAGTTCGCCCAAAAAAGCGGTTGTTTTAAAGGAAACAGCCTGTATATATACAGTGTGTTTAAAAAAGTGGTTACACCCATTTATTTGGCTTATTATTGCAGATACGCTTATTGCATATAGGACATAATATAATCGCAGATATTGTAGTGGATAAATTATGACCTATAAGTAATAAGCGTATCTGCAATAATAAGCCAGATAAATGGGTGTAACCACTTTTTCAAACACACTGTATAAATATAAATATATATATTGAGTCACGGTCCAGTTTAAAATTCAGGGGCCTAATTTTTGGTAAACAGTAAATTAGAATTTTGTTTTTATTATACTTTTTTCAAATTCTACAAACCAATAGACTATGTAGGTATTTAGATTGTAAGAAATAAAAAGTGAAAAACTAAAATCTATTTGCTTTGGTTGCAAATTCCAGCTTGTTTATAAGAACCTCATTGATATTGGTTTTTTATTTGTATTTGTTGATTTTATATATCAATATTTATCAAATTCTACGGGCGAGTGTGCGTCCCTTTGATTGTTATCGTATGATGTGTGAACAACTGATTATGGGTGATTAGCTAGTATTTTTCATCAAAATAACCCTTAATCATTGACATAGAAAAACTATGCTAGTTATTTTCTTACTAATCACCCTTCAATCATACTAATGTCAATATTTTTGGAATGAACTTTTTTGAAGTTCTTATAAATTAGCAATAGGTATGTTATATATTTGTTTAATAAAATATCTTGATACATTTACAATAAAATCAATAAATAGTAATGCTGTTTATATTCTTTGTTACTAAGTTTTGATTAATTTGTATAAAAAATTATGGAGTAAATTGCAACTATTAAATCATTTCAATATACTCCAATCAGCTTAAAATTACGTGCAAACATATTCCTCTATGAGCAGACCTCCAAATCCCTTGGATCATGCAAGAAATAGGATGTCAATTAGTGCATGTTCGCCATCTATTATCTTGCTAGGCGTCGGAGTCCGGCTGCCTAGCTTGACTCCAGCATTGTCGACCAGCTAATCGGGTTTGCGATTAATGAATTCCTAAAATAACTCGACACGTTGTCGTTGTTCGCCACCGGTCAGGACCTAATGGCTGGGGTGATTTTGTTTGCTAGTTAAACGATTCCAAAGCGATTTGAGCATTGTTGATTTTGTTTTGTTGTTCTAATAACGGGATGAGTATATTCCAATGACAGGGAATTTTCAATTATGTTGTATATATGCTTTGTTTTTTGTTTACTTACTTGGTGGGTTATTGGAAATGATTATGCATTCAAGTATTGATGCTGATGAGCTATTAAATATTTTAAATAATATGAGGCGTGTATTTAATTGATGAGAAATTTTAATAAATTATCAGTATTAAATGATCTATAAATTATAATCAAAATGTTCTAACCTAAACATAACTTAATTAATGTAAAACATACTAATCAAATAAATATAAACTATAATATAATACTTATTCTTATTATCTATTGTCATCGCAGGGAGTACCTAGAAACATCACAAAAGTCAAACTTTTTAAGAATTAAGAGCTTATGACAAATTTGACTGCCATCTTTGACAAAATAATTTAACGGACATAAAATACAATCTTTGAGGTTTATTCATTGACAACACAGACCAAACTTTTATCATATATAATATCATAAGTGGTAAATTTTTGCGGGAAAATTTTTCTGATTGTTACGAGAGCTGGTTGCCTAGCGACATTGATCAAAAATCACTCGTTTGACAACTCGTGATTTTTTTGTCAATGTCACTCAATAAATTGGCAACAGGCTCGAGTAAAGCAATCGGAAAATTTTTCCAGGATAAAATTTAACCACGAATGGTATTCGGATGACTATTTCCAAAATAAAAATCAGGTAGGTAATCATTTATATTTTTTCTTGACAAAAATCTTCTAATTGTTATTGTGTTTTGAGGTGTTATATTTAAGTTTGCTTTTTCAACGTTCTAAATAGATTCCTGACCAATTCGACTCGTTACTAATAAAAACTGATAACACTGAAAATATAAATACTTTGACAGGTATGTAAACAGTATGTTTACAAAAAGTCAAAAAAAAATTTCGCTTTTCAAAACTCTTACTTGTAAAAATTCGACATCTTATTGGCTTAAAGGGTGCGATAAAATTTTTGTGACGGTGTTTTGTCGAAATGAAACTTGGTAACTAGGTAGAATCATGAATTTGGATTGGCTTATAAATTTATGAGTGAAATAGTCATAAATAAAGTTTGAATTTTCTCTAATTTCTTTCGAGAATTTTGAATTCTACTCCGTTTTTTATTTCTAAAATGGAATACGCAAGATTCGTCGAAAAACCCGCTGGGAAACACCAAATTTTTATGTAGCACAATATTGAACTTGCTGTTATTTTTTCTATATTTTCATTCAATGACACCTAATGTCGTCTTCCGATTTTTAAGTTCCATATTCCTCTCGATATTCCTCTATTTTCCCATTCTTTAGTTAAATTTATGTGTTTACTCGTATTATTAGTTTTATTCCCTTGGTTGTCCTTTTCTGTTATTGTATACACTGAAGAATTTGATTTGTTAGTCTTTTATTATCCATTCTCTGAACGTAGCTAAATTAAATTAATTAATTTCTCTGCCCATAATTTACCTAATTTCTTCATTCCTAATTCTGTCTAACCTGGATATTTGGTAGGTCTCCTAAGTGTATCTATCTCCGTTGCCATTACTTTTTTTGCTAGTTCGATCTGTCATGGTCCATATTTCACAAGAGGCTTTTAACCATTCTGTTATAGTTTATAGATTAATTTTGTCGTCTTTATTCATCCTTTTTTGTGTTTGTAGAATTGCTTTTTCCATGTTTTCCACAGTATTGATTATTGGGTAATGTATATGTTACATTCTATTACTTATGAAATATATGATTGCAATTTATACCTACATACAAATAAAATGATTGGCATATTTTGATATTTATGTTGATTTTAATTTGAAATTGATGACAATGTATTAACTTTATCATAATTTTTGTTAAACTAACAATATATTGTTTTCATAGCTTTTAAACAGTTAATTGTGGACAAATGTTCAAAAAACGAAATACTCTTTTATCAATTTAAAAAAATTCGTATAAATATAAGTAATTAAGTTGTGTGTTATGTGCCTTAGTAATTTTATTTATTTGCATTTCAAATGTGTAGCAGAGAAAA
Source organism: Harpalus rubripes (assembly GCA_963082715.1). Classification (NCBI taxonomy): domain Eukaryota; kingdom Metazoa; phylum Arthropoda; class Insecta; order Coleoptera; family Carabidae; genus Harpalus; species Harpalus rubripes. The sequence continues at coordinate 44,123,288 of OY720451.1, read as the reverse complement.
TGATATTCTAATTTAAAAGTCCTATACATATTCTTGATTCTTACCTTAATAGCCCTTATGTTCAAATTTGTCATTACTCATACACACCAATAAAATTATATCATCAATTTGTTTATAACGTATACCCGAGCGTATACCTATTAGGCTATTTTTTACTTAAAATAAGGGGATTTATGTTAAATCGTTTGGAAGTTTATTGGACGTTTTGAATTTAAACTTTAAATTATAACATCGGATTTAAATCCATTTTATATAAACCGTAACATATATCTTTCTCGTGTTCTGCATGCAAATAAATGCCATGTTCTTTAGATCCATTGACATATAAATTAATATTTTTTTCCATTCGTATATTTAAATAATTATTGTTTTAAATATTCTAGTAGACGATGTGGTAGATGAATGAACTGAATTATTATTACTCATTTCAATTCATTTCATTATCCAAACAGAGCATCAATAACATGAAATAAATTGTTTTTTTAAAATTCACTTTGTGTCCTATTACCTATGCTTTCATTTAAATGTTTGACACGTCCAATAATATCTAAAGGTATTAATATATATTTCTACAAGCTTCTAACAGGCGCAAAGGGCATCTATAAAAGATTTATAAATATGTATCCTGCCCGTAAGAATGGCATTGCACAATAATGTTTCGTTTATAGGTACATAGTTCAATACGCTTTATAATATGTGCTGACATCGACTAGGCAAATATCTTTTTCTGCATCAAAAAACGCATATGCAGACAAGACCATTATTATAGCCCTTTTAGATAGTTTTTTGACATTAATAAATCAAGTAAAGCAACACGAGATATAAATATGCTAAAATACATGCCAATAATGCCAATGTATACGAACTATGTTGACAATTCCACAGTATGCACAACATATCCAGTAGCGAAACTCTGTGTCGGCACCTTTGAACTTTTGATACCAAACTGAGTGACCTTGAATGAAGCCGCCATGTTCCTGTTGCGCGTAGTGGCGCCTATTCAAATGATACCGCAAAGTATAATATTGTATTATGCACCAGTTACACAATAAAAATAAAAATATGAGTATTTCACATAGTTTTAATGTAATAACAGTATACTTAGTAACATGATATTTTTACAAGTTATACACAAATTTTTATCTGCAATTTTATTATCGTTCAAGACTATTATATTCCTGCCTTCTGTCAGAATCATTTAAAACAATGCAATAGGCGGTGATATCAACAGGCAGACACGGATGAATATTTCTTCAGTCTTATTTTATGTACAAAATATACTGAAATATACTAAATTCTTATAATTTAATAATATGTGACCGTTCAGTTTATTTTATGTGCAAATAAATATTTTTATTGAATATTTTAATTGTGTGATAAAAGTTAAACTCTACGCCCATCTTCCTAATTAAATGGGATGCCATCTTTTTGTTGCGCTGATTGATGTATGCGCACTGTGACAGAAAATCATGAGTTTCGCTACTGTATAATACTTTTTATACTGTGACAATTCCAAATTATTTTCTGAACAGAATTCCGACATATGTCATCTTACGAACAGATTCTATTCGCGACTGATATTAACCTGTAGCCACCAAGCGGCAAACTTTCGAACCCTCCGAATTAGTAATGGCAGCCAATCAATCCACAGGAAAATTACCTACTAAGTCGGCCATCTTAAATCAACGCAGCGCCTTTATAGGACATTTCAGTCGTCAATAACCTGTATGGCAAAAAGAAACTTCATACTTTAATGACGTATGTCGTCAAGAATCATACAGTTTGTATTACACAATGCCATTCTTAAAGTAGTTAATCCGTTGATGGGCAAAATCTAAAATGTGACTCAATTTAATATATAATACTCATTATAAGTCGTAGCCTTGAATGTAAATTATAAATCATAGGTGACCACTGGACCATTGAAGTAACGAAGATAATTGAATTTAAAGTTGACACTCAAATGCATTGCGTATCGTACGGAGGTTAACAGTTGTTTCACTAAACGATTAGAAAATATTATATCACAACAACCCAATACATGTTTGAAAAACGAATATGTTATTCTTCGATGTTTGAGACACAATCGCAGGTAAAAATTATATTGTTGAGGCTATTACGCATATGCGCAATAAAATGTGAAGTGAACTGGCAACGATTTAATTCACACACAATCATAATTATGAGAAAAAACGTGCAACAAAATTGTAGAAAAATAAACCAATGTTGCCATATCACCCGGCTAGATTTTTTATTTCGATACTATTGCATTCATACATAGAACTTATTATAAAAAAATATTTAAGAACAGGTAAAGCATACATTTTGTTTTCATCAATTAAAACTTAACATTTTCACAAATTTAAAGGAACAGTACAAGTTTTTAGTGACTGTATATAATGTCTGACTTGATTACGGATGTCACACGGATGAAATACCTTAAGCTGCATGATACACCTTCACATGAAGAATATGTGTACACTGTATTCGTTAATATACGATATATGAACACTATCATGCTGGAATTCTGTTGTTTCGTAACCAGAAATCAGTAAATTTTAAATCTGTTACTATCAAGGAGAAAATTTGGCAAAAGTATTGAACAAGGTGTTGCGGTATATAGCCTTCAGTACAAGAGCCAACATATTATGTGTATTAAAATCTTAATTTCAATATGAAAAATATTGTATCGTATACATACTACACACTCTTCATTTAATATATCATACGATTTTGAAAACGATATGATTTTGATTCTATAAATCTAACATATTAGACCGATATAAGTGCAGTAAATAAATAACTGCGTACATCGTCATAATGTTTAGCGTTTAACTCTGAATCTGTTGAGCATAGATTATATATATTTTTGTTTGAATATTGAATTGACAGCTGGACAATTTTTAAGGTTAATACAATAAGAATCACATTGGATTTCATACGAGAAACATATGTTATATATTGACTCGTGTACTACGGGCTTTTAGGTTTTGGAACCTGCATTTCATTCGTTATTTCTAAGTTATAAACCATATGTACACAATTATATTAAATTTTATAGCTTAAAGGCTAACAAACGTTAAAATATATTATATGAAACTTTGATACTAAGCAAAAAACAATAAAAAAGTATTAAAAAATGGAAAGTTAATTACTGACACAGCGCGACCCACCAAGAATCTAATTAATCGATATTATTTAATCAGAAGTAATATAATAAGACCTCCTGATTTTATCGATAAATTTTTATTGTGTACGAATTTTTTTGCTTAGCAACAAACACGAAAGCAAACTGCTTGGTAAATCCGCAACCCGAAGGAGGAGGACTTTTACCTAATGTCAGTTTGCTTGAGTGATTTTGCTTAAAAACAAAAAGAATGAGTGCTTATAAATGAAAGTTTATCTGAGAAAATTAGAGAGGTCGTGTGGTATTTGGTGCGATAAATTCTAAAGACAACGCAAAATGAAACAATTTAATTATTAGTATTAATTTATTTTTAAACTTGAAATATTAATTAACTGTCATACTGACAGTTATAAACAATAACTATTTATTTACTTGGTAGCGGAAATTTATCGGGGTAACGGAGTTTTATCATTGTAGTACTGTTCCCATTGATTGAATTTTCAAGTGTTTTGTATCACGATTGGTTGAAATTTATCTCAACAATTTGTACAAAAAAAAATATTAAAAATATTTCAGATTAATTTATGTGTATAGTACGCACTTGCATTAAGCTTGTACTATATTTAATTTTAATCATAATTATTTCAAATTAATAATTTATAAATAAATGTATGAAAAGGGAAAATAATAAAGCAAGTAGGTATATTGTGATAAGAATTTTTGTGAAATACATGAAAAAGCTCTCCATAATGTGCTGTGGCTGTGATACATACGATGGATACATTTTTACCGCACTTCAATAATGGCCACTTAGCGTCATCTCTTTTGGGACTGCGTCCATTTGCGAGTTGTCAATGTTATACCTGCTCCAGCTTCAACACACACTCAACATGCATATTCATTTTCATTACGATTTCAATGGCTTGCACTTAATGCGCGCATGCATTAGACAACAACTAACAAGTTCTATTATCTGATTGAATCTATTGCCATAATGCAGTGGGACACAATGCACTTCACAATTTACTACGTGCCGTTATCAGTTCTGCAAAAAGATTTGCGAATTTACGAGGGTGGTTTGTATTTTAACTCCGCTAATCTCAATGGCCAATTATTTGTGTTGAAGACTACTAACTAAGCACAATTGAAAAGACAGGATGTAGTGTACGCCCTTTTGTGTTGGAGAGAATGTATTTTCTAGATTAGTGTATTTTACAGGAATGTATTAGGCAATGCCATTATCTTGAGATACGAAATAATTTTGTTGTTTTTTTTTGCAAAAGTAAATAAGTTCGTATGTACGAGTATACCATTACATACTTTAAACTAAGCACGAACTTTTAACAAATAAGTTTGCTCTGCAATTTACCGTCTATTCAGTAGATATATCATGAACAATTCAGGTTAAAATAAAGTATATTTACAGTACTAGAAATTGTTAATGTAATTTATTACGTTTTATTACAATTATAAGAATAATAATTAAACTAACGGTACCTATAAGAATAACTACTATTACTTGGAATGTTTTTTTTTGTTTAAAAATACACTTTCACTACTAAAAAGAGTTTGTAATAATAATAAAAATAACTAAAATTGGTATAGCTTATTGTTTGGCCATCTTTATTTTATAATGTTGTTGTATTCCAATCAATGTTTCAAGTTATTGTTATTGCTAGCAGGTGAATCCTTCATGCTGTTTTATCACTAAGGGAATGTATACAAAATAACAAAATGGCCCCTAAACACAATGATGGTGTATGTATATTGAATTAATACACTTTATTATAAACGTAGATATTTCTAGACAAACAATATTTGCAAGTGAGTATACTTGTACATATTCGTATATTAACCTTTGTAAAGAGCATAATAGTTACCGTAATGAAAGTTAACAACCATGTTCATACCGAACATGGTTTTTAACGAACACAGATAAATAACCAAATAATTTCGTTTTAATCGATTGAATATTCAATTTAATATTTGACAGATGAGTTAACAACTAGTATTAACTTTATAAATACTGTCAAAAATCATAGAATGAAACATTTAGTCCTAAATGCCTCAAATGAAACATATCTTTCAAATGTTCATTAGTTTAAATTTTATAGCTATTAACATACCTAGGATTGTTATGACTATCATAACTGCCGCAGATGTCGGTTTGTAATATATTTTAAGACTTCTAAGGCTTGCACTGATATTAGAATAGTTTATCGGTTTCAGAATATGTTATTATAGGAAATATATTTTTCCCTCCCGTCATACCGTAGGTAAGGGAGGTAATGTAATCGTGCCAAAAATTCGATGGTGAGTTTTTAGTAAATAAGCACGACTTAGGGTCGTGTATATGTGTGCATGTGTGCATGTGTGTGTGTGTGTGTGTGTGTGTGTGTGTGTGTGTGTGTGTGTGTGTGTGTGTGTGTGTGTGTGTGTGTGTGTGTGTGTGTGTGTGTGTTTGTGTGTGTGTGTGTGTGTGTGTGTGTGTGTGTGTGTGTGTGTGTGTGTGTGTGTGCTTGTTTGTGTTTGTTTGTTTGTGCGTGCGTGCGTGCGTGCGTGCGTGCGTGCGTGCGTGTGTGTGTGTGTTTGTGTTTGTGTGTGTGTGTGTGTGTGTGTGTGTGTGTGTGTGTGTGTGTGTGTGTGTGTGTATGTGTGTGTGTGTGTGTGCGTGCGTGCGCGCGTGTGTGTGCGTGTTTGTGCATGCGCGCGCGCGTATTACAGACTTTTCTATTTATTGGAACGAGAAATTGGATTTTGTTTACAAACGATCAATTGCAAGCTCATTGCTATTTTAAACATGGAATTGACGGGAGGTTATGTGCTGGACACATCAGGTTTTTTTGAAATTCACTCATTAATGCTACTTTCAGAATGCTGATAAATAGTACAATTATTTCGACATATACGTCAATATGACAAATATTCAAATTATGTGCTTTATTCCTCGTTTATTATTTTATAATATAAACCATACATAAATAATACACTAACATTACCTGTATATATTAATCAAGAGCATTATACTTTCATTTCATTTTATTTTCATTTTGTAGACTGTTGTTGACATGTCAGTATGGTAGTAATATATTACCGTACAGATTCAATTATTACCTAGTTAACATCCTACTTTTGTACATGTAAACATAGGCTTAATATCCTAAAACCGGTAAATACATACTACATACACATGTATACAGACATAGGTTCATAGACGCCAAATGAAATTTATTTAAATAGATCATTTATTATGATTATTTTATTTGTTCTAATTTAAAAATCTTCTCCGTCTAAGAAAATAATTTTCAGAAAATGTAGCTACTTTTCCAGGAAATGATTTTTACTGAAGAAATAGATTAGAATTGAAGTCTATGAATGTTCATTTATTAATTTATCAATTATAGATTCGCATTGGATTCTAGGAGAGTATAGGAACCTTAAATCTGCTTATTCATCCCAGCTTACATGTCTATTTTAGCTTAATTAAAATACCTTTCTTTCCTTTTGACGACTGAAGCTAGATGTTTGATAAAACAAATTATGCAAAGCTAAATTCCATTCTTTGATCAATAATAAATTGCTGAGAAAGTTTTTTAATATTTAATTTTTAGGTCAGTCTTAATTATGGTTTTATAACTAGTTCATCGCCTTATTTGGAGGAGATAGACCACGAAACCGTAAACCGAAAACGAACAAGGTTATTAAACTTACGAACCATGACAAAGGTCAAGTTCTTTTATATTTATCGAAATTGGGTTCGCCTTGCCTATTAAATTGATTATTATACTCTCCTTTCGTGTATTTTCACTAATTTCATCCTTACTTTACTGTCCTGGCGTGCTAACAATGTGATGCAAATGTTGGTGTAAATCTTTTACCCCGACACTTGGGTGCGGTATGCGACGCAGACGTGTGCACGGGAGCGTAGCTGGTAGCGACGAAGGTCGTTCCAGCTGGTAGACGCCTCAGAGCGTCCGAACAATGACGCCGTGACCGCTGCTTCCTGGTGTATCTGCTAGGAAGTGAATTGATATTGAATCTAGGAATGATGGGATGAACAAATTAAGAGGATGTGGTTTTAAATGATGATTGAAAGGAAGGAAATTTATTTTAGTTGCTTCTAATACTTTAACTGTTGAATTGAGTAATTTATTTCAAGCGGTAATAATTTTTTTGCGAAATGGTAATTTCTAATTTAATTATTCCATAATGGAATTAATTATTTTTTTATAATGTTTTATCTGTAATCTACCGGAAAATACACATATTCCAGATATTTTTTTCAAAATGCAATGTTTTACTGAACTACTAGTCTCGTATATATCCTGTTTTCCGGACTAGTCCTGCAAAATATCTTAAAACAGTTAGCATTGGAAGGGTGTCAGTAAAATACATAAATATTTTATATTTTCCGTTTCCAATTGTTGTTTTTAGTACATACATTTCAGTAAATTTCAGAATTTGCCTTCGGCTCTTCCGAAAACTGCTAACGTCCAAAAGCATTAAAATTAGCGTTTTCGTTAGAGGAGACTACTCGGGATATACTCAATCTCGTCTCGTCTCGATATCTCAAAATAGAATAGAAAAGAATATAATCCACACTGCATATGTAAAACATAAGAGAAAATGTAGCTAATTACCGTTGAAAATAGTAAACTTGTAGATACTAAATAATAGGTAATTCATAATTTTGCATGAACACGGTAAAACTTTGAATGTTACACATAAATCATTTCATAAACTTTGCTTTAATTCAGAAACCACTAAGCTCCAGAAGGATGCATAATCTGATATTTTAACTTTTCATTTTGTTTCAAATTCAATTTAAAAAGAGGGATATTCATATTTACAAGAAACGACATATTACAGTTTTTTTTTTATTTTATTGCTTGACAAGTGAGTAACGTGTACGGGTGTATGTGACTAAATTTTGAATTTTACATACAGGGTGGTGCAATAGAAGTCGCACCATAGCTAATGCTATAGTCCCCTCTAAGCTGCGCGGGTGTGCGGCCACGCAATGATTTTAGAGGTGTTGTAATAAAATGCACAAAGAAATTCGCTATTGTAAATATGAAATTATTATAAATTCAGGTAATAATTTTGATTTCGGAAAGCAACTTAAAATACAGTTTTCCAAAAAATATTCAGAATTTATGGCGAATAAAAACGTTAATATAGATAAAGTATGCAACGAATATTCAGAATTGAAATTTACAATTCTAGAGAAAGCTAAACTAGGATTGTCCAAGCTAACCCTGAATTTTCTTCCTTTTATGGGAACTTTTCAAGCACCCAGCGCAGACAGTAAACGCTGATTTTGCCTTATGAATTCCATAAAAACGAAATACCGAAACAGACTCGAAAATAAACACTTGGTTAAATTACATTTAGCGAATGGGCAAAAAGTAAATACAAATGAAGTTTACAAAAAATGGATTTCTATGCAAGACAGAACGGCTGGTACCACAAGTTTTAAGAAATGTCATATTCAAATTTGAGTATTTAATTTCACTCCTATGTTTAAAGAACGATTTTTATTAAATATTTGTTGAATACAAATTATGTTCTGCTTTAAAATTATATTTTGACAAATTTGATATTATTTATCACTAATAAAAAAATGAAATTTGACATTTCTTAAAACAAGGCTTATGGTACCAACCAAAGAGTTTAAAAATATAAGAAAAATTTAATTTAAAATATACACAGTTATCTAATTGTTTTTGTTTAAATATGTATACATTTATGAATGTATTGTATGTATAGTTAATAATATGTAGGTACATAATAAAAATATTTTTTTTGCACAAATTGATTTTTGAATTTTTTGGGCCATCTCAAATCTGACAAAATTAGAGGGAACTTTGACCATAGCGATTTTAATGTTAATTTTGAAATGCTTAAATATTGTCTCGTCTAATTATTTTTCAGCAAATCAAAATACCAGTAGTTTTTTCTAGACAAAAAATCTGCATTTAAGATATCCTTATTCATAATTTTCTATTATCTGGAACAGGAAAAATCGAAGATATATAACTATTAATATTAATCAAATCTGTGGTGCTATGTAATAAAAATATATGCCATTCACGATAGCGACAGAATTTTCCATATTCTCTAGCTATCGTGAATGACATAAAGTAACCATAGTAAAACAAAATAATTGCTAAATATAATATTTAATTTTGTATAACAAATTTAATTGTAATTATTAAAGTCAAACACTAAATGTCAAATAAAAAAAGTGTGCATTTGTTTATTGAATTGAATTATTATTTTATACCCAATGGTAATTAGAATATTTTGTACCCTGCTGTTAATTAAATAAATATAAACAGTTTTTACTTTGTATAGTACTGATGGTTTAAAACAAAAAAGCTTTTACCTATTTTATATAGAGCGGAAGAATAAGAGTTTTGGTTTGTAGTAGGGTCATTAATCTCATTTCGTGCTTACATTCAATGCAAAAAGAAAAGGCAAACTTCTTTTAGTTGAAATGAGTTTTGTTTTGTACGGTTTATTCATTCAGATTACATTTTCTTGTAAATAAGCTCGACAAGAGTTCAATATTACCACCAACTTGTCAAACAAGCAATCCCGAATATAATCAAGTTTGATGATGAAGATCCGAAAATATACTACGACCCTACACATTGGCAAATTGAAAAAACGAAAACGAAAAGGGAAATGATTTCTCCCGCCTTTTTTCTCTTCACTGCTGTTAAATTCACATCTATAAAAATGATGTACGTCTGAAAAGACCGCGTGCCCGATACTCATGAAATCCAATTTGTTCCCCTCGCCAACATCAGCATCGGGACCACCACCACACGATGTGATGGATGTATAGGGTTTAAAAGTGCGTTTTCAGTAATCAAGAATCTTCTATAAAGAGATAACGTAATCTAAGAGAGTGAAATTGTTAAATACGCGATTTCTAAAATGATTTATATTTTGATACATGAATGCTTACAAGTAATTTTGCTTTTAATTATGTTAATTACTGGCGATTATAATCGTATTGCACTTGGCCGTTGTATATAATTTTCACTTAATCTTTTACTTCAATTATAATTCCTTTTCATGAAATTCTATTCATTGCATTCACTTATCTGCGTTTGGTTCAATTATTCTAGCAAATTAAAATCTATTAACACTTAAATGAAAGAAAAAGTTATTCTTGGTCTACTTAACTACTTGTAGTAAAAGTCTTTGAACACATATGCCTGAGTATGATATGAATTTGTAAATTCAAATTATTTGAATATAAAGTTTGTGAAATAATTATTTATAAAGGGTGAATCCAAGAATCCGTGACAGACGTAAAAACAGTTTTTCTCAAATATTAGCTCTGTGCGTTGACATGTATTGTGTTACACTAGCGTTAACTTTTTTACACTGGCGTATTTTTTGACAAATCGGGCAGCTTCGTGAAACGTGTTCGTTGACACTCGGAACTAGGACTAACACTTGCATTGCACTGACTGATTTCGATCCGACTCCCGATCCCGAGGTAGTGTAAAGAGTGCAGAGCGCTGTAGTGGGGATGATATCTGTGAGATGCTCATATTTACAAGGAATATATAAGAATTTAGTTACAAATTTATTAATAAACATTTTATTATTTACTTGAACAACTCTCCGTTGTTTAGTAAATACGTTATGTTCCTACGTGTGAGACTTTATTCATCACAAATAACAATAGGTAACAAATAATAGTAATACAAAAACCATAAGTGAGACACAGAATTCATTGTGAGGTCAGTTTAAACTTCGTGCGAAAATCTTATGCAGGATCAGCTGATCAGATAGCATTCATCACGTGACAGAGCATACACTGTCGCGAATGAAAGTTGACGTTTAAATTATTTTATACATGCGGTTTCTTTTCACATTCAGGTATGAGACTTTTGCAAGTATCCATTCAAATACTTAACTAGGAAAACTTACAAATACATTAGCATAAATAAATGGGTGACTATGGCACCTGCAGAACGAGCTAAATCGCAGAATAAAAAGACCAGGATGCATTTAAAATATTTCATCATTTACAGTCATCCAGCTATTTTTGGAAAAATATGCTAAAATATTTACTAGGATTTCCTAGTTAAGTATTTAGTTACTGTCGCGTCCGTACGTAGACGTGGCGTAACAAAACGAACAGGCCTATTTGATGCACAAGTTGCAATTTTTCGCATACCGCAACCCTATCTTTAAGGTATTTTTGATTAAAGTGTTAGTTTAGTAGCGAAATTTCAATTCATAAAGTGTCACTTTTACTGTAGGTGTTGGGAGAAACTATTTTATTGGAAAACTATGAATGATAAAATGTAAATATGTATAAAAGATTATTTTAGTCATACACCTCAAAGGTTTTCATGTTATTTTTGGATCATTTAATATAATTATTAACATAAATGCTCCGTCATAGATTATATAAGCAATATGGATATTACAATACGAATATATCTTCTTTCAAAAAAGTTTAAATAAAACATGGTTGCGAATCTGAACAAATTGCAATGTAGAAGTTTTATTACACTACCAAACCACAAAAATACTTTAATAAATACAATAAAAGCTCGCCTTGATTCCGTAACCCTTAAGCGTATCCAAGTTTTAATACCGCGTTCTACCAAACGTTATAGTCTGTTGACAAGTAGAGCAAACACGCATACCTAGGCTCTGCTCCAAACCACCGCCATCGCGACTCAAAGCGAACTTTAATATGTTCCCTCTTTAATAAAACACTGGGCGGGAACAAGAACCGAACTTCTGTTATGATAAGAAGTTCCGGATGGGAAGAGTGCACTGGCACGGCCACGGCTGTCTGAGCGCTGTTGTCTGAGCCAATAAATTTAAGAAAATAATCATAACTAAGCGATGAATAAATTATCCCAAGCTACCAACTCAAACTTGGGGATTTATGATGTGAGAACGGGTGATGATTTTTTTTTAAGGATTTAAAGTACTATAAATTTTAAATTTAGCGAACCCGAAAGCTGAAACACGAAAAAGCACCAGCCATTACGGGTTTGTACCTTTTGTGCGGGAAATATTATTGCAATGAATGGATGCTACTAGATTCATCAAATTCAAAAACTTGTATTCAACTTTTCTTTGCTGTTTTTTTCAAAATCAAATAACTAAATGTACGAGTATATTATGAAAAATTCTAAAATATATCGGTTAATAATTTCAATTTTAAATAACTAGTAGTTATAATTTTTTTTTTAATTAGAGGGATCAGTATAAAACGATAAATGCTTTATGTCTGTAAAATTTATTTAAAGGCCCAGAGTTAGAAGAAAGGTATTCACTTTTTCACGACATATAAACCAGTTATACTTAAATCAGGGAGGCACAAATCAGATCTAGGGGGCTTTGTTGTTTTTTTTCTTTCTTATTTTTTAAGATATGGAATTTTATTGCATTTTCTTATTATTTTCTATAATTGTATATTGGATGTTAATGTTGAAATAATCATTATAAATTAACCAAATTTTGCATAATATACATTTTTTTTAAATATATTGCATGATTAATATTGTACAAATTATTAATATGCGGGCTTAAATAAATGTATACAGAGTTTTTTTATTGAAATATCCGTGCTTATTCTGTTATTAGCTCATATTTAATAAATTATGATTATTCTGTATTGATTGTTTTTTAACAAATGTTTAGTCAGTTTTTTTAAAAAACTGGATAGAACACGTACATTATGACTTATTTAGTTTATTCAATATTTTATGGCGATTTTTTGGGTTTAAAAAAATTGTGTTAATATGTATATATGAGTATATGAGAAATTCTGAAGCAATTATGAGAATTGAGAGTACTCATTGAATGTTTCTATTAATATTTGGACATTTTTCTGTTGCGATTTTGCTAAATATAACTTAACATAATATTAATCTAACACAAAATACTCACGCTCGAAAAACACGGGCCGTTATACTCGTTTTTTAGGTAAAATACGTACCAATTTCAACAACACTATTATGTCATTCGAATATTATTATTCGAGTTTTTTACATATTATTGAAAATTTAAATTATTGACATATCTCGAATTGTAATGACGGTTTACAAAACTTATTTCGTAAAGAACAATGATTCATGATGATAGTGTTTTTGCAAACTTACTCCCCGGTATATTGGGTCCTTATTAAAGTTCAAGGGAATTAAATTTTGAGTCTTGTTTAATAAGTATTGCAGTGTCAAGGCAAGGTCTATGAAATCTCCGCATCAGTTAGAAATCAACGAAGCATGAGTTTTTCTCTAAATTAACACGAGCATAAACATACTTTTGCACAATTTAGGGAAATTTCTTGCTTACCAGTTGGGTCGTGATACTGTGATACAAGCGAAGATTGCTGGAGGCTTTGTAAGACAGTGATTATTACGTAATGTAGCTGAACTGAAATTAAAGGGAATTTAGGGCAAGGAGTAGGGTTTGGGCTCAATGTTTTGCAGCCAAGACTGATGCGAATTTGAAAGAGCACAGTTTGTGCTTGACTGCTTTGAAATGGAATATTTTTTGGGGAATGCGCCATTAACTCCGATCTAAGAGAGATGTAATTTACGAATTTTGTTGACTTATTCGTACAAAAATAACGAGCATCAGAAAGAAGGAATTACTGCTTTAATTTTAGGTTGAATTTTCTTTTATTTTTTTGCATATTAACTATCATCGGAAATATATTTTATTTTCAATTATATAATATATTATGGAAAATGTGTTTTTCATTTGATTACAACATGATATTGCATAATATATTTGTTACATTAAAATTTCTATTAGAAATGAATGAATAAATATTTTCATCTTTTAATAAAATATATATTCAGTTGCATTAGTTGTTAATAACGAGTAAGAAAGGGTTTTTCATATTGGCTCGTTACATTTGTTACGTGTTATAATCCTTTCATAACACTTATAGCAGAGCTCAAAATAAATTATGTCGTTAAATTGTATTTTATTTATCCATTTTGTTTTTATTTGGAAGAAATAATAGGTTTTCCTCATATTATCACCCAATTTTATTGCTAAATACATATACCTTTTTTAATGTTTAGTAGTTAACTCTTTACCAGTCAGGGAGTTCTTCAGGACCCCAGAATACATTTTTTCTGTATTAATATGGACACCGTTTCATAAATTGTCTTGATGTTCTATGTAATCTTAAAATAAACTTATCTTAAAATATATACCAACTTACAGTATTTAATTAAGTTCAATTATTTTTTTTTTAAAAGTAGTCCTTAATATACCTTCAGAATGATACGTCTGTAATTTAGAGGAGAGTGGGACAAAAGTGAACGGTTTTCTTGATAATATGTAATAAATTTCATATAATAAATATTTCAGCAATTTTATTGAACTCTAAATATAGTCTATACATTTGAACACATATAAAAAAATGAAAATAATTCTTTTCTATTATAGTAAATAAACTATGTTTTTTATTAAAAGATAAGGTGTTCACGCATGGCGAGGCAAAAGTGAACGACTGCATTTTGTTTAACGTCAATGCATCCTTCGTGTGCCCACTGATGACAATTTCTGCAAATAATCCAGTCTTCAACACAGGTACTGTATTTTTCTTTAAAACAAATACAAATACAGTCATCTTCATTAACAGTTGTCGCGTTATTACTGTTGTTTTGCTTGACTCTTTTCTGTAATCCAGAAGTGGGTGTCTGCGATAAATCCTTTTTAATCTTTTTTGGTTCCTTTGATCGTTTTTCTTTTAAAATTTACTCCAATTCTTCTTTATTTATATGGGGAAGTTGTTATAATTTAAGATTTTTGATTTTTTAAAATCCTTTTTGTTTTGGATTGAAGGTTGACTTAAAACGGTCGATGTTAATTACAGTGTCTTTACCAGAAACTATTCTCTTCTGAAGAGTGGAGAGCTTCCCGCAAGGTTAATTTTTTTTAATTTGACATCTTTCATTGCTCTCGCCATATCTTTCTTAGATCAGGAAGCTCATTTCGTCTTTCTGACATACGTGCGAACCATTCTAAAAAATATAAAAACATTAGGGCAAGATTAAACGTAAACACTATGTTTACTCTTACCCCGTTTAATATTATTACAAAAATTGTTTTTATCCCGTGTTCTATGCCACTGTTTAAACTTTCTGTCAGCATTCTTTGTAGGTGGTGGTCCACACTTTAATGCATTATTCACTATTTTATTGGTTCTTTTTATTTCACGTGCAATATGAAAATATTTTGACTTTAATCTTATATCAAAATGATGCAATATACAAACTTACATATTATTTTGTTTTCATAAACTTGGCAATGTTCTATTTCACGTATAAATGACAGTATAGTACCTTGTTTTACCGCAAGGGTTGATGAGCCGAACTTTATAAAATAGCAGGATATTTGAATTGTTTACTCTTGCCTCACGTATACTCTTTCCCCACTGTCCCCTACCTTATTTAAATATAAACTAAACTTAAATATTACTGCCATTTCCTTTAAGAACAGCAGTGCAAAAATTGAAAATGTGTAAAATTAATCAAATTTTACAGAATTATTAGAAGAACTTCTTCTGTATCTGTATTTTATAAAATGTACTTATTGTTTATTGTAAACTGGTAAGTACAATGCATATAGTTTTTAAATTGGAGTTCGTGTGTATCCCATTAAAGTGTTTATCTAAATCTATTTGATCAGAATAGTTATATAATGCAATCTCTACTAATTTTGGGAAAAACTAGAATTATATAAGTAGGAAAACAAACTTTATAAAATAAATATAGTTAACAAATCTTTCACATTTGAACCTAAATAATAAACATATGAAACATTCCATACTTATACCGTTGTATACTTTGAAAATGGTTTCAATCTGCTTTAACATTTACTGGGGTAGAAATAATAATCAAATGTACATACGACTATATTGGAGATCGTTTATGGTGGAACATTCATTATCCTGTTGAACAAAGAAGTTCAATTATATACATATTATTTTTGTGTTATTATAGAATTTTTTTTGTCATGTTAAACTATTAAACTAAATAATTTATATGGGAGAAGAATGAATATACATAAAAATAACGTTTCTGTTGCATGCATTCCGTACAAAATATTCATGTAAAAATTTGTAATCTTCAATATGAATTACAGATGAAATGAAAAATTCTACCTTATGCAATTTTATATAAAAGCGGTATTCTGCATTTTATTTCATTATTTGAGAATAAAAATGTTAATATTATTTGTCATACGACTGCTATTCCCTTTATACATCATAACATTTGTTTTATTCGTTTGCATTTTATATTTTATTATCAAGTGCGTCATTTGTGAGAGATTTCATCTTCTTTTATGTGTAGAAAATAAAATCCTAATAATCTGCTAGCATCGCAACTCAATCTATTTCACCGTTCACGAACACACGTCGATATATATCACAATGTTCTAATTTCCTTGATCTTTGTAATCTCCAACAGAGAGAAAGAAATCTCCGTGTTAATGACACGTTCACGCTCGCGTTTGTGCCACGCATGCGCGGGACATCACGAAATCGCCATTTAAGTTCTATGTTCCAGAAAATGTTTATGCATGAGCTAACTGGCCAGACCGCCGTACGTTTTCACGAGTTTACAGTAAATATCGCACAGGCCATGGAACGGAACGGTCAAAGAGAATATGTTTGAATTTAAGGCTAGCGCTTAAATTTAACGATCTTTAAAAATGAACTAGGTTATGTGCGCTGGAATTTTACAACGCTTGGGAATAGAGGCTATAATAGACCTTTTGTTTGAGGCACGCCGTAAGTGGTTGTTATAGAAATTAGGTTATTACCTACGGTACTAAAATTTTCTGCTTGCTTTGAATTTTAAAGAAGTGTTTACGCGTTAATAGACGTTAATGTAATTAAAATAAATGGAAATATGAGAGCAATGAGAGTATTAATGGGATTTACTTTTCTGTCTTTATTTTAAATAGAAATATTGCACATAAAACTGAATTTCATGTGTTTATTTAAATATGGCGAATATCAGTTACATTTTTATTTTGTTCTACAACCGCATTATACTCGTATAAACACATTTTGTGTATTTAAATTTATTTGCATACAATATTTATTTTACATGTTTTAATAAATAAATCGTCAGGTATTCCTAGCGACTTCGCGTTATTAGCAAATAGAAGTAATTTTTGTTGTTGATTATACATGAATTGCAGAAAAAATCACAAATTCTTAAATTTCACATTATAATTGTTGGAACTACGAGTAATGGGGTCGTCTCACATTTTTCAGTTTTTTTTTCTTAGCATGTACTTAAAACTCGGAGTAGGCTATGAACAGAGATACGAATGTCTGATCAATATTCAATTCAATAGTCAAGTTGCCAAAATTAATATTGAAACGTAATTTTAAGGAGAAAAGACAATAAAGAAGGAAACAGAATATTGCCATTCACCGCTTTCTAATGTGTTTCCATTTCTAAAATAAGATTCAAGAAGAAAAGCTTGGTTTTCTTTAGATAACATTTTTGACAATATCTCCGATATAAGTCCGACTCAAAGAATATTTCGTTTATTTTGAGAGATACAAAAATGTAATAAGCAGACTTAAACTGGACATAGGGGCTCATTAGAAGATCATAGTAGGTATCACTTCCGTTTTTAGCGGAAATGAATACAACTTTAAATCTAGCATAGGGAATTTGTCCTTTTATATTATTTTTCAGAAAGTACATAAAATTGGCTTCATAATGATATCAGTTTTACTTTAAGCATTTCAAAATGGCGACCATTCGTTTTCAACATATGGATTAATAAATTTCCATACAAAATAAATGAAAACAATCTTATTACTCTACCCCTATTAAATAACAAAACTAATGTAGGTAAATACTTATATTTTGTTTTAAAGTAATAAAATTGTTGTCATAGCTTGCTGTTTTCTTTTGTACGGAATTTGCTAATACATGTTTATGTTTGCTTATTAACATTTTTTTGTATCTCTTAAAATAAACGAAATATTGTTGGTGCCGGACTTACGCCAAACACCCTATATATACCGGGTATCTACTTTCTTGTGGACCATAGGAAATACAATGGTAAAATTTTCAAATAATGTTTTGTACAGTAAACAGATACGACCTACAGGGTTCTGTTATTGTTAAATTAACTTTATCTTTGGAACACAAAACACAATCATTTCACATGTTACACGACTAGCGAACTAATCATTTGCATGAAATGTTGCGGATTTATGAAAGGTCCAGACACTTCATGAAACGACATAGTATAGATGAGATATGACCATGACACTACGACATTAAGTACATATATATCTCAAAAAATTTGATAATTTTACTGCAGCTTACAAGATATTTTCACATACTGTATGTTCGAATAATTGGCAATTTGTATTTATACATAGTATTTTGCTTGAATATTGTACGTTAGGTTAAAATAAATTCAGAAAAGTCAGAGCGCCATTTTAAACTATTTTTCTTTTGTTTGGATGGAGGCTCAAGGTTTTTACTTTTTTTTTGTTTACTTTACACATATATGCAAATATAGCCAATTGTCCGTACATACCGTATTGCAAAATTACCTCATACTATTTTATTTTAAATCAATCTAACAGAATATAAAGTTACAAAACGTTTATATACTGGGTCGAATTTATGGTGGGGGTCCCATTTTCATTAAATAAATTGTATTTGCATAAATATGTATTTCCTTATGTCTACTTTCATATCTAATAAACATAAAAATTAAATTGTATTTGTTAAATTTGTAAATTAAATTTTTATAAACCGTGTATTATTTTTTCCTTTTGGTATAATTTGTGACAGTCCCCCCTAATTTGTAGAGGCCTTGGAGCGGTTGCCACTGTTGCTCACTCGTTAATCCGGCCCTGATTATATAATTATTAAATACAAACTAGAATATAAAATCTGATGTGACCAGCACATAACCTCTCGCCAGATATTTTACCAGGTTGTACGCATAAAACAAAAAAAATATTTTTAAATACAAATACATATATTCATGTCTCACTACAAAATAATTCTCATATATTTACAAAATCTATGGGATATTTTAATATAAATTATGTACAATACATATATTTTCTTTATATTCAATCAATATCCCGAAATTTTCTTTTTCTACTTTCCTTTTCTTTCTCTTTATATTCGTCATTTGTTCGCAAATTTCTTTTATATTCTTTTTTTGTGTATATTCTTTTGCATTGTTGACTTATTTTTATTTTCATAATCTTCATAATGATGTACACATATTTTTGACAGTGGCATACAAATACACACACACACATATACACACACACACTCACTCACTCACACACTCACACACACTCACACACACACATACATACACACACACATACACACACACACACACTTACACAATATACACACACTTACACAACGCACACACACACACACACACACACACACACACACACACACACACACACACACACACACACACACATATATATATATATATATATATATATATATATATATATATATATATATATATATATATATATATATATATACACACACAACATACACACACACATACGCGCATACACACATATACACATACACACACACGGACATCATCGTAAAAATGTTATAATCGGATTCTAGGGACCTTAAAACGTGCTTTCACTAAAATCTGGATATGCGATTTTTAGCATTAATTCAGTACCTCTCTTAGCGAGAGGTAAAAAGAGTATTCATAAAAAAAATAATATAATACAAAGTCCAGATGTATAATAATAAAAAAAATAAAATAAATATACACTGAAAGAAAAACTTTGTTAGATTTACATTTTGTGAATTGTTAAACTATTTTTTCTACAGTCTATATACAAAGTAGCCATTTGCGCTCTCTTTTGTCAACGCAAAATGTCACTTTGCCGCTCTAGAGCGACAAAGTAGAAAAAACGCTCGCTCCTCAAATTTCTAACTATACAATGTTGAGAAATGTTACTTGGCTACATTCTTAATGGAAACGTTTAGTCAGGAATTAATGACACTGTAGTTACACATTAACCACTTACATAGCCAAACAAAATGCCGCACTGCTGTGAAAATAAAATAGGGCATTCATTTACAAAAAACGAAAGTATAAAATGCTTAGATTAGATTGAAGCAACAGCTCAAGAAGAATGGAAAATACCGATAAGTAAAAATAAATAAAAAATAAATTTTTGTTATGGTGGAGGACCCCATTGTGGCGACTGTAGAAAAAATCTTGTGTGTGTTTCGAGCGCAAATGGACATTGCCGATTTCGAGAGAATGCCTCGCTCCTGCGTCGCGCGGCAACAACCTCTCAATCGACAATGTCCCATTTTGCGCTCTTAATACACAAATAGCTGTTGTAATACATACAGCGAAATTTTGGTTCAGAGAACAGTTATTTGATTAAGATGAAAATTTTAGTTTGTTACTGCAACAACCATAAATTGTTAGCGATATTTGAATTGTTAAAATAACTAAAATTCATTGTTAAATTCAATTATTAGGCTCACAATTTAAGTTGTATATAAAGCAACTACTCTGTTACCTGTACTATTTAAAATATAAGTTCAACTATTCAGCTAGTATGAATGTCCAATTATCACATTGTAAAATATAAACTTAAAACTGCGTTTACAACAACGAGTAATGTAAAGCGTACATTCATTATAGAAGCAATATTACATTTCGAATTATGAGAATATTCTTTTCAATTTGTATTTTTCTTGAAACGTTGTATTTACAAAATAGAATTTTATAATACAAAATTAAATGTTAATCTGAAAGCTTAAATTGTGAATGTAACAATTTAAATAGTTACTGTTATTATTTCATGAATTGCGCCGTAAGTTGGTTAGTTAGTTGCCAGTCTGAGTTTGAGAATCAAAGTGAATGCATGTGTTCTACCTTTTGTCTTCTTTATAATAACAAAAATCAGGAAAAAATAAAAATGGAGGGCATAGACATAGTACAAACTGATTTAGATGTACGCGAAATCATAGGAGTTGAACAACTCCTGGAAATTTAGGGGCTTAAACATTTGTGGCCAACATTCCAAGGTATTATTGTATATTATTATAGTTAATGTTTATTGACGTATATATTGCAGAGCATAATTTTTATATATTTTACCTGGAACACATGATTGAATCAGATATTGTACATTTAGTAGGTAATATATCTGATAGAATTAGATTAAGGTATGAGTTATGTAATTACACAAATTTGGACGAACTTGCCGATCTCCCAAACTTAAAACGACCAAAATTGTGGGATGCCTCTGATGGGTCAACATCCAATAAGAGTGTGATCGCACGAAAATTGTAATTTTGAAATAATTTAACTTTTACTTACATATATTTAAATTTATAATTAGGTTCTGTCGGATATAATATCAAATCATGCCAAAGGATTATATATACTAACATTTTCTACAAGGAAAAAAAAATGAACTCAAAGTGTCGCTCCAATTTGGTCGACATTATATTGATCACTATATTAAAACTAATAATGGAATGAATAAAGAAGATTTTATATATATTTCAGATGAAATAGTTAAATTGTTTCCTAAGGAAGAAAAGGTATAGTTACTTTATTTTTCAACATACCTACATATTTTATATTTATATCATTTTAATTTTGTTATTTATTTTTTTAATATTTTAGGAAACTTACTACATACCTGCGTATAAGCATAATAGTAGATACATTTATTCCATCAAAAGGAAAATTAATCGACAAGTTCAACAATGTGTCTCGCGAAACCGCAGTTGATCAATTCAGTCAATTAACAACTATTGCTTCAAATAGTAAAAGAACGGTGCAATAATAAATTTTTCTATTTTAAATTACTTATTTTTTAGATGACATTCCGCAAGAAACCCAAGAAAGTCATAAATTATATGGCTATTGAACGGAAAAGAACCATGGCATATAGTTGAACGGAAATGGCAGGAATCATATCAATTACACAAATTGTATTACAATACGAGTGTAGAAAATATTTACAATATAATATGAATGGCCAGTTTTTAAATTACCACTAGGATATATACTGGTATGCAGTTTTATGATTATTACAAAATATACTTTTTTCCGATTGACACTAAAAGTGCAATTTTTTTGACAGCTAACAGTCTGTAAAATGTCACTCTTACTGACTATTACATATCAACCGCTATACAAACGCATAGCAACCGTTCAACAAACGCATGGCAACATAATTTGATGGCGATAACTTTCCAAATATGTATTAAAAATAATCAATAAATCAATTAGTATACAATCGGCAAAAAAATAATGTGTTCAACAAAGGACTAAACACAGATTTACAGCTTCAGTATAGCATTCATTGCCTCGGCTTCGTCTCGACAATGAAACGGCAGCCTCTGCTATACAAAAATTGCCTAATGGCGATATATATGTTCGTATATAAAATGTACATATAGATTAATTAACACAATGTTCCATATTTTTATATCATTTATTTACTTATGTAATTTTATGTATTTTTATACCAAAAATAAATTATTTATAAAAATTATTAACAATTGGTTTTAATTTTTTTTACACCATGTTCTTTTATATTAACATTTTGCATTATTATATGAACAACTAAAAAGTATAAAAATAACAAACCTCATTGTTTCTTCCATCATTTACGTTGTCAAGGGAATCTTTTACATTGTAATAGGAACTATTTATTTTTATTATAGTAACCATTTGGAGGGTAAAATAAACTATCTAAATTTGTTAACGAACAAAATAAAATTGTGAAACGTACACTTACAGATTGTTAAGTTGACTATTCCAAAGTTTCTAATTCACAATCACAATATTCACTGTACATTTACAATTGTAAAAATAAGACTTTAATCTGTTGTAGAATCAACAATTTTCAGGTAACAATTTAAAATTGTACTATTAACAATTAAATTTGTTGGCGCTATTTTAATCAAAATAGCTGTTGGTTGTACCTATTTAGTGGTTAGACCAACAAAACTTTTTTCTCAGTGTATCATCATGGCATATTACCCATTGCTGGGTGTGCCAATCTGCTTTGTACGCAGATAATAAGAAGAATATTAATATATAATTTGTATGAATGGATTAAGCTATCATTAAATATATTTGGATATTAATTAAAGTTTGCAAGGGTTATACGTAAACAGAATACATTTGCCAAACTGGAGATTTTATTTCATAATATGTCAATGAAATTAATTAGTCTGGAGAGTACACCAGTTTCGTATTTGGAAACCTGGTCGGAATTAAATCTGGATGTTTTGTACAACAATCCGTCAATTTACTGTTTACTATATTTGTTATGGTATTGTATTATTAACAATATTTAGATTACATAGATTCATTTCTTTGTTCTATTTTTATTTTGTAAGATCAATAAATAAACAATTTAAATATGAAATAGACGGGCTTGTCCGCCGCGACGGTCTTGATGAATATTTAACCAAGTAACCTACTTCAACACATGACACTTGTCAACCGAATAAAATGTATAGTTATTCACTTCCGCTCTCCTTATGAACTTTAATAATACGGGACAGTCTATTGTAACCACATCAAATTTGTTCTAAATCTCACAGTATTGTAAAACAATAATATGAAATACTACTTCGTTGGTGAAAATTTAATTTTAGGTTAGCGTGAACCAAACCGTAATTGGAAAGTTTTTTCTACCTGTTTGAGGTTTTAAATTGAATTTTTAAATTATTTTTTGCAAAATAAAAAAAAAACAAATACTATAATTAAAAAGTTTTATTGAAATTAAATTGGTTAAATTTCAATTTGTCATTTATTTAATTAAAATAACAATTTTTTATCTTTTGCGTGTTCTTGTTCTACGTGATGGAAGAAGATGGAGATAAGATTGCTGAAAAGAATCACATACTGCGGTTTTGGGAAAAATTACATTTTGATATTTTTCCTAAATGTTAAGGCCTACATAATTTTAGGAAATATTTCTCGAGATACCAAAAGGTCCGCTTTTCAATTACGAAATAGGCTAGTACAATTATAAGCAATTTAATTTTTTAAAGATGTCTGATCAAAATAATCTGTATCATGGATGAATTAACATGGCGTACATTTATTTCTCTCATATTTTCATTAACAAGAAGGGCACACGATAAGGATGATGTAACACGCTTGTCATTCAATTTTTTTTATTTATTTTAGAAAGATGCTAGTTGTTGACAATACTGTTACAGAGACATAAGTTCATTTATTACTTCGGATATATTATCTGGATTCATAGCCATGTGTAATACGTTATTCTATATCAGTCACTGACACTGTGTCAGAATCTTATTTTTCACTTTTTTCAACTTACCTGTTGACCTATTGTTTTTAATTTTGAATGCTTTTACTGTAACATATATTTTTATAACAACAAAATAATTATCTAGCATCTTGTGTACCCACATAAAAGCCAAAGCCTAGACTCCACGGCGCGCGAGATTGGAATTGGTACGGAAAAATCTCGCACGTTATAATCTATAAATGTAACTCCACTAAGCGGGGCGAGTCCACGCGCGAGGTCCCAATACCTAACGCACAAAACTCGAGTCCTTATACTTAAAAACTAATATAACGACCCGGGTTTTGCGGGCGTTTGGAACATGCATCGTGGTACTTCGGGGCTATGCCGCTGTGACGACTAGACTCTTCTTGTTTCGACTTTGTCGCTGAGCGAGTTTTTCCCTGCTTCGCGCGAGTCCGCTTTCCCCCACTTCTTTAAATATCATAGAATTATTGTGACATACGGTGGATCTTGTGTCTTTTACAACGTCTGATCAAGTAAAATTAAGAAATTAGTGTTACAAATAATGAATAAAGAAAAGTTAATGGAATGGGTACGAGAAAGGGTCTTTTTGTGCGATTTTAATGAAAAAAATATAAAGATTTAACAGTTAAAGACAAAGCATGGACGAAAATTGCTATGCTATCTTTTATTAATTATTCCTACAAATTAAATAATTGTGCAGGGCTCATCCGACATTAATTAAAAAATTGTTTGTCTTCTAAGGTTAGGAGTAATTTTAAATAGTGACCGTGTACTTCTCTTTATTTACCATGTCACTGTCACTGATCAACCATTCATGCTTTCTTTTATTTTTTGAAAATACAACAAAGTAAATTGTCATTGAAATTATCATCATCTGAATTACTTGATGCAGAATTTAAACTTTCCAAGAACATTAAATTTTTGCTGCCCATCATGTTTAGGCCCTACGGTACAAGCAACACTGCACGCGGATATTTCCCTCCTAGTGTCCCGCGCAGGACTTAAAATCACAAGCGAGATTTTTCCATCCCATTCCATACCAAAAACCAAAGTCGCGCGCCGTGGAGTCTAGGTCTAATAAACGACAGTACTGACTTGGACAGAATGGGGAGCAAAAATGACGTTGATAAGACATCTTTAAAATTTACATATTGTTTTCGATAAACGATTAAGACTGTATTTTTTTGTATTATTTGACAAGTAAATCGAAAATTTCGGAAAGAGTTTTGAATATGTAAATCATAAAGTAATAAAAGCAAATGTTGATTCTGCAATCAAAATTGAGTAGACCTAACAAATAAAAAAAAACACTAATGGTTATTCTGTCATAAAAAGAGTATTTTTAGTATAAACAAAGCAGATGACATATTCTTTCATGATTCACTCGATATAAATATGTGTTACAGTTATACAATCGTAAGAATTACGCATTATGTCTGGACTTCGTTACTAGAAATCTTCAATTGCATTGAGTTTCTCACGGGATCTATAATAGCTAAGTAACGTCATCAAGTGTGGTGAAGGTCAGGGTTCGTATTAAACCAAGCTGTCATTAGAGAAGTTTAAATGTTTCAACTGTCACTTTTACTTTTATAATACTATGTTAAAAGAGTATGATAAATTGACTGCTTACGGACATGAGTATCATTAATTAAAAATAATTTTTCATATAATATTAAAATATATATTTCTATAAAAAAAGATCGTTAATGCAATCGTCATTGCAAAATGTTAATAGTAAAACAATTGTAATATAAGTATTTAATTATAGTTATCTTATTTACCATAAACTCTTATTATTAACTTTTGTAAACTTCTTTCCGTGATAGTATTTGGAGCCCGTGTGGTGACGCCTGGTAGCGCCTTCAACGGTGCAAAATTCTGGTCATTACCGAAATCGGCAAATAAAAAGAAATACAGATTATCCCATCCAGAAATGGTTATTATATGTTTACATCGTAACTTATTCTTATTTAAATTTCTGTAAAACTAAATTCCATTCTTTATTTTCTATTTATATTACAAATGGTAATTAATAATAAAGTGATTATTTATTATTTATGCATATAGATAGGTACTATTTCCATAAAGGTACAATGTTAAGTTCTTTTTTTTTTGTTGGGTTCGCTTAAATTAGGATTTATCGGTCATAGAAAGCAATTTAAATATATTTCACACAGCGGCGGGATAGCCCAGTGGTAGAGTGCTAGCCTGTGGACAAAGAGATCGTGGGTTCGAATCTGGGTTACACTGGAAATTTTTCTTTCGATTTTTCTCTCAACTGCACTTGATAGGTACCTACTCCCTTCACCTTTCCAAGTTGGGATACAATTAACTTGCGAACCTCTAGCTATAGACCACCGGCTTGGGGCTGTAATAAGGGCCTGCGCCGAGTTGACTGGCAACACAAGAAAGTACCTGTTTTAATAAAATAACACATGAACTGTCAGTTTGATTTCTAACCTTAAATATTGATTTCCTTCCATTGATTACTTGTATTATTTACAATTTTTTTCCATTTTCTTTATCATATAAATTGTAAAGAAGCTTTATTTATATGTAAATACCCATCTCTGATGCACATTAATCTCTCAAAGGGGGGGGGCAGCTATTTTCCAACCTCTTGGAAAATACAGTTAACAATAACTAACTTCCCAAATTTTTAAGTCAGATATCGTCATATTACTTTCCGATTGTGAATAAAATCCTTTTTAGGTTCCTGCGTGAATAGACAGTAATTATTCGTACGTACAGAATAACAATACCTCAACAGACTCTGCTATGAATAAACTACATTTATCTACGACTAATAAATACTATGAATAAAATGTCATATACCGGGTGTTTTTTTTTCAAGGTGCACATAGGAGATTATCATGGGATATCAGGTTTTTGCAGACTATTGCCCCCTGTTTGAACCTAGAATCATGAATGGTTGTGGTATCAATAGAAAGTTAAAAATTTCTGCATCAAATGACATGTAAATTATGTAATATTTTAGGCCCATAAATTAATTATTAATTTTATTCAATTTCGTATTAATAGCAATAGCTACAATTTGAACAATAAGATAAAAAAAATTGCTTTACATTTTGTGTCAAAATTTGTTAAAACCCATAACTATTAAATTTTATTATGTTATAATTTTATTAATTTAATTTTTGTCAAGCATTTTCTAATCTCTTATAAAACTCACTGATAAAATTTCCAGATCTTACGTATCAAAGAAGGAAGATATCAAATATGTCCCGTTCTCTTATCCCTCAGATATACGAGTAGATATCGCCTACCGGTATATTTTATTTTATTCGATGTAAGCAGCATAGGTAGAAAATTGAAACTAGTCTGTTTAAATCAAGGCAGCGTTGAAATTCTTTCCTGTGCGCGTGGGCTTTAGGGTATTGAATCAGGATCAGGAGCAGGATTTGTGTTGAGGCGCAGTAGGATTTACGTGTACGTAGGTACAACGCAAAGTGCTGCACTGGGCAACACTATTCTTGTTTTGTTTTGTGTTGTTTGTTTCGCACTTGTTTTAAATTCAACGCCAGACAGGATATTCTTCAATTTCTCACAAAATGGACTTAACTACAAATTAAATACACAAGACACGTACTGCAGTTTATTTATGGTTTATAAAATAAATTTTCAGATTTATTTAATGTAAAGGATTTAATTACTTGTAATATGATGAACTATTTTTAAATTTAGTAAATAAATAATAAGTCGCATAGTAAATATAAGTGAATAAAAGAACATATTTGTTCGTTGTCTAGTGTACAAGATATTTTTTATCTTTTTATTAAATATAAATATTTGTGCAATTTATTTAAAAGAGATCTATAAAAATTGAGTTCATTATTCCTTCATTTTTATAATAACGATAACAGATTTGAATATCTGTAATGCAAACTTCGTACAACCATTTATTAAATAATATATGTATGTATTGAGAAAGATTGGCAACGTTGTAGTTTGTAGTAAAATTGCGTAGCATATAGTTCGTTTTATTCCCAAAAAGGTAGTGTCATCCTTGAAATACAATTATACTACATACGTGTCGTACTGGCTGCGTGATTTCATTTCGTTAGAGTCGCCGTCAAATAAATATGGACTGATGATCAACCTTTTCCCTTCTCCGCAATCCGCACCCTGTCTTTGCACTTTGGTTTTGCCGCTTGTTCATAGCTTAACATTTAGGTACAACATTGCCACTGAATTTGTAACAGTGTAGAAATCTTCAGTCGATACTTATTTGACGGCATAATTTTATTTTATTATTATTTTCATAATTTGTTTAAGAATTCTTTTAAAAATTCAATCATTTAAGCGAGAAACGCGTTAATATGAAACTTAGTACGGCTTAATGGCAGTATAAATACCATAGCCTAGACTGTGTTCAAGGTTGGCTGCCAATCTATACATATTATTTAACCAACGATATAACTTTTCTCTAATATTCAACAAAAAACACCATAAATTATTAGTGATACTGAATGCCGCACAATTTTTACGTAAATGAGTTATTATATAAATAGCATCTTTTTCATAGTCACATATACAGGGTGTTAATACTAAATTGTAACACCCGAAGACGACAGTTTGAACTCATTGAAATAAATAACTTTTCTTAGTTCAAATTTTTGATTTGGAGCCCCAGTTTATAGTTATTGGCTTTCTTTTGTTTTTCGAAAAATCGTCATTACTCCCTTATTTTAAGGAATATTTCAAAAATACAAAAACTTTCTGCATTTACTCTCGGTTCTCTAAAACATTTGTATTTACAATTATTTTCTATTTTGTCAAATAACAAAATGGCGACCGATCAAAAATTTCAAAACAAGATAGTTTGAAAACCACTCGATCGATTTTTGAAAATTTTTTTTTGATCTGTCCAAAATAAGTTTTTATTCAAATTGAATTACAAGATAAATTGTTACAAACTGCAACAGTTATTTAAAACAAAGTAGGCTTGCTGCCATTAAACAAGAAAATTAAGCAAGAAAAATAAGAAACAAATAAACAAGAAAAATAAAACAATGAACAATGAAACAACAACCGATTGAATGATGAAAATTATATTACTTTCTTAAATAACTAAATAGAGAATATCCGAATAAACGGATTGGGAGAGGAGGTGCTGTTGCGTGGTCAGCCCGGAGCCTCGACCTAACCCCTAGATTTCTTTTTCTAGGGTCAGATGCAGACGTTGATGCAGACCTCTGTGTATGAGAGACCAGTAAACACCGAATTAGAACTGGTGGCTAAATAGTAGCTGCAACAGAAGATATAAAAGACAAGCAGGCAGCTCTAGCAATTGCAGGTGTCTCTTCTAATATTAAAACACGCTGCCGGGCTTGTGTTGTTGCGAATGGTGGCTATTTTGAAAATCAAATTTAGTCCCTCCCTTGTTGTTTCATTGTTCATTGTTTTATTTTTCTTGTTTGTTTGTTTGTTTCTTGTTTTTCTTGTTTAATTTTCTTGTTTAATGGCAGCAAGCCTACTTTGTTTTAAATGATTGTTGCAGTTTGTTAAAATTTACTTTGTAATTCAATTTGAATAAAAACTTTTTTTGGACAGATCGAAAAAAATGTTTCAGACAATTGTTATAGTAGATAGTTTAAGGATTTTATAATTTTTTTATTTTCAAAAATCGATCGAGTGGTTTTCAAAATATCTTGTTTTGAAATTTTTGATCGGTCGCCATTTTGTTATTTGATAAAATAGAAAATAACTGTAAATACAAATATTTTAGAGAACCAAAAGCAAATACAGAAAGTTTTTATATTTTTTAATTATTCCTTAAATAAGGGAGTAATGACAATTTTTCGAAAAACAAAAGAACGCCAATAACTATGAACTGGAGCTCCAAATCAAAAAATTGAACAAAGAAAAATTGTTTGTTTCAATGAGTTCTAACTGCCGTTTTCGGATGTTACAACTTAGTATTAACACCCTGTATAACTATGCATGCCTATAGGTATTTGTATTTATTAATGTCATTAATTTTTCTTTTTCTTGCAGGTAATACCAATGTTTCGTATTTATTTCAATTACGTACCGAATCACATGAAATGTTTGTAAGTACAATAACTTTATTATTACATTATATTATATTATAAAGAAATATATACTTCACCCGTTGGTTATTAACAGAACAAAACATATATACATAATTTACATACATATGTATGCATATACAACTTTAAATATTAAATTTTCCTAATAATTTGTAGAATACATCAATAATTTTGTATATACCATGTGAGGAATAGGATAGTGGTATATGATCAAAATTTAATTTTTAATTAATCTCATTGTAGAGTTAAAATAATACTCGAATATTCATATTTTTTTGTAAATTTGTCAAGTATTAATAGAATTCAAGAAAAACGTCATTAAAAATTCAGTGACATCATCTATGTAAATTAGCTGACTCATCTACCATATTGGACCCCAAATAAACGCGATAAATTATTAAATAAAAGTGAATTTTAGAAGTTTACTAACTGTTTTTCTTAATTAAATATAAGTTCCATATTTATCATATTATATTTATTTCATATTATTCCGAGAACTAGTACACTAGTACATACTACTAGTGTATGTAGTGTAGTACCCGTACAAAACACATAAGATTCGTTGTTTATAAAAAGTACGCAACAAAATAATTACAAATCAATACAAGGGTGGTATTCGCAACACTGTACTAAGCTACGTAGTACAGTAACGGTCCAATTATATAATTTAATCGTAATTTTGAGTTGAATTATTTGATGATTATAATTTATAATTATAAACGTGTTTGATACTTGGGTAAGTCGAAATTTACTATTTTTATTTGAGTACATTTTTGTAACACTTTTTTGTATATTTTTAATAGCTGAGGATGGACAAATGTCCGAAACGTCCATTTTTTGTGAAATAATAAAATGACTTATGACTGATATCATAAAGATAAAGGAACCTATACGACCTGTTTTTAAACTTCAGTTTAGTATACCAAAATACTCTAAGAAAACAGAAGAAATAATACAGTTTGTTAAGATTTTTTTGTGTTGGGTATTGCATAAGTAATAAAACAACAACAAAATATTTATCTGTGAAATTTATAAGTACTTCTCGAATGATTTGCAAAATTTGGGGCACAAAAAACCATCATTGTGGATACTTTCTATGATTAATTATATTGTAAAGCCAGGGACACACATTCGGTATTCGCCGATTGCAGAATTTTCGCTTTTCACCGACGAATGTTTGTCAATTGGCGAGCATACATCTACAGACATGTATAGTATGCCGAGCATTGATTAGCGGGTTCTCTACAAGTGTATTGGTGAATACTTAGACCAGGAATAGAGGGGGAGACAGGGCATGCTATGTATTTCGCCATAAGACGACTTTCCAAATCATCCTAGCGATTTTCGACATTATTGAATTGTCAGAATCAGCCGCAAACGGCTAGTCGGCCAGATGTGTTACATACGTGTGCAGTCGAACGAATAAGTTTTCAATGTCAACAAGCGTCACCTACCGTTTTAATTTGTCCGTTATTTACATTACGTTTTTCTTTATTAATATTTTTTCGTATTTATTTTAGTTTTATAAAACAAAATCAAGATAATTTGTAGTTATGGATAATCAAGTATTTATTTAGATTTGGTCAACTGTAACATAACAGTATTTAACTGGTCGACTAGCCTTTTGCGCCTGATTTTGACATTTCAATAAGGTTCAAAATCGCTCAGATGATTTGGAAATATACGCGTGACTATGCCTTGTCTCCCGCTCTATTCCTGGTCTAAGGGTGAATATTCGTTCGCTTTGACTCTGCTCGAAAAACCGACACGAAGCGGAGTACAGAAGAGCACCGAATATTCGCGGCGAGCAGCCCATCCACACAATTCGACATTTGTCGAATGTTTGCTCAGGATTCGCCGAATGTAGAATGTGTGGTCCCGGCGTGACACTGATATTGAATGATTGAAGTAGTCTCCAAAATGGCGGACGAATCAGCTTGTGTAAAGTAGCATGAGCAGTGAAGGCAGAAGAGAGTTGTCTGTACCTGCCGCTGTCGATTTCGTTGCTTGTACTATTACAGATAACGTCATAGAATTTTAAATTCTTCGAATGGAACATTTAAAAAATATTATTTGTAATGCTATATTAAAAATATAATAATATTTTCTCTAAATATGATCAAGGTCATACACCCCATCGCTTTACTATATGTTCAACTAATGACAAGACAAAACCGTTTACTATTATTTGTTTAAAACATATTTATTTTTGATTGTGTATGTACTTAGCAATTAATCACGCCTTCAAATATTATGAAAATGTTTTTTGCAATATTGAACTAAGTCCGTTGCCAAGAATTTAATTGAATGTCCCTATATTGAGCATTTCATTTCATTCCATTTATGATTCAAATCCAACGCAGTCTTGATTAAATGTCAGTACTGTAATTCATAAAGCCATAATTTGTTATGATTGATAATAAACGACACGAATAGTTACTTTATGTCCCTATTACATTATAAATTAAAAATGAAATCATACCTTCATTTGAAATTGTAAGTCACGCTTCATATTTCTGTGAAAAACAACCTTCGACAGTACTTTGAACTCGAAGGCAATTTAAGGTACGTGTGAGGAACATCTAAGTCGATAGGCGTTTGTTTGTAATCTCGCTGCCTACTCTAGTAGACTGAGAAAGCAGTTTGTGCCTTAGAAACGATTGTGTATTGTAGGTGTTAGTTCCTTTGACTTGCCGACAAATGTTGTTAGTTTTCAGCAATACCGGCTTGTTCATTCGTTTGTTTGTGACTTGATAGTGATCAACGTTGGCTTTAGGAGGTTTTAAAACACACTTATGTTTAGAATACAATTTCATGTTGCTTACTTCTATACAATTTTGTTTGGTTTGGTTATTTCATTATTCAATTGTTTGCGTTACATAATTAGTGATGTGCCGCCGAAAAATTCCCGCCGGGAATTTGTTTTTCCCCGGGAAAATTCCTTCAACCGCGATTTGCGGGAAGAAATTGTTACATTTTTTCCCGGATTTTTTTGAATTTTTGAAAATTTCCCTTAAATTTTAAAAGATATTTGCTTTTGATGTCGGGTGCAAGTTTTTATAAATAATTATTAAATATGTAACATTGTTCATTTTTTGTGTAATTTAAGTTTCCTTCATAATAAATCGTTATTTTGGTTAATTTTTTTTATAGTAAATATAACTCGAAATATAAGTACTTGTGAAATTTATATGATGCTTTTGAATTACTCATTTAAGGTTTTATGAATATTGCATCTTTGCTTTATATAAGAAGTTTGAAAATATATTGTATATTTAAAATACGAGGGAGTATTTTTTTATTAGTTCATACAGTCTCTTTACTGATTAGGTAATGACCGATAATGCATAAATATATTGATACGAGTATATGTACGTATTTCATTGAAAAATAAAACTAAGTAAACCTACAGTTACAATTTTTATTCATATTTGAAATTCCTTGGGAAATTTCGCGACGGATTTTTTCCTGAAATTTCCTCGGGAAATTACTGAAAGGAATTTCCGGGAAAATTTCTGGGAATTTTCCTGTATCTTTAAATTTCGGGAATTGACCCATCTCTATACATAATACGAATTAGTCAATTTTCTGGTTAGTGGACCTATAGTTAATAGGTGAAATGTATTACTAATTATTATTTTTATGGAAAGTATTATAATATATATGCAAAAGGCATGATATCTGATCATTATATAACACAGTTAAATGTATATGAATAAACGATTTGACTTAAGTTTCTAAGGTTCAAATCTACCTGTCGGTTCGTGTGTCAATCAAGATAATAAGATAAAATAACAATAATTATACACACTGAGTCACGCTGCAACATATTTTGAGTTTCTTGTTAATACATTTCACTTTGAACCCTTATCAGATTATTTGAAGTGTTCGTTATTTTTGAAAGTCGATTGAAAATAATATGTAACTTTTAAATCTAATTATAATATGAAATTTGATTAAATATTTAGTTTTTTATGTAATTTCTAAAAAATAATATCTGGAAAATAATGCATCATTTAGCATAGTAGATAATACTAAAATACTAAAATTTGAACCCATATCTTCGCCGTTTCGAAAGAGTACGTTTGAACCATGAAGATCAGCTTGCTATATAGAGTCAGGTTTTTAAAAATGAATTTCAGTTTAAAAATTTAGTTGTGTTTATTTACTTAATTTATTTTAACATACTAATATCCCTATATACTACTAAAATATTTAAACACTTAACAAATCCATATGATTTATAAAAATAAACATAACTACTTATAATGATACGTAAATATACTCGCACTCGGTTCTTAGCTTATATACGGCTGTATCATGTAACTCATCCCTTATATTAAACAACATAGCTAACAATGTTATCCAATCAAAATATGTGGCTGTAATGAAGAAAACGTAATGTTATTTGTTACATTTGTTTCTATTTGTCAAAATATTAAATATTTGTCTACGGTGTTTAATATAAGCGATGTGCTACATAATAGAGTCGATTGTTAAATATGTAATTTATATTATGTTTAAAAAGAATACAAAATCTAAGTAAGCAATATATATATATAGTTCAAAATATCAAGTACCCATGATAATAAAAAAAAATATGAGTGCTGTAGAAAATATATAAAAATATGAGCTGTCATTCATTGTATGATATAAATAAAATATATCTATTTAAAAAGTACAAGTCTATTTATTAGCCTCTTCTACAACTGGAATACATCTTTCAACATCGATAGCCAGCCGATCAAATTTTAGAACATTACACAGTTTCTCAGATGCATCATAATTGCGCCATAAAACAATCGAAATAGAACAAATTTAAATAAAAATCTATAATTCCATAGCGCCCCGCCCACAGTCTTTCCATTTACATTGCCATTGGTGAGAAGGATGGTGGAACTATTTTGAAAAAATATTGTTAGAAAGCCTTGGTCTGCCACACGTGACGTCGCAAACTTATCGCAAAACTTTAATAAATCATTTCTTGCTTAATATAAGCAATTTTCATGTCGCGTTTTCATTAATGGTCATATTTTTGTACAAAGTTTCATTAAGGCAAAATACAAAATTGGTTTATGGGCCCATTATCGATCTCGAATATTTCTACTGTACTTGCTCAGCACTTTCCGCCCTAATTCACTCTGATTCGGTTCTGGTCAAAATTCAACGGTGGAATTTTGTAAAATTGAGGATGTGCGTACCCGTCCGACGTGTATCCAAATAAATAGATAGATGTTATAAGTTGTATGTTTAAGGAGAGAAAGTTTCCGGGTGCAAGATATAGGATATCAGAGAGCTTGTATGAATGTGGTGGAGGCGAAAGAAGTGTATTTCGATGTAATAATTATTGTATGATTAAATTATGGAATCCATGCGATCTGACTTTACGGAAAGGCGTGAATTTATGTATATCCTGGTTCGTGCACTGACTTTTAACTGGGTAAAAATATACTCAATGACAGACACGTATTATTAATATTTTTTAATCGAATACAATGTTAACATTGTTAACTACTTAACTACAATGTGGTTAATTTATCAGACTCAATAGAAAATGATATTAAAATTAGTATAATTCGAAGAGATAAAATACTATTATCTTACTGCCATCCTGTTGCGACGGAGGGATATGCCTAATATACATATACAATTTCTCAGTGAGCCGAACACACGGTTACAATAGTCGCGTTCTTTTTACCACTTTTTACATGAGATCTCAGTTCGTCTCAGCTCACCTCAGTTGCTTCACTAATTTTAACCGTTTTTTTTTTATCCTAACGGAGGTGAGATAAAATGAGACCGAAGTGAGAAGAGGTACTCTCCCCTTCCCGATTCTTAGTCTCCTCTGGATGTTCTACTTGTTGAGTTTTTAATCTTAGATGAATGGTGGGATGGATATTTTGCTGTCACGGGCTGTCACATACAATTAATTTGGTTATTGTAAAGTTTATTTGTTTATTCCTTTAATAAATATTATTATTTGAAGAATATTCCATGGAAATTAATATAGCAAAGAGACGTAAACTTCATAGAATTGAAAATTATGTGGAAGTTATAGTACCGAACATATTAAACAACATTTTAGAATGTGTCGCGCTACATGTTATTATGTAATTGACAGAATAACAGAAGCCAAAATAATGCCCACTCTTAGTTTCGGGCGATCCAAAATAATACCTGAAAATATGGTGGTTGACCGTTGAAAAGCTACTGTCAAATTCAAAGTTTACACACGTGATACACGGATACATACACAGAAGACATCCAACGACATCAGTCGTCCAAGTTACCAACAAAATGTGTCTTTTGTCGTTCTTTTTACTTCATAAAAATTTGACTTGATCTCAACTCGTCATATCAAACTCATCTCATTTTGAGATGAGGGAAATGATAAAAAGAACGCGACTAATGCTTTATGGGTTAATTTGAAATGAAAAACTACTGAAATCACTTAATATTTGTGCCTTAGGTCAGGTTATGGTAAGGTTCGTTTAGAGAACTAACAAATACATACTGACCGAGGTCGAGGTGTGAGTTTTGTTCGTTAAATTAAATTATATTACAGTTACAATGCTTTGTTTCCCCTAACATATATTTAAAAGAAATTGTAAAAATCATTTTTAGACGAATTTGTTCTAGAATAAAGACCTATTTCCGTATTTTGAGTATGAATATATCCAGCTCCTGTCTCTTCAAAGCAAATTTATAATTAATATTCTACAAATGACAACTACTCATCTAAAATATAATAGTTCCCAACTTCCTAGACTACGTAGTATTAGTAAACATGAAAGAGAGAGAGAGCTTATAATGGATTTCAAATTACAGGACCACAGATTTAAACTTATGATCTCATGAAATTGACTTACATAACAGGCATACTAACTATACATGTCATCAACATACCCAAGCCCTTTGTAACCGGAGATTCACGTTCCATTTCATCCCGATTCAATAGCTTTCAATAGGTGAAGGCGAGTATACTTTACACTTCCCTCTTCTGCATACGAGTATATACACTGAGTGATTCATCCACACTGAAAATTTTAAATTAGATATTCATTCATCTTTCATCAAAAGTGTACATCATATAGGTAATCAGTGAATTAAAGGACACCTTCGAGGACAATTAATTAATACTTTTGACGAATCAAATGGATGTATACATATCCAATATTAATTATAAACCATGATGTTTATTGGTTCTGAATAAGAATACAGAAAATATAATACGAATATATTTTCTCCAACACTATTTTGGAAACTTCACATTCCTCAACTAAAAATTATGGTGGAATCAATATTATTCCAATAAACCGTGTGGTATAATTCCGTATGCCGTTTGGAATAATTCCATGCGGCTTTCGACAAATCAGAATCTGTTTAGTCGCATATAAGCGCGGAATATCAAATATCTTGGATCGGTATGGCTATGTCTCTTTGTTTTATATTTATTTATTTACGAATTCGCGTTTGACTTTTTGAAGTTTTAAACAGTTTTGAAGTTTTTTGTTAACTTTTACAGGTTTTTGGAGATCTCTAGAGCAGTAAGTTTATATAAATAATAATGTAATTCAATAGTGGTAATGGAGATATAGATGAAATGTACGCCACCAGAAATAAGGGAACTTGCTAATGATACAGTCGGCCAATTATTACCAAATAAATCAAAACAAAGATACGAATGGTGTTATTATAAGCAATGTATAGATGACTTCAAAAAAATTATTTGATGGTATATGATAATATATTGTTATCAATCAACATTTTTTGTATAATTTTTAATATCTTGTTCTTGTTGGAGAAAGTATATAGTTTACAACACGTTTGGAATAGCATAATCCACACTCGCAAACCGTAGTCCTCGCCTTCGGCTCGGACCACAAATTTTTTGCTCGTGTGGAATATGGGCCATTACATTACCTGTTGTTGAATATACTATTATTATGTATTTATTTGGTAGTTTTGTAAGGAGAAAGTAATAGCTTTGTTCCAATATACAATCAAATCAATCGGAACTATACCAAGCATGCGCATTATTAAAATGGCGTTCCCAGTTTAACTACCCATGCATCGTGCTGTTCCAAACTGATTTGATTGCATGTTGGAACAAACCTAATGTTTTACTGAACTAGTTCCAAAATTTTTATACCTATTATTCACCAATCTTTCAAATTTTGAAAAAAATTATATACATAACTGAATGGATCGATACAATTTCATCACATAATCTTCATCTTTTGAGTATATTTTCGGTAGTTATTTTACATAATTAGAAAACTGCTTATCTTATCCAGTAAACTGATGTTTTACGAATTTGGTACGAAATATACATATGTACCAGGTTTTTGAATAATTTTGATGCAATTATTTAAAATTTATTTGGCTACTATCTACTCGCTGAAATGGAGACGACGTTTCTTTTTTTTTTAGCTCACTATAAGAAATAATGTTTTGTTTTGCTAGGAAATGCTTAAATAGTAATATAGTACATAACATTTGACTGATACAGTACCGGGGCATAAGTATTACACAACGCTATAATCATTTTTTGTATTTTATTTTTAGCTTTTTGTTTAACACAAAAATTATTAGAACAGTTCGAGTGTTCTAGTTTGAATTTTCTGCTTCACAGATTATTTTGCTAGGAAAAATTGTATCTTCGAATATATTATGAAACATATTGTATTCAACTTTGTCAAATACAACCTTATAATATTTGATTCGAACTTCTTTATTCTACATAAATACCTACCTACTAAAAATATGTAAATTTCCTTTTTATTTTTTAAAAGATGTTCTTATAAGTGGGAGAAAGAATTAAAATTTGTTACTATTCTAGGACGCTTGCAAGAAAGTCATCATGTTTCTTGTTAAATGAAATTTGTATTCAGGCTCGTAGTTAATTACAAAACGTCTCGTCATCATGTACACTGAGTGTATTAAATTAACAAAGTTAGAATGATACAGCACCCTAATAACGATTACGTAATTCATACAACAGTTTGACAGTTAAAAATAAGAGTATGTATACCGTTCGTTGAAGTTTACTTGGAATGAGGGTAATAGCTACACTTCCAAATGACGTAGAATTTAAGCTTATTTCATTCAATTCGTACTTTTAAATAAATCTGTTTCCAACACACAAAGTGAGTTCCAACTCCCATTTTGCTTAGTTCTCATTGCTGCCGACTCTAGCGCCTTTTTATAATTTGCATACATTCTGACACGTGTCGCGCACAAGCACCAAGCTAGAGCTTTTGAAAAGCTCGAAGTCCCGAACAAGGGAAAATTACGAATTCCGTTTCGGAACCTTTTGCAGAATGGTAATCAAATCACAGATGGTAATGTCGTCTGGTGGCATCCGTGCGTTATACGTCGCGTTAGCGTTATGCGTTATGGTTAAGTTACCCGCCTAGCGCCTATGTCTATGTTATGTTACGAGCCTTGTGGATATAACGGTGCACAGAAAGGGAAGGTAATGTGTTTGCCGAAGATGTTGCTTTATTTCATTATTGGGTTTTGAGAATTTTAGTGAGAAAATACTGAAGGTTGATTTAGGTGAATTTTGTGGGCACAAATAAATATTTGAAGAAAAAATTCCAAGAAAGAAACTAACAGTAATATTTTATGCGCTTCATGACAACGTATTCTACTTTAAATACACAATTTAATTTTAGTTACTTCTGTTCCGCTTTTTTATTGGAAATTTTAATATTGTTATTATTCGTATTAACGTTCCCAGTAAACACACGGAATCTTAGGCCCAGTTGCATAAAGCATTGTTAACTTTAATCACGTTGTTAACTTTAACAAGGCTTCTTTTCTAATGTATTTTTGATACGTATCCATGGTTTCAATATGTAGTTAAACACATGATCAGCTAACAACGTTTTATGCAACTGGCCCAGGCCCTTAGTGTTACTTCTACCGTACTGGTACCTTAAGTTGGGCACAGGCACTTTTCGCTCCTAGGAGGAAGGTTCAAATCTACACTTCCACGGGGATCCAATTCAGCTTAGATGCAGTGATAGATGAAGATATTTGTTTTTCTATAATCGTATTTCTTAATACATACATTACATACTTGTTGATAGAGACGAGATTGTAAAGACATACACGCACATCCATAATACTATAGCCGAGATTTGAACCCAGAATCCTCGGTATCGGTATACGCAGCAGCAATGCCATACTTTTGTGATAAAATATTAAAGGTTGGTTTAGGTTTTAGGTGAATAAATATTTGAAGCAAAATTCCAAGAAAGAAACATGCAGTAATATTTTATACTCTTTATGAGAACGTATTTTTTTATTTTAAATTTAAATGAATAATTTAATTTTGCTTACTTCTGTTG
Source organism: Harpalus rubripes (assembly GCA_963082715.1). Lineage (NCBI taxonomy): Eukaryota > Metazoa > Arthropoda > Insecta > Coleoptera > Carabidae > Harpalus > Harpalus rubripes. Next base: position 44,082,374 of record OY720451.1, on the reverse strand, counting down.
CTCTTTTTTATTCGAGATTTTAATCTTATAATATACGATGTAAATATTTTATTTATGGCAGTTAAAAATATTTATATTTAAATTCTAATTTTAACTAAATTCATGTGTTTTAGTATAAATTTTAATTCAATTTACGTGTGGGACATAAATGGGAATTATAAATTTAACACTTAAACTGCATTATTGATGATAAATTATGTATAAAGTTGCTGTTTTTGATATTATTAAACAGTCTATTTCGTTTAATACTTATGCAGTCCTAAAATATCTGATTTTTTTATTAATTTTTTTATTGAATTATGAAAAAATATGATAGGAAAATATAATTATTCATTTTAAATAACATTATTTAATATTCATTATTGCCAAAAGTATATTATTTTGAAATATATGGACTTAATTTCGTTTTTATATTCAGGCCTAGTGCAAATGAGATCATCCAGTAGTCAATATTTTGTGCGTCAGGTTAGGTTATGTTAAGGTACGTTTTGAAAACTAACCATCCTCATAATTACATTCATTTTAATTTGTTAATGTAATACACAGTACAGTACCTTAAACTGATTCATTCAACTAATAATAATAATAATAATAATGTTTATTGCACATAAAAAGTACAAAGGGAGAAACTAACTTGGCCCAGACAGAATTTGTTAGAAACATATAGGTATTTATAATTGACTGCTATATATCCTACAAAACAAATATTTCTTGCTTCTATGTCACATGCGGTAATAAATGTTTAATGTGATAATACATTTACTGTTTCATATAAAACTATATTGTTAATAAAAGATGGAATTGATTGATTGATGGTTTATATAATTGTTATGTTAAGTTTAAATAAATATAATTGAACTTATTTATTACGAGCATTGTTACATCGAATTAATGGAGAGAAGGAGCAAAATTTCGAACTCGCGACATAACAATGAATTTGTCGTCCTATCCTTACATTCACATTAATCACTTATTTGTTTCGTCGATGATATTTTATCATAAATTTCATGTAGGTATGTAGGTCTGAAAATACAGTTAATAACATGATAATGAATAAATATTTTTTCTTATATTCATTTCAAGGTTGTTAACTAATAATGCCTATAACGCGAAAGTATAAGGTCCATTCGAACCCTTTACATACAGATTAGTTCAAGTTCAACTGTATTACCGTACCCTGGACAAACTGAAGATCATTTACCCATGTACGACCAAGAATTATTGCTGAGAAAGATACCACAAGAAGCAATGTTAAATGATGAAAGGTAACTCGGATTTCAATTAAAATTTACCGTAATGTAATAAATTTTGTAATGCAAATTTTACACACTGCAAATGTATTTTATCTTTTATTTAAAAAAAACTGCATTAATAGGATTGATAATGATAATATTGAATTTCTTTGCACCAACAATCAGAATTTTAATCATATTTTTTTAATCATTATCAAATATTTGCCGTAACAATTTCAGCGACGACCAATTAGATATACAAATATTAATTTATTGGAGGACTTAATTAAAAATGATTGCTAAGCCGTAAGCAAGTTTACGTTGCACGCCACTGGCTGCCATAAAGTTTCGTCTCCATACGTATTTAATCTCGCCATGAGTCTTGGTTCGTCGTGCATGAAGTTATGCAAATCTTTTAATTGAACAGAGAGTCTCATGTCCGTAATAGAGTGATGCACACACATACACTCACACTCACACACACTGCTTCACACCTCGCAGACGTAGATTACCCTACTCACACAGACCCAGTCACGCTCGTCCCAGTGGCGGCGCACACTGGAAGGGACAATGTACCCGTGACGAGATTAAAGAAAATTGGATATTCTCTAGTGAACAACTCGTTATGTGCATGTGGAATATCGTTTGTTGTCCGTAACTGATGAGGGAATTGGGACTAAGTTGTACTTTTATGTTTGGAAGGGTAGTGGAACTGCACAAAAGGGGGATAATTGGATTACGGTATTTTTGATGTTTCAAGTTTGAATTCTAATTCTGATACTCATTTACCACTTCAGCAATGGTCGTACATGCTCAACTGGGCGACGGCTATTCAGCGATGGTCGACTGGATGATAGCCAAGTGGGCGCCAGAATCTGAGCAATAAATAGATAGGTGGATTTATAAAATTGTGCGATAGATTAGGTTATGTTTAGAAAAATTAAAGTGTCAGTTGTCCGTCGCTCAGTTGTTGCTTACTGACAATGAGCGTTTAAGTTAGGATAACTGGAAGTAACACCCCAATTTTCAAGTTTTCAAGTTCCGCCGTGTTTAGAGAATTTAACTTTCCTACATAACTTTACCAAACCTGACCTTATCATATTTCCTTCACTCTGTTTACATTTGCCTATATCGTGGGGCATTATATTTGTCATTTTACTTACATTTTCCATAACAATTTTTATTAGCGCGGCTAGAAATCGTCATTCCAGAATGTGGTATACTTTATGTCAAGGTAAATTCACATTGAATCGACTTCTTAATCTAGACCAACCCATCACTCCGGGTATTTTGTTGCGATCAGGAGCAGATTACCAAGCTCTCAAAATAATTGTGGATTGTCAATTTATATATATATATATATATATATATATATATATATATATATATATATATATATATATATATATATATATATATATATTTGTAAACTGTAAAAAAAATATAATCACATTATTGAATAATAAATTATAGTTACATTGTTATGAATTTTAATATCTAATTTGTGCTTATTGTTTTAAATTTGGTAATTGGAAAAAAAATGAATACATTTCTGTGCTTAAACACTTGCAACTCGCTTATGCTAATACATGCTGAGATAGACGGGAAAGTCAACGTGCATTTCTCTTGACACAAATATGAAAACATGATCTATGGATACAGACGATGTTTCATTTTTAATTTGTTAAAAATGCACATTTTATACTTTTTTTCAGATAAAAAGTTAAAATATTTATAGTTTTCGTATCTCTTTCAAGATTGGATTTAGATACTTGTAACTTCAAAAAATTTATAGTACAGGAATGAAAAATTTGATTTGAGACCGGTGCTCCGGAATTTTTTAATATTTATATTCTCACGTTTTTATAAATGAATACAAATAACTTAATTATACATATTATATGTACATACCTACCGCGTGTCTACTTTTTTCCGAACATACGAAATTCAATGTAAAAAGTTAGATTTGGCGATATCTCTTCCATTAAAAAAAATTAGTTTTTTGAATTTTGTGAACTTATTTACGTTGATGTAGAAATTAAAATTTTCTAAAATTGTCGATTATTAATTTATATTATTGTAAACAAAAGCTTACTTTATAAAACTGTTTTTACAGATTATAGAATATTGTTTCCATTCTCGAGAGTGAGAGTGATAAAAAAGTGGCCGTTATTAGTGAAAAAAGTGGTTGATCATGAGTAAATTTTTTTATGGTTTCATATGTAAAATTTTCTGCTGAATATAGCATTCCATTTAATATAAGAAAGTTAGTTTATACTAAATATTTTAGTTGAAACGGGCATGTTGGAAAACCTCTAGACATCAAATTTCGTAAAATAATGTTGAATATTTTTTTAAATAACTATAGCGTAAGTTCGTCCTGGAACAGTCTATATATATATTTATAGTTATACATTAAAATATTTGTGAAACTAAAAACCCAGTATTTCATTCAATATTTAAAATGAATAAGAGCTGACACAATTAAAGAATTTACCATGGTTTCGTTTATGAATCTATTGAAACAAACTCTTAAAATTTAATCATAGCCAGCTTTAATATGTACAGTAAAATTTTTGAAAGACGTCCGATCAAGGTCACCTGCGAATTGTATGAATTAAGATTTTGTTCTGTTAAATTCAGTAGTGTTGTTTACTCAGTTTTTATGAGGGTACATAAGATACTAGTGTTACCTATATTATTATTATAAAAATATTTCACAGTAACACATTCAAAATTCAAAACTAAGTCAACTGGTAGGTTTATTTGTAAATATAAAGCAAAATATATAAAAAAGATATAGACACAATGACTATTAACGACACTGACAGAAAATAAAGTTATTCGTACGGCTATGAATGAAGGTAATATATCTATATTAATAAACTTACGTTACAAACAAAGTATTGTCATCAACGAGCGTTGTTTTAAAATGGAATGTCGTAATTTAGTCGAAGCAATAAGAATTTTTGAATGAGACGCTTATCGTCCTTCCAAATGAAAAAGATAAATGTATGTCAATTCTGTGAATTCGTTAATAATACAGAACCTTGATTGGACATCTTTCAAAAATTTTACTATACGTAAGCTTGATTAATTCGTTTTGGCATTTGTTATATTTTATTGTAATTGTATATATTTCATTACTTTTGCGAATATTTTTTCTTTAATTGAACCATCGGTGTCTCACTCCTCCTGAAACGAGCTTCAAAGTTCAATTGAATCTTTCTTGCTACGGTATAGATATACAAATATTAATTATTGCCAAAATATTTTTGACAGAAGACGATAATACATCCCCTTAAATTTCCACTTATTTCCAAAGTTTCAGATTTAAACCCTTTAATGTCAGTGATTTTATTGCTCCAAACAATAAGTTTAACACAAGGAAGAAATAAATCTTAGCTGTAAAATTTATTGTCGTCATATGTATTTATTTTATTGATTCTCCAAGTTGAAACATAACTTTAATTCGAGAAAAAGTAGCAAGAAAATATAAAAATAGGACAAATAATAAGACAGAGTTAAAAAGAATAAAGTAAGGGCACGATAACATCAAATCAATAATGAGCAGATTGGAATACAATAGCAGTGATGTGGATGTAAGATAACGGGAGACTGTGAAAAACTTAGAAATAATACCGGGTATAAAATACAAATAAAACTGAGGGTATAAAAAGAAAATACTCCCATTATTATTATTATACATCCTAGAAGAATACAGACTTTCCCAGATATTATTATGGAAAGAGAAATTACTAAAATTTGATCAAAGAATAAAATAAGGTCGCTGGTATATAACTAAAACAATAAGAAGAAAATTTTATAAATTCTAATTTGTTAACGAACAACCTGCAAGCGACGTTTTGTGTTTATGATTCAAATGAAGAATTTTGACTGTTTACTTTTGACGAGTTCCAACTTCCGACTTGTCAGGTTGTGATGATATGATCCTTAGGCATATTTTATATTGTTTATATAGCTGTAAAATGTAAAATTGGGACAGTATAATGAATCATCTATTTTAATATAAATTTAAACGTCCCACTTTTCACCAATCGTGAGAATAATTACGTAAATATAATTTGTGTACAAACCATTAATCTTAATAGATCAAAACCTATACATGAACATATCAAATCATTTTTTAACATTCCCATTATTGCCGCACGATTAATCACACACAGCATTTCGCTTTTTCAAGAAAGAGAAGAATACAAAAAAGACATCCATTGTATACAAAATCATCAATATCGGTTATTTTCAATATAATTTACAATATTCGCCTGGCGTGAAAAATATCACAAAACTTTGTCGTAACACACAGTATAATTTTTCAATCTAAACCTCGAACATTTGTTACTGAAGGATCTCCAAACATCCTCGCGAGATACTGTTGATGTCCGCATTCGGCAAAACTCGGTGGTTTCCGCGCGTGACGCGGGTCTAAGTAGCACGGCGCGCGGTCAAAGATGAGTGACCAGTGCAGAAGAAATAATGACTGACATATAAAAACAGTCGGAGGTAGTTTTTCGCATGTTCGCCGGTTTCGTAGTGCTATTTCTTTCCGTCATAGGTTCGCTGTGAAATAGAACGCAATGATAGGTTTGTCAGTGGATGTCAAACTTTCAGATTGACAAGAAACAATTGCTTTATTACTTTGGAAGAAAGTACGAGCTATTTTTCTGAAGAGAATTGAATAATTTTGTAAAGTGAAAAGTAATGATCTTTTTATTTCATTACTTTCATTTGGATGTTGTTAATGGTTGTTTTGCTGCTCTGAACTCGTGCTAATGGATTGAATTGATTATACAGTGAAGTGTTTCATTAACGTAAATCTTAGGTACAGATTTAAGAATGATTAAATTTCTTGTATCGCTAGAGAATCACTCACTACTATTATAAAGTGCTTATTATCTATTTCAACTTAAAAGCAATGGTGTTTTATTTCAACTATGTTATTTACTTTTTTAATTATATTTAATTATTTTTATTGCTTATTTGGTTTTGAAATATTACCACGTTTTTAAGTATCTAAGTATATAAGAAAATGTTTCATTTGACAATTCTTTTCGTACCAGTACGTTTATCTGTCACTTTTTCATAATAATGGGACAGAAGAGCCAATCAACGATAGCCTTCCACTTTTTCGCACAAATGCAAAAAGTGACTGCTGACTTGTAATATAATAATTCATTATATGTCTTTTTTTGTATATGTAAATGTTGAATCTAAATAGAATTAAAAAAACGCGTGGCGTGTAGTGCGAAGCGAAATCACACATTTTACAATTATAAACATAAATAGCTATTTTATTCTCAAAACCCTGGAAGTGACATATTAAACACGCTACTGCCAATCAGAAATGTCAATTTCCCGGTGAAGATAACGGGGAAAATTTGCAAACAGGCTGACTTTCTTGGCATTCTATAACAAAATGGTGTTAACAATAATGAAATATTGTATTTGTATTCCCGCGATTTTCGTGTATCAAAGCTAACAAATTGACCGATAATCAGCAATTTTTTCATTAAAAATTTGTTTGCATCAGTGCCATCTGTTACTAATTGTCAAAATAAAACAAATCCTCATATACAAATTATCATAGACAACACGAATTTATAAATATCCCGAATAAATCACAGAAATAGCAGTTTATTGAATCTAACGTAAATATGGAGATAGGTACCTAACAAAAGTTTTGAGAAAATATTACGCTCCAAACTTGAAATAGGTACGCAAATCTAAGGTTAGTTGAACAGATAACCGAAACGTGAAATTGTTAACGTTTTTGGGGCTCAAAATATTGGGCACACGACTAATTACCGAACTATAGGTAGGGGATGTGAAGAAAGTGTAGTATGTATTAATTTACCAAAAGTAAGCCACCCGAAATTTTGCCCCCAAATCGAATCAGCAGACCCATTCAAAGTGCAAAGACAAATTTACAACTTCATCGCGCAGATTAACTCTACAATTAAAATTTTACATTGTATAAGAACTTTAGTCACAAATAATTTAAAATTTGGAAAAAGTATTAATTTAACCAAATAGAGCGGCCCAGCTTCAGCGAATCTTCAAATGCTGCAGAGCATTAAGAATATAACATTTTAAGGAAAACACAGAGAGCATAATCTCCTAAATGTTTCTCAGGCGCAATTTATTCAAAACTTTTGGGCATTTCTTAGCAGAAAAGTATAAAATAATGACAGGGAATACCAAAACATACAACAGTTACAGACAAGAATATTTCTGACGATCCGGGAAGCAGATAACATCGTTCAGAGACAAATGAGACGAGGTCACCTGTCAGTATTGTAAAATTAGATTTCGTATCTCCTTAGTTTATAAGAACAACCATGTCAACGTTTTAAAAAATAATTGTTTCTATTTGATTAAGAGGTCCAACATTCGATAGGTTTCACAAAATTTATAAAATTCTTTATTGCATTTTCGGCGTTGCTGCTATCAGAAGAATAATTACAAGAATGAATTCTACCCAGTGTTTATATTTTTCTTATTCATCACCTTCAGCATCTTTAATTGAATAATAAGTTTCCTCTAATATTTAATTACGCTATTTCTTTCATTGTGTACTAGGATAATAAATGTATAAATGCCCTTATACCTCATTGAAAATAAATATGAAACCATATTTTATTTTGTCAGTTTTGTGTAATAAGACCAAGTACTCTTTTTCATTATACAGTTTTCTGAAAATAAATTTCGTAAAGATACTTAACTTCTTTTTGAACAAGAGATGTGGTGATATATTTCTTATTTATGCGTATAAAAAGATATATTTCACCGTTAAAACAGATTAAAAACTTTGAGAAAACTCTTACTTTGAAACATTCTTCACATTTTTCAAAACCTTGGAGCAAAATTCATATTCTTTTCCACAAAAAAGGAATCGCCATGTTGAATCTTTCACTGCACGCACTGTCGATTTTTCTTTCATCTCGTGATAAAATTCAAAGTGACATCCCTTATTAATTGTGGAAATAAAAAGTGTGGCTGCGTGGCGGTGGGTTGAAGGAGCCTATTTCAGTCACGTTTCAGCGACAGAGCATGCGACTCCGGACGTTATCGCAAGTCTCGGAGTCTGTGGGCCCTGGTCCCGTGGGATGTATGGCAACTTTATCTAGTGATGTGAGTGTTCAAATACTACCGACAGAAAAATAATAATAATTTTAAAATTCATATAGGTATTACGAGTAGAAATAAAATATATAATTATTTGTGTTATAAGTGTTAAAAGTGACATATTAATTTTATGAGAAGGAAATTTGAAACACGACGCGAAGCGGAGTAATCCAAACCTTCGAAGGTATTACGAGTAGAAAATAAAATAAATAGTTATTTATGGTATAAGTGTTAATAGTGACATTTAATTTTGTGAGAAACCTTCGAACAAAATAAAGTCACTTTCAACAAGTCATACACTATTTTTTCTACAAACACTATCTTTCCCTTTAATTTTTTATTTCTGATAGTTTTTAACATAATGATAGAAATGTCGATTTGTTGTTCCATTCGTCGTTACCAAGGTAACTAATTCACTTTTAAAGCCTATGGCATACTTGTCGATGAACATCAAGGAGCATCATCGATGAAACAACTGTACGCACCCGTCATCGACGAAAAATACGGCGCCGCTATTTTCATCGAAGAGCATCGATGAAACGAACGTATCTAATTTTAGACGTATCTTTTGAGTCTCATTTCACGTTAACGTCAAAATAGATAATAAAGTGTCAGGTGTCAAGTAAAAAACAGTGTTTTGAAAACCAAAACCGCTAGCCGCTTTCTTTTTATCAAAAAGATCAACTCCGAGTAGCACACATCTACCCTAAATCGTTCTTTTTAAAAGGGGATAAATGATCTTGTACTACCCATTTTCTTCGTCCCCACCCCCGCGAAGCACCACCTTTGACACAAGATCATATAGATCCTGAACAGATCTCGAATGGCAATGTCCCGTCAATATGACTGACTGCTATGTATTTTGTCTTTTTTGTAAGTATTTGATATTAAAATGGCATGAATAGAAGAAATTCATTAGTTTGAAATAATGTTTAATTACTATAAAGGCCAACGCGCACTTCAGCGACCGAAGCGAAGCGCGGCGAAGAGAAGTTTTTTCATTAAATGTATTCTTATGTGTATACGCGCACCTTGGAGCAGCGAAGAGCAGAGCAACGATGCGACTATTCACATAAGAATACATTGAATGAAAAAACTTCTCTTCGCTTCGCCGCTCTTCGCGTCGCACAAGTGCGTGGCGGCCCTAAGAAATACATTCATATTTAAATATTCAAAGGTAAAAGAATTTAATATGTCAAAATCAAATTACATTTACAACATACTATAACCACAAGTAAATTCATCATATTATTATATTATAAATATAATGCTATATATGTTTTTATCTTCTATTTCTTATTTTAAAAATATACTGTTCTTTTTAGGAGTAGTTTAATTCAGTTTAGTACGAGATAGGATCAATTAATTTTCCCTCTAAAAAGAAAACGCCTTCACAGCAACAATAAACGGGAAATACTCGTATCTATTTAAAAACATAGTAACATTCTCTGGTAATATTACCAACATAACTTTTTTACGTCACAGAAAAAATCGCTGTATTTGTCATCGATGAAATTGAAAACCATCGATGACGGGTGCGTACTGTTGTTTCATCGATGAACTCATCGATGCTCCTTGATGCTCATCGACAAGTGTGCCATAGGCTTAACACTAGTATTAAAAGTAACAATGTTCTGTCACTTTTAAAACTGGAGCCATAAAATGACATGTTTTAATAGATTTGTAGGAAATAATTTTTGTTGTAAGTTTTGTTATTTCATAAAAGTTAACCTTTTAAGAATGCTATACATACAGTATTTTCAAATAATTGACTTAAATACCTATATGATTTTGAAAGTAATATGCATTTTATTATTTTAAATTTATAGCCGTATTCTGTACAAAACTGTGGGCGTTTTCACACACACTCACACACACGAGCAAAACCGGAGCCGGTGCCGTCCAATGGCGCTTTTCATACACACCGTCATTTACGGTGCCGTTGATTTTTAAACTATATAGCATGTTATTTGCTTGATGGAAGAAATATGAGTACTCATCTTAACAGACAGTTTCATTGTGCTATTGTATCATAAAAGGAGTCACCAGTTTATTTTCTACGAGTTCAAATAAAATAACAATATTAATTAACACTTTACTTATTTTCGTTAAATAAATAGTAAAATAAAAGAAGATATCCATGAACACTATGAGAAAACGGCAATACTGAACTAAAGTAAAATTAAAACATAGTTCTCCGGCATCCAATTTGTTGAGTACAACACCGTCTGCATTTCCCGGACCCGTCTGCCGGACCGACAAGTTCGCCGGATTGGACTATATGTGTGAAAATGCTCATTTGAACACATTGTATTTGCCAGTGTGTATGAAAACGCCCTTAGTCTCATATTTGTAAATCTGTAAAAAAACTGACAAACATCAATTTTTGTTGATTAATATTAAATTATGCATGAGAGTAGTAGCTTTCATTGCGATTTGGTCATTATCTCATTATTTACAAATTTATATGTAAGACTTACCGTTTCGTACAAAATGAGGCCATTATTGTTCTTTGGAACTTTTAAGTTATTCCTCGAGTTATTCTAATCTAATTTATACGTTTTACGTATTATTTTAAGGATTTTTGAGCAGATATACGTGTAGGTATTGTTTTGGCGTAACTTGAACTAAATATTGTTTTAATTACAGAGAATACTTTAGTTACATAAAGTAATCTTAACCCTCGATGTATGCAACTGGATTTTAATTATTTATTAATGTCAGTTGCGGTAAATGTAAGTCATATTATGTATTATATGTATTCTTTTTAAATACTTAATGAAAAAATCTGATGTGGACATCACACGACTTCCTTGTACGCGAGACCAATATGAAGATGAAGTATAGACCCAATTATAAAATTGCACGTGTTTGACGTAATTTGACATTAACATCTATATTTTTTTTGTTATTTTTTGTCCTAATCCATAGCAAGCTTCATTACAAAAACCAAAAACTATATAAGTTTTAAATTTACGTATCTCGCTTATACAAAGGGCTAATTTAATAATACTTGATGTGTTAGACGCAGAATTTAATTCTCTAAAACATTTATTTCTAAAATCAAAATGAAACCATTTTATTCAAGAAAAACTGTTAACAACTTCAGGTAATATATCACTTCCGGTTAGCCTGTTTTAACCAAAATCTGCTATCTTATTCCAATTGAAATAAAAGTCTTATATATCAAATTTGAA
>OY720451.1:43898299-44065799 GCA_963082715.1 Harpalus rubripes | reverse complement strand
TCTATAGAATAATCTATAAAAAAATAATATTATTAAAAGAACAAAGAAGTAACCTTTACAATAACCAAACAAATTGTATGTGACAGTCAGTGACAGCAAAACATTCATCCCCACTTTTCATCTGAGATTAAAAACTCAGGAAGCACAACCTCCTTAGGTTACTCAGAACCGGCAAGGGGGATGCAATTCATCTATCTTCGGGCTCAACTTATCTCACCTCAGTTACGACAAAAAGAACGATCAAAATTAGTGAGACAACTGGAAGTGAGCTAAGACGTACTGAAATATCATGTAAAAAGAATGAGACTAATAATACAAGTATGTGTTTTATTTCATTTGCTGGCACTATCCAGAATCTGAATATGGTGTAAATGAAATATCTGATTATGAATTTGTTAGAAACTATTCAGATGGTAACAAATATTGTTTCAGAACTCTTATTTTTCACCTGTTAACAGCGAAATTTTTGTTTTTCTATAGGCAGTATTTTTCTAGTAAATAAAATGTGTGTAAATATAATAGTACAAACAATTCCAACGTAAATAACATATTCTTTCTTTCATATCACATGATAAAGTAAATATTTTGTATTATTGTGTTTTATTGTGAGTTGAGAAACACGTTTCTCTACGTCGGAATAAGGAGCTTATGCTGGAACTAGCTTCTTTCTTAAACGATTTTTGGTGAAATTTTATTTATCTTTTATTTAGAATTATTATGACTGTTAAAAACACAAAACACATAATAACTAGGCAAATAACGGACAAAACAAAAAAGACATCACTCTCACCAACGTTACTGAATTTATCTTACTCAACACATATACATATGCATAAGCAGTTTAATAACATAGCTTTTTTTTTAAAAAAAAAAACTACCTATATTATAATTAGAGTTTTTATTGTCACTGGCAGCCTATGGACCAATTGCATAAAACATTATTAACTTCAATCATGTTGTTAAGTCTGACAATGTTTTGATACGATCCATGGTTACAATATGTAGTTACAAAAATGCTAACAACGTTTTATGTAATTGGCCCTGTCTTTTAATATATCTTTCAATGTCATACACACGCACGTGATTTCTGTTGGGCGTGGCATCAAGTTCGAACAAGTATTATTTGGTTTACCTACATTCGTTGTTTCGATATTTTTTATATTCATTTACTTGGAAGGGTTTCCAAATTGCGATAGCAGAAGGCTTTAAATGAGTAATAATTTGAATTAGGGTAAATGTATGACGTGGTTTTGATGGCTATAAAAACTTGAATGACTGTTTTTAATTTTTGATAATACGAGTATAAGTGACCCATGTTTTATTGTACGATTATGGCGAAGGACCTCTGTCAACTATTTTTATAAAAAAATAATTAAATGAAAACTCAAACAGAGAAAATAATATAAAATACTCGTAACAGAGACTATTCAAGCACTCGTTCGTTTATTTGACCAGAATGGGTTGCCTTCTGTATCTTATGTTTTAATATACTAGTCATTCTGAGTTTATATATTTAATTTTCGCATCCACTTTTATTCACTTATTCAACTTGAAATTGGTGAATTTAGACCAAAGCAACGGGTTTCTAAAATAACATGGGTACTTCCTGCAGTCAATTAAATGAACACAGTAAAAACGAAATATACTTAAAGAAATAGTGTCACATAAGTTTTAATATTAGACAGGAAACGGAAACACCAATAAAAATAAACCTAACAGTACCTACTCGATCACTTAGTCACTTCACTTCTCCATTTCCATCAACACTTATTTACATATCTTTTTTTAACATTCCAATCTCTCTGAAAGAACTCCATCTCGCAAGAGGAATGCGAGGTGAAGCATTTTTCTGTCTAAACATCAAAGATACTGAAATCTTCGATCTCCGATCTCGCTACATCTGCGAGGTAAGAGACAAGCCAAGTAGTGCAGAATCGTTTCAGTCTCAGCCAGCAGGTTGGACGTTAGACGAGACGGAATCTATTGTGTGCTTGCAACGCGCTAGAACGGCGGATTTTCTTGGCAACTCACTAGAGATTTCCACCAGAGCCAGACTCATACAGTTTTTTACCGTTGGAATGTGAACTCAAAAGTTATTATTATATAGTGCTGTTGACAAATTTCGAATTTTGAAATATTCGAAATTCGAAAAATAAGCTTTATACTTTTTCGAATTGCGAATTTCAGATTCAAAATTCGGAATATTTTTCGAATTTTGTAATACAATAGTTGAAGCCGGCGTCCATTTATTCGTGTTTTACAGTGACATGACTTGTTTAAACTTGCTCTCTGAATCCAAACACCGACATTTGTCGCTTATTTGTTGAAAGTAAAATATTCTTAATTAACATGTCGCCGCGAAGTACTATTTGGAAATATTTGTACTGAAATTAATAATAACAAAGCAAAGTGTAATAAATGCCAATTAACGTACACTTGAAAATATGTAATTCTAACTTCGTAAATACTCGAAATTGGAATTTTGAATGTGTATGAAATTCGAATTTTGTAAAAAATTCGAAATTAGATTCAAATTTGAAATCCGAATTTTCGAATTTCGAATTATTTTTCAACTGAATTTTCGAATTCTATTTTTTTCAAAATCAACAGCACTATTATTATACATAGTTGCCAAATGATATTTTCCGAAAACGATAATTCTTTTTATAAATATATCTTCTTTATCCCTGTAAAATAAATAAATAAAACATCACTGTTTATTACCAATTTCTGGGTGTGTCAGTCTGTTTCTATTAGCAGATTTCGGTAATGACGATATGTCTGTACCGCCTTTGTTGAATAATTGGTTGAATTTAAAAAAAAAAGAAAATGTAACTCTGTTTGAAACCAAGTATTTTAAGAGTTAATTGGGGCATGGTTTAGGAGTCTGTTTTACACCGAAACATTTTCGATGTTTAAAAAGAAGCCAATTGCACAACACCATAAGACAATAAATATAGGGAAATAGTCAGGTAAAACTTAAAAAACAACAATTCAATAACACATAACGCACAGCATTTACAAAGAATGAAATCATAATTGACATAATATTTGAATTGTGTTTGTGTAAACCGCGCTAATTTCAGCGGATAGCAACCAATAAAATCACAGAAATCTTAGCTATTAAAATTTTTCGTTATTTCAAACAGAGTATAAGTATAACGGATAGATTATTAATTTTGTTTTGTCTAAGGTTTTATTTTACTCTCGGTTTTACTTAATTTATTTGCCTGTTTCATATTGTTTTCACAAAATAACTTAGATATTAAAATAGTCAAATTTTGTACATCTTATTTTTTTTTCATTCTAAATGGTCTCTTGAATTATATATAATAGTTTTAAAAATTTCTAAACATATCTAATTCTTTAATTGTACGTTTATGTTCCTAACTCATAAATTAAGCTCAGAGTTGGTTCATGAAAATGCTCCTAATGCAAGAAAAACTGTTGTAAAATCAATAAAATTCTTTCATCATATTTCTTAAGGTTATTTTGAGAGAATTTATTAAATTTTTACATAATTCAGTTTAATTTGTAACTGTTAATTAAAACACACCTGCATATAATTGTAATTTTATTTTTGATACCGTACAAAATAAAAAATAAGTTTTTCACTATAAATTTTGATATGAACATTTTTAATCTCAATCATATAAAAAGTTACTTACAGTCTCGGAAATGTTAATTACAATGGTGAATTTTGACTGATTCTAAAGAATGTGCATAGAAAACGCAACCGACATTTTTTTAGATCTGAATATCATGAATCATAAATAATGAGTAAGTAAGAAGAGTCCCTAGTATTTTATATAGCTATACACGCCTTAGAAATTTATATACGAGTGTTCTGAGATGCATATTTTTATATTTAAATCTTGTCAATATTTAAAAATATTTGTGCTAAAATATTATTAAATTCTTGTAAATTAACAAGCATCGCTTTTACAACCTTCTTTAAAATTTCCGGTTCGATTTGATTGGTAGTTATCTCAGACATTGTAACGGAACAGATAGACATCGTGATAGTTTTATTTAATATATCGCCGTCGTCCTGGTAATATCTCCTATTTGCCATGTTTGGAGAAAATAAGTTATTAGTAGATTTGTATTTTGCGTCGCTATTTACATTATAATTTAAATGTTTCCTTTACTAGCAATTTCTCCTCTTCCATTTTCAGAGAAAGTGTGTTATTATTAGTAGATTTGGCTAGAGATTTGGAATCTGTGTGTCTTTTAAATTGTAAGGTCTCTCGTAAACTTTAGCTAAAATCACGTAGGAGTTATTGCCAGGTTACCCGCGATATTAAGGTACCTAAATTAAATCTAAATAATAATAATATAAAGTATATGAGATGGAAAGTTCTTTTTTATTAATTAATTAATTAATTAATGAGAGATATAAAGATTAAATGAAACCTCATTTTATAATAGGTACATGGTACATATATTTTATGTATACGAGTACAAATAATGAATATTGTGTGTAGTTTAGTGAAATTACCTATATCTGATAGTACTGGAAATAGTATTAAGTTATTAGCTTAGTTAAAAAATATATTTTTCACTTACACAATTTGCATATTTAAAATTAAATACATACAATTTTAGAAATAAAGTATGAATATTCCAGAAATGCATGCGAATGAAATGAAAACAATTTGAATTGTGTATAAACCTATAAACCATGAATATATTTTTCGTGGTATTTTATATTCTGCTTTTATTAAAGAGAATTCATTTTACTTTTTGCATGGTACATAGTGTATTCCGTGTTTCATTTTCAAATTAATTAACATCGATTACATTCGGACATGTCTCGCATATTGCCTTTTAACTCTTGCTTTTAAAATCTTGTTAAGTTTAGTTTCTACGAACACAGGGACACCCCAGGGAAGCATCTTAGCCACAGTACTCTTTATTATTTACATCAACGACCTTAACGTTATATTTCAAAAGGAAATAGATTCAATGATCTATGCAGACGATACTTCATTAATAATTTCAGATAAAGATAGCACTTATTTACAAAATAAATGCAATGATTATCTGAAGAAAATGCGAAACTGGTGTAAATCAAATTTTATACCTTAACGAATCCAAGCCTAATTACATACGGTTTTATAATTATCAGAATTCTAATATGTTGGATTCTGATATTACTACTGAAAACGATTATACTAGTAGAGTCGGTATTTCTAAAATTTTAGGGTTTAAATTCGACGAATTGTTACATTGTAAAAATCATTGTGATATTATCACAACCAAATTGAATAAACTATGTTATTAAATTAAATATTTAAAACAATGTTTAACTCTCCCTCAACTGTTAATGTTTTCTCATGCTAAAATTGAATCATTACTAGGGTATTGTATTAGCTTTTGGGGCGCGTCTCTTAACGATTCTTTAAAATCGAAGGAGGCATGCAGAGGCAGTTTTATAAATCTAAAAATATTAACCCTGACTGGCTTATTCATTTATGAAAATTGTTTGTATATCTTACAAAAAAAGGATTACATTATTAATATCACTTTGATGCTAGGGGGAAAAATGAATTAAGAACTCCTTTTACTAAATTAAAAATTGGAAGTCACGCTCCAAATTCTTTAGTTAAATTATTTAACAAATTACATATAAGTATAAAAAAAGAATACTAAAATTTTTAAACAAAAATAAAAAAATTACCTCATAGACGGATGCTTCTATGATCTCAATGATTTTATATGAATAACTTGTAATATCTGTATGAGAAATAATTGGATTTTATTTTAAATCATGTTGACGCTTCCTATAAAATATAAATAAAAAGGAATAACGATGTATATTATTATTATTAGTTTTGTTTTGGTTTGCAGTTCGTCTCTTGTTATATATGTATATTCAATAGATTTAGTTTGTACGTGAGAAAATGTAGTGTGCTTTGAATTTGCAACAGTTGCGAGTGTTTCCGTGACTTCTGAATATATTTATAGTTTTGTACAAATATGTCAGTTATTGCGATAGAAATGTACCTAAATAAAATATTTGATACGGAAGGTATGTAGAACACGTGGCAAACTTAGTCCCGATACGGAACACAAAAACTTGTTGGTTATTGAAAATGTCATTAGAATACAAATACAAAACACTTTGAGTACATATTTGTATTGATAGAAATAAAATAAAGTACCTAATATTATATCTATACACTTAAAAAAAATAGTATATTATGTTATTAGGAGTAGAAAGCGGTCTTTTTGTATTGAACTCAGCTATAGCGTCCGAAGCGCTAGCCGAGGCCTGGCAAGCTGGGTAAAACACAAAAAGGGCGTTCTACTCCGAATGACATATACTATTTTTTCTTTAAGTGTTTCAAATAATATTTTGTCATTTTTTTGGATTTTTTTTTATTTCTATTTGCAATTTCAGCCAAAGCTGGCTGTGTACACTACAAAACACAAACGATGCAACTGTCAAATAACAATTTTCAATATGATATGTGTTGTTGTGGCGACTGCCGCCGCCAGCGGTGAACTAAGAAGCTAACATTTTTTTACTAGTACAATAATAACATTTTTGTACTAGTAAGACAATGAATATCTTCTATAGCGTGTGTACAGTAGCATAATATGCATATTATAATACACTTGAAGAAAAAGTTATTTATTACCTGTATCCTGTTTGTACGTGTCATATTTTGGAAATAATATGCCCAATGCTTGCGCATTATTATTGTTTTTACTGAATATGTAAAAATGATGCAATAAACTAATCGAAGCAGTGAATTATTGAAATTGAGAATTTTATTTATAAAAATCCATTTATTAAAAAAATAAAATTTTGTGACACTAATTGTCAAGTAGACATTTGTAGTTTTTTTTATTGGAGGCTGAATTAGAATGTCATTGTAATTGTAATGTTGAGGCGCCAATACATAACCGTTTCAAAACGATACACGCTTTGTAATTTAATTTAATCACAAAAATAATTTTTATTACAGAATTCAATTTTTTGTTAATAGTGCATCTAAGCTACAATTATTATAAGAATTATAAAATTTGATTTATGTTAAATACACTGTCAGTACGTTGTACGAGAGCTGAATGTATACCATGTACGAGTACAGGGTGTCTCATTTTCGATGTTTTTTTTAGGTTTCTCGGGTAATATTGAAGATAAAACAAAACAGTATGCACATTCCAGGGTCACTTTTCGAGAAAAGTTTAATAGCCACCATATGAATTTTCGATCTTTTGTTTCTGAGCTCGTTTTTCGCTCATTTCGAAAATATCTCATATCTTATTTATTATGATAGTATAGGAGAAAAATTGTTTTAACAAACTTTCAACTGTTTTAGGTAGAATAACATGGCGAATAAGCTTTTCTGTGACTGTTAAACTTTTCTCGAAAAGTTGACCCTGGAATGTGTAAATTGTTTTGCTCTATCGTTAATATTTCCCGAGATACCTTAAAAAAAAACATCGAAAATGAGACACCTGTACATAATGTATATTATTTTTTTAATATATGACAAATGAATATATTTATTTAGTTTAAACAGGGCTGAATTGTGTGTACCTATGGGAAAACAAAAATTAAAGCCAAAGTGAATATAATTTATTACAGATTTTGTTCGTATTGTCTTGAAAATAATTCACATAAAATTAAGAAAAGAAATAAATCATTTTATTTTCTTTCGGCCTATAAAGAGAAATAGATATTAACAAATTTGTAAAAGTATATTATGTACCTACCGTAACTATGAATGTCGATACTGTAGTAATATGTAGTCATTATTGAAATCTTTGTAAAGTAGACTGGTATACCCAACCCAACAATAACCCAAGAATGGGTTATCAAATTAAGCTATATTGATGTATTTTATTTATTTGACTAGGTTGTATTTGTCCCCCTAGTTCGACCCTGTTGAGTAGATTTCGAATTATCTCCCTGAGTAGCAGTAGTTGGAAGTAGAGCCCTTCTTCGTGACTAGAGAAAATGCATATCTGCGGAGAAAGTCTTTGAACTATGAACAAAGGAATTTTATAAGTTTTAATATGAAATTCAAGTGAAATCACCATAATATGAAGAATACGTACCTACATTGAGCGCCGTCGTACACGTACACTTCTCCTCGGTAAATATGGCCGCGATTATATTGCTTGTCTATCTATGCAAATATAATGCGTTGTCGACGCTGTATTTGAATGAAATGAAAATATTTAAGTAAATATCTACTCGGAATTCAACGGAAGGAAATCCCACATATTTTCTAACAGATTTCAGAGAATTTATATAGAATGAACTTTAAAAATACTCGTACGCACTTGCCCAACGTAAAGCAATTATTAAAACTTGAACCGGATTCGGATCGCTCGATAACGTAACCCAAGCAAAGTAGATAGCAGTTAGTAGTTACATGGATAACCACCCAACATTGAAACGAGTGAGTCGGCAAAGGAACCTCTAGTCCACTTAAAATATAATAATAAAATAATTATGATACATAATATAAAAAAAATAATTAATATTTAATTTTCTTTGATATTGCGACAATGGCACGGGCACGATGTTTTAATTTCGAATCTTTAGATCGTTGTAACAAAGATGCAAAATCAGAATTTCGTGAATAATTTGCAATTTTGCGTTTTATATAGTTTATTTTCTTATTTCCATCCAGTGTTATTTTTCTGTAAAAAACCCACAAGTGTTCCTTTTTGTATCAATTTTTATAAAAATTGCGATGGTTGATACCACAATGCTGGCTTTCCATGATCGTTAGTGCGATCTTTGAGTACAAGATATCATTGTTGAATATCACTTATCGGTTACTTTGTTAGATGTAAAAATACTAAGATCTGATTGCATAGCAAATTCTGCGATGCCGCCTTGATTACAATGTAACTTAATCAAACGCTGTCGTATTAATAAAGACGAATTGCATCGTGATGAATTGGTCCATGAACAAGTGAACGAGTACCACGGTATTTGAAGCAAAAAGGACAATATGTAAAAGCTAATGTTAACAAGTTAACTGATTAATATTGAAATTCAAAATTATCCCTAACCTTAAAATAAAATAAAAATATAAACTTATACATATTTCGAGAACAATGTTTTCATCGTCAGTAGGAATAGTTTATATGAAACCGTATTAAGACGGTAAAGAGCAATTCGGATTACTCAACATGTCATCCATATCAGAAATCCTATGTGTCCTAACTAATGATGCAATGGATAGAGATTGGCTGGATATCCGGTTTAAGTTTTGACAGCCAAATATGTGAACGCTGGATATTTGAAGTATAATATTAAATTTGCAAGTACAAACTTGCATAACTTTCGCGCTTGTTTGTTTATGTTTTACATTTATTTATGCAATTATCCTTTTGTTTTGTAGTATGATTCGGAGTAATCAGTAATGAGTAATCTTGCTGAATTTAAGACAGTAATTTATGATTAGTAACATTGCCATAGATCCCTATAATTTAAGTAGACTAAACAAATTGTAAGAGAGCTGTAACAAATATTAATGAAATTAAAGGTTATACTCATTGATATATTTTGAAAAATATTGATTTAATAGAGGTTGATTGTGAATAAAATCACAGCCTCGCGCTGTATCTCACCTTGAGGCTTCGCCTCTCGGTAATAAACAAAAGCCCTCGGCTGAAATGAAACATTTCCCACCTCGGATGTAACATACTATTGTAATAGCGTAATATAAACACGTTAACTTTTCTAATTTTTCCGTTCGGAAAATGTAAAAACTAGTGCTCTATCAATTATTCATAGAACAAATAAACAAATTTTGCTAAGAAATCAGTTGCAGCACATTTTCTTTATCGATAAAAACCATAGAAGTCCAACGGAACACAAGACAAGAGATCATCTAAAAAACAAACACGAAATAGTCCGTAAACCAGAGCCAGCTACGCGCAAAAACGTCCTAGATTTATCGAAAAGCGAGTGAAATAGTTCGCTTGCTGCCGTGCTCGCACATTCTGCTGTCGCCAGGCCAGTAAAGCAGATTTATTTACTTTTAGTCCCTGTACCTGGATTGGCCAGCATGTAGGAATATTTGCATTTTTTATGTTATTACTTGTTTTTGTTTACAATGGTCCAGATATTTGTTTTGTTCAATCGACGATAAAGTTTAATCGCTTGCAGACGGTTATTTTGCATTTTCGCATTTATGTTTGTTTTCATTTATGTCACGTAAAACCCCAGAAAATAAATTTAAAAATTGTTGTTAATTTTTAATGACCTTAGAACAGAACTTGTTTTCACTGTATCAACATTTTTTATCACACTTTTATTTTTATCAAGATGTAAATATAATTTATGTTTGCAAATAAATTTGAACATATGTAAACACACTTAATTTATTTTATGGTAGCCATAAGCATGTGAATTATCAATAACAATATTTAAAATTTTAAATAAATTTTTCAAATGTTTGTAATTTTGTAGTGAGATTATTTAGCTATAAATTTTAATGATTTATTACCATTACGTACCAGTTACAGTTTTTGTTGTTTTGATCAGCTGAAAGTTGTTTTGGTACGTATTTGCAGTTGATAGGTAGTGTTATTGTTGCACTTAGAATTAATTGCATTATTGATAGTGACATTTACATGAAACACTATGATGATATCAGATATGATTAAATGCAATAACGAGCACTCGCAAAATAGTTTCTGGACGTGTTATATTCCAAATTGGTATCTACTTCTCCATACATTTATTAAATGACTTTGATTTATTGTCCAAATATTAAATACTGTTTTTTTCTTCGTTGGAAATTTGAATTCTAAATTATATATGTTTAAACATACAATGAAAAATTAACAAACATTTTTTTTGCCTGATTGTGCATTACAAGTTCAAATATGTATAATTACATATTTATAACGTTATAACTTTAACTTAAAATGTTTTCTTTTAAATTACAATTCAGTCGTAAAATTGGTATTAATTTTGTTAATTTTTGTATTGAAGATAGTCAGAAATTGACTTTTCACCAGAACATTAATCCCAACTTATAACTAAGCATAAGTCTTTACTTTTTACCGATACAGCTTAACAAAATGTTACTTAGTTACTGACAGAGGTACATATAGCCGGATCTAGGCACAGACAAACCTAGGCAGTTGCCAAAGTGGGGCGTTTCATAAATCATAAACTTTTTTTAAAACTCATTAGTAAATTGAAATTCCTAATATAGATATAAACCTTACTGAAATCTCACATGTCATATAATATACATATGAAATCGTGCCTGAGGTAGTGATATACTAGTATATAAGTAGGGCGCGAGCAGACACGTGACTCAAGCGGCCTTGAAGTTCTTTTAATCAGCTGATTTGTGTGCGCGTGTCATTTTGACAAGACCAATGTTTTGACATATTTTGAGTTTGAACTCCAAAATATTATTTTAAAATTTTCAGATAGTAAAACACATGACTTACTGAGATTTTACGTTTCACTGTATATATAATTTTAATAGATTTGACTTGTACAGGACCAGTAAATGTGATTTTTTAAACTATAATTAGTTAAAATTTACTACTTTTTTTAATTAAGAATGGATGTTTTTATTGAAGTTATTTTTTATAATAATATAATAAATATTTATACACCAAGTGAGTTAAGATAATGTTTTTTCATGAAAAAAAAGTTTACCATAACTGGTTTATACAATACTTTATTCAACTTTGACGAAATAATAATAAAATCCATTATATTTAATTTTGACAAAATAAAAAACTAACCAATTAGGTTGGGCATGATAATCGTCGTTGTAAGATAGACGTCAAGTCGTTTATTTATAAATTATAAACAAGCTTTATTTTCTGTCATTTGCGTCACGAAAATAATGAAAATGGCTGATCTGTGTGATAGAGACTGTGGTGAGTGTTATTTTCGTGACTGACGTTATTTTAAATGCATTATTTGTTGCAGAGTGGGTTAAAATTCTGCGAGAGTGATTTTTTTTTTTTAAATCACTAGCAAATAAATTGTTACTTATAGTTGTTACTATGGAGTTAATAATGACAGTTTAATACGTCAAAACTAAATAAATATATATGAATTTATTATAACAAATTTTAAATTCTCTTACATTTTTAATTTTTTTCTACCGCATAGGAGGGGAGGGGGGCGTATTAATATTTTCTGCCTAGGGACAAAATTTTAGCCAAATCTGCCCCTAGAGGCACAAAAAAGCATATATGTATGCACTTCCAGTTTGAGTCGACGTTTGAGCTTATCATATTGTTACACAGCGAATATATTTTTCTTTTGCCCTAATATTGCAACGAATATTTCATGAAATTAATTTTTATTTTTTTGTTACAGGTAATGTCTCATAATTCTGATTCACGATTACTATATATGGAGTATGTAAGTATGGATATCTAAAAACTTACAAAAATTAAAAACGGTATACATATATGTTGTATGAACTAATTAATATTCAACTGATGCAATAGTTAATAGTTATTTAATTATATAATGAAAATACATGTCAATAAATTCAAACTTTGTTATATAATATACCTACATTAAATATAACTAAATGCAAGTCCATTAACTCGTCTTGAGTATGACAGAATTATGAACATAAAATTTAATATAATAATCTAAATCAGTGGAAATGCTAAGAATATTATTTTTCTTTGAAAGAAAATATTGATTTAACAACTAGTACCTACGAGTACAGAAACTGTTCACTTTCCGTTTTTCACCATTGGAATCCCTGATGTGACCGAGATACAGAGTCGGCTAAATTAGGGCAAAGTTGCTCTATTAGTAGATCAATTTATAGATCATTTTTTCCCGAAAAATGCATAGAACTCTGCTCTATATAAAATCAAAATTCAAATTTTACTATTTTTTATTTTTACAATTATCTTCTAAATATGTATAAGAAAGTATAAAATAAGTGTACAATATGATATTTTGATTTGTATTTCTTTTAGATTTTTTTTTATTTTCTTTCGAAAGACGATGCACATTTGATTTACCTTGGTATTATTAGATTTCGAGTTATGAGATCATACCTAGTTACAATTTTTATATGGGTGCCAAAGGCCAAAAGTAGTCAGTAGTCACCGAGATCTCAGCGGTGAGTTTCGAAAAACGGACATGATGTATATTTACATTTGTACTATAGTGTTGCAAGTAGTTATACTCGCCTACTTGGGATGAGCAAATACGAGTGAATTCTAGCAATATTCATTCGCATGTCCTTTGTTGTTACAGACCCTATATAACACCATATTTAAACAAAAATACGAGCACAACGAACAATCAGCTAATCACATAAGGTTTATTTACTTTCTAAACATCAAACGCTATTCAATTTAAAATCGTTCACAAAATACGAAACGAGAGAAACAGAGAGGTCGAAAAATCAGCTAATGACATCAGCATTTATATCCATGAGTGTACATTGGAAGTGTGCAGTATACTCGGGGCCGGAATTTGCATAACGTCGTTATTTTATCACGGGCTCACTAGTGTACTTCTAAATGCAGATTTGCTCTAAATTGTCTTGTTAGGGTGCGATCAGAACGCGGCTCGCTTATAAATGAGTTGGACACCGGAGTGAAGATGAGACAGCATTTCGGCAACTCTCGTTTAGAGAAAAATGCCTCTTAGCATATACAGAATGAAACAGATAATTTTTGTAAAAATTTACGTTACAGGGATTTAGTAGATAAGACGCAGATTGGTAACAACAATTGAATAATGAATAATCGAATAATTCAAGGTAGAAGGTTAATTGTGAAATATCTAGTTACAGTTCGCAGTGTTTCTATATCTAATGACACAGTTTTAGTTTTAGCTCTACATAAATGTTAATTATCAGATATTACATTCTGTACAGACAACTTCTATAATTTTACTGCGATAATAAACCCAAAATAATCATACCAGACATAATGTAAACTAGTTTTACGTATACTACAGTGCGTTTCACGTAAGAAAATAGCGTTGGGTTAGAAGGGGAAATAAATTCAGCAATGTAATTAGTCAGAATGTATACCTAGTTCCTATAGTTTACTATATATCGCGAAAAAGTTTTCAGCTGTCAGTTGTCAAATAAAATCGACAGAAATAACCTAACCATGCTTTTAATTTTGACTTTGTAATTTTTCATATTTAGATATTGGCATTTTTATTACAGATAAAAATATTTAGTAATGACAATAGACAAAGTTTGGTTTCACGAATTTAAATTACTTATTTAACGCATGTAAAAACGGTCGGCTCTCAAGCGCCATCGCTATTTTCTTACCTGAAACACGCCATAGTACTGTGAATAGTATATTACAATACGAGTGAAGAAAATTTCGCTCACGCATGTGCCAATTGCTCCTCGTGGTCAATGGTACAACCTGGGCGAATTCGTTTCTTCACGAGTGTTGTATAGTGTTTTACGGTATACTGAATCGTAACCTCTGTCTCTAGTGGTTAGGAAGGTTTTTACGGGCTCAGCCCGTTAGAAAATTTACAGGCTGTTGAAACCATAGCAACATATATACAGTTCTTTGTATTCGTTATTTCGCCATATGTTTTCAAAGACTATTTGGATCAAAAAGTTTAATTTATTGTGGTGTGTTTCAATAATTTTTTCAAGTTATTTACAATTCAGTATATCATAAAACATTGTACAATGCTCAACCGTTACCCGAAATTTACGTGCTCGCACGGATAAAAAGCTCGCTTTCTCGCTCTTTAGGTACCGTGCTCGCCCGTAAAGTTCTAAGTAACCGTCTTGCAATGTAAATTGTTCAATCCTGCTATTGAAATATTAGAATATATATATATATATATATATATATATATATATATATATATATATATATAAATTTTTACTGATAGATTTGTACATAAGAGTATAAATTAACGTAGGCGGGTTACGTTACTGTGGTTTGTGTTTATAAACATTTGAAATTGTCAACAAAATTATTTTTTTGGCTCTCAAATTCTGAAGATCTTGTATAGAAATTTTCAAAATATAGAAGATAAAGACGATTGTCGGTGTCAAATAAGGTATAAATTATAAGACAAATAGTTAAAAAGTAAAGCGGGCACTGGTATTGCAGCAAAAAAAAAAAAAATTACATAGAGGATAGAGGTAGCAGAAGGTAGTGTTTCCACACTACTGAGATAGAGATAGATGAAATTGCAGTCATATTTAATTTAAGTAAGTGCTGTTTTCAATAACTGTGCAGGTAATTTTCATGTAAGTAAATATGTAATATGAATTCTATTGTAATTAATTCCTATTTTCGGTTATGACAGGTGAGTGGGCGAAAGTTAAGTTTGGTGGACAAAACAAGGTTTCAATAGCAGGATTCAAGAAAATAATATGGCCCGTATTACAAACCCGGTTTTTAGGGCGTTTTTGTTAATCCCTTAAGAATATAATGTAAAAGTGCACTTCATAATAGCACTATTATTATTACAAATGAGGAGCGTTTATGCAAAACTGGAAAAAACTATGAAAGTAAATTTTTAGAAAAATGATGAAATGTTATATAAATGTTAAGTACTTATTACTTTGTCTCATTATTTGTTTTTGTTCGTATTAATACCTAATAAATAATGTAAGAATTATGACAAAAGTTAATTATATATAATTTATATTTATTACAATGTTCTATAGAGCTATTAGAGTACATGAAATAATGGATTTTTTTTATATTATATCAAAATGTATTAAAATTTTAAGGGTTGTTTTATGAAAGGTCGAAACTTATCTATCAGCTTGTATGTGGAACGCTTGCTTCCATATTCAATTATAGTTATTAATACATCCAATGATGGTTATTAGATTAGGCAGTGCTGGTTGTTCGACTATTTCCTAACGTGTTATCGTACTCTGTTGACTCGGAGGGTAAAACCGAGAATTACGAGTAATATTTACAGCAGAATTTAAATTCTACCCTGAAATATTTGGAATGTAAATTAAATCAAGTGACATACGTAGGAGGATAATTTTGTATAAATAAATTAGTACAGAACAAAGAGTAATTTTAAATTAGTATCACGTATTTTATGTACTCAGATTATATCACTGAACACATTTTTTATTTAACTGATGTAGCATCCAGATAAAAAATGTCATAATTTAGAACTGTGAATAGAAGGGAACTTTGAGATATATCAGTTCTACGAACTACAAGCACAGTTTACAAGAAGAAAGAAATGAATATGAATTGTCAGATAATAAATTTTAAACTCACTTTTCTTTATTATACTGTATTTAACGTCTCAAAATTACACAGAAAACGTATTATCGTCTAACGTCTAAATATATCTCATTAACAACTGAACATCAAAATTATGAATATTGATTTATTCTAACACTCTCCCGCAATGTTCATAATTTTGTAAAAACATTAAAGCTCAAATATTACTTCAACCCCAGTAGATTCTTCATCGAGATAAGTCTTCTAGATGAAACTGCTTTTGTAAAAATGTCAGCTAGTTGATTTTCGGTAGGAACATATTTTAATTTTATTTTATCTTCACTTGCAAGAAGTCGAATATAAAAAAATATTACGCCTCCATCGATGAGAGTGCTACACATTCCTGTAGCTTGCTCTTCCAGATAACAGGTCATCCACAAAACATTATCAGAATTCCACTTGTACAACGACGTGTCATTTTGTCTCCAGCATGATCAACATCGCTATGTGCTTCTATGGCCCGGTATTTCAGTACAGGATTAAAATCTTGGTTACATGATCTCGTTTAACTTGTAACCGACATTTTAACTCGGCATTCGTATTTCAATATCTAAATCCAGATTAACTTAACCGAGATTTGCTAACCGAGAATTTTGTTGTGCTGGTAGTAGAATTTGAAGTGATATTCATGTCGAGCATGCGCAAAAGCGATGTCTTTAAAGTCAGCTGTCAAAATCACATGCTAAATAATTGTCAATAACAGCCTGATAGTAATAGCTTTCGCCTAAACTTTAAATAATATTATGGATGGTTACATGTTGACTTCAAGCGAATCTTCGTCTGATTCAGACGATGAACAAATTATTAATTTTGTTAATCATTTGGGACGAATACGAAAGATCCACAGACTACAAATAAGAAAAGATCATTTTCAATATTGGGACGACGATGAATTTTATTGCCGTTTTCGGCTATCCAAGGAGTCTGTGACCGAATTGTTGGAGGAAATTATTGAAACTATAAAACATTCTACCACCACCAGTTCCTTGATATTTTTTCTTATCTGCGGAATGGTTTCTTACGGCTGCTTTCTTTATATTTGCCCATTTCTCTTTTAACATTTTCTCTGTTCGTGGCACACGACCAGAAAGTGCATTAATTTTTTTCATAATTTCTATCCAAGCCGCTGATTTTTGCTTGTGGTTTATAACCCCCGTTTTCTTACATTCTATTATATCTCGTTTCTCACCTACTACTTCAACTAATAAATTTATTTCGTCCTGTGAAATTTTTAGAACGTGAATTTTCCATTGTGCTATCCTCAAACGTCAAAATTATATATTTCAGTATTTCACATAACCAAACTTTCAAAACATTTTTCTGCGCATGACTTAACCATGAAATTTTGGGTTAACCTACCTTCTCATGCCGGTTTAACTTTTCGGTTACATTAAACTCGTTTAACTCTTAACTGGAAACTGAAATACGTCTTACCAATAAAAAAAATGGTTAACCAAAATTTTTTGGTTTAACCTTGTACTGAAATACCGGGCCTATGTGTATATTTGTGTTTGTATTCTTTTCAAACTTGATACCTTCCATAATGGTCCCTTTTACATATTGCAGAATCCTCTTGACTATGTTGACATGTGCCTGAGTAGGTTTTTCTTGAGATCTTGAGGCAACATTCACTGCAAAAGTCAAATCTGGTCTTGAACACATTGCTAAGTACAGTAAACTTCCTACTATTTCACGATAATTCTCAACATCTGGTGCTTCAGGTGAGTCTCCAGACATCCATCCTGGTTCAATAGGTAGGGACAATGGTTTACAGTTCTTCATTCTAAATCTTTGTAAAATTTCTTCAGCATACACAGTTTGATTAATTTCAATAGCATTCTTAGATCTTTTAATTTGCATACCCAAGTACTGACCAACTTCATGGGCTTTTATTTCAAATCTAACAGATAGTTGTATCACAAACACAGGGCTATTAGTTTCATTATAATCGATACCCGGACGTTGAATAAAGTCTCTGGCTACTAATCTAGCTTTGTAGCGAATTATATTACCTTCGAGGTCTCTTTTTAAAGCGAAACCCCACTTATTATCTACCACTTTGCATTTTGAAGGTAACTCCACAAGTTTCCATATTCTTTTTTAAGGATTCTATTTCAACATCCATAGCAGCTCGCCATTCTGAGAAATTCTCACTCGGAATGGTTTCTTCATAACTTTTCAGAGCTTCTCTAAGCAGTAATTGTTTAGGAGCATCTTCTTGAAGACGTGGTTTTCGTATTTTATTTTTATCTTTCAAAAAATATTTTCCTCTTTCTTTGCCTTTATTTCTACATTCTTCCTTTTTCTCAACATTCTCGAATCCATAAATATTTTCTTCATCTGAAATAGACACACGTTTCTGCACTTGTCTATCCAGTTTTTCTTCTTTATCTTCTTCTTCTTCATTTTCCGAAGGTACCTCAATCAATTCTGGAACTTCAATCTTGGAAGATTCTTGTATTATTTCAGTTTCAAATTTTACATCTCTACAAACTGTCACATTATTTCTTCCAGGAAAATATATACGATATCCACAGTCTTCATAGCCAACTACATAACACATCTGTGCTTTGGGAACAAATTTTCTTCTTTTTGGATAAGGAATCCAGGCATAACATTTAGATCCAAAAATTTTAAGATGGTTAAATCGAGTGCTTTTCTTGAAAAATAATTTAATTGGTGCTTTACCTTTTATCTTGGTTGGTTGGTCCTATTCAAAGTGTGCGTTTCACTAAGTACAGCTTCTCCCCACAGGGATTTCGGAAGATGAGGAGCTGACTGTAACCAAGATCGGGCCATTTCACAAATTATTCGGTTTTCTCTATCGGCCACCCCGCATTGTCGTGGAGAAAGGTGCCGTAAATGAATGTTTTTATCCAACTTTTTTAGTATAAATGAACATCGCATTATCAAATTCTTTTCCACGATCCATACGAAGTTCTTGCACGCTTAGCTGGGCTTGTATTTTCACCATTTCAATTAAGTATGGTATTTTATCCTTTACTTCGTCTTGTTTTCTCAAAAGATAGATCACTCGGAAACTTGAAAAATCGTCTTTAAATACCAAATATTATCTGTAACCATTTAAATCATTTACCTCCATAGGTCCACCGATATCGGCATAAATTAACTGCCCAGGATATGTCGACTTCTCCACTCTTCAAAAGTTATTCTGTGATGCTTGCCCAGGATACAGCCCTTACATATTTCATTATCAAAAGTAACATCAACGCCATGATCCTTTAAAAATTCCATCACGTGTCTTTTGTTTTGGTGGCTAAGCTTTTCGTGCCATATTTGTAAGTTATTTTGATTTGAAGCAATACAAACTCTCTCTAGATTTACAATTTTTACCACCATTCGATATGTCATTCTTAGAGGTAGAAAGAGCTATCGCCATGATCTGTTTGTTCTTTAAAAAATCCACGTTCTTCCATTATTTTCTATCTTCTGATTGATTCCTTTCGCAATAGCCTTTTTTGCAGAAAATAAATTACATGATCCTTCCGGACAATACCACATGACGTCCAAAGCCAACTGCTTCAATTGACACCCTTTTTCGTGCACTTTCCATTTTCCTTGGTTTATCGAATAATGTAAATATGTCATACCAATCTCGTCTATTTGTGATATGATGAGACGCTCCACTGTCAACGAACCATACATCACAATCTATATTTTTAATGTCAAAATCGAATAGTAACATCGCACAATTCTTATCATTCGAACATTCATTTGCTTTGTGCCCTTTTCCTTTACATTTAAAACATATTATTCCATTTTCACAATTTTTTGATATATGGCCCTTCTTCCCACATGAAAAACATTTCAAATGACAATTTTTGGAGATATTATGACAAGGCGAGGGTAAGAGCAATAATAGATAAATAACTTTTTATAAACTTTTCTAAATTATAGTTTCAATATTCATATTTTAACTCTGTTTATCTATTTAAGTCAAAATTCAGTTTAGAAATTCCTTTTGTATTATGATAGTCACGACATTTATTTGTTGATCATTAGGTTTAGAAATTATTATGTGTACGTGCGTGACTTTGATTGTCCTAGCCTATGCACCGTGTACCCCTAAGATAATCCTGTTCTGAAGATAACGTTTTGTTTTAGAGTCGAATTTAGTTACTCATGGAGTAAACATGTAGAAAAGTCTAGATTAGTTTGTCGCGTCGTGCAGAGGTGTTTTGGTTTAGACATGTAGTGTCTTAGTTTTGGGGCACCTGCAGAACGCCCGCTTGCTGGGTTACGGAATGTAACATGTTAGGCTTAGTTGTATTAGCGTAAATAAAACATTAGTTAGTTTAATCAGAAAATATCAGTAGTGTTCATGTCCGTAATGTCCGTAGTGTACATCAAGTGTAAAAGTGTATACCTTGTTCCATTTAAGCCATTCAGTATTGCGGAGCATAGGGAATAGTTTTGACATCTCTGATTGGCTGAAATTGGAGACAAGAGACAAGTTTATCCAATGTAATTTCGGCTACTTCAGATTTGCGCTGTTGGCAGTGCCATCTACTGAATGGCTTAAATGGAACAGAGCATAAGTGTATGTGTGTTCTTCCTTCTCACGAATTCCTTTGTCATTAAGTCGTGGACGCCAATCATCCGAGGCCTCCTCTAGTCAGTCAGTGTGTCATCGTTGGAGTAGAAGCATTAAGCAGGAGTAAGAAACAGTATTAGTAAGCATTAAGAAGTATTAGCGTCATCATCTTCCGCACCCCTCTCGTGTTACAATGTGTCCTGTTTTCTCACACGAAAAACATTTTAAATTACTACCTCCAGTCTTTATAGGGGTCTTCTTCGTAGAATGTGTCCCCTTCAGCTTCATAGCTGTCGCAGTAGACATTGGTTCTTCACGTCCTTTCCTTTAATTCGTAATTCAGGAGCCTTTTCTGTAATTTCGACTACGTCTTTTCGTCAGAAGGTAGGTCGTGCCATGTTACATAAACATGATCATACTGAGCAGGAAGTATTTGCAACAGCCTTGCAGACATATCACTTTCATCTATATGTTTACCTAAGAGAGTCATTTTTTCTGGATGTCATCAAATTTTGCAAGATGAGATTGTATTGCTGCAGATCATTCAAATTCGATATTGTGAAATTCATGTCTCAACAAATCTATATTTTCTTCTGACGGAACAGCCACTAACTCGAATAAGTGGTTTAGCGATAAGTGACAAAATTAAACGTTTCAGCGTCAAGTTTGAACCATCTTTCAAATTCAAGTTCATAATCGCGAATACCAGGTTCAGGTTTTTTGTGTTTGCCTTCTACGACGTCCCATGTACCGTCGCACTCCAAAATAATCTTCATAATTATTTTCCATGTTTGGAAGTTTTCTTCTTCCGTCAACTTTTCAATTTGAGGCTTATTGTCACTCATTTCAAAAAATTATCTTTCATAAATCAACTTCATGAATTACGTCAACTACGTTCTGCTACCATGTCAGATAATAAATTGAAAACTCACTTTTCTTTATTTTACTGTATTTAAAGTCTCAAAATTACACAGAATAGTATATTATGTTATTAGGAGTAGAAAGCGGACTTTGTGTGTTGAACTCAGCTATTGCGGCCGAGGCGCTAGCCGAGGCCTGTCAAGCTGGGTAAAACACAAAAAGGGCGTTCTACTCCGAATGACATATACTATTTTTTCAAATAATTTTTTGACATTTTTTGGAATTTTTTATTTGTAAAATTTGCAATTTTAGTCAAAGCTGGCTGTGTACACTACAAAACACGAATGATTCAATTGTCAAATAACAATTTTCAATATGATCTGTGTTGATGTGGCTACTGCCGCCGCCAGCGGCGAACTAAGAAACTAACATTTTTTTACTAGTACAACAATAACAACATTTTTGTACTAGTAAGACAATGAATATCTTCTACAGCGTGTGTACAGTAGCATAATATGCATATTATAATACGCTTGAAGAAAAAAATAATTATCATCTAACGTCTGAATATATCTCATTAATAACTGAACATCAAAATTATGACGTATGTCAGAATACGAAATTATACAAAATATAAATTATGAATATTGATTTATTCCAACATGAATGAATAACTGAAGAAATCCGAATGAGCGGATAGTATGCTATATCTACTAGATACTAGACCGTAGATCGTAGATCATACAACTCGTCTAACTCATATAGTTCCTTTATTTGTTTAACCAAAATTTATTGTAAATACAGGATGTCCTCTGAGGAAACCGACAAACTTTCATTATGTATTATGTGGGTCAATTCTTCTCCGTATTAGACAGAAACACGCAAAAAATTTAATAATCAAGAAGTCTATCTAATCAGAATGCTAGGTTGTATCTATAATTCACCTACTGTTTTATTTGACGTATCAATATTAATACTGGTATCCCGGTATCCTGAAAATAAAATAAAATACCGGTTTTAAAATTTGCCTCGGTATTATAAACCCTAAACGATTAATTAGGGTTATACTACAGACCCAACGTAAGTTAGGTCTATGGTTATATATTATTATAAACAACGTATTGTGATTTAGATATAACCATGCCCTTTCCGGTATTCTCAAATACCTAAAAACTACCACCATGGTAGAAATGATGCAGTTAAATTCTCAGTTTTCACCGAAGTGATATGCAGTGAAAATTGTTCTTTTTATCACTTGGAGCTATTCTCAATTGCAAAGTGATCTGGTATAAATGAGTGAGAAAGTATGGTATTGTATGTACTTACTGTATGTTGACAATATTAGTTGCGCATAACAAGAATTTGGTAGGTACATGTGTTTGTTGACATTTGACAAATAATATCATGACACTGACAAGTTATGTGATATAAATTTATATCATATCACAATTGTGAAAATTTAGAATTGGTCCCTCAGTTGCATAGTGTGCTTTTTTTTCTAAATAAATGTCAATATGACGAGATATTTGTCAAATATGTTATCTAAGGAAATCAAAGCTTTTCGTCTTGAATCTTGTTTTAGAAATGGAAACAAATTAGGAAAATTACATTTCAAGATCAGTTTTGACAACTTGGCTTTTGAATTGAATAATGATGGGACATACGTTTCTCTGTTCATAGCCTACACCGAGTTAGGATTTTTTTGAAACACTGTGCCGCTAAAGTGAGACAGATCCCCAGTGCGCCCGGTCGTGTAAATATATAATTTATAGAAAACAAATTTTTAATTTTAATAATTTTTACAAAGTTATATGTATTATTGTAAAATAAGAGGAAAACATGAAAATAGTCAAGAAAGAACTTTTCAGAAAGGGAATTTGAAGCAAAAGGATTAAAGCTTATTTGTTATAATACTTCTACTAGTTTCTAATTAATACAATATTCTAATTCTTACGTACCTTTCAGAGATGGGAGTCTACCCGTCGAGTTTAATTGTCTACGTCTATATGTTGATACTTAGTAGACAATAAATTTATACGTAAAGAATGTGGACAATGTAATAAAATATTATGATTCGACAGTGAAGTATGGTATGTTCGATCCAGTGTTGCTAAATAATGAATTAAACCCAAAAATTAGAGATATTTGTACAATTTTAGGGATTTGGGGATTTTATTTTTTTAAGGAAATTTTCGTGGTTATGTTTTTAAGTTTCATTTCACATTAAATGTCACACAAATTGCATTCCTCAAGCTTTTTTTAAAATTAATGTAATATTTTACAGTAAATAAATTCTAAAAATTATTGTATACATTCTCTACATTGTCTATGCTTTTGAGTATGTCTACGTCTTCCTCATTGTCGATACGTAGACTATTACATTGTCGATGTGAAATAGTGTACACGCCCATCACTGGTACCTTTATAACCTATACAGGATGTTATGTAAGTAATGTGCCATAGTTCAAGGTATAATAAAGAGAACTAAAAGAAGTTATAATCCGAAATGAATTGTGCACAATCTGTCAGGTTGTAAAAGTTGGGGGACTGCAAAATTGAACAATTACGAATCAGCTTCTAAATAAATTAAAATCTAAAAATCAAGTTGTTCCAAAAAAACAATATTTGTTGGTTGTCATAATTGACGTTAAATTTGCAATTACAATCAGTGGCGTAGTATTTAGATATTTAGAAATGCCTGTTATTTTCACTAGTCAACAATACACCTACATGCATAGTTTGCGGAGAAGTGCACTAAAACATTGGCCAAAGTGATCTGTTTTCAATCTTTCAAAAATGAAGTGTTGTTGTTTTTAGTCAAACTAATGTGATTTTTAAATAATTCTTTATTCAAGTAAATAATTGTTATTGGTCCACCTTGAAGTGCTTTTACAGCTGCAAGAAGCACATTAGAAAAGAAATTATTACAGATTACGATACATCGCAACCTTGTTTATTAAGTGATAATGTATTGCACATTACTTGCATAACATCCTGAATAATTGTGTTCTGAAAATAATAATAATATAATAATAATATAACTTTATTGACCACAGTCAACGGCGGGGTTCAGCCAAAGGCTGCTCTTCCACCCAACCAGTACATTAAATTACAAAAAAAATTAAGAAAAAGTCAACATGAGTACATAGCATGAAAGTATAGCATAATATGCCAAAAAGCAGATAAATAGGGTTAATTTGTTTACATTATAATAATATATTGGAAATAATTACTAATTTAAACAGAACAATTTTTTTACATGAGTTTTGAAAGAGTGTAAAGAAAGAGATTTTAATTCACTTGGAAGATTGTTATACAATTTGGGTGCAAGGTAAGAAAACGCATTTTTCGATTTATTTTTGTTATATGAAGGTACGATATACGAATTCTTATCACGTAATTGATAATGCTGTTCTTTTAATTTAAGTTTTTCATGTAGATAAGAAGGGCAACCTGTTAGTATGATCTTGTGAATTTGACAAAGATAGAATATCTTCACACGTTCATCAATATAATGAAGATTGGATGAAATACGAAATGACGAAATATGGTCATATTTACGCACATTATAAACAAACCGGAGGCATGAGTTTTGAAATAGCGTTATTTTATTTTTGTCGTTTTGTGTCAAGTGTGGAACATATACACATGCACAGTAGTCGAGTATAGGTAGTATCAAGGTGTTAATTAGTCTTAATTTTATTTCTGCTGATAATAACTTGCGATACTGGTATAAATGTCGTAGTCTAAGTCTGGCCGCTATTAGTTTTTTTGTCAAATGGTCACGGAAGTTAAGGTCTTTGTCAATTATCATACCCAAACTCTTAATAGCCAAACCACGATTTAAGATTTCTCCTTGCAGTTTTATATCACCTGTATCACAGTTTCCAATTACTAACAGCGAAGATTTATCAGTATTAATCTTGAGCCCATTATTAGTAGTCCATGTCGACAACTTTTCCAGATCCTCATTTATGGCCTCACATTCCTCTTTGGCGTTCAGCTTATTTACGGTTGCTAGCAACTGAGTATCATCAGCATATGAATGTGAGGAACAGTATTGCAGACTGGATGATAGGTCGGCCACATACAAAAGGAAAAATAATGGACCCAAGATAGAGCCTTGAGGAACCCCTTGATGAAGAGGGAATCTACGCGATTGATGAATAGATGAATCTGGTGCCATGACTACATGAAAATTTCTATTAAAAAAATAGCTTCTGCACCAAATAATTGCATCATCACTAAATCCATAATATCGTAGCTTAGCTAATAAGAGATTGTGATCCACCATATCGAAAGCTTTGGAAAAATCTATTTGGATTAAAAAAGTTGTTTTACAGTTATCATAATTGTTGATAATTTCATCTGTAATATTCATTAAGCAGGTATTAGTGCTGTAACCATTTCTGAATCCTGACTGTGTAGTTGGTAAAATATTAGTTCCTTTTAGGAAATTTGTTATCTGATTACAGCATATTCGTTCCAAAACCTTCGATAAGGTGGGTAGTATGCTAATAGGACGTAAGTCATTGTATGTTAAGATATCGCTATTTTTGGGTATAGGTTTAATTATCGCTATTTTCCAAATTTCTGGTACAACTCTATTCTCAATGCAAGTGTTTATTATATGCGTAATATAGCCAATAATTTTAGGAAGAATTAAATGAATCATCTTTAAAGATACTCCATCAATTCCAATTGCATTAGATTTAAGAGATTTAATGATCTTTATTATGTCATCACTATCAATGCAATGAAAGGTGAAGTGACTTGATTTGGCGCATAACGGATATTTATTTTTATTATAATAACTCAGCGTATCCTGATTTATACTAGTAGTTCCCATCTTATCTACAAGAAATTCTCCATAGTCATCTGGATTCGAAAGAGTTTGCGGTATAACAGTTTGATTTTCTGCCTTAACTCCCAAATGTTTTAAATTTTTCCATAGCTGATTGGAATTATGAATATTGTTATTTATTTCAAATTGAAGAAATGCCTGCTTTTCTCTTCGAATTGCAGCTGTAGTTAAATTTCTGAGTTGTTTGTAATATTGAAATTTGGACGGTGTTTTAAACTTTTTATAATCTAAGAGAGCTCTATCTCTTTTTCGTTGCATTATTCATACATTCATATTAAGCTATTTCTCATTTTTTATTTGACTGTTACATAATGATTCATCCTGTTAGCCTTTTTCAGTATGCATGCATTAAAATTTTCTTCGTTGTATCTTTTCACTAAACACAAATAATTTTGCACAAAGCTTTTATTCATGAATGAAATATCTTCTTAAAAGGCGATTTCCTGGTGTATAAATTTACATGAACATTTAGCTAACAAATTTCTAGATAAAGTTGATGTGATGTAGTTATGTAAGTGAGGTTAAAAACAATTTAAAATCTCTTGAGTGCTATCTGGATGTAGCGCTAGCAAGCTATTAGGCTGAGTTTTCGTGTACGGAGATAGAATAATCGGCTCATTTAGCCATTGTTTGCATATCAGTCTTGTGATCCTCTATCCTCATTTTTCCTCTATATGCAAATTCAAATTGTACGCCCTCAACTAAAACACAATTCATCATCTAGATTGAAATTGTATGCTGGAGGCTTTGAATAATAATGCCTACTATATAAATAACATTTTACTGCTACGTGAATAAATAAAAGCTTAACAATGTACCACTTCCCAGCTAGTTTCAAACGCGTTTGAATAATTATTCGTTTGTTATCCGTCATTTACTATATCCAGGTTGTTCTGCAATGATTCATTTGGTAAAGCCAAATTGAATTTATATAAATTAATAATTATGTACTGTAAATCAAGTGTTATAAACGTGATTCATCAATTAATGAAATATTAATTACCAACTTTATTTCATATTTTTATTTAAGTTTGAAGGTAGTCGTAAATTTAAATTTCTTTGTGTTGTATTTATATGAAATATGATGTCAAACTTACCAATAATTATTTTCAGTTTCCAAAAACCACAAAACTGTCTTCTGTGGTGTACTATCCATAACATCTTATTTTTTAAATATTAATCTGTTTTAAATTTAAATAGAATATTTACATAAATTGAACTTATAACAATAAAGGTTAATATTTTTGACAGTTTCCAAAAATTAAATATTCGTTCGGAGTATAATTTCCTTTATGAATAATTCTTTAATGATTCCAAAATTTACGGGTATTTTAAAAATATATCATGCTTGATTTAAATATGGGCTATATGCAATTTCGATCAATATGGTACAAGCAACATCACAGTCGTAACAATTTTTAATATTTCTAATACATGACTATTCAAAATATTGAAAAAATCGTATCATATACGTTTATAGGTACATATTATTTTACAATATTATATGTATCTATTAAAGATATCATTGATTTGTACGTATTGTTCATCATTTGCACCCAAAAATAATTAGTAAGTATCCGAAATTAGTCATTTTCAATTTTGTAATAAACCTCAAAAATATAAATTTTACAAGATGTATGAGTGTCTAAAGAGTTAGTAAAACGAGTCACATATAATACTATAAACTATACTTTTTCTACGACTGCAAATTAAAGCGGGAGAAAAACAGAAACAGGTACACTTTTTAGGTTATAAGTTTTGAAAAATGATAGCTAACTTCACCCCCTGCTTAATGAATTAACTGTTAGTGGTTGCTAGTTAAGCACCGTGATAACTACTACGTAATTCACATTTTAACGACAGTAGAAATTTTTTTCTCTAAACAATATCTGTTGCTAGAATAACGAATCTATTTTCATTTGTATTTTTTCATGTTCAATTTATGTTATTATTACTTTAATAAATTTCGAAAATACGCCCGGAAAGTAATTTTTCGGGATTTAGAGGCTTTCATTTGTATTAACGGTAGGAAATTTCCATGTTATTTGATAAAGAAATTTAGTAGTGTTAATAAATAATAATTTTAATTAGTAATTTTTATCATTCTGTTGAAATTATTAAGTGTAAAATTTACTACATTTCAAGCCAGTGTGAAATAATTTATAACTTCATCATTCATTATATTAGGTTTGAAAACAACATTGAGTTTATTACCGAAATACAGCTACGCAATTAACAATTCGTTATTTACTTATTCTTCATTTTCTATAATTATTGTCTACATGTTTGCTTATACATACAATATAAAAAGAAAATCGGATTATTTGCATTTTTTATGTATGTAATTTTCTTCAATTACATGCAATTAGGGTCAAAGTATTTAGAGAAACAACAAAATTACTTCTGTAATTTCCAGTCAGTCTATTAAATAACAGTATTTTTCTGCGGAAGAATATGATGAGGCGACTCTTGAAAGGTTACAAAAGTTCCTTTTTGCTTTGGCGATGACACGAGGTAAATTTCAACACACATTATCGTAACGTTATTATTTGCTCCACTGACTATCTGGAAAAGTAAAACTAGTGTATTTCAATAATTTGTCAACGTATCATCTAGAGTAGAAGATAGATTGCCATTTAGGGTTAGTTGCACTGTCATTTTTCGTAAAATATGTCTGTTTGAGGATTGAATAATTTTATCTGCAAAAGTATTAAAAACGTTTTACAGAACGACTGGTGTAATAGACCGGGCGCCAAGAAACATTCCGTTTGAAAAAACCGGTGGATTCATTCTGATTGATGATTTAAGTTCAGAAAGACCTAAAGAATGAAATTCTGAATGTTGCCGGACAAAGTCAGTGGTCAATTTTTTTTAAAGGGGGTATAAGAATTATTGATAAAATCACATGTAACGGTCAAGAAAACGTTGTTTATTACTATTAAAAAGTTATTTCTGTATGGTATGAAATTAAAAACATCACGAATATTATAAAATACAAATTTAATATGGTAAAAAAGCCGCGTGCCTGAGTGTTTGGTCGCGAATCCGGGGAACCGGGTTGGATCCCGACCGATGCCATAAAGAAATATTTCGAATTTAAATGGCACAAAAGTTACCCTTGTGGCGCACTCTCCACACATTAATGAGTGCCCGTGAGGTGACGCCTGGTAAACTCCTGCACGGTTGCCGGATACAACCGATGTTCGTTTACTTTGTTTGTCTCTCCGCAGCAGTTTATACCAGCTCCAAAGTATTGTAGCGGGCCATATTGTACCCGACGTATATCCTCAGCAATTATACGACTTTAAAGTGAAAGATTGTTCAGCCATCGAGAAGAGAGCAGCCAATAGCTTAGTTGGTAAGAGCACTGTCCCGGCAAGATAGGGGTCTCGGGTTCGAATCCCGATGTCTGACAATTTTTCACAATTTATTTCAAATATACAAACTGTTAACTCATTGTTAATATTAGAATTTGGTCTGGTAGGGCCTTGAGTAAATTATGACATCGTTCACTAGGTGTTTAAACGCAGTGGTAGCTTGGCAACCCCACATCTAATCATGTGATGATTAATAATATCCTCAGCAGTTATACGACTTTAAAGTGAAAGATTGTTCAGCCATCGAGAGGAGAGCAGCCAATAGCTCAGTTGGTAAGAGCACTGTCCCGGCAAGTTAGGGGTCTCGGGTTCGAATCCCGATGGCTGACAATTTTTCACAATTTATTTCAAATATACAAACTGTTAACTCATTGTTAATATTAGAATTTGGTCTGGTAGGGCCTTGAGTAAATTATGACATCGTTCACTAGGTGTTTAAACGCAGTGGTAGCTTGGCAACCCCACATCTAATCATGTGACGATTAATAATATCCTCAGCAGTTATACGACTTTAAAGTGAAAGATTGTTCAGCCATCGAGAGGAGAGCAGCCAATAGCTCAGTTGGTAAGAGCACTGTCCCGGCAAGATAGGGGTCTCGGGTTCGAATCCCGATGGCTGACAATTTTTCACAATTTATTTCAAATATACAAACTGTTAACTCATTGTTAATATTAAAATCTGGATATGCAATTTTTAGCATGAATCCAATACCTCTCTTAGCGAGAGGTAAAAACTATAATAAAATGTTGATATATTTGAATTATAATATAATATTGCAAAAGTGCAAGAATGCAAAAAAATATTAGAAAATCTTGCTATTTCTTGCATTTCTCTTGCAAGACAGTCTTATCTTGTCTTGCTACGAAATATGTAACTCTTGTCGAGTTCTTTTCTTGCAAGTACTGCAAGAACAAGTCAAGAACAAAAATATGTAAGACTCTCGACAAACACTATGCGCAACAGCCCATCACGTTTGGCACGTTAGCGTATACATCTTTCGGGAAAACGCTATGCAAAAACTCCCTAATAATCATATTGACTGACTGGTAGTATTTATTCACCCTAAATAATAATTATTATGACTGCCATTTAAAAATGCATTGAACATTTTGGCATGATTAAAAAACAAATGAATGCTGATTACGTATAAATGCTATCAGTCATAGTTTCTTGAAAGAATTAAAATTAAATTTGTGAAGATTCAAAGTAAATCTTGTAATTTAAAAAAACTATCGTGATATTCTAAAAATATTAAACTTTATTTCTGAAGGCGTCGGGTATACGAGTATTTTATAAAATTTGATTTACATTTTTTTTAACTCATAACCGGCCAAGGCATCAATCAATCAATAAATAATAATTTTTATGAACTCATTGACAAGAATGACTTGAAATATGCAAATTAAGACGAATTTAGTGTTTAGAAAAATGATTCAAAATTGTCAATATATATGAGGGTGCATAAACGCATCTTTGGCAAATAACGTTATCAATGATAAATATTAAAAAAAATATATTTATATTGTACAAAATACATTAAAACCCTATCAGTATTACATTTTTGAATAAAAACTTTCATAACAGTTGGAATGTAAATGTACTTTGTACTTTTTACACATATATAAATGCTATTGTTTTTGTACACTTTGCACTTTTTTCTTGCATTGTTTTCAGCTCTTCTTACAATACGTCCTATATTGTCATATTTTATATTATCTTGTAAACTTTGTTTGGATATATACTATGACTAAAATTTGAGGCTTCATTCCCATCATATTGCATGAGGAAATACAATTATTATGAAGATCAACTTCTCCCATGAACTTGTTAAATTCCGAAATTGGTCAACAGATTTACAGATCCCTGATGCAAACAATGTTTTGTACACTAAACTACCATTATTTTAATATTTTTGCTCACAAATTTGGTCAGTTACTTTTTAAATACAAAACATTCACTATTCAGAGTGCAAGTAACTGGCACGAGGGAATACGAATAAGTATATCGTTGTCAGCCATGGTACGTGTACGCGCGTTGATGTATATCACAATAAAAATATTATTGATTATAATAAAACCAAAGCAATTATACATATCTTAAGAATAATCTTTTGTGAAGTGTTTAGCATAAAAACTTTTAATATTTATTTATATTATTAATGCTTTTTTACAGCTATGATTGAGACTATACACAGTACCTAGATAATATTGTACAATTGTTTTTACATTTAAAAATAAACATTTAAATTTGTGTAAATATGCAGCAATGTTGATTGAAGTTAGAATATAATTTCCAATTAAAAAAATTACGAAAATTAATAATGATTGCCTGTGAGGTGACGCCTGGAAACGCCCGCACGGTACAAATATGTCATCATCATTACCGAAATCTGCCTACAAAGCAGATTGGCAGACCCAGCAATGGGTAATATTCCATGATGATATATTTATTTTATTTATTTATTTATTTATTTATTTATGTTGCTATCATGCAACGAATAGGAAGTACAACAAGAATGAAGTATAATATGACAAAGATGACAATGACCTTTAGAAGAATATAACTGGGCTACAGAAATTTATTATAGCGAAGCCCATCACATTATTGGATCAGTGGTAATATATTTAAATAAATAAAATTAATAAATATGCCAGTTTAATTTATTTTATGATTTAAATTTTATTTTAATTTGAATTTGTTTATATAAAATAATTATAATAACAAGTTTCAATATCATAATACGAGTATATTTTTCACTGTTCCAATTCACATTGGTCTCTATAGGTATGTCTTTTTCATTTGAAATACAGACTGTGAAATAACAGACGAGGATTAAATTATCAATATTTTTTGAAAAAAATAAGTTAATTAAAATAAAGTTAAATCACTATATTTTGCAAATATATATTTTAATATATAACTAGTAGATATGAAATGCATATTGGTACAATATATTCAACTGATCGCAAAAGTTAACTTTCCATATTGTTATCTACCGGTCAACGAACTAAAAAAGCTCTGCAATCAAATCTGTCAGCATTGAACAAAATGCATCGCCTATGGAACGTAGCCTTCATTGACATTTCAAATAGCAAATAAATTTTCCAACACGCGCTCTGCGATTCACCATCGCCGAGCCGTTTCCATTGTTTTATCTGGAAACGGTGACACTTTTATCAAAACACGGTGGCCAGGTCTCCGATTTGTTCACATACGTCAGCGCCAGCATTCGATAACCGCTCATCGCTCGGCTTGTAACCGCCGGCAGGGCGTACGGCCAAATTTACCCACGGGGACACAATG
Organism: Harpalus rubripes; assembly: GCA_963082715.1. Classification (NCBI taxonomy): domain Eukaryota; kingdom Metazoa; phylum Arthropoda; class Insecta; order Coleoptera; family Carabidae; genus Harpalus; species Harpalus rubripes. The sequence goes on along the minus strand of OY720451.1, from coordinate 44,032,596 downwards.
TTGTCGCTGAAAGTGACACGGTTGTAATGTTCACTCACGACAATAACCTGATATAATTGACTTGAAATAATCGCTTAGAGAATATCAATGATACTCGTATACCTAATTATTGATTATTGTGCTTGGTGTTCATTATTATGTAGTTATAATATTTTACGAATAGTTAACATTTTATGCAAAATGACATCAAAATTATTAAATATAAGTGAACTGAATCTGATAGACTTTTAAACAGCACAGAAGTGACCCCTGTGGTACACTTTCCACGCCAGCAATGAATGACCCTCAGGTGACGCCTGGTAAACGCCCGCACTGTACACATATGTGATCATCATTACCGAAATCTGTATACAAAGTAGATTAGTACACCCAGCATTGGGTAATATGCCGTAATAATATTTATTTATTTTTTATTTGACAGACTATGGTATTATTTTTATCAAATGCGACTGTACCAACGTAAAGGTAATAAAAATATGAAATGGAAATGTACTATTGAAATATTCTCAAATTTAATTGTATCATGTAAATATTCTCGATATAACTGGCATTAATATACAGGATTGATATATATATATATATATATATATATATATATATATATATATATATATATATATATATATATATATATATATATATATATATATCTTTTTCTTAAAATTACATTGTGATCGTCAGTAAACTACATTCTCAAGAATATAAAGTAAGTTTAATTACTTATGTTGATTAATGTTTACAAATAATTTTTTTTACTCAAAATCAAGAAATTTAGAACTTTAGAACATTTACTAAGATAGTAAATCCGAAAATAGATATAATAAAATTTTACCTATATTATATTGTCCTAAATACTATGCCTAATTAAATAATTTATATATTACGACAAATATTCTATTTAGTTCATTTAGATTTACTGCTATTATAATATTTTTTTGAATAATATTATAAAATATGCTACCATCTGCACGGTTTACAGTGTTGTTATGCGGGTCACGAATATACTCGTGTAGAAATAATACAAGAAATTTGAAATTATGTACATAATTATGTTTTCAGATAAAAATGGAAATGTAAATTAATAAATGAAATATGATTAATTATAGTGTAATTACCTAAAATATTTCTATATTAGTGAAAAATAATGACTAATGACATTATAATAATATTTTCTAACTATTTCTAAAAAAAAACCTATGTTGGAGTAATTTATGTGCCTTAATAAATAATGGTTTGTGGTATTTAAATTTTACATCGGATTACTATATTTGCCATGAGATGGTATAGTAGTTTGTGCAATAAGAGTGGATATGATGTCCATATCGCATGAGGATGAAGTTTGAGCACGACGCCGTAGGCGGAGTGTTCAATCATCCGAAGGCGATATGGACATTCCACTCGAGTTGTACAGCATACTTTTTCTACGACTAACGAAAAGAAGGAAAATGTGAACTATAGAAATTTAAAATTTTATTGAACATTATTAATTAATATCATTTTATGTACTTGTTTTCCTAGGCTTTCTTAATGACATTTGTTATTAAAATAATATTTTATTTTATAAGTATACAATACTTTTACATACTACTTACGATTTTTTATTGCCAAATCTAAAGGATAACCTTGCCTTGGCAATGCGATATTTCATACCGTTCTGATTTCCATTTTTTATACGTTCTTTTTCAATACTTACAATTAATTCATAATATAATTCAGTTAATTGTTATTAAATTATTCAAATCTTTTTTAATACCGAAAATATTTCCATTTAAATGACAACGTTGAAATGTCAAATATGACATTTGTATCGTTCGTCTTCTTAATCTTGTAATAAACGAATAGACAGTTGCCTACGTTACACGACTTCGAGATTTGTGATTCGTGGATTTCATATCCATCCTAGAATGGATATGAAATTGTATCCGTTCAGTTAACTAGTATTGCCTACATATTCATTCTGCAGATTGTGAAGAAATGATAACTTTTTCAAGTGGGAGTAGAAAAGTATATTTTGCTGTTAATTTATTACCAATATACATATTATAAAACCATTTAGCTCCATGCTTATGCATAGATACTTACAACGAAAATTGCATTATTTATAGTAAAAGTTGCTTCGTACATTAAGAAAAAAACTATTCCGATTTTAAACTCGGGTAAGTAAAACCAAAATTTCTCTAATCTACGGAACATAAATTGAACGGTGTTATGCAGAAAGCAACCAACTAGCAATATGCTAATTTTGAAATAATTACATTTTAGTTTCATTATGACATATTCAAATTACTAGTAATTTTTTTCAAATTTACATATTTACGTATAGGTTCGAATAGGCCCATATAGTATTTTTAGCATAATTAATAGGGAAAATAAATACAATTTACCATAAATATTTAGTAATTTTGATGATTGGTTGTGTTTTGCAATATTATGTTAAGAGATTAAAAGGATAAAATTCCAAACCAAGCCACACTTCATTCAAAATCAATCTCCCCATTGCAACCCAACACATCGTCTTCAATTTCTGGACTAAGTACAATGTAAATTAATATAAAACTATAATACATCAGATGGAACCCGGTTCCACAGATCCGCGACCAGACACTAAGGCACGTGGCCAGGGGACCCCAAATATTTCAAATCTTAAATAGCACAAAATTGACCCCTGTGTTGCCAGCAATGAGTGCCTGGTAAACGCCCGCACGGTACAAATATGTCATCATCATTACCGAAATCTGTATACAAAGCAGATTGGCACACCCAGCAATGGGTAATATGCCGTGATGATATATTTATTTGTTTATGCATCAGATGAAATTAGATGAAGCATAGATTGTATGTCAGTTAGTTTTGCAGGAGCTATTGCTTTTGCTTCTGGCCACAATATCCAGAGCCTTTTCTTCCTAATCTAAAGCTTCTTTGAAAAATATTAAATTTGGTTCCGATTGTCTTCAATTTATTTGTCTTTAAGCCCAACTTATTTTCTCATTATTTGTGCAAGACAAATTCTATATAAAAATAAACAAATTTACTAAACAAAACCAATCCACTCGGTTGTATCTTACAAAACGATAAGATAAAAATTTGAAATATTCAGATTAATTCTACTGGCAATAGATGGCATTATATACACCAATAGGTTTAGTTGATTTCTACATAACAAGAAATAGAATTTGTTTACCCGATTTCATCAAAAACGGAAAAAAATATTTGTGAGTTGATAGCTTTCTGCATAACATCGTCCAGTTTTTTTATGTTAACAAGTTATTCACACGTAAGATATTCTGTAGTATTTTAAACGAAAACAAAATTTCTTAAAAGATCATTCTGTTTTATTTGGTACATAAAATATAAGCCGTATATTAAATTCTTTATCTTATATGTCATGTTTTATTAAACATACACCAAATTTTTCGGATTATCCGGACTATCGATCATACGGACCAGACCTGGCCCCATTAAGTTCGGATAAACGGGTTTCTACTTTGTTTATTTTTTCTGAATTTTAATTGGGCATGGTGGAATATACTTTTAAAATAATTACAAATGAAATACCTTTAACACAGTTTCACAAAATATATTTGGGGTAAAATTCTTAGTCATTTCGGTTTTTTAAACAATCTTCAGAAAGTACAAGGAGTGTACAAATTATCTCAGAAGATGGCATAAAAGAGAAATAGAAATTGTTTTTATTTTATTACTAATTATTTATCTATATTTGCCCGTTCTCTCAAAGTTTAAAAATAATTTATTATAATACTTATTGGATTGTTATTTCGATGACGAATGAACATCTTTTAAAAATCATATAAATTAGAAAACTTTCAATGTTCTCATTTCTCAATAACGTTTTCCCCCAACGCCACTGGTCCATCCACTATAAAAATCCGTGATCGTCCAGTTGGCCACATGGCACATATGCGCGTACATTCAGCTTATAAAATATTTGTTATTAATGCGATGGCCGATGGGATATCATTGTGGATCGTTTGTGTCGCCACACCACGTATCTGGGCTGGGATATCCGCATCTGGATCCCGCGGGTGCCGATATACCACCGCTTGCCAGGATATGCTGATGTACGTCAGGATAAAACGATCATATATTACAGTTTCGAGGTGATTGTTGCCGTCGAATATGTCTTGATTTATGGGAAGGTTATCGACAACGCAAAAATTAATGTTACGAGAATTTTGTTCTTTTCATATAGTACTTTAAAGCGAAATTTTCAATTGAAGTGAAAAATTAGTTTACCTGTACAAAATAAAGTATAAATTTTGTTAAATGTAGTAACAAGAATATAAAAAGGTTGCAAATATTATGTTACATATACAATTTTAATTTGCTGTTTTAAAAAGAAACATCTTTATAGACAATGATTGGAAGCCGTACTTATATAATGCGAATGTTCGTAATTTATTTAGTATCGTTTACTTGAAAAACATTGTATTTATAGTCGTCACAACTTGACTTCACTGAGGATGCGGTTTACCGCGTCTCCCCAATTTCTTACTGAAACTAAAATTAGTAAAAAATAAATAATTTTTATTTTGATAAATTTAAACTATGAATATTTACTTATTGTCACTATTAATTTGTATAACATTAATTTTGCCAAATTTAATATCGAATAGATAGAATCATAGTAGATAGCTATATAATTAATAACACCTGTCACCTGTGCTAAATGATATATTGAAAAATTCAAATACGGTACTGTCTCCGAGCCGGTATAAATCTCTATAAATTGTCTCATCAACAAAAACCAGTTCACTATAAGTTGACACTTGAGACAAGCTATAAATAGATATTTAGAGAGCTTTTGATATTTTTCGATTTCGCTAAATACTATTGGTAATTAGGTCTACAAAAAATAAATATATTATTGTCATCTGATGGATGTGCTAATTTGATTTTATTTGTGAACTTCGTTAATGATATAATGATATAGGAGCCAAGGAACATAATTTGATTTAATCCTAAAAAATTTTTTTTGTAACTTATAATAGAATTCGTAACAATAATTAAAGAAATCCGTAACTGTTTACTTAAAATGAAGATACTTTAACATATTGACGTAACACGAAACTATACGTAAATTGAATTTTTAGTTAAAGACTAGCGTAACCTCGGCTTCGCCGAGTTTACCCTAGGGCTCCGCCGATAGTGTTTTATGATAGACTATACGTACATCCAATCTGTCTACGCACAATTTAAAACCAAAATGCTAACGCCAGAAGTCTTGTCAGATACCCAAATTCTCTCAAACGATTTAACTTTATGCATAAAACAAAAGCCAATGAACGTGTCAGAAATTTTGACACATGTATCTAACAGTCCTTAATTAGACCTCTCATTTGATACCAAACACGACATATTTCTAACATCTTTACGCACAAAACAAAAGCCGACTGAGATGTCTAATTGTTAACACTTCCATATCAGCAGACAAAATTTCAGTTGATCCCAATCACGACAGGGTTCAGACAACTCTATGCGAAAAACAAAAGCCAATTGAGTTGATGTCTAAATTTTGGAAGTTCTATAATTTAGCCAGGCAGAAAACTTTTCATTTAATACCGAACAAAATATATTTCTGACAAACAACAAGAAATGTTTTGTCAAGGGCTATCATGGAGAAATGTCAAAAGTACGACAGCTCAGTCGGCTACAGGCTACAATTTTCTTGCAAAAAGTTGTCAATAATATTTCAGAAGTATAATCAAAAAATGCAGTTAAATATAATTTTTCGACATACCTACATACCTACATACCAGGTGGCACTCCAAATCCGTTACATAGGCATTTAACATGGGAAAACAGTTTTACCTTGCGCGTTGCTTTACAAATTATTTTTGAAAAAATACTTCAAATAAAAGTTGTAGATCATGAAATTCTGCATTTGAATCAAGAAAAAAATTAATTGTGCATGCTTTGTAACGGTAGAAATTGCAAATGAAAATATCGAAAATCACGTCAAAAATAGTGATAGCCATAAAATTAAAACAAACAGCATAACAAATGTAATTTTTTAGGTGATTGAAAAAGTCTCAATATTTGACAGTTAAAACATCGATCATTTGTTTGTCTGTTTGTTTTAATTCCATGGCTAGTGCTACTAAACTAAAATTTTCATATTTAATTTCTAGAGTTACTAAACATACGAAATGGATTTTGTTTATTAATATTAAAGTAGAATTTTATGCTCTACAACTTTTATTTGAATAATTTTTTTCTATAATAATTTGGGGGGCAACGCCTTACGGAAAACTGTTTTACCATGTTAAATGCTTATGTATACAAAGTGATTGGTAGGAACTGATAAAAACATATATTGAAATAAACAAATGCTGCGCGTTTTATGCGAGCAAACAGGACAAAATGTCTTAATTACAAGATAAATACAGTGTGTTCAAAAAAATTCGGAATAGGCTGTGTACAAAGACACGTATGTCAATTAATTAAATGTCAATTTGACTTAAAATATTGTCAAAAATGTTTTGCAAAGAAATCAAAGCTTTTCAAATTAGAAAACGGCGAATGTCGATAAACTGTATCCTTTGACAACTTGACTTTTGAATTGAATATTGATCAAACACACGTTTCTCTGTTCTCCGAGTTAGGATTTTTTTTAACACACTGTATGAACGTAATATTAATAACACGTCTATGAGTACACAATACTAAATTTATAAGTAAAAATAAATCAAACAAAACTCAAAAATGTGATATTTTAATTCCAAAGTAAACAATTAGTTACAAACTGAAAAAAAGTAAGTAGTTACATTACATTAATAAAGTTTGGATTGTTATTAAAGAGGAAAATGTAAGACTCATAGGTATACAAGATTACTTTTGTGGTTTATGCTGTATGATTATGGCCCAGTTGCATAAAACATTGTTAACTTTTATCACATTGTTAACTTTGACAAGACTTCTTTTCCATTGTATTTTTGATACGTATCCACGGTTACATTGTGCATATGATCAGCTAACAACGTTTTATGGCCCTATGTAATTTTAAAGATTTTTTATTAATTGGCAATAAAAGAATTTGAAAATAGATACTTCTAAACGTAATATAAGAAAATGAAATGCAGATTAAAATCTGTACCGTTTTAAGATAGATATTGAATTATGGTGCACTCTCCACGCTAGCAATGAGTGCCCATGAGGTGACGCCTGGTAAACGCACGCACGGTACAAATATGTCATCATCATTACCGATATCTGCGTACAAAGCAGACTGGCACACCCAGCAATGGGTAATATGCCGTGATATAATTATTTATTTATTTATTGAATTATGTTTAATCTGAAATAATTTTAAACGTAATGTAAGAAAATGAATTGCAGAAAAGAACAGATTAAAACATACCATCTAAAATTATTGAATTGTCTTGTTCCAAACATTAAGGCATGATTTTCCTGTAGGATTTTTGGTTTATCCAATGAATAACATATCTCTGGCTGGATTCGATGAAGAACAACTAACTAACGCGTATGTCATTCTCAACCTGACATTTTGTTAAATCTATTTACAAAATAAAATATATAAATTAACAATATATATGACTTAAAATCATTACATATACTTCGTTCTACGATGTCTTCCGATGCCATTTCTCCACTGCTCTCTATCTTGCCATATATCTTCATTTAATTCCCTCTCTCTCTTATTCCTTCTTGGACTCCTGCTACCCAACTTCTTCTAGGTCTCTTTTATTTTTGCCGGTAGGTGTCCACTGTAATATTTGTTTAGGAAGCCTCTCATTGCGCATTCGCTGTATGTATGTTTATTTCTAGACCTCAGCTACGGTTATCTTCTATAAATTTTCGTATCATGTATTCACTATCGTTGTAGTCTTGTGCAATAAGTATTTCATCATCTGTAAAGCATAAAGTGTAAATTGTTTGAACTTCCAAGGGTATACCCATATTTTTGCAATTCTTCTTCCACGTTTACAGTGCTTTTTATATATACCTACCTATATTCTTTTCTTCAATTTTACATAGTTAAATATTTTTAGTATTGAAAAGAACAACCGGTACGACATTCATAATTTTTTGTCATTAACATATCAAATATGACAAATGACAATGTATATTTTTAATTTTGTATGTGTACTCTTCGACCGATTCCTGCCCTTGTTATCCTTTTCGTCGTGTTACCTTATTCATTTTCCAAAATTCTATATACAAAATAAAATATATAATACATTAATATAAAGCATGGCTTTAAATCATTTTATATACCTACCTCGTCTAATGCATAATCTTTTCTTCAATTTTACATATTATTTAAGCATTTTTTTTGCATTTAAAAGGATGAAAACCGATAATATGTAAGCGTTGACATTGACATACCATATGACATGAGCCCCACACACTCCGTTATTTGTGTACGGTTTAGGTTTAGAACGTACGGGTAAATCTGTGCGAATAAAGTACGCTGGACCGCCAGCCCAAATACTACCAGTTTCTTTTTGTCAGTTTTGTAAAATCTATTTACAAAATAAAATATAAACATATCTTAGATTAATACACTGACCGGCAGAGAAAACAATCCTTGACATTCTTTCTGTACACTGTACACTTTGTCCTCCCAGTCTTTCTTGTCGTTGATGCTTTTCCTACATTTCTCGTCCATTTCGTCGTTTAATAACCTCGAACATTTACAACAATCTATTTACAAAATAATTTATAAAATAAGAATAAACATATCTTACATTCATAGCGTACCTTACGTCGTTTAATTCCTACATTCTTTTCTTCAATTTTAAACCGATTATTCTCTGTAGTTTAAATTTGTCATTAACATTACAAGTGTGACAAAAGACCGTATTTATCTTTTTAATTTTATACATGTATTCTTCGTTCGATTGTGAAACTCTTCTAGTCTTTATCAACGTTTTCGTAGTTTTTGGTAACTTCTGACATTTCATAAAATCTATTTACAAAATAAAATCTAAATTAACAATAAATATTGCTTAAATTCATTACGTATACCTACCTCGTTTAATTCATATTCTTTTCTTCAATTTTACACAATATATTTATTTATATTTAGCATTGAAAAGGTCGACAACCCATACGACATTAATAATTTGTCATCGTTGACATTGACATCATGCCAAATTATACACATGACAGCATTTTTATCTTCAAAATTTTTACATGTATTCTACGATCCATTGTTTTATTTTACGTTTATTAATTTTTTACTCAAAAACTATGCATCCTACAGAAATTCGTCCCATTAGAAGGGCTCTGAAGCCAATTATTTCCTACAATTTAATACAAATTTCATGAAAATCGGTCGCACCGTTTAAGCTGTAGCCTTGTCTAAAGTTGGGCGATCGTCGTGATTAAAGAATAGAACTATAGATAGTGAATCTAATCGTTTAGTATTATAGACTAGCGAAAACTCGGCGAAGCCGAGTTTTCCCTAGGGCTCCGCCGATAGTGTTTTATGATAGACTATACGTACATCCAATTCGTCTAGGCACACTTTAAATCCAAAATCAGTCTTTTAAAGTATTTCTTTCCCTGCTTCGACGAGTTTTCCCTAGGACCCTGCCGATAGTCTACAGGTAAGTTCTCCCTTCTGTCAAACAAATTAACTTTATGCAGAAAACAATAGCCAATCAACCTGTCAGAAATTTTTGAGTAATAAATTTTTGGTTGTCTCGATGAAACAATTAACTTGGATGTGTTTTTTTTTAAACTAAAATAATTTTAAACGTAAAGTAAGAAAATGAATTGCAAATAAACAATAAATACTGTACCATTTTATGATTTAGAATTCTCGTGTTCAAAACCTTTAATAATATGATTATCCTATTTGATTTTTTAATATCTCCAAATTTCTTTCTACAATATTTTTATAATACTGAAAAAGATTGGAATTAATTACAAAACAATTACATTGACAAATTCATACCATATATTTGTATTTCGAAATGAAAAGAAAACTTCCATCTGCCAAAAGTTTTATTTTTATTTTTTCCTCTAAATACGTATTAGATATTGTACATTTACTCTTTGTCGATTGTGATGTTCATTATGTCTTTCTCAGCCTGACATTTTTTTAACTCTACTTACAAAATAAAATATATAAATTAACAATAAACATGGCTTAAATTCATTACATATACCTATATATACAATCGGTTTATAATATTGTACGATGTCTTTCGATGCCATTTCTCCACTGCTCTTTATCTTACCACAGGTCTTCAAGTAATCCTCTCTCTCTTATTCCTTCTTGAACTCCTGCTACCCAACTTCTTCTAGGTCTCCCTCTTTACTTTTTGCCGATAAGTGTCCACTGTAGTATTTGTTTTGGAAGCCTCTCATTACATATTCGCTGTACATGACCGTACCATCTTATTTGATTTGTTTTTATATCATCGGTTATAGAAACTTGAATGTCCATGATATCTCTTATTCTTTCGTCTCGTATCTTTTCTCTTCTTGACTTTCTTACTGCCCTCCAATAATCCATTTCCCTAGCTAGAAGCATTCCTCCAGCCTTTTTCTTTAAGGGCCACACTTCGCTGCTGTAGGTAACTCTGCTTTTTTATAATGGTGTTATTAATTTTTATCCCAAGTATTTATATTCTGTAGTCGTTAATCTTTTGTCCTGTGTTTATCATGAAATCTCGTTGGGTTCCATTTAAGCACACATGTTTTGTTTGATGCATGTTTACTTCTAGACCCCAGCTACGGTATTCTTCTATATTTTTTGTGTCGTGTATTCACTATCGTAGTAGTCTTGTACAATAAGTATTTGATCATCTGCAAACATAAGGTGTAAATTGTTTGATCTTCCAAAGGTATATCCATATTTTTGCACTTTTCCTTTCACGATTACAGTACTTTTTTACATATAGGTACATACCTTGTTTAATTCTTATATTCTTCTCTTTAATTTTACATATTATTTAAATAATTTTAGCATTGAAAAGGACAACCGATACGACATGCATAGTTTTTTGGTCATTAACATATCAAATGTAACAGATGGCAATGTTTATCTTTTTAATTTCATTTCATGCTGTTCGTCGTGTTCCCGTAGACATTTTCTAAAATTAAAATTAAATAAAATATATAAATTAATAATAAATATGGCTTAAAATCAGTACCTATACCTACCTCTTTTCTTCAATTTTATATATTATTTAAGCATTTTTATTACTTTAAAAAGGATAAAAACCGATAGTTTGTCATCATTGACATTGACATGCCAAATGACATGACCGCGTTTATCTTCTTAAAATTTTCAAGGAAAACTGTGATCGTTACTGTGACCTATTGTTTCTGTACTAATTTTCAACCTTTAATAATTTTTTTACACAAAAACTATGCATCCTACAGGAATTTGACTCATTAGAAGGGCATTGAAGCCAATCATTTCCTACAACTTGGTACAAATTTCACGAAAATCGGTCGCACCGTTTAAGCTGTAGCCTTGTCTAAAGTTTCGGTGATCGTCTTGATTAATTCAAACAACTATATATGACTCTAACCTTTTAGTATTATAGATAGTTTTAAACAATATTATACAATTTTGTATGAATAAAATTTAAACTGTTCCACACATTTTGGAATATATCGCCAATATGACTTATTATACATCAAAACGGACTGCTTTTTACCTATCTATGACTTGAAACGATTATCATATTTTTTAAATCACGCATTTGTGACTTAAAAAGCCGTTTTACATCTATAATACTAAACGATTAGATTCACTATCTATAGTTCTATTCTTTAATCACGACGATCGCCCAACTTTAGACAAGGCTACAGCTTAAACGGTGCGACCGATTTTCATGAAATTTGTATTAAATTGTAGGAAATAATTGGCTTCAGAGCCCTTCTAATGGGACGAATTTCTGTAGGATGCATAGTTTTTGAGTAAAAAATTAATAAACGTAAAATAAAACAATGGATCGTAGAATACATGTAAAAATTTTGAAGATAAAAATGCTGTCATGTGTATAATTTGGCATGATGTCAATGTCAACGATGACAAATTATTAATGTCGTATGGGTTGTCGACCTTTTCAATGCTAAATATAAATAAATATATTGTGTAAAATTGAAGAAAAGAATATGAATTAAACGAGGTAGGTATACGTAATGAATTTAAGCAATATTTATTGTTAATTTAGATTTTATTTTGTAAATAGATTTTATGAAATGTCAGAAGTTACCAAAAACTACGAAAACGTTGATAAAGACTAGAAGAGTTTCACAATCGAACGAAGAATACATGTATAAAATTAAAAAGATAAATACGGTCTTTTGTCACACTTGTAATGTTAATGACAAATTTAAACTACAGAGAATAATCGGTTTAAAATTGAAGAAAAGAATGTAGGAATTAAACGACGTAAGGTACGCTATGAATGTAAGATATGTTTATTCTTATTTTATAAATTATTTTGTAAATAGATTGTTGTAAATGTTCGAGGTTATTAAACGACGAAATGGACGAGAAATGTAGGAAAAGCATCAACGACAAGAAAGACTGGGAGGACAAAGTGTACAGTGTACAGAAAGAATGTCAAGGATTGTTTTCTCTGCCGGTCAGTGTATTAATCTAAGATATGTTTATATTTTATTTTGTAAATAGATTTTACAAAACTGACAAAAAGAAACTGGTAGTATTTGGGCTGGCGGTCCAGCGTACTTTATTCGCACAGATTTACCCGTACGTTCTAAACCTAAACCGTACACAAATAACGGAGTGTGTGGGGCTCATGTCATATGGTATGTCAATGTCAACGCTTACATATTATCGGTTTTCATCCTTTTAAATGCAAAAAAAATGCTTAAATAATATGTAAAATTGAAGAAAAGATTATGCATTAGACGAGGTAGGTATATAAAATGATTTAAAGCCATGCTTTATATTAATGTATTATATATTTTATTTTGTATATAGAATTTTGGAAAATGAATAAGGTAACACGACGAAAAGGATAACAAGGGCAGGAATCGGTCGAAGAGTACACATACAAAATTAAAAATATACATTGTCATTTGTCATATTTGATATGTTAATGACAAAAAATTATGAATGTCGTACCGGTTGTTCTTTTCAATACTAAAAATATTTAACTATGTAAAATTGAAGAAAAGAATATAGGTAGGTATATATAAAAAGCACTGTAAACGTGGAAGAAGAATTGCAAAAATATGGGTATACCCTTGGAAGTTCAAACAATTTACACTTTATGCTTTACAGATGATGAAATACTTATTGCACAAGACTACAACGATAGTGAATACATGATACGAAAATTTATAGAAGATAACCGTAGCTGAGGTCTAGAAATAAACATACATACAGCGAATGCGCAATGAGAGGCTTCCTAAACAAATATTACAGTGGACACCTACCGGCAAAAATAAAAGAGACCTAGAAGAAGTTGGGTAGCAGGAGTCCAAGAAGGAATAAGAGAGAGAGGGAATTAAATGAAGATATATGGCAAGATAGAGAGCAGTGGAGAAATGGCATCGGAAGACATCGTAGAACGAAGTATATGTAATGATTTTAAGTCATATATATTGTTAATTTATATATTTTATTTTGTAAATAGATTTAACAAAATGTCAGGTTGAGAATGACATACGCGTTAGTTAGTTGTTCTTCATCGAATCCAGCCAGAGATATGTTATTCATTGGATAAACCAAAAATCCTACAGGAAAATCATGCCTTAATGTTTGGAACAAGACAATTCAATAATTTTAGATGGTATGTTTTAATCTGTTCTTTTCTGCAATTCATTTTCTTACATTACGTTTAAAATTATTTCAGATTAAACATAATTCAATAAATAAATAAATAATTATATCACGGCATATTACCCATTGCTGGGTGTGCCAGTCTGCTTTGTACGCAGATATCGGTAATGATGATGACATATTTGTACCGTGCGTGCGTTTACCAGGCGTCACCTCATGGGCACTCATTGCTAGCGTGGAGAGTGCACCATAATTCAATATCTATCTTAAAACGGTACAGATTTTAATCTGCATTTCATTTTCTTATATTACGTTTAGAAGTATCTATTTTCAAATTCTTTTATTGCCAATTAATAAAAAATCTTTAAAATTACATAGGGCCATAAAACGTTGTTAGCTGATCATATGCACAATGTAACCGTGGATACGTATCAAAAATACAATGGAAAAGAAGTCTTGTCAAAGTTAACAATGTGATAAAAGTTAACAATGTTTTATGCAACTGGGCCATAATCATACAGCATAAACCACAAAAGTAATCTTGTATACCTATGAGTCTTACATTTTCCTCTTTAATAACAATCCAAACTTTATTAATGTAATGTAACTACTTACTTTTTTTCAGTTTGTAACTAATTGTTTACTTTGGAATTAAAATATCACATTTTTGAGTTTTGTTTGATTTATTTTTACTTATAAATTTAGTATTGTGTACTCATAGACGTGTTATTAATATTACGTTCATACAGTGTGTTAAAAAAAATCCTAACTCGGAGAACAGAGAAACGTGTGTTTGATCAATATTCAATTCAAAAGTCAAGTTGTCAAAGGATACAATTTATCGACATTCGCCGTTTTCTAATTTGAAAAGCTTTGATTTCTTTGCAAAACATTTTTGACAATATTTTAAGTCAAATTGACATTTAATTAATTGACATACGTGTCTTTGTACACAGCCTATTCCGAATTTTTTTGAACACACTGTATTTATCTTGTAATTAAGACATTTTGTCCTGTTTGCTCGCATAAAACGCGCAGCATTTGTTTATTTCAATATATGTTTTTATCAGTTCCTACCAATCACTTTGTATACATAAGCATTTAACATGGTAAAACAGTTTTCCGTAAGGCGTTGCCCCCCAAATTATTATAGAAAAAAATTATTCAAATAAAAGTTGTAGAGCATAAAATTCTACTTTAATATTAATAAACAAAATCCATTTCGTATGTTTAGTAACTCTAGAAATTAAATATGAAAATTTTAGTTTAGTAGCACTAGCCATGGAATTAAAACAAACAGACAAACAAATGATCGATGTTTTAACTGTCAAATATTGAGACTTTTTCAATCACCTAAAAAATTACATTTGTTATGCTGTTTGTTTTAATTTTATGGCTATCACTATTTTTGACGTGATTTTCGATATTTTCATTTGCAATTTCTACCGTTACAAAGCATGCACAATTAATTTTTTTCTTGATTCAAATGCAGAATTTCATGATCTACAACTTTTATTTGAAGTATTTTTTCAAAAATAATTTGTAAAGCAACGCGCAAGGTAAAACTGTTTTCCCATGTTAAATGCCTATGTAACGGATTTGGAGTGCCACCTGGTATGTAGGTATGTAGGTATGTCGAAAAATTATATTTAACTGCATTTTTTGATTATACTTCTGAAATATTATTGACAACTTTTTGCAAGAAAATTGTAGCCTGTAGCCGACTGAGCTGTCGTACTTTTGACATTTCTCCATGATAGCCCTTGACAAAACATTTCTTGTTGTTTGTCAGAAATATATTTTGTTCGGTATTAAATGAAAAGTTTTCTGCCTGGCTAAATTATAGAACTTCCAAAATTTAGACATCAACTCAATTGGCTTTTGTTTTTCGCATAGAGTTGTCTGAACCCTGTCGTGATTGGGATCAACTGAAATTTTGTCTGCTGATATGGAAGTGTTAACAATTAGACATCTCAGTCGGCTTTTGTTTTGTGCGTAAAGATGTTAGAAATATGTCGTGTTTGGTATCAAATGAGAGGTCTAATTAAGGACTGTTAGATACATGTGTCAAAATTTCTGACACGTTCATTGGCTTTTGTTTTATGCATAAAGTTAAATCGTTTGAGAGAATTTGGGTATCTGACAAGACTTCTGGCGTTAGCATTTTGGTTTTAAATTGTGCGTAGACAGATTGGATGTACGTATAGTCTATCATAAAACACTATCGGCGGAGCCCTAGGGTAAACTCGGCGAAGCCGAGGTTACGCTAGTGTAATATACTAAATAGAGATAAAAAATAATAATAAATTAATTTTATTGTTAAAACAATGTAATTTTGTTATAAAATACGTAATTAATATGAAATGAATGAAGTCAGATATAGGTAAATATTTATTAAAATAATAATAATAATAAAAGAACATAAAAAATTATATCTGATGATAATAATAATAATAATAATAATAATAATAATAATAATAATAATAATAATAATAATAATAATAATAATAATAATAATAATAATAAATAATAATAAGCAGAGAGGTACAAAAATAAATAATTTTTATTTAAAATAATCAAATACAATAAATTTCATGTATTTAAAATGGATTCAATATGAAACATAACTTTTTAGACTGTCTTCTTAAAAATTTTCACGCATACTCAATTCAAATAATTAGCCTGTATTCTCTGATTTTGTACATTTGACATCAGTACAGAGAACTTTGATCTATTGTTTTAATGTAAGAATTTTGACCAGTTAATAATTTTTTCCACAAAAACTATGCACAGTAAAAATAAGAGACATATCAAAGGCCCTAAGTTGATTTATTCTCTACTATTTAAAGCAAATTCCATCCAAATCGCTAAAACCGTTTCAGTTGTAGCTTTGTCTAAAAATTTCCCGATCGTCGTGATGAATTTTGGGGGGCTTGACCTTTTAGTATTATAGATTAACAATCATTTTTAACAATATAACAATAACACAAATCTTTATGTTATTTTCATATTATTTATCACTATTAGGTAACATCGTCTTTTATTCTAAATTTATAGACTACTGCCGGAATTCTATTGGTACTTTACGTACTATCGAATGTACTGAGTTAACGATGACATTTCGCTTGGTAAAAGCCTTCAACGGTATAATACAGACACCTACATATATCGTCATTACCGAAAATTGCTAATAAGAAGAAGCAAACTGGCACACCCAGAAATGATTAACAGTTGTTACGATATATTTATTTACTTGAAACCTGAAAATCTTTGTTGTACATTTGTTCCATACCTATTTTTTTCTGTTTTTTTTTCTGTTGTAGGTAAACAAATGCGCTATTACGTTTTAGATCAAAACATTAAAATATTTTAGAAAACATATCTTACTATAACCACTAGAACGACAAAATGTCTATAATATTAATAATTAAAATTACTTATTATTTCTGTCATACACGTATTAATTAAATAAAATGAAATAAAAGCGGGTGGGCCAACTGACATGGGACGGGACTCGTACATATTTGCACCGTAGAGGGCGTGCATCTGGTTTATCTAGGAATTCAAAAAGTGGAATTCGAAGCTGTCTATTGAAACCACAACCGATTTTATAACGCAGTCAGTCACGCGCCCTGTATGAAATTACATATTTAACATTTTTAAGACGATACTAATTACATATATTAAAAAAATAATACGAGTACGAGTTCCTATATTAATTATAAATTCTAAAGACTGGTTTAGGTTTACGTGACGATTAATTTAATCTGTAAATTAATACATATTTGCAAATATTAAAGGTGAATTCAAATAAAAATTAGAATTATGTTTGTAACGGGTGTTTAAATTTGAGGTTGTTCTTTGAATTACCCTCCATTTTTTTCTCGTAGGTATCTGTCGTGTGACAGTTGATATTTGAGAAGTAAAAGCATTACATTGATTAGTTATGGAACGCTATACGGTGCAACAGCGCGTATTTATAATAAAAACGTATTACGAATATAGGGATAGTATAGATGTTTTCAGAGTTTCAGCAACATTTTCACTACTGTAGCAATGTTTTCTGGAGAACGACCACTACGATGGTAAACACGCTGTCTTGCATCTTGTAGGTACTGTACCAATTTCAATAAATTTCATTAGTAACTTCGCAATAGCTGTTTTGGATGGAGTATTATTTCTTCCAAATTCCCCATACTACGCTTTCTCTATACGTTTTTATTATAAACACGCGTTGTAGCACCGTATAGCGTTCCATAACTAAACATGGTAATGTTCTAATGCTTTTATTTCACAAATATCAACTGTCATAAGACATATATCTACTAAAAAAAAAAAAAAAAATGCGAAAAATTCAAGAAGCAACTTCAAATTTAAACACCTTTCTGATTTGTTTCAATTTCCAAGACAATGAATTATTGTCAAAGTTTCTTGTTTAATATCATTAGAAAGTTAAATACATTGAAATTTTAGTTTAGCTTAGCGTCATAATGTCATAAACATAACCAACAGGAAATGACCTGAAATGTATTAAATAGTTATAGTTTACATCCTTGTCATAGGTAATTTTCACTTTTCATTGGTATGTTAAAAGTTACCTACATACGTACATACTTATTTAAAAATATCAAAATAAGTTGTTAAATAAAAAAGGAAAATCAACTGAATTAAAGTGGTCGAAAGAATTGTAGGTCTTACTGTTCCAATTTTTATTAATAAGCACTATGCGTACATGGACGTTTCGGGCATTAATTAGCCCATAATCAGCTATAAAATTTTTATACAATGTTACAATCAAAAATAAAATATAAAATACCAACATTAACTCCACTTTTTCACTATACACACAACTTAAAGATAAAATAGAAACAAATTCTGAAAAAGATTTAGTTTACCAAATAACCTGTAAAACTTGTCGCAAATTGTACATCGGTGAGACTTCTCAGCCCCTAAAAAAGAGGATGTACCAACATCAATATCACTCAAGTAGAAATAACCCAGATCACAGTGCATTATGCAAACACGTATGCCAAAATGGCCACCAAATTGATTTCGAAAATCCAAAAATTCTAGGAAAATCTAAGTTTAAAAACACAAGATTCTTATATGAAACTTGCCACATACAACTAAATAAAAACAACGTTTTATATTTCCAAACAGATTATTATTATAATGTACAACATCTAAAAAAAATTTCATTAACTTTCGGTAATATTCCTTTATTGTGTACTTTACATTTATTTTTATGATTTCTTAATCGAGGTGAAGTTAGCGACGCGTCGCTCAGCGACGGGCGCGTATAGGTCTACCGTTCAACCAAGTATTGCGCAATAGAATTCTTCATTTCTAAGGGTGATATGTAGCGGAATAAACTAATATGCAATGATTATGCGATGTAGGGGTAATTACCAGTGCCCCTAGATATTAATTAAAATATAAGTAAAGATGAGACCACTAAATATTATATCTAAATAGACAATTTATTCTAATAGTTAAATACTGCACCCCTACGGGATGGCCAGCTACATGGCTATATGGGGGTGATTGGTAGGGTCCTTGTGTATGAAATAAAATAGAATTTGAGGTGGTACAACGCCGTATTTTTTTTAAGTAATTTTAAAAGTATCGTTTATTGATGAATATTCCGCTTATGTTTAAGGGTAAACTACAAACCCCCTACGTGATGGCCAGCTACATGGCTATATGGGGGTGATTAGTAGGGTCCTTGTGTATGAAATAAAATAGAATTTGAGGTGGTACAACGCCGTATTTTTTTTTTAAGTAATTTTAAAAGTATCGTTTATTGATGAATATTCCGCTTATGTTTAAGGGTAAACTACAAACCCCCTACGTGATGTACAGCTACATGGCTATATGGGGGTGATTAGTAGGGTCCTTGTGTATGAAATAAAATAGAATTTGAGGTGGTACAACGCCGTATTTTTTTTTTAAGTAATTTTAAAAGTATCGTTTATTGATGAATATTCCGCTTATGTTTAAAGGTAAACTACAAACCCCCTACGGGATGGCCAGCTACGGCGTTGTACCACCTCAAATTCTATTTTATTTCATACACAAGGACCCTACTAATCACCCCCATGTAGCCATGTAGCTGGCCATCCCGTAGGGGGTTTGTAGTTTACCCTTAAACATAAGCGGAATATTCATCAACAAACGATACTTTTAAAATTACTTAAAAAAAAAATACGGCGTTGTACCACCTTAAATTCTATTTTATTTCATACACAAGGACCCTACCAATCACCCCCATATAGCCATGTAGCTGGCCATCCCGTAGGGGGTTTGTAGTTTACCCTTAAACATAAGCGGAATATTCATCAACAAACGATACTTTTAAAATTACTTAAAAAAAAAATACGGCGTTGTACCACCTTAAATTCTATTTTATTTCATACACAAGGACCCTACCAATCACCCCCATATAGCCATGTAGCTGGCCATCCCGTAGGGGGTTTGTAGTTTACCCTTAAACATAAGCGGAATATTCATCAACAAACGATACTTTTAAAATTACTTAAAAAAAAAATACGGCGTTGTACC
This sequence comes from Harpalus rubripes, assembly GCA_963082715.1. NCBI lineage: Eukaryota > Metazoa > Arthropoda > Insecta > Coleoptera > Carabidae > Harpalus > Harpalus rubripes. The sequence continues at coordinate 44,012,276 of OY720451.1, read as the reverse complement.
ACCTTAAATTCTATTTTATTTCATACACAAGGACCCTACTAATCACCCCCATATAGCCATGTAGCTGGCCATCCCGTAGGGGGTTTGTAGTTTACCCTTAAACATAAGCGGAATATTCATCAATAAACGATACTTTTAAAATTACTTAAAAAAAAAATACGGCGTTGTACCACCTCAAATTCTATTTTATTTCATACACAAGGACCCTACTAATCACCCCCATATAGCCATGTAGCTGGCCATCCCGTAGGGGGTTTGTAATTTACCCTTAAACATAACCGGAATATTCATCAATAAACGATACTTTTAAAATTACTTTAAAAAAAATACGGCGTTGTACCACCTCAAATTCTATTTTATTTCATACACAAGGACCCTACCAATCACCCCCATGTAGCCATGTAGCTGGCCATCCCGTAGGGGGTTTGTAGTTTACCCTTAAACATAAGCGGAATATTCATCAATAAACGATACTTTTAAAATTACTTAAAAAAAAAATACGGCGTTGTACCACCTCAAATTCTATTTTATTTCATACACAAGGACCCTACTAATCACCCCCATATAGCCATGTAGCTGGCCATCCCGTAGGGGGTTTGTAATTTACCCTTAAACATAACCGGAATATTCATCAATAAACGATACTTTTAAAATTACTTTAAAAAAAATACGGCGTTGTACCACCTCAAATTCTATTTTATTTCATACACAAGGACCCTACTAATCACCCCCATATAGCCATGTAGCTGGCCATCCCGTAGGGGGTTTGTAGTTTACCCTTAAACATAAGCGGAATATTCATCAATAAACGATACTTTTAAAATTACTTAAAAAAAAAATACGGCGTTGTACCACCTCAAATTCTATTTTATTTCATACACAAGGACCCTACTAATCACCCCCATGTAGCCATGTAGCTGGCCATCCCGTAGGGGGTTTGTAGTTTACCCTTAAACATAAGCGGAATATTCATCAACAAACGATACTTTTAAAATTACTTAAAAAAAAAATACGGCGTTGTACCACCTTAAATTCTATTTTATTTCATACACAAGGACCCTACCAATCACCCCCATATAGCCATGTAGCTGGCCATCCCGTAGGGGGTTTGTAGTCTACCCTTAAACATAAGCGGAATATTCATCAACAAACGATACTTTTAAAATTACTTAAAAAAAAAATACGGCGTTGTACCACCTTAAATTCTATTTTATTTCATACACAAGGACCCTACCAATCACCCCCATATAGCCATGTAGCTGGCCATCCCGTAGGGGGTTTGTAGTTTACCCTTAAACATAAGCGGAATATTCATCAACAAACGATACTTTTAAAATTACTTAAAAAAAAAATACGGCGTTGTACCACCTTAAATTCTATTTTATTTCATACACAAGGACCCTACTAATCACCCCCATATAGCCATGTAGCTGGCCATCCCGTAGGGGGTTTGTAGTTTACCCTTAAACATAAGCGGAATATTCATCAATAAACGATACTTTTAAAATTACTTAAAAAAAAAATACGGCGTTGTACCACCTCAAATTCTATTTTATTTCATACACAAGGACCCTACTAATCACCCCCATGTAGCCATGTAGCTGGCCATCCCGTAGGGGGTTTGTAGTTTACCCTTAAACATAAGCGGAATATTCATCAACAAACGATACTTTTAAAATTACTTAAAAAAAAAATACGGCGTTGTACCACCTTAAATTCTATTTTATTTCATACACAAGGACCCTACTAATCACCCCCATGTAGCCATGTAGCTGGCCATCCCGTAGGGGGTTTGTAGTTTACCCTTAAACATAAGCGGAATATTCATCAACAAACGATACTTTTAAAATTACTTAAAAAAAAAATACGGCGTTGTACCACCTTAAATTCTATTTTATTTCATACACAAGGACCCTACCAATCACCCCCATATAGCCATGTAGCTGGCCATCCCGTAGGGGGTTTGTAGTTTACCCTTAAACATAAGCGGAATATTCATCAACAAACGATACTTTTAAAATTACTTAAAAAAAAAATACGGCGTTGTACCACCTTAAATTCTATTTTATTTCATACACAAGGACCCTACTAATCACCCCCATATAGCCATGTAGCTGGCCATCCCGTAGGGGGTTTGTAGTTTACCCTTAAACATAAGCGGAATATTCATCAATAAACGATACTTTTAAAATTACTTAAAAAAAAAATACGGCGTTGTACCACCTCAAATTCTATTTTATTTCATACACAAGGACCCTACTAATCACCCCCATATAGCCATGTAGCTGGCCATCCCGTAGGGGGTTTGTAATTTACCCTTAAACATAACCGGAATATTCATCAATAAACGATACTTTTAAAATTACTTTAAAAAAAATACGGCGTTGTACCACCTCAAATTCTATTTTATTTCATACACAAGGACCCTACCAATCACCCCCATGTAGCCATGTAGCTGGCCATCCCGTAGGGGGTTTGTAGTTTACCCTTAAACATAAGCGGAATATTCATCAATAAACGATACTTTTAAAATTATTTAAAAAAAAAAATACGGCGTTGTACCACCTCAAATTCTATTTTATTTCATACACAAGGACCCTACCAATCACCCCCATGTAGCCATGTAGCTGGCCATCCCGTAGGGGGTTTGTAGTTTACCCTTAAACATAAGCGGAATATTCATCAATAAACGATACTTTTAAAATTATTTAAAAAAAAAATACGGCGTTGTACCACCTCAAATTCTATTTTATTTCATACACAAGGACCCTACCAATCACCCCCATGTAGCCATGTAGCTGGCCATCCCGTAGGGGGTTTGTAGTTTACCCTTAAACATAAGCGGAATATTCATCAATAAACGATACTTTTAAAATTATTTTTAAAAAAAAATACGGCGTTGTACCACCTCAAATTCTATTTTATTTCATACACAAGGACCCTACTAATCACCCCCATATAGCCATGTAGCTGGCCATCCCGTAGGGGGTTTGTAATTTACCCTTAAACATAACCGGAATATTCATCAATAAACGATACTTTTAAAATTACTTTAAAAAAAATACGGCGTTGTACCACCTCAAATTCTATTTTATTTCATACACAAGGACCCTACCAATCACCCCCATGTAGCCATGTAGCTGGCCATCCCGTAGGGGGTTTGTAGTTTACCCTTAAACATAAGCGGAATATTCATCAATAAACGATACTTTTAAAATTATTTAAAAAAAAAAATACGGCGTTGTACCACCTCAAATTCTATTTTATTTCATACACAAGGACCCTACCAATCACCTTCATGTAGCCATGTAGCTGGCCATCCCGTAGGGGGTTTGTAGTTTACCCTTAAACATAAGCGGAATATTCATCAATAAACGATACTTTTAAAATTATTTAAAAAAAAAATACGGCGTTGTACCACCTCAAATTCTATTTTATTTCATACACAAGGACCCTACCAATCACCCCCATGTAGCCATGTAGCTGGCCATCCCGTAGGGGGTTTGTAGTTTACCCTTAAACATAAGCGGAATATTCATCAATAAACGATACTTTTAAAATTATTTAAAAAAAAAAATACGGCGTTGTACCACCTCAAATTCTATTTTATTTCATACACAAGGACCCTACTAATCACCCCCCATTTAGCCATGTAGCTGGCCATCCCGTAGGGGTGCAGTATTTAACTATTAGAATAAATTGTCTATTTAGATATAATATTTAGTGGTCTCATCTTTACTTATATTTTAATTAATATCTAGGGGCACTGGTAATTACCCCTACATCGCATAATCATTGCATATTAGTTTATTCCGCTACATATCACCCTTAGAAATGAAGAATTCTATTGCGCAATACTTGGTTGAACGGTAGACCTATACGCGCCCGTCGCTGAGCGACGCGTCGCTAACTTCACCTCGATGATTTCTTACACCTTCATTTTCAATTTGGGGCTATTATACATGTGTTTGTTTTTTAAACATGCCTCGCGCAAACAACCTTGCTACTCCCTACTTTTTGTAATTTCACTTTTAACACTTTTTCGGCAGAGCTTCTCCTGTCGCCATGGAGAATGCTACATTTCTTAATTCTTTCCTGCTACGTTTATCAGAAGATCCTGGATTTGAACTAAAATTTAAATTGTAACTCTATATTTTTTTTAATGTAAAACCAAATAAGCTGTTCATTGGTTTATACAAATTTTTCTTCATTTTTTTTTTGTGAGTTGAAAACTTTGTATATTTAAAATTTTATTTTTGATTGTAACATTGTATAAAATTTTTTATAGCTGATGATGGGCTAATTAATGGCTGAAACGTACATTTACGCATAGTGCTTATTAATAAATATTGGAACAGTAAGACCTACAATTCTTTCGACGATAAATCCCAAGGAGGTTCCCAAAGAATATTCCAAGTTGAATTAAAGTGGGAAAATAATTACAAACCTAACCTTTTAAAAATTTGATGCATTTAACAAAATAAAACTTCGAACCTGTTAGGTATTGCAAACATACGTATCGTAAAGGGAATTTACTTTTGTTAAAAGCTATTAAATGTGGTAACCTATATTTCATTTTTATTTATGAATACATAGATACACTTTAAATATGTATACCGGGTATAACACGAAAAGCGGACCATAGCTGTTTATCATGGGATAACGGTTTTTTCATCCCCAACAGTGGCCTATTAATTTTAGACAGTAATGCTTCAAATAACTGTTGTAATTTAATAATCACATTTTATTTTGCTCGTTTCGGAACCGAGAAAATTGAATTTAAAATTCAATCATTTTTCCTGTCTGAAACGCAGCTGGCACATTTTGACATTTTGTCTGTTAGAAACGTTCTGTTTGAGTCATCATTGTTGAAAATGGAGTATCATTATTGAATTTGATGCAGAATTTAATTCTCTACAACATTTATTGAGGGAAAACTGATTTCCCATCTTAAACGCCTACATGGTCCACTTTTCGTGTTACAAGTTTGGAAAATTAGTCATTTATATTAAAACTAGACCTTACATCTCTATGATAGACTATCAAAGTTTAAAAGAGATATTAGTTTTGAAAATATACGAACGAATTTTTAATGTAGTTAATATCTACGTCACAGAATTGCTATCTTCACCGTTCTTATTCACCCTTCCATTCTATTTTAAATGTTTACTATATTTTCAAACCTTCTGCCTTTGCCTTTTTCTTTAAACTGAATTATCAGAATTGAACAAGGAAAGCAAACCAAATAACACTTCATTGAGATTAATTATGATGCCACTACAAGCAGCAACCACGTGCGTCTGTATGGAAACCATGCATGCCAGTGGCAATCAAACTTGGACAATAATATACGTACTTTTTCTTACTTATTATTTATATTAAATTGCTTATTATCCAAGTTTATGTCCAATTATTGACCAAAACAGTTATTGAAACATATTTACATATTTCTTTCTACAAATCTACTAATAGTAGGCATTTTAGTGTTTGTTTTAATAATGTTAAAAATCTCATCTTATGACACCAGTGTTAAAAATTGACAAACCATTGTTACCTTTAACACTAGTGTTAAAAGTAAATTAGTTATACTTGTCCAGCAATCATTTGAACAAATGACTTTTAAATCCTCCGTATTGTTGTTACTGTGAAAATTTTTGCGTTTTACCCAAATATAGTTTCTTTTCAGTGTACATGATGTATGTATAAAAATTGAAAATTGCTTAAAACTGTTTAAATAGGCAAAACTATACCGACGGCCCGTAGTTTCACGGTAAAATTCTTATTTAAAATGTTATGTTTGCTTTAACAATGAACGTTCATTACTGAACTGAGCACCTGGTAATGCCAAAATGTAAATGTAAGCACTTTTTGGCATTACTTATTGTTCAATAATGAGCGTTCATTCTTAAAGCAAAGTATAACATCTTTGATAAGAATTTTACTATGCTACTACGGTCCGTCAGTAAACTTTTACCTAAATAGTTTCAAGCAATTTTCAATTTTCATAGACATATACTCGTAATATACATTGAAAAGAAACTAAATTTGCGTGAAACGAAATTTTTTTTGCAGTGCAACGATTAGTATTAATACGGAGAATTTAAAAGTCATGTGTTCAAATGATTGCTAGAGGAGCTATACCTTGGTATCTAATGACATGTGGAATAACGAATCGACATGTTTGACACATGTCAAAAAATTATTAGAAATACAAATTTAAATAAAATTAAAAAATAGTGTTTGCAGAAAAAATAGTGGATGATATACATAGATACGCGTTAAAAGTGATTTTATTTTGTTCCTTCTTTTGTAAATAAAAGGTTACTTTTAACATTTATGTCATAAATAACTACCTATTATAAAATAAGTGTTAATTGATCAATTTAGATGAAGTTTCATAAGAAAATAATAAAAAATAATGGCAAACTTGTATTTGCTGGTCCATGATTAGTTTCAAATATTTTTAAAAAAATTATATATAAAATTAGTATGAGTGCAATACATTTATTTTCTTTACTTATTAATTATTTGTTAAAGGTATAAGGAAGAAATGAAACAAATTTCAAAATTACTATTAGGAAATAAATATTGTAGATGTAAATTAATTTTTGCTCATTTACGCACTATTTTATTCTGCATATTTTTTTGAAATTGAAGATTTGTTTTAACAAAATTGTGTTTTTTGAATTTATTATTTCACCTAAGCTAGGTATTTTGTTTTTGAGAAAGTGGAGTTGAAGGTGAGTTAGCGCTGATAAACACGATAATAAATATTTGTCCTTTGCAAATGATTCCACCGCCAAGTTGAATAGCAGAGACACGCGCGTCTTTTGTTTCACTTAGAAACGAGCGTTATCGTGTTGTCTTGTCCCAGGCGGCTGTGGAATCGTGCAAAGCAGTGCAATGCCGACTTGGATGCTGGGCTGGAACGTTGTGCGATACACTTGTTATACATCGCGAATATTAAGCGTGTTTTTATTTACTCACGACACTGTGCCTGATATGCTCTTTTGTATTCCATGAAGCACTGGATGTTAGACTAACGTTGTTGTTTTGTTTATTTATTGGAAATTCAGCCACGTGGTGCTCAAATGTATTCTTGTTTCTTTGATCTTGAATTTTTTATGCGATATTTTTTGAATATCTTTGACGACTTGAATTGCAATTAGAGTTTTTATATTCTACGCATTTTCTGAATTCTTGCATCTTAATCAGATGGCATTTCTATACTTTTTCGTTTTGTAGAGGACAAGACGAAAATATTTAAATTTATTTTCATTTGACACAAGTTTTCTTTGAGAAGTATATTTATATTCCCTTTAATGTAAAACTTTATTTTTAGACTTTGCACATATAAAATGATATTTCAGAAAGGAAAAGAAAGTTACTCAGCACACATAAAAATGAGGTACAGTGGCTCTATCTTGGCAGAATAAAAATCATTATTAGCAAGGTAACTTGTCCAACATGGGGATCTCGGAGATACAAAATCGTTTATTAGACAAACGTCCCATTAGGAGGACATTGTAGCGGTGTTTTGTTTATCTCGAAAAAAATCATGGGTCACTAGATATAGGCGAAAATAAGTTTTTTTATTTTTACAAATAACAAGTATGAAATAACACTACGAGCCCAATCTCATATTAGTTGGGCCGGTTTACATTTTCAACAAATTATAATTATACACACATGGTTAGAAAATTCTACAAACTTCTTTCAACTACTTTTAATACAGAATTAAAACTTAAAAAAAAAATTGTGGGTCGAATGACTGGTGATAATAGTTCGACAGGTATTTTAAGGGTCATCTTCTAGTCCAGATTTAGCTTCTACTGAGGCCCTTTACGTTTGACACAAAAAATAAAATTAAAGCTGGTATTACTAATAAAGGCGATGTAACCCAATATTAAATGGCGGAATACTTTAAAAACAAATTTCTAAGTTTAAAATGTTTATTTTAAACTAGTCGAAAGAAATTTGTCACCATTTGCGAGGTCATATCTTTAAATAGCAAACTGACATGTCAAATAATTTCATTTCAAATAAATTATATATTTAAATTAGATGGATAATTTGTATCTAATTTATTAATTGTCTACCCCGTTCGGCAAGAATTACAAGTAAATATGCGGCAATTGAAGGATGAAAGTGATCCGCTTTCGTTGCCTGAAAAGAAAATATATTTCGTCGAATATTTCGTATATGCCATAACACGACAGACTACAATTGACCTAATTTTTGAAGTAACACCATTCCTAAGGATTAGGAAACATCCTGATCGAGGTCCTGATGGTATTCCATATCAATTGAAGATATGTATTATAAAATATAAAACGAAGTAAACAAAAAACATATTTCAAACATACTTTCACATTCTCCCTGCAATTTTTTTTTGTTGTTCTTTTCGGCATATACAACATTGTAAATTTGAATTAAATATTGAAACAACTCTACTTGTCAAATCACACTTGTCACTAGTAGGTTTTGTAAGATTTGTGCTTGTCACAAATCTTAAAGAACTTCTACCACCCTTACAATACCAATGCGAACATTAATAGTTTCTGTAAATAGATATTTATTAGTTAAAAATATTTTTAAGTCACTTTGAATATTATACTATAACAAACGTAACATTATTAACCTAAATTAAATTTAAAAATCATTATGTTAAATATGAAATATTTTAATTTTAATATTCAAATAGTTGTAACACTGCAATTTTAAATATTGGCAGCTGTACTGCACACAACTTCATGTTGTATGATAACAAGATTGTAAATTGTTACAGCTCGTCTAACAATGAGACACGTGAATATGAAATTTGAACAATATTGTTATCAATTCTGTTAAGTAACAATTTCATGTTTAATAACAATGTACATCTGAATAAGTCCGATAGACTTGCACTTCTTTAGGGCACTTTTTAAGGTCTTTCGAATCATTACTAGATTCGATTTATAATGCCAAAGTTACAATTTTTATGCAGATGCCATAGTGGAAAGTTATATAATTGAAAAGAGGATTTTTTTCACCTTTCCAAAGACAATTTATTTGTGTTTATTGGTTTGAAACAGCAAAAATGCATCAATATTATTAAATTTATAGGTTAAAAGCAATGGTTGTGCCAAAGAAACAAATAAAAAGCGATTATAAATTATAATTGAAGCGGTGAGATGTACAAAGAAAAGGTTCCGTTAATGGTAGTTTTAGAGAAATAAATAAAAACTAATTTGGTTATATGCATTTGCCATGTAGGAATATTTTTCTTTCAGAAGTCACTTAACGCGGCTTTGAGAGTAATGTAAAAGAGCTATCTCAGTTTGAAATGCCCAATATGTGGAATCTTTTTCTTGTACATCTCACTGCTTCAATTTGTTTATTTTCATTGCTAATTCGGCAGTACGGCAGTGTGGTTAGAGTGTCAGCTTTGTAATCGGTATGTCCGAGCAGGCTACACAGCAGCGATATGTTGGAAGGATGAAAGGAGGGGTGAACGATCAGCAACAAAAAAATTTATCACACTGCGGCTCAGTGCGCCCGGCACCCTTACACCGAAAGATACAAAAGGGGTTACAGATTATGTATGTATGTAAATCAGTGCAATTAATTTTAATATTTTTGGATGTCACAGGTCACAGAAGTCAACGATCTTTTCAAAATAAAATTAGCTAAGTAAGTAAAAATATGAATGAAAATCAATAAAGTAAACTTAAAAACAAACATATGATGATGTCATTTGTGTCATTGTTACAACTAAATAATCTTTTTCAATAGGGTAACTTGCCACTATGGTGTCCATATAAAAAGTGTATAGCTGGCGCGCGTTAAGGGTCTCGACTCCGTGTAGCTCAACTTGAATCTGCTTCTCTGTTCGAGAAGTGTAGTGCGGTACGGAGATCTTAAGGCAGGCCCATTTGTAATTGAACACTTGTATCGTGTGGGGGACACTAAAGAAACGCGCTGGTATATAGAACATTACGTCGAAGTGTGGTGGGGTGGATATTTATAAATAAGTAGGGTGAAATAAATGCATTGCTGTCGGATATCGGATTCAGAATTACTCCTCAGTTGAGTTTGATGTTATTAGAAATATGTAGGTACTTAATTTCATTAAAGACAAATATCAGTATGAATAAAGCGAGTACAATCCATCTTTTTTTACAAAATTTTAACATGTTTTGCTTAAAACATTTAAAAGTAATAGCGTAAGATCTGAGCTTCTATTAATAATAAAGAAATAAAATCTGACATGTTTATTCAGAAATTAGAATGTAAAACATGAATAAATATTCCTTTGTTATTGTTTAGTTTAATTGTAATATCTTTTGTTAGCAGAACTGAAAAAAAAGTACTATATCTACCGGATCAGGGTATGCTCAAATGTAACATCGATTACAATGAAGACTTGGCTTTTGGAAAAACTTATGGAACAACATTTATTTAATAAAATTCTATATGGATTTCATGTATTTTTCAAATTTGAATACACGTACAGCGTGTTTCCCTTAAAACAACCAGTGGTTTTTTAGGCAAACTAATGACTTTAGAGAAAAATGTTTATGCAAAAAATGATGCTTATTTGAAAAACGAAACCAACAAAACAAAAAAAAAATCTGTGAAACAGACAGAATTGCAGTCGAATACTTGGCGCATACGCTTTGAATTTCTGAAATGGTCTATTTTGCGGCTGTTATGGTAACATCCACCAAATTGGATGAAACCTAAAATCACTTTGACACTTGAGACTTGACATAACGGATAATATGACAATAACAGTTTCTAAATTATGATAGCAATAAGTTTTTTGACTTCTTTTTGAAAATAAATATTGTAAAATAGTTATTTTAATAATAAATTTTACTTGTTTTCAATGATGTTTTATAAACATATTTGTTTTGTTTATCAAATGTCAATCCCATCAAAACCGCCTTTCTATTTCAATAAATTAAAATATTTAAATACATTCAAATTTCTATTTTTTTTACGGTTGAACAAAACATAATTGTGTACACCTTGTCCGCGATATCCTTTAGCCGCTAAAGGATGTCGCGAACAAGGTATATACATTATTTTGTGCGAAATCAGCCTTGACATACAAATAACTATTGTAGCACAAAAATAAATGTTTTCATATCATATAGTGGTATACCTACTACTCCTAGTAAAAAATACATAGAAAAGATCCTTATAGAAACAATATTATATTCTTCACTATTTGTAATATAAGTAGGTATTTAAAAACCGATATTTTAAGATATGTTTTACAAACTGCACCTTTTTCTTCGATACTTTGTTAAACTTTGTCTTCTTTGTTTTCTGGAAGCAGATAATCGTAACCTAGTTTTTTTTTTGTCATGGCGCCTATCTCGAATATTGGGATTCATTATTGCAAATTGCAACAATAATAATGTTGTAGGACTACAGAAGTACCTCATAGGCGTAACTAGGGGGGGTCCAGGGGGGGCTCGGCCCTCCCCAGGATGGCCATGGCCCCCCCTAGGAAAAAATACATAGTATTGTACTATTTTACATTTTAATTATTGATATAATTTTGTGAATGCTGTGGTGTAAATTGATTAATCATAAGGAATTTAAGTAATAATTTAGTAATTTTTCGATTTGAAAAATTCTGATTAAGCAATAATTATTCGAGAAATTATGCTCTTTTTTAACAACAAAATAAGCGTTTTATTCTTTACATCCTAACCACATTATTTTTAAATTCACTGTATTTAATCACTAGCTAAAGTAACCAGCGATGTCTGGGAGTTTTCACGTAGAAAATTTCAGAACAATCCGCATTGTAGGTACTTAAATATTCCGGAGAGTTCGAAAAGTTTCGTAAATGTTCCAAAATATTCTAAAATGTTCATTTAAATTTAATAAGGTTGTTGCTCGGGTTTTTCATAAAGTTCCAGAGAGTACTAGAATGTTTCAGAAAGTCCAGAATTTCGAGAGAATTCTGGATTTTTCATAAAATTCCAGAACGTTTTAGAATTTCCTTTTTCATAAAGTTCTTTAACGTTCTAGAATTTTTCTGAAAATTTCAAAAAGTTCTATCTGTTTGTGTCGCTAATTAAAACTAAACTGAGTTCAGCCGCTCTTTATATACCTACTTTTTTTAAATTGACAAAAATTTATAGAATATTATAGAATTTTCCGAAATATTCTAAAATTTAATGGGATATTCAATGATATTTTAGAATATAGAACAATGATTTTCAAAACACATTTTTTAATGCGAACGACAAAATGGGATTTCCTATTTACTTTACATTTCGAATCCAAAGGGCCTGGCCCCCCCTAGAAATATTTTCTAGTTACGCCCATGAAGTACCTACATACGAGTATAAATAGCCAAGATTTTACTATAAAAGATTCCCCGCACTCCGCACTAGCATAGTCTTGGTTTAGAACATCATCCCCACTTCTATGCCTCTCTACCCGTACTCCACCGCACCCGGACTATGATAACTGAATTTAGCTTCCACAAAATTCCCTAAAAGCGTTTTAGAAATTTGTAAATTACTGGCGTAATTTTAAACATAGAACTAAATTTCAAAAACGAGCTTATAGAGGAAAAGTGATACTATGCTTCTCGTTTGCTATATTTTCTAATAATTACTTATTTCATTAGATATATTATGTTAAATTTTGCTAAAATTGTGTACTTTTGAATTTTTTTAATATTGCTTGTAAACATTTTTACAAAAATTTAACAAGTGTAAAGCTTAGATTTATTCTTTAAGAAAACGTTTTGCTTAATTTAATTTTTTCAGGATTAATATGTAAGTCGTAAAATAGAAACTGCGGCAACTCTAATCACGCAACATTTTGTTAAGGAGACGGGACCCTTAAGATGAGGTTGACTTTGTATGTGCAGAACCTAAAATTCCTACTTGGACGGGTCGAAATGTAATAGTAGGGAGTTAGGTGTATTGGCGTTTACCCGAATGTTTGCAATAATTGTAACTTACTTATTATTTGGTAATTATTTAATGCTAATATTTCAACGAAGAAAACACTCCATCAACTTCTAAAATTGGTATAAAGGAGAAGGGAATTCATTCACAACCCAAAGAAATTGTGGATGTGTTCAGATTGGCTATGATGATAATTCGAAATCGAATAATGATAAAAAAAAATTGTGGATTGTATTTCGAAAGAGCTTAAAAAGTTTCATAAAGAAAGTGTAAATCAAAATTCAGTATTTTTTCATATTTGAAAGTTATTCGTAAAAATAAATACTTACAAAATTTATTTTTTCGACTCATGAATTTTTTCGGGATATACTGCTAAAATGCCCTTGTCATGTGGTAACTTTTATCTAATTTTATCGACTTCGTATCTCTTCTAGTGCTCTAGATCCCCATGTTGGACATTTTATTTCTTTATTACAAACCCAGTTATCTATAAATATATTTTATTTTCCTTTTACGCTATGAAAGTTCCATATTTGGATTATGCACTTAAAAGGTAATAAAAAATTTACAGTTCCCGCGACACTGCCTTGTGAATGAGGGTAAGAGAGACGCCGACAGAGTGAGGCAGAGCTCACTTTGATCTAATCGCAACGGAGTGCACTCTGCCTCGCTGCGCGACAACTTGTTCCATGTGTAATCAGCTTATTATTTCTCTCTCTGTACTCTCCCTGTTTTTGCCATAGAGATAAAGTTTTCAAACTCTAATAACCTAATGCTAATACAACGTTCTACGAAATGACAGTGCATTTCATGTACATGCATTCTGTATTATTTATTATCATTAGTAATGGCAAAGTAAAGTTTTGTTTCACTTTAATCCCTACACATTTCATTATTTTGTTATTAAAACGTATTATAATGTCCTATGTAACTTCAGAGAAGTTAAGTGCTGTTAATGTACAACAAATATAGCGATATGAAATATTGTGACACATTGTAGTTACTAAACTTTTTCAGCATTTCTGTTTTTTACGGATAAATGTATTATGTAGAAAGTTTACTCTTAACCTAACGCATCTAACGTAGGTGTACATATAATCATGGAAATCTCAGTTTATATTTCAAAGGTACTTAATTATAAATGAGAATTAGAAGGAATCACAAGAAATGTTTTAGAACAAAATTAATTTTTTTGCCGATTGACACAAAATGAGGTTTTTTACAGCCCAGACTGTAAAATGTCACTTTTTCTGCTTATTGTTGCTATATATGTACAAAGCAATCGCGCAACAAATACATAACAACCGTTCAACATACGCATAGCAACATAATTTTATAGCGATAACTTTCAAAATAGGTATTAAAAATAATCACTAAATTAATAATAATTCTAAAATCGGCAAAAAATAATGTGTTTCAGCACGACACCAAGCACAGATTTACAACTTCGGCAGCATTCACTGCCGAGGAAGATCTGCTGTAAATCTGGTATTTTAGTGCCTAATTAAACAAATAACTATTCATTGTAGTGCGTAGTCAGTCAAAATTTGATTTTTTTCAGTCAATTATAATATATTTTTAGAATATTGTAAAATAGTATTATTTTACATCATTATTCAGATATAAAACAAGGAATGAATATACTAATATTTTTTTTTTCTTACAGGTAAAATCCTATTCTATGTATCTACATTCTACAAGTAACAAAAATGTATGTATGTTTTAAATAACATGGAATCATATTTAATATTAACTTTTTACTATGATCTCAAGATTGATTGTTTCTTTTCATTGCTTTTGTTATTTTTTATTTTTATTGCATTTTTATTATATGCTTGCTTAGGTATTCATTATTGTTTTCGATGCATACTTTCAACACGAAAATAAATATGAAATAGACACAAAATACACAGGTTTCTCAAAAGCTATAAGTTATATAAATTACGACATATTGGCTTCTCAAATATTTTTTATTCATCTTAATATAGTCCAGCTAGGGTCTTAATTTTTTCGTAAATATGTCAAGGAATTATATTATAAAATTGACATATTTAAAAATGAATATCAATGTCGAAGTTGGAAATAGGAAAACTAATCAAAATTTAGGTTTGAATATTGTAAAATTTCAAATGAAGAATTACTGTTAATAACGGATATTGAAAGTTGTGTTAGCAACAGTTGCTAGTTATGGAAGTGATCATCGATGAAGAATATAACAAATTTTATAGGTCAGGTAGAGCGATGCGCCGGTAGAAATATATTTTTAATCGCAATATGTGATAATTCTGACACTGCAGCAGCTCAGAATGAAGAAAAAGAAGAAAAATTTAAGAAAAATGTTTATGAATTAATTATTATAATTATTATTTACTTAAAAAATTTGTATGAAAAGGTTATAAGTTTTCTACAACTTGGAAAGTCTACATCCCATAAGTTGCAATACAAAAAAGTTACTCATTTTTCAATTCATGATGTATTAGATTAGAATTCAATTGTTATTGATAACATCTATTTTTTGAATTTTTTTTTTTCAAGTACATATTTCCTGCGAGGTGTGAGAGTTTCGATAAGAGACTAAATCATTTACACTATTTCCAGGATATCAGATGTTGCCCAATATATTATTAATTTCATCAATATTCAGAAACATGAATAAATAATTAAATTATTACTTATTAAAGATATTTTTAACTGCGTAATTTATTTATCTGCCTGATCTAATTTAATTGCCGGAAATTTAATCGCTGTATATTATACAATATTACATTGTTAATATATAATTAAATATGCTTTTAAAGTAGAAGTAAGTCACAAATATATTTATTTCCCACGCAAAAACAGAATCGTAGGCGTTAAAATATAAAAAAGGGAATTCCAAATATTTTAACGATATAAACAGCGTTTATCGCCGCATAAAGAAGAATATAAATTAATTAGAATTTAAAATGTAAAACCATTACGGATGTTCTTTTGACCTTCATTTTATCATGTTATATTAATTTCGATGACAATGAGGCATACCGGGAAAACTTTTAATGTTTTAATTAAGTAATAGGAAAAATAATTAACAAACAACATTAGACATAATTAATTGATTTTTCGATGTTTCATTGCAAGTGTCTATGTAGACATATTTTTAATTACGTTCGACCAATAATAAGTTATTTTTATAAGAGGGGAATAAATTTGTTATTATCTCACGATTCACACTGTTCTACCGGGCCCCTTCGTAGTTTTTCCAAGTTATCATTGAAAAGTGTTTTAACATTTAAATCAAATAACTTTTGTCGTGTACTGTAATCAATCGGATTCTGTTTATAATCGTCAAGCTTTGGATGCATTCAGCTGAATTTAAATTTTCTGTATATTCCTCTGAATATATCTTGAATAAATAAAATCATCATTAAAAAAATGTTTTGAATGTAAATTATGCAGATAATTTATTGGATAAGTTATGTCTCTGTGATCCTATCATTAGTTTTTTGAAGAATTTTGATTACAACTTTGAGTGATTGATTACAATAAAGAAAACTTGATTGCATTATACGAATGATAATGACTAATACCAAATACAGAGCCTCTTCTTATATTTGCCAACATGAACCAGTATGCGATTGCAAGATAGGCAAGGTTAGGATTTATTAGTAGGTACTATTGTATAGTATACAACAGTACGTTTAACCTAAAAAAACAACTTAAAACCACATTCACAGCTCGAAATTTGTAGCACTAAAATTTAAAGAAATTAATTGGACCGTTCACAGCTCGAAATTTGTGCCGTAGTGCCGTCTTACAAAAAAATAAACGTTTCTGAAAATTAATCACTTGTTTGTCAGTGCACTCGTTAAAGAGTCTTAAAACCACGTCAATATAATAGCAACCCTTCCCTGCCGATTTCTACCCGTTATTATGTAAATTGTATAAAATTAAAATTGCAAGTTATTTTATTTTTTGGTTTGGTTAAAGTTATATTTATATCATAGACACATCTATTTTGAATATATATATAATAAATATATATATTTAGTCCTTTGCACTACTTTCATTATGACTTTATAAAAAAAGTGTTGTACGCTACGTAAAAAAAATAAAATATCTTCCTGAATCAGGAATGTGTTTTATTTATTTCCTAATACTCAACATTTCACGAATGAAAAAGTAACAAAAGCTGTCTTTAAAAAAGTGTTCGGAAATTATAATAAACAAATAATTTTTATTATCAAGTTCCATATTTTGTTTGTACTTTATTAAAAAATGCAGATTTGAAGAAATAAAAGAAACTTTTTCAAAATCAAACTAAAACAATGAAAACCTTTCAAATCACTCAAACGTCAACTTAATACAAAATGAGTTCATTCAAATTAAATATATTTCACACAATTAGTAGAACGCACCCTAAATTTGTTGGAAAATTTTGGAGCTTGCAAACTTTTCTACAAATTATAATTCGTGCATTATAATGACAGATCATTCCAAGACAAGCGCAATACAACATGACGTTATAACTTAGAAGGTAGCTGACAATTTACACAGGTGTTTGACAGGTGTTTCAGTTTCAGAGTGGCTCAATACAGACTCGTATTTGAATATCAATTTTTTCTTACACCTATGTCATTATTATTGTCTTTGTATTGTAATTATTATTATTAATGCTATCATGACACCAGAGCAATTCAAATAATAACAGAAGAGTAATAGCAAAGCGAAATTTAAATTAGCAGTTTGTATTTTACGTTGCTGTCAAATACTTGTCCAACATCTGTTAAAATAAAACTGTCGGTTGCCCTATGGCGCCATATTGAATTACTTATTTCGATTATCTGATCCCGCAGCTTCTATAACAATATTAAATACTGTTGAAACATTGGAATTGTATTCGATTATACTGTTTTAAATGGTTTCTTGCTATTGATTCTAATAACTAGTGATCACACATCAGTGCTTACTGTATGAAACATAAACTCACTCGAGCAGCTTGATAACGTTTTATTCAATTATTAAAACAATAAAAATTTAGTTAATTGTAAGTAACCTGATAATTGTGGTTATATTTTATTTTAACAAATAGTTTCATGATCATGGTAACCGATGGCGCTGGACAGTTGTCGTTCCTGACTTTCATATAAAACTTTTTGGGTATGAAAATGTTGAATACTTGCCTTCAATGAAAGTTGTGGTAGTGGTATATGTATACCTATAATAAAATATAAAATATACTGCTACAATAACATAACAAAATAGTATTGTGTAGTGATTGAGTCTATATTTTAAGTTTACTATCCTCTCTTTCCGTAAAAGTCCCATCCAAATTAATTTCACAGTTTTTGATTTATAATGGAACAAACTCACAAATAGACAGACAAAAATTAGGTTTGTTCGCACAACAGTCACAGACCATTTTGAGCATGCGCATCTGTTTAAAAGTGTTCGCAGAAGAGAAATTTTAAATTTACGTTTAAAATCATTTGTTTGTTCAAATAAATATTTTAATCCCTATTATTATTTATTATGAATTCTTTCAAACCACTATATATCTGACATATACTTATGTAGATTCTCAGGTATATAAATTTAAGGAAACCAGAAATAAACGCAGGAAATAAATTTGAAAGAATAAAGTAGGGTTATAATTTCATTCCTTGACAATGACAAATGAAGGCAACAAAAATCAACATAAGATAATAAACTTTCCAGGTGGTAGTAATGACAGTTACCTTTCTTTCTGTTCGCAGAACACAAAAACTCCAATCAGTTTGAACCCAGTTTTAAACTACGCACGCGTACTTTTAAGCAAATTAGTAATTAGTTACATATTTTGTTGTGCGAACAAACCTATAAACGAATTGTTTTGGTTTCTAGTCGTAACATACTCGTATGTAGGTGTCTCAATTAGAACTTTAGGATGTGTTCTTTAAATATAACGTTATTTAAGAAAAAATATTTCGTTATATAATTTAGATATTACGATCACAAGTGGAAAATGATATGACATACATGGCCGCCTCGTCTAATCTTGCGCTATGTCGTTCGTTTGACGAAATTTTCCATTACACTGGCACATAAAGTTGGCTTTATTTCTTCAATGACACGTTGAATGTTTGATTTGAGGTTATTAATTGTTGCTATTTTATTGGCGTCTTGGCGTACACTTTTCCCTTTAAATAACCCTAAAAAAAACGTCAAATATATTAAATCACATGACCTAGCAGACCAATTTATGTCACCATTTTTCGAGATAAGACGACCACGAAATTTGGTACACAATAGAGTTGTTGTTTCACATGCTATGGCATGATACCCCGTCATGTTGAAACCAAATGTCGTTCAAGTTCAAATCATCTATTTGGTTGAAAAAAATTGTTAAATATCTCACGATGGTGATAGCGTTCAATTGTAAACACTTTCACCATTTACTAGAACATTTATTATATTATTTATTTCTTTTGTGGTGAAAAATATATAGTAAAGTAATTGGGCAAGCGGAAAGTCTTGATATTCCCCATTTGTAGACCAGTTTGTTTCTCTGTAAATTCGCTCCACCACAATGACACCGAGTTTCTGTTATGTTGGGTTATTCAGCTTATGTGGCGTCTGTTGTGGGCAGCGCTGCCAAATCCCGGCCTCTTCTCTTCCGGCTCGCCTCCGGTTCCACTCCGGGCCATCTGCGAACAGATTCCGAGTTGCACAAATTAAAATTAGACCCTACTTGTGAGAATGAGAACCAACCGAGCGGTCTAACGTTTGCTAATACCAACACCACGACCTGTTTTTATTGCTTTGCGGGAAAAACTTTGCCTCTGTTTGCGCCAATTTATGAGGTATTAAATACCGGAAGGTGAAATAATGGAGTTGAGTGGTTGGAATAGTTGGAATTTGTTGTAAGTTGGGGGCGTTTTTCATTTATTTTAGTGGAGTGTGTGCTGTGTGGTTACCATATAGAACTTTTTCTAAACAAAAGAATGCCAAATGGGAGTTGTAATTAGTTAAAATTTAGTTTTTGTTTGAGCATTTGAAATACAAAAACATTTTATGTTACTTCATATGAATACAAAGCTAATAATTTTCATTGCCTCATTTTATATTGTTCATGATGTACTTATTGTAATCATATTGGGAGAATATTTTTAAAATTACTGTAATATTTTATTCACGTTTTTTCAATTAAAATAGAAAAAGTATAGTTTTTTGCGATTTTCTAGAAAATGAGATGTTTCTGATCACTTTTTAGCTTGGAAATTCTTTCTTTATTGAGCTATTTTGAAAAATTGTATATAAGGTATCGGAAAGTTACAACTGATCGCCACGGAAACATTGAAGGAAATGTTTCCATGGCGATCAGTTCTTCATTTATTTATATCTTATTACCTCGCAATAAACATTACAATAATGCATAGCTATACATTTTTATTTATTCGTTTTTTAGAACCGCGAAAAAATATTGTACCCAACATGTCCTGAAATTGTCTTTACTAGGCACACAAGCTTCCAACGCTCACCTACGGCTCGGCGCTCGCAATGGAATATGCTTGCTGCCCCAGTAAAGTATAACTTTCAGGTCTTGTTACTTAAATTACTATTACTTTTTACCTAAAATGTAATCAATTAGAAAGTGCTATCTTTATAAAAATACTGATTGCGTTTTGCACAAATTTCTAAAATGATATTTTTAAATTTCCTTTTTTAAGAAAATGTTTCAATAGTTTATTCCAGTAATCATTATAAATAATACAAAATCGACTTGTGAATTATTTCTGTATGTTTTTAAGGCTGACTTGAACGGCGCATTCTTATTTATGCAAAGTTGATTTAATATTCTTCGAGGACTCTCTTGAAATCTCCAGTTGGTTTGGTAATATGTGTAAAAGTTCATTTTATATTAAATATGCGAAAGAACTGGAAATAAGATATTCTACGATTGCCGAAGTCGTACAAAATGGAACAAACGGTTTTGGTTATAATAAAAACATAGTATTTTTATTAAACTCTTCTAATCGCGATATTTATAATTATTTTATATTGCTTCCTAGAAACTACCTTGTTATATACGAACGTGTTTGAAACCGTCAGACGAATACTGACGGCTATGCTAATAAACTTTGAACTCAATTTTTTTTCATCTAATGACTACATGATCTCGTTTGTGTATAGTCTGAACAGTTAGGTTAGATAATGCACGTAGATACTGTTTCACGAGATATGTTCAAAAAGTATCAGAGTTTTGGCCAGGAAATTGCATTTACCAATTCCCTAATTCCCTTCATAGTTGTTTTCTTGGGACTGCACATAATTAATTTTTCCGCATGTCTCGTTGGAACTGGCGAACATCCGAGTCGTCGCATTTTGCAAAATGTTTTCTCGTTTCTCGTGATTCAAATCAGTATCCTTTCCATTTTCAACTTGTGGAACAGCCAAAAATGACAAAAGTCGAGAGAATAGGGAGCCTGAGGTACCGCAGAAGTGTTGGATGAGCTGGTGTGTTGCCAAGTTCAAGTTGTCGTGATGCAGCTGCTGTAAGTATATCTTGCGCCGCATGCCATCATGAAGGCGTTGGAGGGTTTACAGGTAGCAATCATTGACCTCTATATACAAAATGGACCTGCGACTCTTATCTCGTAACAACGCCACTCCAATGTTACGGTGGGTCAGCTATCTTTTTCTAACAATGAGAAGTACGCATGCGTCAGCTAGTACCAGTTCGACGAATTAACGATGAACATAAAGAAGAAATTACATCTTGTTAAGAAGCTTTGCGTTACCTTGGCGTGGCTTTATTTATCATTTTCATTTGTGCCTCGTGCTTGGTGGAACTCCTTATCCTTTTATAAAATATAAAAAGTTATTTATTTATTCCGTGTTCAGGTATGCGTCATGTACTTACATCAAATACGGTAGAATTTTATGTACAAACTTCCAATGCGATAAGGATCATAGTCTCAATGTTATTTAGCTTTGAAATATAGTCAAACAACAGAACATTAATGCTATAAATTTGTTTTTATAATTTCCCAACAACTGCAAAATAATGCCAAAGATTTTATGACCTTGAGCCCTTAGAGAAACCAGTTTTTTAAAAAAACCATATTGTAAATTTTCAACAGATGTGCTTCTTATTTCACCTAAATAATTCATTTGAAATTGAAAATAATTATTATTTTATTATACAAAACGCAAGGATTATTAAAAATGTAACCCCATAATATAGCCAATTGCGCATACGTTTCGTTTTATTTTTTCAATTTTCACCAATGATTTATTTAAAAGTTTAACCTTAAGTTAACTGTCCGGATGGGTATGACCAGAGTGTCCCTAAAACTGAAGGGGAATGGAAAGAGGACAAAGCAATGGATATTTCCAAGAATTTCATTTAAACCTATTTACATATATATTCTACTCTAATCTTTACATTTTGAATCTCTCAGATCTATAATAACTAAGAATGAATATTTCTCACTTTCTATATTTTGTTACAATTCGTAAAATATTTTACTTAATATTTATATTGTATTATTATGCCTTCACATCGAAACACGCATAAAATAACATGAAAATAATGAATAATTATTTTCAAATAATGTAATATCAACTTCATTGTTGTTCTATATTTTTTAATCTCTAGATTTTACTATTTACCTAGTTATGTACCTGATTGAAATAAAAATATATTCTATGTAAGAATAAATTAAGAAAAAAAACACTAGATATATATGTTACATTTTCATATTAATTATTTTAAGTGATCGACGATCGACGACAGTCATAGAATACTTTTAAAATTAATATCTCAAACATTTTTTGTAATTTTTTAATCGCGATTGTACGGTTTTTCTTAGGTACCTATTCATGAATTATTACATACAATTATAATAAACCAGAGTCTTGTCTTGACTCGAGACAAGACGAGATTGATTTCAAGTCTCGTCTCGACAAGACCAAGACAAGACCAATGAAGTCGAGACTAAGTCAAGTTCAAGACAAGACCGACCTCAAGTCTTGTCTCGTCACGTCTTGTGGCAACACTAATATTTCAATTAATTTAATTCAGATAATGTTATTAGAATTTAGTGAAATGTTAGAAATTGTTTTTCAGTTTTACTCTCATGATAAATTGTAATCAAATCTGCTTGATCCGACTATACACGAAAGTTAGAGAGAGATAGATAACCCACCAATCATGCGGGTGGTATTCTCAGTGAATACACGCAAGTTATTCAAGCGGCCTGTCCATTTTGTATATAGAGGTCAATGACTACAATTTAAATAGTTTTGGTCTTGTGATAGATGCTCTCGATGCAGCACCCTACGTAAATCAAGGAAACGGCCAACAACATTTTGACAGGCGGCGAAAAAGTTTGTAGCATTCTACAATGTACAAATTTGCTGAATTTATCGAATTTTATCCACTTGAGTATCGTTATGCTTGACGCAAAATTGTGTGCAAAGAAATAAAAATCCGAAGAGCGCTGAATATACATACTTCCTCACGACAGCCAGAGTTTGAAGCTCTCGGCGTGCGAAAAAAGTCACTTATATGCACGAAGGTAACCTCCATCTCCATCGTATGTAGTACTTTCTTCTGTAATCTGATTTAAATAATTTCTTAATTTAATAGTGGAAATGTTTAATTAATATTTGTTTTGAGAATACTGCGAAACAAAAATTAGCATTATTTTGTATGTATGTACATTCATTTCATATAATTTACTGCTAATATTTGATTCCGGAAATTAATCAGAAATTCGTTGTAATTAGCTAGTAGTTTCAGGAGTCTCTATAAATGCGTGAACGTATCTAGTTCATGTACTTAATAATATTAGTTTGAAAGTACATATTATAACAAACCTTTTATATGTGTATTTTTCATTTTATTACAGTAATATTTAGATTTCAATTTTACAAATCGTTTGTTTTTCCTCTGTTTCCGTTTTTATATCTCTTGAATAATGGGCTATAACATTATTTTTTTTATCTGATGATGTATTAAAATGTAAGTGGGTCAGTGAAAACGCAGTATGAAAATTTGTAGCAGTAATTGTCATTATTTTGCAAATTAAATGGCATCATTTGTCTTAGGACAAATCTTTTCAACAGTTTTATTACACATGTGAATTGGAGTATATTTCTGTTAAAATGCTTTAAATAAATATTAGAAATAATAAATATTATTTTGACCCTTCTTATGAAACATATGGAAATAACAGTCCAAATATGTCATCATCATTACCGAAATCTGTATACAAAGCAGATTGGCACACCCAGGAATGGGTAATATGCCATGATGATATATTTATTATTTATTTATTATGATAGAGATAATAGTGATGTTATTAGATTTTTAGTGAGGAATATAAAAAAATGTACCAACAGAAGTAATAATGATTTCAAAATAAAAATTAATTTTTGTACAGTCTATATACAAAATAGCCATTTGCGCTCTTTTTTGTTAACGCAAAATGTCACTTTACCGCTCATGCGCGACAAAGTAGAAAAACGCTCGCTGCCCAAATTTCTAACTATACAATGTTGAGAAATGTCATTTGTCTACATTATTAATGGAAACGTTTAGTCAGGAACTAATGGCACTGTAGTTACATATTTACCTCCGTCACAAGTCAATCTGATATATAACTGTTCTGTCGGTATGTTACATAACCAAACAAAATGCGGCATGCTGTCATAATAAAATAGGGTATTTATTTACAAAACGAAAGTATAAAATGCTTAGATTACATTTGCAATAACTCAAGAAAAATAACGATAAATTAAAATTAAATATAAAATAAATTGTGTAAACAGTTGTGCTGCCACCTGCAAAAGTTGGCGTGAACACTAGTATAATGTACTTGAAACAAATAAATTATACAAAAAAAAAAACTTTTTGTTATGGTGGAGGATCTCATTGTGGCGACTGTGGAAAAAATCTCTTTCATCGCAAATGGACATTGTCCATTTCTCAATCGACAATATCCCATTTTGCGCTGTTAATACACAAATAGCTATTTTAGATAGTCAACGCAGTATTCGACCTGTTTGTATCACTCACAATTTTTGTCCGGCACTAACAGTTTGTTATGGAGTAATTGTATATTACATTAATATTCGCAAAAGTCTCTTATATCAGGTACAGTTCTTCTTATATTAAATTCGTATGATTGTTATGAAATATTATATTTATACATATATGTATATACGGGTATATTATTATAACAAAGTAATATTTCACAATTATTTTGTGGCTAATAATTATCAATAATTATCTTATATTGTTTTATTTTTATTACCTTAAATAAGATACTAATTTACATGTATGCATATTATTCACCTTGACACAACGGCATCTTTTATTAATTAAATTTATTTTCAACGTATTACCAGTTTTTCATTACATAATCTTATAATAATCACGGTCCCTGTTTGTGTATATATAATAAACTGCACCTAAGTTGAAAGTCGACGAGACTAGTACTCACGTTTTCTCACTTGTGAAGCGAGTACGCTTGCATTAAGCCAGACAACTGACATGTTTTACTAATTAATGTTTAACCTGAGTTAAAATAAAAACAAAAGTAAAATCCCTGTTATGAAACGATTAACTTTTTTTTGTAGAAATTGGACCATCGAAATTAATCTTTCGTGTAAACATCATCAGTGTAAACCAGTTTGATACAGTTCACACTGATTTTCCACAGAGTATATCATCCTCCACACCTTCTTTCACTATCAGCATTGACCCACGCAACTTCGCAATCCTTGTTCTAATGACACAAATGCCTTTAACGTGGCAACCGGTTCTTGGTTCTCAGTTCTCGAGTTAGCATCAGTTCTGTTTATGTTGTACCTTTCTCTAGCTGCGAATCGTGCTTGCCGGTCCCTGGTACGATACGATACGACATCAACACCGGCCGGCTTCGAGGATGTAACGTGGGATTTCCATTGCATCATGGAGTATTGTTTACATTTACATGGAATAGGGTACTGTGGGACGACAATACAGGTTGAAGGAATGTTGAAATAATTAAGGAATGTCCCGTGTATCATTGTTTATTAATATTATCCTTGGAAAACGTACTGTTTTGATAGAATTTTCCCAACAAATAAATCCTGAACAATAAGACATAAAATTATTTTTTGTACTCAAACAATAGTCTATGTATGATTTGTTATTCAAATACTACACTACAAATGACAAACAAGTTGTTAAGAAAGTTTTATAGGATTTTGACCAAGTGTTCTATTGATCGAATTATTTTTGTACCTATGTTTGCCAAAGTTAATTTCCTGTAAAATTATGCATTATTGCAGTTTAGATATGCAACATTAGCAATTTCTTAATATTTCAAAAACCGCAGATCATGCATTATAAAATGTTCCTAGGGTTTAAGCACCTGTTGACAGTTACGATATGACCTTAACCTAACGGAGAGTTTCTCAAACTAATGTTGTTGCGTGAAGGTGGAGTATTCAATGAA
The DNA here is from genome assembly GCA_963082715.1 of Harpalus rubripes. NCBI lineage: Eukaryota > Metazoa > Arthropoda > Insecta > Coleoptera > Carabidae > Harpalus > Harpalus rubripes. Next base: position 43,985,887 of record OY720451.1, on the reverse strand, counting down.
ATTGTTGATAACTAAATTGATATACAAGCCTTTACACTTTTTAATGATGATGATGATTTAGGTAGGTGTTGGTGTTGAAATAATTTCCGAACATTTAATGGAAGTGTGTCAGGAATTTATGAGAACGCTGAAGAAAAACAACAGAAACATTGACTTTGGTGGACTAGACCGTGGGTGAAGCTGCGAAATGAGAAGGGACTTTAGAATCTTTATTGATAGAGGTAGAAGCGGAAGCAATATGAATAACTAGAACACGCGTGTTACCTTTCAGTTCGGATGAATCATCCGAGATTGTACAACAAAATTGAACGAAATAGAAACTATCATTGAATAGTAAAAATACACGGTTCAATTCGGTTGAATTAACCAAATGGTTCAACTAAATTGAATCGCGTATTTCCGCCTTAATTTCTTTAAGATTTTTCAAGGATCACCGAACTCTCATTACAAACCTACATATAGCGTATCTTGAATTTTATTGGAAGAATTATTTTATATACTTTTTTATTAATATAGCATTTTATATTTATATTATACGCAAATGATTAATGTCTTTTACTTTTTGTAATTATGATTTTAATACACATATATTTATAAAGTTTTAGAAATCATCTATTTTGCCTTGTGTGGTACCCCTAGATTTTTGCAATGAAATTCTGGAATTCCGCGAAATCCAATTTGGCAAATACTGATCTGACATAACCCATATGGATCATTTCACATACAACAAACAGGCTGACAAACAATTTTCGTCATATGTTTTGGTTCATGAAATGTTTAGACTACTCTCAACATTAAATGATTTTATAATGATGCTTTCGAGATATTGTTTCCATTAGATGTAATATGTTTTGATGTTTACCAACATAATAAATAAACAATTCCTACTCACACAAATTCAGATGCCGTATTCCTCTAAGCAAGCTAAGCTCAGTAATAACTATTTCATGTTGCTAGGTAGTTTATGACTATGAGCTTGCGGTTACTAAGCTGGTTTAAATGTCAAGTCTTCGCTATGATGTGAAATTTACATCGGGTCAAATCTCTCTATACTAGTATGATAGATAAGAGTGTCTTTGAGGTTGAACACTACAGCCTAAATGGCTTAAACTCTATGCATAAACTGTCTACTTCTTATTAAAGTGTATTAGTTATATAAAAAATTTGGTAAATACTATAATAATCGTATGTATTTATGTATTTAAATCGATATATTAGCTGTAACAATTATTTTGCGTACCTACGTACATGTTGTTATTGTTGTGTGAGAATGTAAATAAGTTATATTTTTACCAGTTGGATCAGAAATTCAGAATAAGTGTACTTACTCGTTTCTTGAAAGCTTTGAAAGATTTATTGAATACCTGTATTTTAAATAAAACTTTAAAAAAAGAAACATTAGTTTTATACAGTTTATATGAATATCATTCAAATTATCTTCACTCCCACTAATACATACTGTATTAACGTTTTAACAACGTGTGATAATTCGTTAGATACCCCTATTTTGTAACAAAGTTGTTATTTTGTAGCAACATTACTATAGCAAATAACCAATAATAATTGCGAACACTGAATAAAATATGAAAATGACAGGCTTTACATTTGTTTCTATTGGTTAATTGTTGTAAGAATGTTGCTAAGACTTTCTTACAAAATGGGGTTGAGAGTTGGATTTAAGAAGTTGCCACCATAGTGCTGCAATCTAAAAATACATATGCCAGTAGTACCGTAGTACTTACAGTTAAAATTTGTTACAAGTTATGAAAAAGAAAATATGGGAATCTTCGGAACGAAATAGGTACTTGTAATATTTGTTATTGGAATTTGTATTGGGTGCTGCATTTATAAATTGAGAAAAATATTTTTAGAATTATTATGACTTGACTACATTCGTATTCGTATCTGAATTTAAGCGTAAAATATATTTTATAAAAAAGGTAATCCATGTAATCGAGTGGAGTGCGTTTAATAGTTTCTGATTCGTCAGACTCTTGTTTATACATTCCTGACAATTTCATTTTGCATAAGTGTGTTTCTGGGGAATTAGGAAACAAATACGATAATTAATTTGTATTTTTCTACAAGACTCAATTATTGTAGGTAAGAGAAATAATAACTACGTATAAGTTACTTCAAAATGTATCCACTGACACATACCTTCGACATTTGAAGTGTGTGTACTTTCTAGAATTCTAGAGTAATATACATGGAAATGTGTGAAGAAATAAATGTTTATTTTGGTTGTGGAAAAAGACTTGTGCTAGTTGTGTCAACAAGGTGGACAATAAATAAAATTCTAAAGAAAACAAACACGTTTATTTTTATTTCGATGTACGAGTTTGTTCGGTTGATAAGATCTGAACTGGATAATATATTATTTAGGTTCAAAAGAATTCTGATCAGATTTCATTTATTCAATAAAAAAATCTTATTGGTGTGTATACAGGATAACTTTTCCAACATGAGAATCTCGAGAACTGTAAGAGATACGAAGTCGTTTAAATTAGACAAAAATTATTTGATTAGGAGAATGTAAATTTTTCAATTTGTTTTATATAGGTAATATAAGTACCATGTTAATATTGCCAGAAAAAGTTTGGAAAGATATGTTATACAAACACTAAATCCGCAAATCTATCTATAGGTTAGTTGGGCAGATAGCCAAAACGTAAAATTGTTAACGTTTTCTGGGATCAAACGACTATTTCTATTTACCGAACTATACGGGAATGTGAAGAAAGTGTAGTATGTATTAATTTACCAAATAGTGGGCGACCCGAACTTTTGCCCAAAATCGAATCAGCAGTCTCAAAGCGCTGAAGATAAAGTTAGAACATCATCGCGCAAATTAGCTCGATAATTTAGAATTTTAAAATGATTGTTAGAAGTTGTTAGAAGAATTTTGATCAAAAATGATTTAAAATTTCAAAAAGAAACAATGTAACCAAATTGACTGCGGCCCAGTCCGCCCAGCTTAAGCCAATCTCCAGATGCTGCGGAGCATTAAAGAGCCAACATTTTATAGAAAATATAGAGAGTGTGTGTGTGAGAGCGAGGGAGAGACAGTATAATCCCTCAAATGTTTCTCAGGCGCGATTGATTGAAGACTTTTGGGCATTTCTTAACAGAAAAGTATACAATAATGGCAAGGAATACCAAAAGAACAAGAGTTACAGACAAGAATATTTCTGACGATCCAGGAAGTAAATTTAATTTTACATTTAACATCGCCCAATGACAAATGAGACAAGGTATTAAAAAACTGCATCGCATGGAAGATTATGGTCCCGTATCAGTGTTGTAAAATTATATTTCTTACCTCCTTATCTTACTTATATAACCCATTATTTCAACATTTCAATAAAAAAAATCTATTTGAGGAAGACGTCTATCTTTTTCTCAAAACTTTTGTTACATAAATTATAATTTATTAACTGGTTTGAAGTGTATTTCAAAATGTTTTTGAATGTAAACGATTGAAAACTGAATATTAAATTTTTCCCTGTGATGGTCGTGAAGTTATGAAGGACAATTTATGCATATAAATGAGTGATGAATATAATTTATAGCGGTAAAAAATCAGTATAGTGTGGAATTAAGTCACGATCACAATAATACAACCTTGAAATGCATTTACCTTATAAATTTATGGTATGGGAAAACCTTAACAAATTTATTTTCTCGAATTCTCTGGAAATAATTAACTAATAAATTCTATATAATGTTTGTAATAAAATCAGTTGGGTATTTAAACAATACTTAATATCTATTTCAAGGTGAGTTTGTTTTTTTATTGTCTAACTCATCATTAACGTTGTAAACAATCATACCAGGAAACAATAAAACCAGTTTCATAATCTTGATCAAAAACATTAAACTACAATGTAATTTATTGTATCAATCTCAACGAGGATGGAAAGAGTTGAAGATATTTCTGATGCGTCCTCAACGTCATGGAAGGTTTTATAAGGAAACAGTTTAAGAATTAATGTAGTAGTAAGAGCTTCAGGAGATTAAATATAAACCAGGTTTCTAAAATAAAATTCTTTTAGTCAGACATAAAAACTAAACAGCAAATATTTTTCATACAACTTATTTATTCAAGTTTATATTCTAGTTTGTGGACCCTACTTCAAGATGCAGATCCCTTTAATAGAATAAATAAAATATGTAATAACTCTTATTTTACAGAATAATTACTTAGGTATTCACGGTTTTCAAACTCTGTAATATTTTTTTATTAACTGGATATAGTTTTATTATGTTAACAATTTCTAATAAGCCCGGTGTCTAAGTTATTGAAATCAACAAAAAACTTATAAATAATATGTAAGGTATTCGGAGAAATGTAAGAGAATTGCACAGAACAAATTGAATAAATTGTTCGAGTTTGCTTTGAATTTAAGTTTAAAGGCTTACTAAAGATGATATATGAATTAATTTCTCAATCTTGGTTTATTAGAAGTAAAATTAGGCATCTTAGTGAAGTGCAAGTCGCTCGTGGCTCGTGCTGTCGGCTTTGTTTAGAACTGCCACTCTATTCAGTAAGTTAGCAGGAACCTTCGTGTTAGCCCTTCTGTTATCCAGCGTTTATGGACTCGCTTTCAGGAGACGAAAAACTACGCAAAATCAAGAGCGATTGTTTGTCATTTTCTCTTTCCGTAAGCGTAGGTACTGTTACAGCACGAGACCTGCTAAACGACATGAGACGAGCACATGAAATAGAAATTTCTGACCAGACTGGTAGAAACAGATTAAAAGAAGCAAATTTGAAACCTAAAAGAACTGTCCTGGTATTACACCTTACGGAGCATCACAAAGCAGCGCGAGTGAGATTTTCTCGGGATAACAAAGCTTGGCAACTTCGTCACTGTACTGTTTGCAGAAGAATCCAGATTTCGTTTAACTCGATGCAATGATTGTATTCGTGTATATAGATATCCTGGTGCACGCTACTCAGGCTCTACTATACAGGAAGTGGATAGATTTGGTCCTGGATCCGTGATGATTTGGGCTGCAATCATTATAGACAACAGAACTGATCTTGATGTGGTTCCTGAAAGACTAGATGCAATGAGTTACATTGAAAATGTCTTGGAGGATCATATGGTGCCTGCTGCATATGCTGTCGGTTTATACTACTGGCATAACCAAAAAAAATTTACAAGAGAATGGAATTCGGACCCTGGACTGGCCGGCATTAAGTCCTGGTCTGAATCCTATTGACCGACGTGTTAGTAAGCTCCGTAATCCCTCAGAAATCAACCAGGAACTGGCTCAAGCCCTGCTTGAGGAATGGGAAAGGATACCTGAAGAATACCTTCGCAGTCTAGTGCGAAGTATACTACGTGGGCGTGAGGAAGTGATTCGTACTCGTGGAGGAAATACACGGTATTAAACCTCGCCAATCCATCGAAAAACCTGCCTCTCCTCGATACTAATGGTACTATGGCACTCATTTTCAGTTTGTTTTGCATTATTTATTTACATTTTTAAATGTAACTTAAAAATAACTGAGAGTTATCAAATTATTTTTGTTAATATTTTGACTAAAGTATATTCCGATGGAGCATACCTAATTTGATTTACCTAAAACTCTTATTTAAAAAGTATAGATTTTGAAAAAAGTGTTCCCCTAATTTTTTTGAGGTGTACGCATTATGTAAAAAATATATATTTTGTTTTAAATATTATTTATTATTGATTTAAATCAATTTTTTTTTTTTTTTTGGAAAATCAGCTGATTTTTAATTATGATTTAAATAAATTTGATTTAAATCTTTCGACCATGGTTCTAAGTGGTCCATGACGAACCGTGAGGCTTGCGTGTGTTACCTAGTACAAATCTTCTGATAATATATTGACGCGCCTACCATAATTTACAATGTTGTTAGGTTTAAGGTTGTTTTTAGGCGTCTATGACAAGAATCACTTACTTTTACCGCTACTCTTAAATTCTGTGGATCATGATGGTTTGATATTGCTCAAGACATTTTTCATCTAATTAAATTTTGATAATAAATCTCTCTGGTAAACAACTTTAATTCCATCCAAAATTCAAACATATCCACTATTAATTTTTTTTTTTTGAGACGTTTCAATCTATAAACATCTATTCATTCAACTTATTTTCCATTTATTCATATAATTAATAACAGATTTATTATTACCATTTATAACGAGTATACGTTTAGGTTGCGATCTTTTATCCTGTCAGAGTTATCTTGTTTAATTTGTTTATCTTTCTTGCATTAAATTTGAATTTAAATTCTCCAGGTATAAGATAAAAAGAACGAAGTAAGTGATATTACAAAATATAAAAATATATTTATATTATCATTCGAAACCTGAAATAATTTCAAAATCCATTTCTTAGCATTCAATGTAAAAACCACTTTGAGTAAAACCTCACGAAAGGGTCAAGGTCGAATCTGCTTTGCTGAAAAATTTCCATTTTAAAAAGAAGAAAACAACATTACACGAGTGAAACCAATACAATTTAGAGACATTCGTTTCGAGGTGAACAGGGAGGTTCGGCTGAATGCTCTGAGGACAGAAAACGAAAGAAAGACCAGTCACCAGCGCATCACAGTTAACAAACACGTACTTGTGCGGTTACGTGCCCGGTTAAAATGTAACGATTTGCTAAAGTCTCATTTACACCGCATTCTGAGCGCGTGTGATTCCAAGCACATACAAGTGGAGTCTCTTAAACGGAGCACTGGGAACAGGAAAATACGGGCGAAAGTTAAATTAGCTTAAACCTAAATAAATAATTCTCAATTCAACAAATTCTCCATTTGAATACTAAAGAGCAAAGTTAAAAATAAATAAGTTCCTTTCCGGTTTTTATCCGATTAAACTTTGATTTTACTGATGAAAAATACTTCAATGGTATTATTCTATTAGATACTGATCCTTTTATTGTTATGGCACTCATTTATATAATAAACACATAAATAAATTACGAAATTATACGTACTTTGGTATATTAAAAAAAAAAAAAAAGAAAACCACGAACCAAAATACAGTTAATAAACGGTTGTGATTCAGCCGGCTTAAATTGATTCCAATTTTAATTTTAAAACACCTTATTCGAACTTTGAGGCGAGACAAGACGAGAAATATAAAATATCGATCTTGTCTCGTTTTCGAATCTATAATCTCGATTTCGCTCTCATTCTCGCACATTTTTTTGGGTTTCGTCTCATTCTCGCACGAGAGTCTCGCTATAAAAATAAGCGCTTGCGCACTACGTATTTACGTAACAATTTAACTACAAGAGCCAAATTCGCACCGTGTATTTGCAGTCGTATAACTATAATAAAGAGACGAAACACTAAATTCTGGTCACCAAATTATTTCAATACGAACATAATGTTTATTCATTTACGGTCATCAGAAAATGTGATAAGTTAGTAAATAATTTAATTTACTTCTAAAATATCCAATTTATCAAGGTGCGTGAACTTGGCACATAAAGTGTGGGTGCAAATTCTGAAATTTTGCAAATATTTTGCACCCAATTTGCACCTATTTGCACCCTACAATTTTTTAAACTACCTTCATTAGTTCAAAAGTTATAAACAATTAAAAAAAAATTGTGCCAACTTCACGCCAGCACAAAAAAATATTCGGAATCAAAATTTTTATTTACCAATAATTTGCACCCAATTTGCACCCATTTGCACCATAAAATTTTTTTTGTTATCTTTTTAAACATTAAAGTTATTAACACTTATTTTTTTAATTGCCAGCACAAAAAGTGTTCAAATTTGATAATTTTTTAAATGGAATAATTAGCACCCAGTACAACAAAATTTGCACCCTAAAAATTATTTCCCTATCTTTATTATTTCTAAAGTTATAGGCAATTACATTATTTTTCTGATAACTTCCCACGTATGTAATTACAGTGCATCAAAGTCATTAATTATGGATTGTTATGAGGGTGCAAATTACGAAATTTATTTATTATTATTAACTAGGGTAGGATACAATTTGCACCCTAAAGATAATGTCATTTCAACGTGTATTTATTTAAATAATAGCGTTAAAACTTAGGAATATAATTGAAACATTCAATCGGTATATACTGCAACCATGTCACTTATTATGGGTTGTTATGAGGGTGCAAATTACGATATTTATTTATTATTATTAACTAGGGTAGGTTATAATTTGCACCCTAAAGATAATGTCATTTCAACCTGTATTTATTTAAATAATAACGTTCAACCGTAAGAGTATAATTTACATCGGTATATATTGCAACAATGCCATTTATTATAGATTTTTATGAGGGTGCAAATTACGAAATTTATTTATTTTTATTAACTAGGGTAGGGTACAATTTGCACCCTAAAGATAATGTCATTTCAACCTGTATTTATTTAAATAATAACGTTCAAACGTAGAAGTATAAAATACATCGTTATATATTGCAACAATATCATTTATTATAGATTGTTATGAGGGTGCCAATTACGAAATTTACTTATTTTTATTAACTATGGTAGGGTACAATTTGCACCCTAAAGATAATATCATTTCAACCGGTATTTATTTAAATAATAACGTTCCAACTTTGAAGTATAAATTACATCGGTATATATTGCCAACAATGCAAATTACGAAATTTATATATTATTATTAACTATTGTAGGGTACAATTTGCACCCTAAAGATAATGTTATTTCAACCTGTATTTATTTAAATAATAACGTTCAAACGTAGAAGTATAAAATACATCGGTATATATTGCAACAATGCCATTTATTATGGATTGTTATGAGGGTGCAAATTACGAAATTTATTTATTATTATTAACTAGGGTAGGGTACAATTTGCACCCTAAAGATAATGTCATTTCAACCTGTATTTATTTAAATAATAACGTTCAACCGTAAGAGTATAATTTACATCGGTATATATTGCAACAATGCCATTTATTATGGATTGTTATGAGGGTGCAAATTACGAAATTTATTTATTTTTATTAACAAGGGGAGGGTACAATTTGCACCCTAAAGATATGTCATTTCAACCTGTTTTTATTTAAATAATAACGTTCAACCGTAAGAGTATAAATTACATCGGTATATATTGCAACAATTCCATTTATTATAGATTGTTATGAGGGTGCAAATTACGAAATTTACTTATTTTTATTAACTAGGTTAGGGTACAATTTGCACCCTAAAGATAATGTCATTTCAACCTGCATTTATTTAAATTATAACGTTCAAACGTAGAAGTATAAAATACATCGGTATATATTGCAACAATGCCATTTATTATGGATTGTTATGAGGGTGTAAATTACGAAATTTATTTATTTTTATTAACTAGGGTAGGGTACAATTTGCACCCTAAAGATAATGTCATTTCAACCTGTATTTATTTAAATAATAACGATCAACCGTGAGAGTATAATTTACATCGGTATATATTACAACAATGCCATTTATTATGGATTGTTATGAGAGTGCAAATTACAATTTTTTTATTATTATTATTAACTACGTTCAAACATAGGAGTATAAATTACTTGGGTATATATTGCAACAATACCATTTATTATAGATTGTTATGAGGGTGCAAATTACGAAATTTGATTATTATTAACTAGGGTAGGGTACAATTTGCACCCTAAACATAATAACATTTCAATATGTATTTATTTAAATTATTAACAGGGTTCAAGGTCAGACACAATATTTATATTATATTATATCGCTGAGTTTGTAAACTCCCATGACAACGGTAGAGTTCCCAATCTATATACGTAGTGTATCTATTGTCTATGGTAAATAATAACGCTCACAAAAAAATTGAATGGGTTGTAATTTAATAGAAGCGGATTTTACTCTACGAAGTTTGGATGGTGTAATGATTTAATCTGTATTTTTATTGGGATTGTATATGGAATAAATATTATGTTTATTCTTATATTGATTATTATGAATCTTACCGAATTACATTTTTTTAATGTCGCCCTATCCAGTGTGTAATAATAAATAAAAGCCAGACGAATAGTTAGCGTTATTTTAGGATAGCTGCCCGATATTGCAAACAATAGCTGTAAAATTATTTATTACAACAAATTGAGCAATATCAATTTCAACTTAAAATTCGTTGTTCTATGTTTGAACGTGATTATTTAAATAATAGTATATTGTGTTATTAGGAGTAAAAGTGATACTTTGTGTGGCGAGCATGGAAGTTTGAACGACGAGAGAAGCGTGTCGGACAATTGCATGCGAGGCACACAAAGACACTTTTATTCCGAATGACACATTAAATTTTTTTTTCAAACGCACTACTTTTCTTTTTATTCGCTAATTCTATGTAGTTTCTATGGATACTTATTTATTTTATTTCTACTCCGGCGGCGTAGAAATGAGCTATTTCTACTCCGGCGGCGTAGAAATTAACTATTTCTACGCCGCCGGCGTAGAAATTTCCAGCGGAGTAGAAATGAAACTTCTACCTTGTGAAGCAAGTCACAAAAAATGCCATTTCTACGACGTTTGAAAAAAAATACATGTATGCAATTGTACCCTACCCCAGTTAATAATAATAAATAACTTTTGTAATTTTCAGCCTCATAACAATCCATAATAAATGACATTGTTGCAATATATACCGATGTAATTCATACTCCTCCGTTTTAACGTTATTATTTAAATAAATACATGTTGAAATGACATTATCTTTAGGGTGCAAATTGTGCCTTATCCTAATTCATAATAACAAATAAATTTCGTTATTTACATACTCATAACAATCCATAATAAGTAACATCGTTGCAATATATACCGATGTAATTTATACTCCTACGTTTAAACGTTATTATTTAAATAAATACAGGTTGAAATGACATTATCTTTAGGGTGAAAATTGTATCCTACCCTTATTAACAATAATAAATCAATTTCGTAATTTGCACCCTCATAACAATCCATAATAAATGGCATTGTTGCAATATATACCGATGTAAATTATACTCTTACGGTTGAACGTTATTATTTAAATAAATACAGGTTGAAATGACATTATCTTTAGGGTGCAAATTGTACCCTACCCTAGTTAAAAATAATAAAAAAATGTAATTTGCACCCTCATAACAATCCATAATAAATGGCATTGTTGCAATATATACCGATGTAAATTATACACTTACGGTTGAACGTTATTATTTAAATAAATACAGGTTGAAATGACATTATCTTTAGGGTGCAAATTTTACCCTACCCTAGTTAATAAAAATAAATAAATTTCGTAATTTGCACCCTCATAAAAATCCATAATAAATGGCATTGTTGCAATATATACCGATGTAAATTATACTCTTACGGTTGAACGTTATTATTTAAATAAATACAGGTTGAAATGACATTATCTTTAGGGTGCAAATTGTACCCTACCCTAGTTAATAATAATAAATAAATTTCGTAATTTGCACCCTCATAACAATCCATAATAAATGGCATTGTTGCAATATATACCGATGTATTTTATACTTCTACGTTTGAACGTTATTATTTAAATAAATACAGGTTGAAATAACATTATCTTTAGGGTGCAAATTGTACCCTACAATAGTTAATAATAATATATAAATTTCGTAATTTGCATTGTTGGCAATATATACCGATGTAATTTATACTTCAAAGTTGGAACGTTATTATTTAAATAAATACCGGTTGAAATGATATTATCTTTAGGGTGCAAATTGTACCCTACCATAGTTAATAAAAATAAGTAAATTTCGTAATTGGCACCCTCATAACAATCTATAATAAATGATATTGTTGCAATATATACCGATGTATTTTATACTTCTACGTTTGAACGTTATTATTTAAATAAATACAGGTTGAAATGACATTATCTTTAGGGTGCAAATTGTACCCTACCCTAGTTAATAAAAATAAATAAATTTCGTAATTTGCACCCTCATAAAAATTCATAATAAATGACATTGTTGCAATATATACCGATGTAAATTATACTCTTACGGTTGAACGTTATTATTTAAATAAATACAGGGTGAAATGACATAATCTTTAGGCTGCAAATTATAACCTACCCTAGTTAATAATAATAAATAAATATCGTAATTTGCACCCTCATAACAACCCATAATAAGTGACATGGTTGCAGTATATACCGATTGAATGTTTCAATTATACTACTAAGTATTAACGCTATTATTTAAATAAATACACGTTGAAATGACATTATCTTTAGGGTGCAAATTGTATCCTACCCTAGTTAATAATAATAAATAAATTTCGTAATTTGCACCCTCATAACAATCCATAATTAATGACTTTGATGCACTGTAATTACATTCGTGGGAAGTTATCAGAAAAATAATGTAATTGCCTATAACTTTAGAAATAATAAAGATAGGGAAATAATTTTTAGGGTGCAAATTTTGTTGTACTGGGTGCTAATTATTCCATTTAAAAAATTATCAAATTTGAACACTTTTTGTGCTGGCAATTAAAAAAATAAGTGTTAATAACTTTATTGTTTAAAAAGATAACAAAAAAATTTTTATGGTGCAAATGGGTGCAAATTGGGTGCAAATTATTGGTAAATAAAAATTTTGATTCCGAATATTTTTTTGTGCTGGCGTGAAGTTGGCACAATTTTTTTAATTGTTTATAACTTTTGAACTAATGAAGGTAGTTTAAAAAATTGTAGGGTGCAAATAGGTGCAAATTGGGTGCAAAATATTTGCAAAACTTCAGAATTTGCACCCACACTTTATGTGCCAAGTTCACGCACCTAATTTATCACCAAATTGGGATCTTTAAACTATTTCAATACGAACATCTGCTAATACATTCTGTCATCAATAAAACGAATTAAATATTAAAAAATTCTTTTTTGTAACTAAATTTACCTACAATTTATCATTAAATATATGCCACTATTTAAGTAAGATTTAATCATAAAAAACCACTACACTGGTAACTCGCCGGAAATCAGTCACTCTGCTCCTCTCCGTGTTGAATCCCATCGACGCTTAATATAACATCCTTTACTTTTCAGAGGCGGCAAAAATTTCATTAACCGTAGTTTTAACTGGGGTGAATTAGGGCTGAAATATTGGAGAAAACTAGTTCTGTTGGATGTAAAACCGATTTTGTCTTTATTTTGCATTTCCTCGCTCTGGGACCGATACCAATCGAAATCGACTATAGATAGACTCAACAATATAGTGAATTCATATAATTTTTCACATTCATGAGTTCTATGCACGAATTAGTGTTGACTCCACTCCTTGTACGGTGCATTTTTCATTGAATTTATGAATCAAAGCTAAAGTTACAAGTACTTTTTATTGCGAGACTCTCGCGAGATTTCTCGCTTCTCGCAGTTGTTATATCGATCTCGCCTCGAATTTTAAACTGCACTCTCGCTCTCGTTCTCGTCTCGTATAATACAGCGAGACGAGACGAGATGCGAGAGTTCTCTCGCCTCGTCGTGCATCACTATTTGAGAGCCCATGAGGCGACGCCTACTAACCGCCCTTTTCGTTATCGTCATTACCGAAATTTGCGAATGGAAGCAGACTGGCATTTTCGGAAATGGGTAATAAGATGTGATTTTATATTTATTTAAAATAAAATGCGTCCTCGTCGTCCTATTTAATGCAGGCCGATACATGAAACCTTAAACCGACAGAGTCAAAATGACAAAACCACACTTTTCTGCTGTCAATAAAATATTTTCATAAAGAAATCAACATTTTCGACAAATTTTAAGTATTAATAAATGATTTTTAGTTGATTTTATTTGTTTCCTCTCCTGTAAATTTCAGCCGAATTCATAACCCAATAATAGTGTTCATATTAAAAAATACTGGTTGGACCTGCATTGTCTTTATTATATATATAATAAAGAAAATGCAAGTCCAACCAGTAGTTTTTAATAAATTTAACATTGTCTACAACCTGTAAACAGAAAAGTTTTGATGTTTTGGAAAAATTCGCAATGGGCGTCATTTTAGAAATATTTAAATAAAACTTTTTCCAGGCAGTTTTAAATTGGAAATGAGTTAATTATATTTTAAACCGTTGAGGAATTGAGAGCACAATAAATACATATTTTTTTGGATATTTTCTCAATTTTTTCCTAAATTTCCATCTTATTTACCGCAATTTTTAAGGTTTTTTTAACGCTGTTAAAATATTAATATAAAAAATCGACCCTTCGGAGTTCGTTCTTGCAAGAATTAACACTATCTTTAACAGAAATCGAGATATTGACTGATTTTTAACCTTACATTTTTAGCCAAAAATGTACATTTTTGGAACCCGGGTTTGAGGAGTTTTTAGCCACTTTTATACCGGAAATATACGCATTAACCTCTAAAGTTCATTTTTTCAAAAATAAACCCTCAATCTTTAACCGAAACCATGATGTTGAACCATTTTTGACCGAGACTAAACATGTAAACATGAATGGTGGCTCATAACTCCTGAATTGTTTAAATATTTACAAGTTAACACTAAAATCGTGTTTTACGGGGTAAAAATATAAATTGATTTGCGGTTGCAAAGCCCGCGGGTATCTGCTAGTAAAACATACATTATAGCATATTAACCCGTTTAGAAAATTTCTTTGCTCAATTAATAAATAGGTTCGGTTTTCGAATATTTGATAGCAACATTTAATTTTCAAATGGAACAATATATCCATATTTATTCAAATTTAAAAAGTACATGGTATTTGTAATACAGTAATATAAAAACAATCATAATTAAAATATGCATTGGCAAATATTACATTTATGCTGCAAGTCTGAACAAATCTGTAAGTTCTACATATCTGAAAATCTGTAAAAAGTTGACAAAAACGCATCTACTTTTATTGACTAATATAAAATTATACATAAAAGTGGCAGCTTTTGTTGCGATTTTGTTCATTATTTACAGATTTATAAATCTGTAAGACTTTCAGATTTGTTCAGAATTAAATAAAATTCATGTGCTATAGATTAATGTTATATAATTAAAATCGCTAACAATAATAATAATCGAGATATTTGCTGGTTTATTCATAGACGGATTGCCTGTATATGTCTCTAACCGTGATCTGTTATATGCAGAATTACCACGTTCATGTATGAATAGAAACTGTGGTAACTACGGTGTCATAGTTTTTTATGCTCACATTACGTCGTAGGTACTAATAAAATGAAATATTATTATGTGATTAAAAATTTCCAGATTTTCTAGAAAAAAAGACGAACTTCGCATAAAAAAACTTGTTGCGACAAACAAATATTTTGAATAACAAATTTTATTAATGTTATTAGTGCCTTGTGTAAATAAGTTGTTTGTATGAATTAAACATTCTTCTTACCATAATTTATTTGTATGCTGTCTCTCTAATGGATACTCTTTAGGTATATATGTGAATATATTATGAATTAAATTAAACTACGTATAAGGAAATGTCTCGGGAAATATTTTGCTTCGTAGCTGAGCGTGAATCATAATGAACTGCATGTTCTCAGATTTAAACCTGAAGTCATTGGTTCAAATCTGTTTACCGCTAGAGTTTCATAAAAATAATATATAAGTACATTGAATTTCATCCGGGTACTTTAAAAAAACGTAGTATATTTAAAATTATACATATTAATATAGTTACGTATAGCGTAACATTTAGTTCATTTTAAAGGTCCATTATTAACGACTATACACTGAATTTTATACAAAACGTAGCGTT
Organism: Harpalus rubripes; assembly: GCA_963082715.1. NCBI lineage: Eukaryota > Metazoa > Arthropoda > Insecta > Coleoptera > Carabidae > Harpalus > Harpalus rubripes. The sequence continues at coordinate 43,970,128 of OY720451.1, read as the reverse complement.
TCCAAAATCCATAGTTTTTATATCCATATTTCTACGAAACGAACTACAATAATTACCCCAATACTGTAAAAAAAAGTTACTAATTGTGAGAAATAGTGCTATAATATCTAACCAATAATTATTGTAAACATTGTATAAATATAAAAATGACAGGTTTTAAATTTATTTCTGATGGTTAGCAAAAGCAATGTTTCTGTTTAGAGGTTGTAGGAGTCGAAACGTTGTTATATTTTAAAAAATATATATAATAAAGACAATGCAAATCCAACCAGTATTTTTTAATAATAGCAATGTTGTTTTACCTTTCTGACGGAGTTGGGGTGATCATCGTTTTACAACTTTACCTCATCTTTTAAACTGCCCAGATTTGTTGCCAGGCAAATATTATACATTTCAACAACTACGAATTTGAGATTTAGAAGATGATTATGTTATTTTAAATAAATGAAGATTAATTAAAAACGTTGTGCTTCATGGAATAATAATATCAACCGAATGAAAAATTACTGAAGTAGGTATATCTGAGTTATTTCTTTTTTCTCAAATACATTGTAATTAAGGCTATTTAACGGGTTAACGAAAGCGCTGTACAAATTCGGGATATCTTAATTGAAATATTACAAATTTATATAAAAATTGTAGAATACTTACTGATTAATAAGTAGTAAAGCTAAATAATTTTAAAATACATTCTTCGTTATAAAGTTAAAACGAATTAAACATTTTATCACGTAATGGGTGTGGATTTGTTACTATTGGCAAGAAATATAATAATATGAAAGCTAAGAATCGCGTCTATAAATTACACAGTGCCCCGCTCACAGACTATTCCTTTTTCCATTCCCATTGGTTAGAAGGATAGCGGATCTCTCATGAAAAAATATTGTTATAATGTCACTGGTCTGCCACAAGTGACATATCGCTTAATATAAGGAATGTTCATGTCGGAATTTCATTATTGGTCTTTTGTACAAAATTTCATAAACGAGTTTAAAAAAATTGGTTTACTTATGAGTGTTTTTTTTTTACTTCTGAACCTTCAGATTTTCTCATTTGATCATAGAACTAAATCTACTTACACGTTACAATGTTATATTTTGATGCAATTCTATAACGGATATTTTAAGTTTATTAAAAATTTTAATGAGTCAATCGTAACTTCTTAGACTCTACGTCTACAAGGAACTGAATATTAAATTAAATGAAAAAAGATTCAGGATTTGATGTGATGTATTGGTTTTTAAAAAAATTAAATGCCAAACAAATCTTGTCTTGTAATGAAACGTTATATATTTCCTTAATTTATTTCGTTCCTGTGAAAAACATTCATTTTTTGCAATTATGCATTGACATTTTCTAATGAAATTGAGATTGCATTCAAGATGAGTTTTGAAAGCTGGAAGCAAGAAACCGCCAACATAAAATGATCCATCTAAAATCGATTCGTCAACTCTATCTCCGTCATTAGATTGCTCATTATCTCACACCCGATTGCACATTTCTTTAATTTCCAAGCATACGGTACCGTAATACCCAGAACCTCAATAAGCTTGGCTTCCGTCATGCATCCTCAAAGGACTTATTAACGTCTGGAGCATAGCATCCTTATCCTGCTCGGTGCTGCTCGGCCATTTTCGCACGTCTTCGTCGTAAACAGCCTCCGTCGAGATGGCAACGCGTTCAATTAGTTAAAGCGAGATTTGTGTGCAAATTTTCAGCAATAACGTTAGATTAAACTATGAAATTAACGCTACCGGAGGAGAAGAGAGTTAGATGGTGATGGAGGGACTATTTCCTATTTGGAATTGGGTGCTGATTTGATGAAATACTGTTTTACTCACGTTAATTTAATCTCACGTCGCGCGAGAGAAATATGTGGATCCTGTAATTCTGTTGATTTTGCAATTACTGTGATAAATTTACAAGATAGCTTGTAGATAGTAAAACGTGCTAAGTTACGTTCATTTCTTTAAATTGCTATACATCTATCTAATACTCCCAGTGATTTATATCGATCAGTGAACTTATGCAGATTTATGCAGATAGACAATGTATTTCAATGGTGCTTTCGGTTTCACATATTTTCTGCCTGCCTTATTACCATATAGTGAATAAACAGGCAACGTATTTCTAAATATATAATAAGAACATACATTATAGAAGTTTCTTTCATCTATTTTACTTGAAGTTTCTAGATGAATTTTAAATTCCTGAAACACCCATGAACAATTTTTTTTATAATTCTGTCATAAATGAAGCACATCACGACGTCCTACTTTCATTTAACGAGTTATTCTGTTCTCTACAAAATAAAAAAAAATATTTATACTGCCAATTTTTATTTATTTATATTTAATAACATTAGAAATATTAACCTACTTCTACAAATGGAACAGAATTGATCATATCATTTGTATTAATTTGTAACCTTATGAACATTTACGTAGTAAATTGTGACATTGTGAGGACTTATGTAGTAGCATTATATTATGCTATTGACTTTAATTATATTACTATTCGGTCGAATTTTTATCAGAAATGTTAAACAAGTTATGAAATTGTCATGGGCGAATTTGTTAAACATAAATTAAATTAATATTTGAGAATAATGCTGCTGTCATTTAGTAAATACAACACGTTGTAGTATAATAAAGTCGTCTCTCATTTTCCGCTTATTTATTATTTTTTTTAGAATTGTAAGTATATGTTTGTATCTTGAAACGTTGACAGCAACAAGTTGTTTTGTGCCCGCCTGCCTTATATTATTAATTTAGAATATTTCATTGTTTGCACATATTTTTAAAATAAAATAAAACCATCTATTGCAAGCTTAGTGTCACTTTTAAAATTGTAGTTTATGTTAGAATAATGGGATATGTGATCATATTCGAATTTCAATATATGTCATAAAGCTCTTCATTATAATAATAAAAACTAAACATTAGTTTGTAATAATATTGTTATTAGCAATTTGATGTTTTGGAGAAGGGATATAATGACGTAAACATGTTACGATCATGGAAGAAGACAGACAGACTGCGGGAAGGAAAGAGACAATTAAAGATTAGCTGATCAGCGTCGCGATTATATTGTGATAGGTGTGGCATGACGACATCTGGCTACGAGAATTAATCGATTTAAAAAATGCGGGTATTTTATTTTTTTGTCTAGTATCATATTATGTGAAAATCTAAATTTGGCCAAATACCCTGTTGTGATAGCTTAGAGCTTGAACATTTCTAGGCTCTGCGCTAACATTTTACATAATAGTCTTATATTTTGCGTGACTATTATTGTCACAGAATTAGACTCTTGAATGTTTATGAAGGAAATCATGAATGAAAAGTATAATAATTTTAAATATTATTTACGACTATAATGCATAATAAAAGATAAATATTTGATTATTAAAAAAAACCTTTTTTATTTGGGATGACCCCATTGTTTGGACGGTAAGAAGCTAGACAAATGGCCATTATCTTTATTAGATATTAATTTGACACCTATAGTTTAAACTTCAAAATATAAATGTCATTTTTTCGTGTGAAAAGGTCTTGAATAGGCACTTACATAATTGCAATTTGGACGACTGTATCTAGCGGCAAAACAAAGAACTATTGGTGAACTAATAGTAGCTATGGCTACGACATCCAAACAAAGAACTGTCACCTCTACACCCAAGCGATCGTTTTAGTTACATTATTGAATTATCTTCAATATTATTAAACAAAAAGTTGCCCCAAGCACCTCTTCTTTAAACTCATTTTTAAGAAAATCTTTAAACTCATTTTTAAGAAAATAACGAACAAAACAAATCAGAATAGAGAATTAGAATGACAGATGCAAACAGGTACAGTACTGTGGAGAGGGACGTAAGATAACGAGAGAGGGGAAGCCATATCTTCTATTTCTCTCTTGTGTGTGACGTCAGTTATGTGTCTATTGATGGTATTATACAGTGGAATTCAAACTTTTTGGTAGTGCGACCCCAAATTAATAACGTTAACCTATAGCGACCCCAACATTATAGTTACGAGTACAATTATTTAAATTTAAAAGTAAGCTAATAATAGACAGGTTCAAATTAAAAAAAAAATACAAAAATAAAAAAATATTTATTTGTTATATTTGGCTATATTAAAGTTAATTTGAGTCTGAGGGGAGATTTTACGTCCAATCTATTTATATATTTACAGTTTAAATAAATTAATTGTGAAAACCTATATTCACACAAAAGATGATACAAAGGACAACAAGAATTTCAGTGCCGGATCCGATAACAAAAATTGTAAAAATAGAATTTTAAAAAACTCAATTTCAGCCAAATTTTCTTTATTGGTTAGTGACAAATTTGAAAAATATATTACGGCACACGATTAAAGAAAGTGAATAAAAATGAAAAACACTAGCAAATGAGAAAATCAAGTTTAGAGTATTTAAAATTAAACTTATTATTTTAAGTATTAAAACCTAATAAATTTGAGAAAACAACTCTTCTTCGTCATTTTCTTTCATACGTTCCGCAACCCCATCAAACTTTTCACGACCCCTAGTTTGAATATCACTGGTATAGTACATAAATTTTCAGCAAAAATGAACTTGATTATTAAAGTTTTAAAATTACGAAACTTTAACCTAACATACAATTTCGTAGAAACATATATCTACTTTATACATAAAAAATAATTTGTTTTTCTTTTACAGGTAAGCTTGTTTTCCACTACCAAATGTCGTCATAAGTATAACCCAGATATATTTTAGTAAGTACATACATAGTTTAATTTACACTATGTCTTATAATACCGCTATATTATTTATTAAAACAATAAATACCTAGGACCGGTTTCATAAACTTCCAGTTAAATTTACTTCAAAGTACCTATTCAATTCATTGCTTTCAAAAAACATATTACATTTGCTATATATTTTTAATTGCTTTAGAAGTAAAATTTAATTTAATTTACGTGATGTATAATTTATTTTATTTATTTTTCACCTGACAAAATAAATATATGATACAATTTAATTTTTTAAAGATGTCTGATCAGGATTATTTTTGAATTTTCGGTGTTAGCTCCGTCCATACTGTCAAATTGAGTAGTGTCGTTTACTTAGTTTTTATAGGGATACAAGATACTAATGTTATTTTATTATTATAGAAATATATGTCATTAAAAGTATTCAAAATTTAAAAATATAAGCGAACTGATAAGTTTATTAGCAAATGTGAAACCAAATATTTAAAAGCTTAGATAGTGACACAATATCCAGTGTTAATAACACTGAGAAAAGAACAATATACGCACGACTATGAAACATGTTATAGCCCGAGCAACAATTTTTGGCTCTGACTTTTTGGTGAAGTTTATAGCACGTTATTACCACAGGATTATCCGTAATATAAACAGGTAGAAATATACTAAATTACAGATACATATTCAGATATTTATTTTTACCTTAATGTTACACTCACTGATAGTGCATATTATTTGTAAAATTATTTCTTGGTCTTAACAGAAATCAAAATATACCTACATATACAAATACTTTATTAAAATCATATGGTAAATATATCGTCAAAAAATTTACAAAAACATAATTAATAAAGTACACAGAAAAGCATAAAAATATTTAAATAAAATCATAGGCAAATGCAAATATGTCGTCAAAAAAATTACAAAAGCATAATTAATAAAGTACCCAGAAAAGCATAAAAATATTTAAATAAAATCATATGACAAATATGTCGTCAAAAAATTTACAAAACCATAATTAATACAGTACACAGAAAAGCATAAAAATATTTAAATAAAATCATATGGCAAATATGTCGTCATGATGATGACTATTAACTAACACTGCTAACTAACACTGTTGTTACCTAAATCTGCTAACTAACACTGTTGTTAACTAACACTGTATAAACAGATGCTCGGCTATTTATTGGCTTCAGGTCCATGTTCAATAATAGTCAGAGCCAAATATTGTTGCGCGGGCTATACAGCGACAGTGTTGTCAACAAGGACGAACATCGTTTGAAAGAGCATGTCGCAAATTAGTCGAAACAGTGTAAATTTTTGAAAGACAATCGTGTGGTATCCATCCTTGTCTCGCGCGCTTGTTTGTCAATGCAAATGTTAATTTATTCATAATACAGAAGACTTTTATCGGACACATTTAAAAAATTAAACTGTACTTACCAGTCGACTATGATTTGATTCGATTTCTAGTTATTCATGGTTGGTCGGGTCACTTGGTTACTTATCCAAAGAAAATAATGCATCGGGTAAAATAAATTTAAAGAAAATATTAGCTTTAAGGGAAAATAAATTAAATTCTCTTTTGTGGTATACTGACAAAAAATAAAGATTATTTTTTATCACAAACAAAAAAACCGCAAGAAAAATTTCCGTCTAGAGGGTATTGATTGTTTCCCTGTCGCGTTAATTACAAAAGTATATCAGGGAAAAATCAGTTTTGTTGGGTTAGGTTTTAGTATCCGAGTGCGAGTAAGTCAATCAAAGTCAAAAGTTTGGTTTAAGATACACAGAGAAGGGTGAGCAGTAGCTAACCGCAGCACCGAGATATCAATCACAAACCGGGAACTTTTCCTCGGATCTTTAATTGCACGTTGGCGGCCAACTTGCAAACCAAATATTAATTACACTTGTTGATTAGTTTTTCATTATAGCAGTAACGTACAACTTAAGAGGACAGAATCACGCTCTTAAAATGAGTTTCAATTTTACGGAAACTTTTCAATATTCTCATAAAGTTATATTACCTACACCAAACCCTTTCAAAAAGGTTTCTGTGACGGAGCCGTGAGCTTCGATCGTAGGTTACCGTATAGAGCTTTTAAATTTTATCATAAACTATTTGATTTAGGATTTTTGTGGTTTTCTGTTGGGTAAATTAATTAAATATTTGACATTGTTGACTGGACTTTAGTTTAAAAGAACCAAACAAATGGTTTTCTAAAAATAAACTTCTCTTAAATGAAGAAAACACTAGCGTTTTAACCATCAAATTTGAAGACCTTGGAAACAATATTGTAAGGTGAAACGCCCGCCGTCGCCGCCGCTGTTAGCGAGTGTCTATTTATAGCGGTGACGTAATCGCGCTAGTAGCCGGCCGATGTAAACAGACTGGTTGCGACATGTTTAATTACTTCCGGTCGCCTGAACCTTTTGTGTTCATTGTTATTACGTGTTCGAATATTCTAGAGCTGTTCTAGAAAATAATGGCAGCTGTATATAAAGGACGTAGCTCTGCTCGAGAGACAGTTAGTGACATACAGAGTCATAGAGACACATGGAGTGTTAGAGAGTAAAGTGTTAGTGAAAAGCACAGCAGTATCGCAGTGAGCGTATGCATTGGTGTCGAGTAGGTACTCGGGAAGTTACTGGTATATTTGGATAGCTGTGGATGTGAATACTCGGTAGTGTTGACGAGTATTGGGAAGCTATAGTGTGCAAGAACAGTAACGGCGAGTCGGAAAGTTACTGGTATACCGGGATAGCTGTTAAAGAGAATACTCGGTAGTGTTGAAGAGTATTGGGAAGCTAGGTATATAGGGACAGTAACGGCAAGTGGAAGCTAATACTCCGAATTGGTGTTGAAGAATTGTGGCATACGGAGAGTCGGTGATACTGAGGCTGTGGAAGTTAAACAGAGAGTTACGTAAATAGACAGATAGTGAGGTGAAAGAGGAGACTTCTGTCCGAGCAGTTGAATATACAGACGCTGTTGAGTCATTTAAGTATATAGACGCTATGGAGGTCGGTAGGCGGACAGTTGAACGTGATACAAGTATGTAGTGATACAAATCTAGTGATATAAATATCGCGTAAACAGTCTACAAGAGTCTGCAACGGACTGGGAGTCTAAGATTGGAATGCGTAGTGAAATAAATAATTAGTAACATCGTGCAAATAAATAGTAGTGATAAATGGTTAGATAAATAGTGTTAGTGTTATCTAGTTAATTATAGTTTGTCTTAATTAATTTTTAATAATTGTTTAATATTAATAACAGTAACTTTCATTATATTTTAATAAACACTTAATTTTAATTAGTAATAATTGTCTAGTATTTACACTTCACCCAGATAAATAAAAACTTTACAATATTGACGTCAGGGTAACTTGCATGCCACATACTCATATGTATAACAAAATTAGAAGCTATCTAAGTTTATTTTTCTATTTCGCATCTTAAGTCCAAAAGTGTCCATTGGTATTACCTACTTCAGACTCTTTTAATTTGTGTTGAAATACGAAAACTATTGTATGGTTTTCTAGTACAGGTTGCGGTAAACTTTTCAAATTATAAGAGCAGTGGGAATTATAGACAAAGAACCATATTGGGAATATGAGAATACAGTAAACCCATTTTTATTAAATAAAATATTTCGACTCTTTCTTGTTTTTTATAAATCCAACTTTGTTTAATTTAAATTAATGCAATTTGTATATCCATTTTTGTATTTGAAAAGTGGTAGAAAATTATTTTTGTATATTTTTATACCTTCTACATAAACTTTATTTACTTATTTATAAATTTCTTAACAGATATCTAGAAAATAGTATAATAAATACATGCATTTCAAATATACTGCTTAATATCTTATTTCATAATAATCCTACCTATAATATAAAAGTGCATTTTTTAAATTAAAATTCCTAATTTGTAGCTATAATATGTAGATAATTTATGAAAATTGTAATGCATAGGTTTTGTACAATTTAAATGAATGTTAATCTAATCTGTGGTATTATGTCTTTAAAAAACTTGTTTTCGCGCAGTTAATTTTTTTTATTATTATAATACGAGCATAATATATTTTCATAATCCTTTTACATTAACTACGTTTAGAGATTTAATTTACTTAAAAAAGACTGGTTCCCACTATTTGAAACAATCAAATGAAACCTGTATGTATTCGGTATACATATTATAATTAATCATAATGTAAAAGAGTGGTTGTGTTGTACAGTAGTATCATTCATCTTTTATATCTTTACAATCTGTGGCATTTCACGGTGTCAGAGTTCAAACAATTTGCGATGAAATAAAAGGGAGTAAATAACAATGACAGCAATTAACGTGGCAGGCGAAATAAGCTATCAGTTATGCGACCACAAATATGAATGCTGCTCCATGATTGCATTGACTTTCAAATTACCGGCGTTGCGTTGTCAGAGCTACTGACGCAGAAATATTTTTAACTGTACAAAATGAACTTTATGTTTAGCCGGGCCGGGGGAATCGTGTTTTATTTTAGCGACGTTCAAATGTAAATTTTCATTTTAGAAACGGATTAAATTTGACAGTGTAATAACGTTTGTACTCGTTTTAATAAATGGATGTTTGTATAGCTCAGCAGAATCACCTGGGATTTCCGCAGATAGTGTTGGCATTACTGCATATTTAGCCACTTGTTTTTATCATCATGCGTTTTGAGATTGTATTAATTTACTGAAATGTTTTTATTAGTTATAAAAAGAGCCAAATTAATTTGTATTGTTGCCCCCATACAAAGGGAACTAATTACAAAATAATTTTAATAAACTTTTATACGCATATAGTAAAAATTGTGCACAGTTTTTTACCTTCCGTCACCTTTAGGTAAGGAAGGTATTGTCTTTGGTCAAAAAATTCGGTGGTGAGTTTTTGGTGAATAAGCACGTTTTAGGGTCCCTAGTATACGATTTTACTATTTTTACGATGATGTCTGTGTGTGTGTGTGTGTGTGTGTGTGTGTGTGTGTGTGTGTGTGTGTGTGTGTGTGTGTGTGTGTGTGTGTGTGTGTGTGTGTGTGTGTGTGTGTGTGTGTGTGTGTGTGTGTGTGTGTGTGTGTGTGTGTGTGTGTGTGTGTGTGTGTGTGTGTGTGTGTGTGTGTGTGTGTGTGTGTGTGTGTGTGTGTGTGTGTGTGTGTGTGTGTGTGTGTGTGTGTGTGTGTGTGTGTGTGTGTGTGTGTGTGTGTGTGTGTGTGTGTGTGTGTGTGTGTGTGTGTGTGTGTGTGTGTGTGTGTGTGTGTGTGTGTGTGTGTGTGTGTGTGTGTGTGTGTGTGTGTGTGTGTGTGTGTGTGTGTGTGTGTGTGTGTGTGTGTGTGTGTGTGTGTGTGTGTGTGTGTGTGTGTGTGTGTGTGTGTGTGTGTGTGTGTGTGTGTGTGTGTGTGTGTGTGTGTGTGTGTGTGTGTGTGTGTGTGTGTGTGTGTGTGTGTGTGTGTGTGTGTGTGTGTGTGTGTGTGTGTGTGTGTGTGTGTGTGTGTGTGTGTGTGTGTGTGTGTGTGTGTGTGTGTGTGTGTGTGTGTGTGTGTGTGTGTGTGTGTGTGTGTGTGTGTGTGTGTGTGTGTGTGTGTGTGTGTGTGTGTGTGTGTGTGTGTGTGTGTGTGTGTGTGTGTGTGTGTGTGTGTGTGTGTGTGTGTGTGTGTGTGTGTGTGTGTGTGTGTGTGTGTGTGTGTGTGTGTGTGTGTGTGTGTGTGTGTGTGTGTGTGTGTGTGTGTGTGTGTGTGTGTGTGTGTGTGTGTGTGTGTGTGTGTGTGTGTGTGTGTGTGTGTGTGTGTGTGTGTGTGTGTGTGTGTGTGTGTGTGTGTGTGTGTGTGTGTGTGTGTGTGTGTGTGTGTGTGTGTGTGTGTGTGTGTGTGTGTGTGTGTGTGTGTGTGTGTGTGTGTGTGTGTGTGTGTGTGTGTGTGTGTGTGTGTGTGTGTGTGTGTGTGTGTGTGTGTGTGTGTGTGTGTGTGTGTGTGTGTGTGTGTGTGTGTGTGTGTGTGTGTGTGTGTGTGTGTGTGTGTGTGTGTGTGTGTGTGTGTGTGTGTGTGTGTGTGTGTGTGTGTGTGTGTGTGTGTGTGTGTGTGTGTGTGTGTGTGTGTGTGTGTGTGTGTGTGTGTGTGTGTGTGTGTGTGTGTGTGTGTGTGTGTGTGTGTGTGTGTGTGTGTGTGTGTGTGTGTGTGTGTGTGTGTGTGTGTGTGTGTGTGTGTGTGTGTGTGTGTGTGTGTGTGTGTGTGTGTGTGTGTGTGTGTGTGTGTGTGTGTGTGTGTGTGTGTGTGTGTGTGTGTGTGTGTGTGTGTGTGTGTGTGTGTGTGTGTGTGTGTGTGTGTGTGTGTGTGTGTGTGTGTGTGTGTGTGTGTGTGTGTGTGTGTGTGTGTGTGTGTGTGTGTGTGTGTGTGTGTGTGTGTGTGTGTGTGTGTGTGTGTGTGTGTGTGTGTGTGTGTGTGTGTGTGTGTGTGTGTGTGTGTGTGTGTGTGTGTGTGTGTGTGTGTGTGTGTGTGTGTGTGTGTGTGTGTGTGTGTGTGTGTGTGTGTGTGTGTGTGTGTGTGTGTGTGTGTGTGTGTGTGTGTGTGTGTGTGTGTGTGTGTGTGTGTGTGTGTGTGTGTGTGTGTGTGTGTGTGTGTGTGTGTGTGTGTGTGTGTGTGTGTGTGTGTGTGTGTGTGTGTGTGTGTGTGTGTGTGTGTGTGTGTGTGTGTGTGTGTGTGTGTGTGTGTGTGTGTGTGTGTGTGTGTGTGTGTGTGTGTGTCTGTGTGTGACAAAATTTTCTAATGCGATAACTCTAATACTACAATTCCAAAAATTATAATTCTTTCGTATTCCTCTTCGTTACATCCATGTGAAGAGCTGATTAGATTTTGGTTATAATTGGTCAACCGGAAGTACCCTCATTTGAAGATTTTAACAGTTTTTCTTGAAAAAACGATGTTAAATATCATTTTTTCACATTTAATGTTATTATAAATATTAAAGAATTATTTATTCTCTATACGATTTGAATGCATTTTATACTTCATATTAAATGGACATAGAGTTAAAAAATTATAAAGAAATTAAATATCATATATATTAGTCAGCTTTGCTATAACTCTGGAAACAGCTGCCACATTAAGAAAATTCTGATAGAAAGGTGTCAGTGTCAAGTGCAGTTGACAGTATGTTTATGTTATAATTTTACTGGAAATATAGGATCTTTTGTTAGAAACTTTCTGTATGGAATTTGTACAAAATACATACAACTGCCTTAAGGTAATGTACAAGAAATATAATCTTTTGCAAGGAACTTTCTGTATGACATTTATACAAAATACATAGAACTGACGGAAGGTAATGTGCTGGCCACATCAGATTTTTTTAATTTCAAATCAAAGTTGTAATTGATTAAATTTTTCTTTTATTTCATATAAAATATTTAATTTATTTTGTCAAATGAAAATGTTATATAAATTTTTTAAATTATTTTCTATTTGCTATTAAAATTTACACAGAAAATTATACAAATATTAAATTTATATATTTAATGATTAATCGGATTTTACATAATTAATAATGTATTGTATGAATGCTAATCACTATTTCTGAGAAATTGAATCTTAGTTATAGCAAATTTACAGTATGTACGAATAATTATAATTTAGTTTTATATTTCAATTTCTGTGAATTAGAGATACTCAGTTATTTTTGTGCCTTTATATTCTCAGATGGTATTATTTTATAACTAGGTAGAATTTTTGATGGGAAAGAACAAAAACATAAATATATAATAATATTATTAGCATATGTACATTATATGTACCTATTTTTATATTTTAGTTGGCTTTGTTTCTCTGTTGATTTATATTTATTTAGCTTGTTATTAACTATTTATATGAGAATAATGTACAAGTATAATTTAAATTATTCAACTCGCATATATGTAATTAGAACATAAATTTAGAGTAAACCAACACAGTTTTAATTTAATTTTCAGAATTCCAGAAACAACTTTACCCAACATATTTGTATAGTCATAATTTTTAACTTTGTAATAAAATTTACATAAATCTATAATACAATGTTACAAACAGTACTTTCTGTAAACATAGCTCTTTTCTATGAACTAATAATTAATAATGAACTTTTTAAGAATTGTAAAACAGGATATCTTTATTAAATATCCTAACAATTTATTATTATTATTATTATTATTATTAATAATAATAATTAAAAAATTATCAAATAATACTCGTATATGTATGTATGTATGTAGGATGATTGGCAAAGCATTAGTAATTTTACGTAGCACAACTATTTTATTCCGAAAATTGAGCGCCATCTCTAAAATACAATAATTATTTACTAATAAAAAAGAGTCATTTAGGCCAGAAATTAGTCAGTATGAATGATCGCCTAAAGTGTAAACCTGCATCCCCTTACACCCGTATTCACGCATCCGTGTAACGTGATTTACGTATACATAAAAATTTTGCCCATTCCCATGAAAGCAGTATGTTGTTCATACCCATATCGAATTTGCATATTATGGATTCGGAAACATTATCTTATATCCATCGTATACAGAAACTAAACGAAAAAAGTAAACCACAACAAAATACATACACAAACTAAATTTGCTGCGCCTATGCGCTTGCGACACGTCATCCGTATCCGTGAAAAGTTAAAAGGTTTGTTCCTACACGAGTTATTGGATGCGGTCATGTACGTATTCATGTACGTATTCATGAACCCATTTGTTCGCATGTCTTGTTCATATATACTCATCCAGATATATGTAAGAAACTTTAGGTTTGTTCCTACACGACTTTTTGGATGCGTTCATGTACCCTTTTGTGCGCATGTCTTGTTCATGTAGGTACTCATTCAGACATTATGTAAGAAACTGTATGGTTGGAACGGAAAGAAAAAATATCAGTCAATAAATTATCTAAAACAAATATTAATTATTTATCATATTACTTACCTAAATAATTACTGTTTTTTATTCGAGGTATCGAGGTTAGATAAATCAGATAACAATGATTCTGGATCAGATTCAAATTCCAAATCACTCATTATGCTTCGATATTTACCTCGCAACTCACGAAAATTGCGGTGCACATGTGCTGACAAATGGTACTTAATCAGGTACATAGCACAGACCAGTGGATGGATCTGATAGTCCGTGGATGCGTTCATGTATGGTATGCGTCCGAAGTCCGTAGGAACAATCATACCAACAGTCCGATGGACTGTAGAGTCCGTGCGTTTAGAGAAAGAACAAATCGGCGCAGTAGAAGTTGTATTACCCAACCTACAAATGTTGACTATTAATACTCGCTCAAAAAACATGTAACTGAATAATATTTAAATGTTATTAATTTTAATATTATTATCATTTACGATACATAAAATTCATGAACAAGTATACATATAATTATTACTCGCACAAAAGACGATTGATTAAATATCTTTGGTGCTATTCTGTAACTTTGCTCTGTAAGACTGTAACTCTATAGACTCTATAAGCTACAGAGCTCTGTAAGACGACAGCTTACATAGTAAAATTACCTATTCTGTAACTCCCTGTATAACAAGTATCCCTACAGAGTTATTCTTATAGAATGCCTAACTTCATTCCTGTTTAGCTGTCAAATATGCTTCAGTATATTTGACAGTAATTTTGTAGGCATTCTAAAAAATATGAAATAGAAACGATTGTTTTATAAATATTACACTATAAAATGGTAGGTATGTTGGTTCAAAGATACATATTCCATAATATATTTATGTAGTTGAATGAACAATAGATTCCATCACGATTTTTTCATTATTATTAATTTCTATAAATACATGAGATTCACACATATGTAATATATAGGTTTATGATTAAATGAAATATATAATTATTGAATCAAAATACGTTATGTTTTGATTTTTACAGGTAATTAATTTTTGTCATTGTTGTAATCAATGCTTGTTATTGTTAATAATTTTTTTATTTTCTGTGTTTTAATTTTTGTAATCTATTCTCCTCGCTAGTGTGATCTATTAATATTAATTATAAAGTCATCATTTAATGATTGTTTCAATTATTCTATGAAACTGTGAACAGTTCTCTACCATTAATTACTCGTACAAGTAGGTAGGGGTTTCTTCAAATTATCTTGACTGGCGCAAACTGCTCTTGTCTTTAGCTTTGAACCAATAATTATGACAAATTCTTAATTATAGCTATTTAAAATTATTCAGCTTGATATTAAAGAAAAAAAGTCACTTTAATTAAAGTTTTACTTACAATGAGTTTGTTTAAAAACATTTCTTAATTAGTAAATTAATTCATTATCTGGTACACTGATCTGAATAGATTTTGATAAGTCTGGATAAAATCTTCTCTATTTTCATGCTAAAATATTTTTATAAACATAAATTTCTATAAGAATTGGGAGGATGTATAATTACCTTCTATATTTTTCATTTAATAATAGATATAATAAAAATTGTTAACTTTTGCTTTTAATTTCCATATTTGTTTAAATTTTTTGTATAAAATATATATATTTGACGTTTAAAATATATTTTTGACGTTTCAATATGCTCTGTAAATACTTTACAGTCAAGATTTTGGCGCTGTAAGATTTACAGAAATTTCTATAACTCTGTAGCGCTTACAGTAATGTAACTTGGTTACAGAATAGCAATTTGCTTACATCCCGTAACGTTGGTTACTTACAGAGCCTATAGAGCTTATAGAACGGTACAGAATAGCACCATTTGTCTATATTTATATCTATAACCTATACGCAACAAACAGCTGCTACCTGTCACAATATCGTACCATCCCTACTTTCACAAGTTGGACTCGCCCGGGTGAATTTTGGCTTGTGCGCCGGTTTTTTCTCTGCACGCACGGACTCTACAACAGTCGGTTGGAACGATATTTTTAAAACGCGCATGCTTCTGACGTACATATGACAGTCCGGTCTAGCTGTAGGAATAAACCTTTTGTGTTGGAATGGACAACGGACTTGTCATATCACAATTAATAACTATCTCCACGGCAGAAAAAATATCAGTCAATAATATATCTAAAAACAAATATTAATTATTTATCATATTAGACTGAGTCTAAGTTTTCCGTTAGGGTGTGGCATGCCATTTTTTTCATATATTTTTACATTTTTATATATTTTTTATACGTTTTCATGTTTAATTAATTATATTATATTATACACATAAATATTAAGTACAGTACATTTATATCAACTTTCATGTCCTGAAGAAGGCCCACGTGGGGTTCAAACTGTCGAGACTGAAGTAATAAATGTGGTTGAATCCCAGAAACTTTTTCATTTTAAAAAATAAAATGTCGGACATTTGAAATATGAGTATGTATATTGAATGAATGAAAAAAATCAAGTGTGTAAAATTTTATTCTTTTTTGTCCATAGACGGGATGGTATTTTTTGAGATATTAGTTATTTTTCTACAAATCTACCAGTGTTAAGAAGTGGCAGACCATTGTTACTTTTAACTCTAGTGTCAAAAGCGAATTAGTTACCTTGGTAATGACGAATGGAACAACAAATTGACACTTTTGAGATATTTCAAAAAAATATTAGAAATACAAATTTAAATGAAAAAATCTGATGTGGCCAGCACATTACCTTCCGTCAGTTCTATGTATTTTGTATAAATGTCATACAGAAAGTTCCTTGCAAAAGATTATATTTCTTGTACATTACCTTAAGGCAGTTGTATGTATTTTATACAAATTCCATACAGAAAGTTTCTAACAAAAGATCCTATATTTCCAGTAAAATTATAACATAAACATACTGTCAACTGCACTTGACACTGACACCTTTCAATCAGAATTTTCTTAATGTAGCAGCTGTTTCCAGAGTTATAGCAAAGTTGACTAATATATATGATATTTAATTTCTTTATAATTTTTTAACTCTATGTCCATTTAATATGAAGTATAAAATGCATTTAAATCGTATAGAGAATAAATAATTCTTTAATATTTATAATAACATTAAATGTGAAAAAATGATATTTAACATCGTTTTTTCAAGAAAAACTGTTAAAATCTTCAAATGAGGGTACTTCCGGTTGACCAATTATAACCAAAATCTAATCAGCTCTTCACATGGATGCAACGAAGAGGAATACGAAAGAATTATAATTTTTGGAATTGTAGTATTAGAGTTATCGCATTAGAAAATTTTGTCACACACAGACACACACACACACACACACACACACACATACATACACACACACACACATACAGACATCATCGTAAAAATAGTAAAATCGTATTGTAGGGACCCTAAAACGTGCTTATTCATCAAAAACTCACCACCGAATTTTTTGACCAAAGACAATACCTTCCTTACCTAAAGGTGACGGAAGGTAAAAATAGTGTATGATGTACATGTTAAAAGTGACTTTATTTTGTTCGAAGGTTTGGAGCATGCCGCTTTGCGTCGCGTTCCAAACTTCCTTCTCACAAAATAAAATGTCACTTTTAACTAGTGCTGTTGATTTTGGAAAAAACAATTCGAAAATTCAGTTAAAAAATAATTCGAATTTTGAACATTCGGATTTCGAATTTTAATCTAAATTCGAAATTTCGAATTTTTAACAAGATTCGTATTTCATACACATTCAAAATTCCAATTTCGAGTATTTACGAAATTAGAATTACACATTTTCAAGTGTAAGTTAATTGGCATGTATTACACTTTACTTTGTTATTATTAATTTCAGAAACAATATTTCCAAATTGTACTTCGCGGCGACATGTTAATTAAGAATATTTTACTTTTAACAAATAAGCTACAAATCTCGGTGTTTGGACTCAGAGAGCAAGTTTAAACAAGTCATGTCATTGTAAAACACAAATAAATAGATGGCGGCTTCAACTATTGAGTTACAAAATTCGAAAAATATTCCGAATTTTGACTTCGAAAAAGTATAAAGCTAATTTTTCGAATTTCGAATTTTTAAATATTCGAAATTCGGATTTTGTCAACAGCACTACTTTTAACATTTATATCAAAAATAATTATTATGGTATAAGTGTGTTATGTTACAAATAAGTCACGCCTCGCGAGGCCATAGGGTACTTTTTTTAAGTTACTTATTTGTAATACACACGTGTATCATACAAAACTTTATAAAATACCGCTACGTTTAATTTATTAACGTCCGACTGGTATGTTATTATTATCATAACAACCCTGCTATCAGGGTTGTTATATACCAAATACCTAGAGCGTGTAATGAGTTGTTGCTATGGTGATGTTGTCAATATAATGATATTTATACTGGAATAAAGCCTAAAAACAAGCAGAAGCATTCATAGCTTACCTACTCCGTAAATTTTATTAAAACTTTCTAATCCGTAGTGCGTAGAATATTAAAAATTATAGTCGGACGTTAAACGTTGAACGCACCACGGGAGTTAAACGGACAATAACGCCTTCGGTCAACGTAAGCATCTCGGGCCAGAGACCTTCGAAAAGTACACTGTTGACCTTAGGCGTTACTGTCCTTAGAACACCCCTGATACGTTAATTACTATTTAAGAATTATGAAATTTCATTTGAAAAATATCAAATCAATATGATTTCACAGCGATATGCAAAAATCAACTGACCAAAAATGACAGGAGACGACCGTGGTTACCTTAGCAAGTTTGTTAGAAAAAATAATAAATAAATTGTTCTGGCAGTCTGCAGAACATTTATTCTGTGATTCTTCTATTGCATTTTTTGCGGCGATGGACGAAAATTTAGTTATTTAAGAATATGCTAAATTAACGTGCTCCAATTTAATACCCGAAAAATCTAGGCTTCAGTATGAAACAGAATTTCATCAATTTAAGTGCTGGAGGGAAGAAAAAGGAATTAGTGGCATAAATGAAGAAATAATATTGGCTGATTTTGCTGAAACTGGAAAAAGTATCTAAGTTCTTCAATGTGGACAAAATACTCGATGCTAAAATCAGCATTAATTATTTTTGAAAATGTTGATATATCAAAATATGGTTTGGTTATAGCTTATCAAGATCATACAAGTCAAAAGTCTGGAAAAAGAACCCATTGAACAATTTTTGAAAATGGCACCGGACAGTGGATATTTGATGTACAACCCAACAAGTCTTACACGTGACAGTCCCCGCTGGTGTACTGCACAGAGAGAGAAAGTATTCATGGGGCAAAGAGATTGATATACGCGCGAGAAGGGTTGTTAAAAAAGCCGTTTTTTGAATTTTGAACGGGACAGTTAAAGTTGGTTTTAACCGTCCAAAATTGGTCAGAAATGGTCAAAACTGGTCAAAATTACTAATAATTCATTTTAAATCATTTGACTAGTTGATTTTACATGTATTATTCATTTTTAAATGAACTGTTCCAAAAATAAACAGAGGACATGATATTGTTAAAATTATTTTGGTATAACTCATTTATTAATTTAATCCGACGCATATTGGTGCTTGTATGTAGGCAAACATGTTCGTACACGTCTTGTTGCAGCGGGCAAGAGTTAAAAGACTAGGTACAGAGTTTGTGCGTTGTTCGTGTTGAGTTCTGTGCTTCTGTTTCTGTGATAGCTGAGGGACAATAATGGGTATGGCATATTATTAACGTTTGAATTTTAGTATTTTAAATACTTAATAGGAAAATAAAGTCAGGTTCGTATATTTATTTTTTTTTGATTTATGCATGCTCATTTGTATTGTTATTTGGAACAAAAACTTTTCTTTCTTTAAACAAAAATAATTTCAAACAGCATAAGAGCCTGTTATTTGTGTATAATGTGGAACATTTTTGTAAAATAATTTTCGGTTAAAGCTGGTGTTGTCATATCGTATACAATAAAGATTGATTACCTTAATATATAAAAAAAATATATAACATTAAGTTTTTAATAAAATATTTACGCTTACTTCCCAACTAAATTTGAACTCATTTTAAATTTTACCATTACTATTGCTAAAAACGCTGGTTATATAAAATTTTAAAATATATTTTAAATTAAAACTAAACTTTTTGCTAAAGGGGTACATAAACATAAAGCGAAACTGAAAAGGAGAAATCCTCCGAAAATCCAAACTTGAATATGAGTTCAAGTAGGTACATCATCTGGTCGGCGCAAGGACCCAATTTGGGTATATTTTGAAACTATATTTAATAATGATAAAATAATAGGAGCAAAATGCCAAAAATGTAAAAAGATGGTAAGCGCTAAAGCTTTGCGAATGAGAACACATCGACGCAAGTGTACGGCTATTTCTGTTAAAAGTCATGTCGACACCAGTGTTCGCAGTTCCTCCGATACTTATTCTGAAAACAATGAAAGCGATTCTTCTCGAAACAGGAGCCCGTTAAGAAAACAACTAGTATCTAATTCTGGTTCGTCATCAGAATCTGACTTCTTCAGGTTACCGTCACGTCAAATTCAACCAAAAATACCTCAACATATTGTCAAAACTAATAAATCGGAAACTGCCAAAATTGACCTAGCAAGAGCCAAATATTTTCATTCATGTAATGTTCCATTTAATCATGCCAATAGATTCTATTTCAAACGAAAGATTGAAATTCTACGTCCATGCTACAAACCTCCAAGACAAAAATTAGCCACCGAATTATTAAATCAAGTTGCTGAAGAGGTTACGCGTGAGGCTATAGTCGAATTAAAGGATCAACATGTTACCTTAATGCAAGATGGTTGGAGTACCATTCATAATGATACTGTAATTGTTAATTGCTTATCTACAGGAAATTCTTTGTTATGGTTATGCAGCTCACTATTTCAATCTTTTGGGATGTGATATTTTTGGCATAAAAAAATATAAATAATGTTATATCACAAGTAGTGGAAATACAAAAGTATTTTCGTAATCATCACAGTGCCAAAGGTCATTTGAATGCATGTGAGGGATCCATAATTCCACAAATACCTGGAGATACCCAGTGGAATAGTCATATCACATGCATAGAAACGTTTTTAAAAAATCGAGAATTTTTCATGAAGGCTCCTTTCAAACAGTCCGATACCATCTATGGTTTTGCAGGCGAGCAGGGGGAAGAAGCTCTGAAGAGGCTAATGGGTGAGGCTAAATGTTCCCCACTCTTAAAATTTTACATTTGCCGATGTCATTGAATGTGTTGGCCTTAGTAGACATCGGTAAGAGGGAGGGTGATGTTGCTCACAGGCATATATATTTATGTACGTACATATTGTACAATAAACTTTATGCAACACCGACTCATGTTATTATGGTTATTTAAAGAATAATTGAGAAGTCTCGGATAAATTTTTATTTATTTTCTGCGTTTTTTAAATAAATATAAAAAAGTAAGTTTACAAAATTATTTTATTATTGAAAACATGAGAAGATAAATATAAAATCAAACAATTATGACCGGTTGCAGAAACGTTAATCAACGCTTTGTTTAATTAACGGATCATCAAAATGAACAAATGCAACACGATTTTTTGACAGCAATGATTTAAATATCATAAGAAATCTTATGACACAAATTTTCACCTGATCGGAGTACAATATCAAAAATTACAAATAAGTAACCTTATATAGCTAACAAATTATTACATCCTAATCCTCGTCACCCTAAAAGAGTGGGTGTGATTTATAATAAGTTAAAATGTGGTGACCTCAAGTTACGGTATTTACTTGCAATTCTATAATCCGAGCTAATGACGGGGAAGATCACAAATTCGGGTATCTTTGTCTATTTAACTAATTTTCAGAATTGATTATCCAGTGGTCAAAATTTAACAAATTATCTTTTTGTTTTTCTTGCATAGCTTCCAACATGTTCAAATGTTTCTTATTGTAGCAACTTTTAATCAATTTTAAGTTAGATGGGGTCACGTGGCCGCGTGCCTGAGTGTCAGGTCGCGAATCTGGGAAACCGAATTCGATCCCGACCGACGCCAAATATTTCCAATTTTAAATGGCACAAAATTGACCCCCTGTGGTGCACTCTCCATGCCAGCAATGAGTGCCCATGAGGTGACGCCTGGTAAGCGCCCGCACGGTACAAATATTTCATCATTACCCTCGTCATTACCGATATCTGTGTTCAAAGCAGATTGGCACACCCAGCAATGGGTAATAAGCCGTGATGATATATTTATTTATTTATTTAAGTTAGATTTTTCAAATTTATGTCCTGTTTCAAGCTCGAACGCTAAAGCTAACTCGAAAATATTTTTGCATTTTACATGCTACATATTATGTTCTTTAAACCTAGTTTTTTTTTATCGAAACGGTAGTTTATTATTTTGCTCTAATTTAGTGGAAGAGTAATTGAGTTTAAGAACTGGTCTATATTTATATACAAGATACAATTAGTTTTTTCAAATAATTACAAATTAAAAAACTTAATATCACATTTTTGTGTATAATAGATACTATTCTACACTTGTTGCACAATATACTATTATTATTTATTTATTTATTTATTTATTTATTTATTTATTTATTTATTTATTTATTTATTTATTTATTTATTCATACATATATCTTTCATCCATCATGGTATCTTGTTTAAGCTCTGCCTGGGTATTTGTAGCTTGTATCGTATCTTAACGTGAAGGTGTCAGCACCAAGCTTGTCGAACGTGATATAAAGACGTCAGTGACGTCATTGTTGACGTTGATGAGGGTGTTGTGTGAGCGGATACGGATGTGCGGTATTTTACGACAAATTGAGAAATTATGCTCCAGAATGATAAATCTCTTGCCAGTGCACAATGGAAGGGTAGCGTGTATGGTACTGGCTACTATCTATTTGCAAGATTAAGATATCAACAAAATTAAGATATATATGTGTGGAACTACCATTACTGTTATTAACATTAGGTATCATTGAAATTGGATTATAATGTAATCGTTGCTTGCTTTGAATGATTGCTTTTCAGTTATATTGTGATAATTTCTATTACGTTCTGAAATACAAAACTAAATACTATTACGATGATTACATTCTAAAGAAAACCAGTGTATTCCGTTAAGTGATTTCTGAGGTATCTCATTCATCAATAACACGAAAATATTTTTTGACAGTCACTACCTACTACAAAATTCACATTACTTTTAAATTGAGATATAAAATTATATTACAACGTTTAAATTTATTAAATAATAAAATGATAAGTTAGAACGTCAGAAGTGAATATGCCCATCTCTCATTGTTTTCTGCAACACCAAAATAATAACCTATTTTAGTAAAAAATTAAATTATTTTAAGACAAATAAAAAATTTACTTTTAAAGCATTTTTCGAAATTGAAATACTATATAGCGCGCTATCTAGTCCTTTCTGAGCGATAAGATCTAAACGTGCAAAAAATGTATTATTATTTTATTCAATTTCTCGAAAAGAAAGAAAATCAATTACTTGTTTAGCCCCGCTCGTTCTTATACATCACAGTATCACATTTTGTCAAATTATTTGACATTCAACATATGACAATAATATACGAAATTTATTTTTAGCTTCTCAGCGGAAATATAAGCACTTTAACAGATCCCCGAGAAATCTTTCAATAAAATATGAATTATTTCATTTAATTATGTATAAATGTATAAAATACTATTCATAAAATATTTCAGGAAATGCACTAATACAGTCGTGCAATAGTAATTATAACTCCTACGTAGTATGTAAATTAAAATTAGAAATTCTACAAAAATACGTATAATTCATAATTCATAAACCGAACTAAATCTAAATAGTTATACGAAATATCATTGAGTTTACATTGGTCTTATTATTTTCATTCTACAAAAGGGAGTAAAAAATATTGTAAATAGAGAAAGCTGTCTCATTGCCATACTCATCGCCTCCAATCTCCAATTCACTCTATAGGAGTTCCTTTTTGCTTGGAATGACGACAAATTAACATTTGGACACGGCTTATCACTGGTTACTAGGTTACTAAAACAGACCTAAAACTGAATTATAATAATTAGTGAAACTGCAGAATACTGTCTTCACCGCAGAATTGATAAAATATTTTGCATCCTCTGTATTTTCACATCCATTCCACATGAAAAATAGTTCAACGTGACGCTCTGACTTTTCTAAATATCCGTTTATATAACTTAAAGCCGTCGCGCACTTGAGCGAGGCGTAGCGCGGCGAAGCGAAGAGCGGCGAAGAGTCATTTTTAGAACTAACGCGCACTTGCGAGTAGTTTTCAAAGATAAACGGCCGCGTTTGCTTCAAAAGGTGGACAGCTCGGAGGAAATGCAATACTATTTTATACAATAGAAATCGTTTAATATGTAAGGAATTTTCAGAACTAAATTTTTTGAAAATTTTTTCTTCATTGTAATACTAAATAGATAATCTCCTTTTTAATTGACTTCATTTTTATTTATAATAATATATTTAGTTTTTTTTTTGTTTTAAGTAGTAGTACATATTCAGTTGTCATATCCATATCTATTGGATCAAATATTTAATGAATTGCCTAAAATTCAACATTTTGTAATGTACATTGTTATATTTACAATTAATAAACTTAATATACATAATCATACCGGTTATATTCATTTCTTCTGCTACTTCTAACCAGCAGTTGTCTTTCAATGTCTGATTAGAATACTCGACACATCCTATATCGTACAGATCTTTATATTTTGAAACCAGAAGAACTAATTTCTCTTCTGTGTTTGACATTTTCATAGAACGTGTACGTATTGTTTGATATGAAACGTGTGAAATTTAATTCTAAACCGGCTATTTCCAATGTGTCTCCGGCGTATTCGTTCTGATTTAGGTAGCTGCGCTATCGCACACTTCAGCTCAGCGAAGCGAAGAGCAGAGAAAAATATTCTCCCCGAAGTATTCCGGCAAGTCGATTCACTGCTCTGCTCTTCGCTTCGCCAAAGTGCGCGTATACACATAATAATATATTGAATGAAAAAACGGCTCCTTGCCGCGCTTAGCTTCGCCTCGCTTCGCGGACGGCCTTTAAGGCCAACGCGCACTTCAGCGACCGAAGCGAAGCGCGGCGAAGAGAAGTTTTTTCATTCAATGTATTCTTCTGTGTATACGCGCACTTTGGAGCAGCGAAGAGCAGAGCAACGAGGCGACTATTCACATAAGAATACATTGAAGGAAAAAACTTCTCTTCGCTTCGCCGCTCTTCGCGTCGCTCAAGTGCGTGGCGGCCTTTAAGGTGATCGTCTACGCATCGATCTACGCTTTTCCAAATGAACGAAAAGAAGCTCTAGATTTTTGCTAATTATGCAAAGTCTGTTATGAATTTGTAACTTATTTTTATAATTACTGAGTTTACGTACAATTTTCAAACCGTTTTCAAAACATTTTTAATTTTGAAAACGCCATGTATACAGTGTCAAAACGGTTTTGAGTTATCTCAAACCAAAACTAAAATTCATGGGTTTGACTTGAAAATTAATTTTAAAACTACTCATGTAAACAAATTAAGTTTAGATATTAGATATGTATATATGTATATATATATATATATATATATATATATATATATATATATATATATATATATATATATATATATATATATATATATAAGGTGTTATTGGTATTACTTGTTACTAACCTATAAATAAACTGACATTTGTGTAGTTTTAGTGCGTAGTGATACAAAGTAGAAAAATAATTGGTATAATGGCAAATTGAAGAATTTGGAGTGAAGAGGATTTGTCACTTACATCAGCCAATTACGCATGCGCCGAAACTGTTTTCCAAACAATCTGTAAACATGTTTTTAAAATTGCATGTAAACAGTTTAGCGTAATTTCGTCTGAAAACTAAAACCATTTTCAGAACTGCATGTAAACGTAGTAAATGTTATTTAAAAAACTTGATATGTCTGTAACTTTATATTTTAGCGTTGAAAATACGCAAAACACGTCTCAGATTTTTACTAATAATGATTATATTTGTCATTCATTTGTAATAAAATTTAAAAACTCGCTCTTGGAGAACATGAAATTAGGTACATAACTTTTTAAATTTTTTAAACATTTATTCTTTATGCGAAAAATTAACTTCAAAATCAACTCAAAATCAACAATTTTAGAGCTTATCCACAAATATAAGAACAATGATATTGCAAAAATAGAAAGTTACAGACGTAATATCAAGTTTTCTTAATTAATATGTTAAAGAAAGTAGCAAGTTCATAACAGTTTTTGCATAATTGATAAAAAGGTAGAGCCTCTTTTCGTTTATTTGGAAAAGCGTAGACGATCTCCTTAATCTAACACTTAAAAATCAGACTCGCAAAACTCGGAACTGTATAAAGCTGTTGTTGAGAATTGAATAATGGGGGTTTCCACCGTAATCAAAATAGTGAAAAATAACACTATTACACTAAAATATATCATAAAACATTTCTGAAAACACTAATTAAATGGTTAAATATGTTTCCAATTTTTTAAAAATGAATGAAAACAATTTACTACGCTTGAAACGCTGCCAGCCAGTGACGTCACGGTCCGGATCGATTTTAGTTTCTATGTTATCCGGCAATATATGTGTGTGTGATGGGAGTTGTTTACAATATTCGATTTTACCTACATACATCAAATACATTCAATATCTTCCTATGTGATAATAGATGGCAGCACATTCAAATTAGAACATTATATTTAAAAAATATTGAAGGTTAGTAGATATTCTAAACGTTCTAAACTAGTTAAAATTGTGAATACAATACAATTATTATTGTTTGCCGTATGTTATACTGATAAAGTATTTTCTAAGGTATACGTATTTAATAGATTATTGTATTTCGTGGATTAAATATTTGTAAGGTATTTAGTAAATCTCCAACAGCGTATTCAAGGGATTACCAGAAGTTACGCCTTTGCCTATAGTTATTTACAACTTGAAACGGCCGTAAAAGAATATTTGTGGAAAAACCAGGATACAAATATTCCACGAAAGAAAGCCTTAATATTACCCAGATGTTCCCTTGCATTTTAATCATACCAATATATGATAATTAGTTTAAAAATTTTAGTAAATAATACTGGTCATATGTTTAGCCTTAAAGAACAAACACATGCCATGCCAAATGGCATAATTTTTACTAGAGTAATCCTATTTAACACGGAGAAACAGACAGATCTATTTGTTTTATGTGATGATATTGTCAATTTTTTAATTAGATTAAGCAAATTTCGTTATTTTTATTATTTTGAGGTTCAAAGTATACAACTTTTCTTTTGTATGATATAATTTACCTTTCTAAATAATTTGTAAGTCTTATTGTCTTATGTAACACAGATCACAAACAAACAGTTTGAATGTTTGAAATAAAACATTGTTTGGTGAAAACTCCCATCCCCACCTCTATGCGTTGTTCAAGAAAACTGTAATAGAAGAGTGTTAGTACACCATCAATTGACAGATGATGCCACTACTGACTCTAGAGCATAGACCATCATACACCATCTGTTAAGCATTGGCTACATTAGCCGGGCATTTACGCGCTGCCGGGGCGGTAAAAATGGCCGTTCAAACGAGTTGCAAAAAATACTGTTTTCAATAATTTTTTTACAGAAAACCTGTTATAATAAAAATGTTTTATTTATTCTAATAGATATAAGTTTTCATGAGGAATAACATATAAAAAAATAAAAAAATAGTGGAAACCCCTATTACGGTCGTAAAATTTGATAACAATTTTTATTTGTTTATAGTTCCGGATATAATAGGCTCAAGTATTCGGCAGATTAGTAGTAGAAGAATAGGTATTAGTAGTAGTAGTAGTGGATTAATTAGTTAGATAAATAATAGAATATTTAGTAAAGTTAGTATAGTTAGTGTAGTTAGTTATTATAGTTAGCTTCAAATTTCCTAAAATAAGAAATATATTTTATTATTAAAATCCTTGTTTCGAATAATAAAGACTTAAAGACTTACTTTGTATTTGACTGTAATTATTTTTTTTTGACTGAATGTTTTTCCATCAGTATTTTTTTATAAACAACTTGTCATATCAATATTTTTTTATAAACAACTTGTCATATATTTTTTTCTTTTTGCCGGATACTTGATTC
Source organism: Harpalus rubripes (assembly GCA_963082715.1). Taxonomy (NCBI): domain Eukaryota; kingdom Metazoa; phylum Arthropoda; class Insecta; order Coleoptera; family Carabidae; genus Harpalus; species Harpalus rubripes. The sequence goes on along the minus strand of OY720451.1, from coordinate 43,942,272 downwards.
ACAAAATATAATTTGATTATTAGATTTTAATATATATTTTTAACAAATAAATAATTTTCTAGCCGTAATAGCTGTCTTTTTGACTATTTTTCCTGCTGCTTTGATGTGAAACTGAATAGGATACAAAAAGTTTTATTTAATTCTAAAACAAATACAACTTTCACTAGTAGGTAATACATATCACTTAATAATTAAAACAACTTATCTTGTACTGTATTGTTTCCAGTTTTTTTAATAGATAAATGTTTTACAATTTCTTAAATACTGCTCTAAAAATTCTTATTCAATTTGAAATTCAAATTATCATGCTGTTGAAAGAAATTTTATTATATATCAGAAGATTAGCTATTTAATTAATAATTCTTGGATGTAGCGGATAATAATAAAAATCATTGAGGAAAATAATAAGTTTTCCTAGAATTCTGAGCTTGCGGTTTGTTTTGCATAAATGAAGAGTAATTTACGTCTTGTATAATATGTAATAACGTACAACTAGTTAATATTGTAAGATTTATGCATTTGTGTATGTAATTTAAAATTACATAATTCTAATTATTTTATATGCTTCATCTGCTCTCTAAATTAACGTGTTGATGGCTTTTCTTCTTATAAATGATTTGTTATGATTACTTTGGGTACGTATAAATCCGTATAAATAAAATACTTGAAAAATTAATTATTTATAATTAGTCTTTTATTGTTCGTGTTATATAACAATTTTAGTACAATTATTTTAATTCGTAATTACATGGTTTTAATTTTCATTTAAAAATTAATTTAGTAGATTAATGAAAATTTATATTACATTTCCTTTAAATTTATATTATGCTTGCATATTTATTTTTACGAAACAATCAAAATGCCCGTGAACTTTTAAACAATCGAATTTTCACGACTGGGCAAACAATAGAAGATTAATGAATTGTCTTGGAATACAAATATGCCCGTTGCAAATAAATTATCATAAGTAGATGTTATATCTGTGTGCTTGCAATTCGAAATCTCTTTGAAGCTATTATTAAAAGCATTACAATAAATTTTGATGAAAGAGTTGCTTGAATCTCATCTGCGAACAATGAAAATTAATTTCCTGTTTGCAAGAATTGTCGGTTGCAAATTTAATTCATTTTTAGTTACCGCCGCTTTCGTATTTTCTGCTGTAACGAGACATCACAAAAGTTTTATTTTTAAAAGTTTCATAATGTTGACAAGAATAATTTTGTGAATTTTGACTGCGAATGGGATATTTTCTTGCTCTAAATTTGAAAAGGGAAACATGTACCGGTTGCCTAATTAACTTTACAAATAAGCTATAATATTTGACACGAAGTTAATTATTTCAGGTTTATAAACAATATAATTATCGTTGTATGAAAATTAATTAGGAATTCAAAATATATTCATACGGAGCCGTATATGTATGGCTGGAACACTGGCATATTAAGTTACAACACGAATTGGATTAATGACCAAAATATTAAAAGGTTTCTGTTTGATCGTGAGAGGTCAAGGTCGCAAAATCTGTTTTATGTGAAATTCATTATCAAACATTAATTTCTATTCAATTAACTGAGATATTTGATCTATAAAGTTATCAACTATTTTCGCCTTTGCTTTAATACATACATAATATTACATATATTATAACGTTGTTAAATTGTATGATTGGGTTATTATAATTCAATTTTAATTACATTATACAAATATGTGTTGTTATAGAAATAAATATGCATATTTTTTTCACTACATGTTAATAAGATAATGATACTTATAGAATATAAAGAAAGAAACGCGGGACCTTTAAAAAATTAAAATCGAGATAAGGCGTGGTTAACCTACGCAATCTCTATAAATACACATCAACATAATCTAACTTAACGCACAAACTCACGCTTGAAAAACTCGGGCCGAGATTGTTGCATTAGGTTAGGTTATTGATGTTATATTTAGAGAAATATACAAGCTAAGTAAGGTGTTCAACAACGGTCCCTCGTTTGTGTTCTTTATTATTTGTCCCTTTGTTTATATGTCGGTCTATAGTTTAAGTCAAATTAAGAGTAAGTGCCTATATTGTAAACATGATTTTGTTGTTTGTTTACCGTTCTATTTCTACCTCTGCTTTTATTTTAGAATTAAATGATAGTGGCTGTTATTTGATGTAGTTTAAATTTGGTAAAGTTTTCATGTTTCATATATGAAACTAGTATAGGAAAATATGATTAAAGAAATAAAAAGCTGTTCAATATAAAGTACATAAGATATTCGGAACTCCTTGAGCTTTATTTGTGCAGCGCAAACACGTCATCCGTTCCTAGTCTTTGCGAGATTGCGCAGCATCTTCAACATGAAGGCTAAACCTGCTGTTCCTGCAATCCTGCGGTACAAGTGCATCTGGAAATCGACCACTGCGAATTCATCCCATTACAAAAATCTGTACTTCAAAATTATCAACATTAAATTTACTTTGAATAATTAGTGTAAATTTGTATTGACGACTGAGACAATAGAATCGTTTACTAATGTGAAAATTTGTGAATGTATAAAATAGTAAAATAGCCCACATCAAATTAGGTACTAATAATTAAATTAAAAGTCTTGAAAATTCTTAGATACTCAAATATTTGTGCTATAATACTGATATTGTAAATAGGAAGAGATTGTCAGTCATTGTGAAATCAAACATTCACACCATTATAAAAAAAACAAGTTACCGTATGTTCGAGATATATTCAGATAGTCATCTACTATTAGTCTTTATTCGTGCACAAACGTTTTCCACTGTTTCTTTCAAATTTTTTATTCTTGCACTGTAGCATTATTTGTTCGTCGCCTTCTTCTCTATACGATTCTGTTCTAATCATCTCGTAACCTTCCTCGTCCTTTCTTTTCTCTTATTTTATCTGTCCAAACGTCCTTCGCAGGTTTCTTATCGTCTATCCTAATAAGATGGGCCTACCATTTTAGCAGTCCTTGCGTAATAAAAGGTAGTATGAGTATCATTCCTAGTTTTTCCTACGTAAGCAAATATATATATATATATATATATATATATATATATATATATATATATATATATATATGGAAAATTTATAAAAATAAATAAATAATAGTTTAATTATGTTTGCTGTAAATAATGTTTCTGTAAAATTTTGTGTTTCTCAGTAAGAATTAGGGCTTGTTTATGATGGATTTAATTTATAAATTTAGATTTATAGATTTACATTTAGAAATATAAAATGTTCATAAATGCATTTGCTGGTTTATGATGCATTTAGATTTACAAATTTTTATATTTGAAGTTTTGTTTTAAATTTTTAAATCACACTATTCAGAATTCAGTTTTCTTTTAAATTCATAGCAACAAAAGTATCTAAATAAAGAAACTCAATGATGTGAGAGTTGTTGACAGTATCAAAATTACGTCAAAAAATAGGTAATTTATATAATAAATGTAATTCATAATTAATGTTGAATATAAATTAGGTATAGAATGGATTTTTGATGTAGAAAAAACATAGTATTGACATGAAAAGAAAACCAAATCATTCAAGATTAACATATATTTGATTGGTTTAATTTATAAATCTAAATTCATCATGAACCCGTGCACTGAATCTAAATTATAAATTTAGATTTACAGATTTATATTTGAAATGAAATATGTCCAATCAACTCATATTGGACCACGTGGTTTGACACAAATGAGATGACAGTTACATGATATTTATCCCTTTTAACATAATCAATCTGTATTGTTCTACAGACAGTATTAATAATATATCCATATTTTCAAAATTTGTCAAATCAAAATTAAAATGTTTCAACTGTCACTTGAAACTGTCATTTTCCCCACCAAAAGTCATTGTTGGACATTACAATATAAAATATGGTGATATTTTAAATGTGAATTCTAAATCATAAATTTCTTAAATTCGTCATCATAAACCAGTAAAGGCAGATATGTAAATTTATATTTATAAATTTAAATTCGTACATCTAAATTTGTAAATTAAATCCATCATAAATCAGCCATTAAAGTAATCCAGTCAAGTTACGAATCAAATAACACAGACCATACATATACCTGTATGCAAAATTTGTTTATTTTAAGTATCAGAATATGAATACCTATACAGGTTACTTCCATTTTTACTTCCTTGTACGAAGTAAAGGAAGTATTGTATTCGCGAAAAATTTCGGTTTCCAGATTTCAACGGAAATATCCATTTTGGCCATCCCTGAATCCATTTTGACTAATTTCGTCGTGACGTCTGTACGTACGTACGTACGTACGTATGTACGTATCTCGGATAACTCAAAAACGGTAAGCCGTAGAAAGTTGAAATTTTGTATTTAGGACTTCTATAACATCTAGTTGTGCACCTCCCTTTTTGGTCATTACATAATTTCCAGAAATGGTACTTTATTTGAAGCCTATAATAGATTTTAATGAAAAACTATATTAAAATATAATCCAAAACGTTTCAAATTTGGTATATAAGACTTTTATGTCAATTGAAATAACATAGTAGATTTTGGTTAAAACAGGCTAACCGGAAGTTATATATTACCTGAAGTTGTTAACAGTTTTTCTTGAATAAAATGGTTTTATTTTGATTTTAGCAATAAATGCTTCAAATAAAAGTTTTAGAGAATTAAATTCTGCGTCTAGTACATCAAGTATTATTAAATTAGCCCTTTGTATAAGCGAGATATGTAAATTTAAAACTTATATACGTTTTTCTTTTTGTAATGAAGCTTGCTATGGATTAGGAGAAAAAATAACAAAAAAAAAATAGATGTTAGTGTCAAATTACGTCAAATACGCGTAATTTTATAATTGGGTCTATACTTCATATTGGTCTTGCGTACAAGGAAGTCGTGTGGTGTTCACATCAGATTTTTTTTATAGTTTTGTTTGAAACAAGGTAGTACAGTTGAAAATTTAAACATTTTGCTATTAATAAGTATAAAAATATATCCAAATTAACTGCCAAATTTTCCTTGTATGATAAGTTAAAAATGCATTATTATGCCTCTGCGAGTTGCTAAAAATCCTTAAGCGTTTTAGTGTAAAACCATGTTAAATATATATACATATATATATATATATATATATATATATATATATATATATATATATATATATATATATATATATATATATATATATATATATACCATGTTGATGAACAGGGTTGCAAATCTCCGGCCGCGTTGAAACGAAATTAGTCTAACCGTGATATGGGGCAAAATACATATGTATTAAATTTAACGTACAGGATTTGAGTATATTGCATACTGAAAAACCGTTATGTGCAAATTCTGTTAATTCCCCGTAAGTAATAAAAAATTGTTAGTTAGCAAGGGATGAACTGAGACTATATATAACAACCCAGCATTTCAACACTCTTCAACATGTATGTTCCTCACAACGACCATGTTTGAGTTTTATCTTTAAAAATTTATGAGCTTCTTTGGTTTATTTATCTTGTATGATATACGAGTATAGACTTCGCACTAGAGTAAAAAGTTGGTCTGCGTTGAGAAACTATCTGTATTCGCCTACCGAACTGATGTTTTTACTTTTTTTCGGAAATAGCTCCATAGTTTTTAATTAAATATAAAAGTTAGTATTTGATTTGATGGAATTGCGACAGAAATTGTGATAGACGAGAAGTTTTCCTTTGAAATGTATTTTCTCAGAAGTTTCTCATATTTCATTTTACTTTGAACATTTTATATGAGTAGATGTCTATATAAAATAATTTTTTAAAATATTTACAAATATTAATTCATTAGCTAAATAAACTGAGTTGTGTAGTATAATGTAATAACTTAATTAATTTCCTTTGCTGTCCTTTTATTTTTATTATTACGCTTTCATTTGTAAAACTGATATAATATTGCTCACAAAATATTTTGCACAAAATCGAAATTTCAATTTTAATTAGGTATATATCTTATAAAAACATGAAAAGTCTAAGTAAAAATTGCAAAATACATAAATTTTAAGTTTAAGAGATATTCATTCAAATTATAAAACAGTTACAGGAAATAATTATTTGGATTAAGTATATCTGTGATAGTATTATATTTAAAATTTTTATCTGCTACTCTAGTTTTTTACGAAACTATTCTGTTACCATACTGTTTTATTTTTGTTTATTTGCAGTATTTTTTTTGTTTTTATATATTTTCATATATTCTATTTTTCCTTTGTTATTAAAAATTACAAATTTTGTAATGGCGCAAAATGTAGTAACTAAATACATTACATACTAGTGTCAAATAATTTACACCGAGATTTACACATTTAGATTATCAGAGCCGTATATATATACAGGGTGTAACAGCTAAATGAGCTACCTCAAATAATGTCTGTATTATTAAAGATTCAATAAAATACTGTATGACAAACTTATAGAAGTCCAAAGACAGAATAAAATATTTTTTTAAACCAGTGACTCTCAAGTTACAACACAAAGTTGTATTTTTTTTAGATGGGATGGCATATATTTTTTACGCCCATTCGATAGAGTATTTTTTTTCTGAATTCAACTATGTTTTCATATTATATCCTAACATAACAAAAATATTGAGAAAAAAAAAACAATTGAACAAAATGAAACAGATATTTGTTAATAACTTTATAAACAATGTTCTATTTGTTTTATATCATAAATAATTCAAATTGATAGGTAACAGTTATTGTTTTTCATACATAGCCTACTAAAAAATAGCTATAAAAATCAAATTTATTTAAATTTCAATTGAATTTTTCTCAATATTTTTGTTATGTTAGTATATAAAATGATTACATGGTTGAATTCAGAAAAAAATACTCTATCAAATGGATCTAAAAAATATATATAAAAATATAACTTTGTGTTATAATTTGAGAACCACACTGGTTTAAATAAATATTTTCTTCTGTATTCAGATGCCCCCCTTAGTCTTCTAATAATATAGAAATGATTTGAGGTAGCTCGTTTAGCTGTTACACCCTATATATATATATATATATATATATATATATATATATATATATATATATATATATATATATATATATATATATATATATATATATATTTCAGTTGTTATCGGCCTCACAAAGGAGAACCTATAATTCTGCTTTGGCCAACTAGATCCTCCGAAGTGCAGTAAAAAGAATTGAGTTGAAAACCATGGGTTTTGTGTGTTAGGTTAGGTCAGGTTAAGGTATATTAATTTAAAATTTATGAACTCTGAGGATTGTTAGTTTTTTAAACATGCTTTAATCACAACATAACCTACCCTAATGCACAAAACAGAATGATCTTTACCTTTTTATTAGTAGATAGAAATAGTAAAATCATTTTCGGAAAAAATGTGACATCAATTTCAATAAAAGTAAATTAAATTCAACATTCATTTTATGACAAAAAATAAACTTGAGCGGAGTAAAGGTGCATTCACAAATGAAAATTAGGTTTAGATTTATGGTTTATACTTTAGATTTAAAGACTTTGGCCGCATATTATGTTATGACTCCATTCACACTTCAGAATTTAGGGTCTCTAAATCCAAATCATAGAGCTAAACATTGCAAGGTCCAAACTTATGGTTTATGATTTAGTTTGACGTCACAAACTTCACCAATGAGAGCGAGTCTGAAATAATATAGATATATACATCCATCTTTATTTAGTATCCACTTGGTGGATTCGGCTATTTAAACAAATGCGAGAAGAACATGGAGACTGTCATAATTTAATTGCTGAAATATAACCAATAATGCCAAGTGAATGACAGTTTCACGGCGCACAGGTATCTTGTTGAGTACTGCTCTACCGATATTTTAATCTTGTTTTTGAAGCTTTTACACAGATGTCTGTACATATCAAAACTAGTTTTCAGGTAATTTAAACTTACATTTATGAATGACTTACTTAAACCTAAACAAAAACCATAAACCTAATTTTCATTTGTGAATGCACATTTAATGTTAGATATTTAAGGCATACGGTGTCACTTTTACCTATATGATCTGCATACTTTACGTATGTAATTATTTTATAAAAACATACATTCTGATATTGAACTTAGTTTTTCTGAAATTCAAATTTATTAATATGGTTTGAACTTTGGACTGATTTCTCTTTATTGTGCTTCTGAGATAGCTTTATGTCATTTAGCATTGTTGTAAAGAACAAAATTATTAATAAACAGTAAGTTTGAGATGAATTTGGTATAAGAATATTGCAATGAAGAGGTTCTTTTTATTGACGTACATTTTGCCCACACATAAAATTTTGTAAAGTAGGCGACTATGACGATTATGTCAGAATATACCAAGACTATAATTATTATTCCATTGAATGTATGACTTGTCTGTACTTGACATTATTAGATTTTAACTTTTATTTAATTATAAAGTACAACTTAATTATCATTATAATGAAAAGTAACATTCGGAAATTCTAGTACCTAAGTTCATAAATAAAATAAAATAAAATTGATAAAATAAGAACCTAAATATTTAATTGGCAGTAATTAGCACTTTATTAGCTTTCAAACAAGACCTACATTTTCAATAACAAACATATTGTTGACCTATCCCCGAACATTGAAAGTGACATCTTAGGCTTTAAAGGTCACCAATCCAATAAAAAACCACTAGAAACAATTATGGAGGAAAGGTTAGCGTATTCGCATCACTACAGGCCAAGAGAGCTCGACAAATAAAACAATGTGCAGTTACCGTTAGGTTACATAACATTCCGTTCCTAGACAATGCAGCACGTCGCCGTACCAGCGCGTACCTAGCACGAGCGGAGTCCTCGCTGCGGAAAGGTGAGAGATAGAGTCCTCACTTGCAGCTGAGGTGATGTAACTTGATGCTGATAACCACATGTTGTTTGGAAATTAATAGGAATGTAACTGAAGCTCATATCAGTTGCTGTATTTTTCTGTAATGTTTGTAATAAATGTGTTATGAGACACCTTCTTAAACTGAAGGTAGATAATATTTCAGTAGGTAATTGTTGCTGAGTACAATGGTGACTGGTACAGGATATTTTAATTTGGATGTTTAAAAATATTATGAATAGTACCTACTTTGTTTCAAAAATATGTACATGCAACTATTCGTAAATAATATAATGTTTTACATACAAATTTCAAACAAGCGTATATATTGATAATATATACATTCAAATAAAGCATATTCAAGTTAAACAGATATTTGGTTAATCTGTCATATGATATATGTGTATAAAGTCTGTTTCCACGAGATCAATAAACGTAAGCGCGTGTTTTACGCCAGGGTTGAACAGCGATTAGCGATTAATGACGTAATGTCAAAATTGACAGTTGTGAGGTCAATGTTCCCATGCCGGCTCATTTCGATTCGAGGTGACATCCGGTAGGCGGGTGCTCGCCGTTCTAACGCTGTGGGATTTTTTATGGGGATATATCATGATAGAGCTTTACAAACACCGCCCTACATCCCGACAACCTTGCTTCAGCTGAAGAATCTCATTCGGCAGGAAATAGCCCGAATGTTGGAACGTGTAGAGAGGAGCTTCAGACATCGGTTATATCAGTGCATAGAGAATGGTGGCCACCACCTTCAAGATGTTTTCTTTAAAACTGTATGATTTAAAACATATTTTTTCATTATACAAAAAACTTTTATCAGCATACTTTTTATTTTATTCATCCTCAAAAAAAGGAAGTCTCTGGGCCCCACCTGTACATATATGTTATGTCTCTAGTTTTAATAATTTCTAAAAAAAAATGTATGATACGACGTTCATATTTTACATTGAATACTTCTGTGTATTATACAGGCTAATAATGGGGTATTTCCACATTTTTTTTATATTCATTTTGCTGAAAATATAAGTGAGTTCATATTTTACCTTCTAGAAAAACAGTATATAAACTAGGAATTTACTTAACACAGTTCACAAAAAAGCGTAACTCACTTTAATTCTTTAATATTTGAACATCTCTATAAAATTAAAGAAATATAAATCATATTAACAACCATAACAACGACGTCATAAATGGATGCTGCGAATCTTTATTAACAAAATTATGAATAAAAAACTTAATATTTTCGAGAAATATTGTATGATACGAGTATATTTGAATGACAAATATAGGTTAATGCGCATTGATTCATTATTTGTTTTTCATTATATATTTACCTATACGCTTTTTGAAAATAAAAACAGGAATTTTCATTATTAAAGTAATACAAAAATAAATTCATTTTAATAAACAACAACGATTTGATTGAAATTCAATGCAAAACATATACCGCCTTCAATTTACAAAAATAAAACTTCTTTGGTAGTAAAACAATCTATTGCAAAGCAATACAAAAGGAAAAGGTACAACAAATTGCAAACAGAAGGTTTAAAACAAAGAAATTGAGAGTCCCGTTGCCAATGCCACGTTGGCGCTGACAGACTCGTTAGAAGAAAGTTTACAGCGTGCTTGAAATGAACCGCGTATATCTCCCGGTGCTCTGGAGATTGCGTGTGGGACCTAGGCGATGCTCCTCGACGCTGTAGTGACCCAGTGGCGTAACTAGGGGTTTTGAGTTTCGGACCTTTTTAATCTCCTGAGCCTCATCCCAAAATTTCATTTAAAATATAATTTAATGTATAATTGTAAATGTGTTCATGAGTACTTTTGCTGTAGTAAACATGTATAGAATACATGACTTTACTGAAATTTGGCTATTGAAGTAGCACCTTAATGATTTGAATAATTAAAATCACAAATGAAGTAAAAATACAAAAATACATATCCATGTTCAACAACAAAATTTGAAATAGTAATCTCTTCTTTTTTCCGTGTCTGAAACACCATTATATCAAATAGCTCTAAAATTCAGCTACATGAATCGCTTTCTCATTTGCCTCGAGGTCTTCCTGTGTGCAGTAGTAACTATAAACATTAAATATAAATATCAAATTTTATTTCTTTAAATTTAATCAAAAAAGACAAAAAATAAGGTGATCAACCGCAGGTACTTATTTTTGGCGGACTGCCCTTCTTTCCAAATGTCCTTTTTATTTCATTGTTCTCCTAATTTGGTAAGCCATCAACTTGAATAAAATGAAAAAAAGTTTGTTATGTTTTTGTTATTTATGGTAGCTATGGTCTATATGGACAAAATTACTAGAGGCTGAAAAGGGACGCGCAGGACAGATTTGCTTGGGGACAATATTTCCGTTCAGACCTGTTGAAGGACAGAATCTACATAATATTAATGATGATAGTCTTTGAAATAATGGATCAGCAAAAACAAGACGCTCCTTTAGGGGTAAATAAAAATATGTTTACATTTAGCTTAAACAGTCACAACTAACGATCTAGTCCTAAAATTTGTAAATATTATACTAATTAGTAATTAAGTATAAAATATGCACATATTCACAGTTTACCAGAATATTAATGATAACTCATAAAAATAAAAATCCATACAGGTCGGTAAGAAAATGTATATGTACGACTTAGAGATATGTATTTAAAGCTAAACCAGACGGAGGCACAAACAATTACTTTCTGGATGTAGTTCATACTCTTTCTGTTATTCTTAAATGATTATTTTCTGCTGGAGTAAATATTTATATTAAATAGTTCGTATAATATATAATATAAACAAATGGGAAATAGTACATACACATAAAAAATGTACACAAACACAAAGTTTCTAATCTTAATCAAAAATACTTTTAAAAAAAGAAAACAAAGAAACTTATTCTTTATAACAAATCATTTTACACATTACTAAATATTTTATTTAAAAAGGCCCTTGAAGCTTTCGGGCTGTTATACGAATGCATAAGTTGCATAAGCCTATTTACGCCACTGTGTAGATCCGTTGAGTTGTGGCGCTCGGAACAAGAACAATTTGCCTCCGGGTATTTTTCTCTCTGCTTCAGATAAAAGAAATGTTGTTTGCATAATTCTGTTGTATTGCGTTGTGACATCCTGGAGCAATTCTGATTTTTTCTCATGGATTGGAATTGAAATTGTGCTGGAAATACGGAATTTTGAATTTGAAATGCCTGAGGTATAATATCTCAAGTAGAAATTACTTTTTGTGATGTACTTCTGCGGATATTATATCTATCCGATTGCATTCTTGTAGGTCAATATCGGTATAAGGAGGAATACGACTCCAAATAATATAGAAGAGGGTTTTACAATTATTAAAATAGATTGTACCATGAAATATTTTTTCCATTAAATTCTTGTGATCGATGTAGGAATTAACAGATGCTAAATTCATAGAAAATGTATTTACATTCAAATATATATAATAGACCTCAAAAATTACCAATATAGTACGTACTATGTAGGTAATATTTATTTATCATTATTTTTTACGTGTACCTGGAATAAAGTAAATCGGTTTTCCGTAATTGTTTATTACATTTATATATTTACACCCTACATGCGTACATACTCGTAATGAATTCTAAATTTCATATGTTTAATTAGAAACACGATGTTTAAGGTAACAGATAGGGAATGCTTAGCTAGCAGCGTCAATCTTCCGGTGCCGGTGCATGTAGGGAACATTAATCAAGGTCCAGTCTGTTTATGCTCTGGGTCACATTGCGTCGTAATTTCACTGTTTATAGCTACCGACTGTTTCGTCTATAAACACTGATTTTTGAGTGATAATGATAAAAGTAATAAATTCATGTTTTACTTTGAAAAACACAGTTTAAAAAATATTTATACATTTTTCTGTGATATTTTACCTTCCGTTACTTTTAGGTAAGGAAGGTATTGTCTTTTCTCAAAAATTCGATGATGAGTTTTTAATCAATAAGCATGTTTTAGGGTCCCTAGAATACGATTTTACTATTTTTACGATGTGTGCGCATACGCGTGCGTGTGTGTGTGTGTGTGTGTGTGTGTGTGTGTGTGTGTGTGTGTGTGTGTGTGATTTGACTGCATTTTATACTTCATATTAAATGGATATAGAGTTAAAAATTATTTAAATTTCATAAAGTAGACAGCTATGGAAACAGCCACTATATTAAGAAAATTCTGATTGAAAGATGTCAGTGTCAAGTGCAATTGACATAAGTGTGTTTGTCTTATAATATTACTGGCAATATAGGATCTTCTGCTAGAAGTTTTGTGTATGGAATTTGTATAAAATACATACAACAGCCGGAAGGTAATGTACAAGAAATATATTCTTTTGCAAGGAACTTTCTGTATGAAATTTGTTCAAAATACATAGAACTGACAGAAGGTAATGTGCTGGCCACATCGGATTTTTTATTTTGGGAAAGTACATTCGAATTCCTAGTCTTGCTTTTTAAATCAGTTTCTTGTACATTTATCCGCCATCTTCGTAATATTGTTTGAAAAAACCTATTAAAGATATGTTTTTGAAGATGCATGTGTAATTTTCATTTTTTTTTTTTTTTTCGTAAAACAACTTTTTAGCAGACTTGAAACTTATTTTTACTCTTTCTTCGCTGGATCCTTCTATATATCGACACCTTCGTAACACGTTCATAATATCTAAATAAATTACGTCTACAAATGTAATTTTGAATAATATTTAAATAATTATTACAAATTTATTATTAAATGAACAAATTTAAAGTGGACGAGCGGATACGGAAATATGTATATGTATGGGTACATATGTAATATACACCTACAGAGATAACGTTACACGAGGATTGAGATAGAACATCTCGACACAAACAAATCCCCTGCCGTTGTCTTTTTCATCTATCATTCAGGTTTATAACCTACCTTTCTATTCAGAAGATGTGCTTGGAGTAACTAATATAATTATCCATAATAATTATCAAATGATATTTAACACGTTTACATTGTTGAATTTGTATTGCGGATGTAAATGGCTGGTGACAGTTCTTTGTTTGTATTGCCGTAATCATAGTAACCATTACTTCTAAGCATAGTGTCACTAGATGCGCTATGTACAAATTGTACATGTGTGTATTGTACTCATGCTCTTGGATTCTCGTTAGCACGATTAACAGAGATAACATTGCCTCGATTCGTACCTGGATTTCAGAGTAATTATACTATTTATCATCAAATATTTTATCAAAAACCAGCTAGACTCTAAATAATGAAAGGATAAATATTTTCCATGTAGTTGCAGCTATTTTCGTATTTATTTGTGCATAGGTTTAACTTTTTATTATATTATATTTGAAAAGGAGAGCAAATATAATAACCAAGTAATTAAAGTAATATTGGTTTTGTCATTAAAGCGAAAATAAACAGTAAATAAATGGAAAGCAATTTGATGTTTTAATATTTTCAACAGTTTGTTGAGTAACCGAACATTGAAATATAAACTGAATTTTCACATAATAAATGGATTTTAAATAATGATATTTGAGTGTATGTAATAACACCATAAAAGAAAAAAATATAAGCTTCAACATACCATACATAATTTGATAATTTCATAAAAAGTTATGTCTAAGAAGTAAAAAATAAACCAACAAGTACAAGTAAGTAGTAAAAGATCTCGTAATCTTTAATGGTAAATCATAAAAATGGGTATAAAAGGTTTCATTTGTGAGATCTCACTCCCTGATCACCAGCAGTTTATAAAAGGAGAAAGTGGCCAATCCTTGATTTTATCTAAAACAATAAACTACCCCTACTTTACTGTCCTTTCAACCGGTTACACACCATACATGAATACATAATGAAGACAGTTACTACCTTTTGTCTCGAAAAATATTCGGACCAGGCTCGCATTAAAATATTTTTTTTTACATACAACATTTTTATTAAATTAATTTATATTATAAAAACGTGTTATTTTTGCGGGAGAACTGTGCGCACGGCCTGTTCGCACTGTTTGGAAAAAACAGTTACTCAAAAGCTTACTTTTTGGCCACGTTGAACAAAATAGCTATTTGTGTATTAAGAGCACAAAATGGGACATTGTCGATTGAGAGGTTGTTGCTGCGCTGCGCTCGAAATCGACAATGTCCATTTGCGCTCGAAACAAACAAGATTTTTTCTACAGTTGCCACAATGGGGTCCTGTACCATAACAAAAATTTGTTTGTTTCAAGTACATTAAACTAGTGCAGTGAAAAAGTGGGAGCGTTCACGCCAAACTTTTGCAGGTGGCAGCACAACTGTTCACACAATTTATTTTATATTTAATTTTAATTTATCGTTATTTTCCATTCGTCTTGAGCTATTGCTTCAATGTAATCTAAGTATTTTATACTTTCGTTTTTGTAAATGAATGCCCTATTTTATTTTCTCAGCAGTGCGGTATTATGTTTGGTTATGTAATATACCGACAGAGCAGTTATATGTCAGATTGACTTGTGAAGGTGGTAAAGGTGTAACTACAGTGCCATTAGTTCCTGACTAAATGTTTCTATTAAGAATGTAGACAAGTGACAATTTTTAACATTGTATAGTTAGAAATTTGGACAGCGAGCGTTTTTTCTACTTTGTTGCGCATGAGCGGCGTTGACAAAGAGAGCACAATTGGCTACTTTATATATAGGCTGTAGAAAAAATTATTTTATCACATATACATAATATATGTATGTAAAAAAACATATGTACCTATATAAAAAAAAAAACATCTTGCATCGTCATTTCATATTCACAATTCCTCGATTTTCTGTATTTTATAAAAGTATTGATATGCACCTTGAAATTAATTTTCTTTTACCGCTGGTTTATTCTTATTCCACACTATTGATACAAAGATGAACTTTAATGCACTGGTACAAAAATAACTATTATTCAGTTTTTTCAAAAATTTATATATATTAATAAAATTTTAAATTGGTAAATAAATCTCCAAACATAAAAAAATATAATACAAAACATAAATTTGATGATATTTTTACCTCCCGCTACTCTTGGTAACGGAGGTATAGGGATCGTGCTAAAAATCACATATCGAGATGTCCAATGATCCAATTTTAACATTTTCACGATGATGTGTGTGTGTGTGTGTGCGTGGATCCTTCACTCTAACTCAAATACTGTCATTCATAATATTTGAAACCTTGTATTTCTACCTTATTCTAATATGGGAAGAGACCTTTAGATTTTGATGTATATTAGATAACCGGAAATGGCACTTTACTTGGAGCTCAAAATAGATTTTCCTTGGAAAATACCTTCAAATGTTGTTTTTTCATTATTTGTGCCATTATGTAGATTATTAAATTTTCTACAGATTTGCATAAATAGTTTTTCAATTTATTTTATGGATAAATTTATAAAATTATCTATACTTTTAATCCCAGAGTCTACGCTTAAAACAAGCCAAACTCCTTGGTTACACAGTTCATATCTCAAATGTATATAACTGACAGATAAATGCCACTGTCATAGAACTAATCATTTCAAATTAATAACAGTAACGTATTTAGAAGAAAATAGTAAATAGAACCATAGTTATATGGAATGGATCTTAATACAGTTTCCGCAATAACTAAATATGTAAGTATGTATATTTAAATTAATAAAAATTGAATAGCGGGTGGCTTGGTGTTGGCCACATCATATTTTTACCTTCCGTCACCTTTAGGTAAGGAAGGTATTGTCTTTGGTCAAAAAATTCGGTGGTGAGTTTTTGATGAATAAGCACGTTTTAGTGTCCCTAGAATACAATTTTACTATTTTTACGATGATGTCTGTATATGTGTGTGTGTGTATGTATGTATGTGTGTGTGTGTGTGTGTGTGTGTGTGTGTGTGTGTGTGTGTGTGTGTGTGTGTCTGTGTGTGACAAAATTTTCTAATGCGATAACTCTAATACTACAATTCCAAAAATTATAATTCTTTCGTATTCCTCTTCGTTACAGCCGTGTGAAGAGCTGATTAGATTTTGGTTATAATTGGTCAACCGGAAGTACCCTCATTTGAAGATTTTAACAGTTTTTCTTGAAAAAACGATGTTAAATATCATTTTTTCACATTTAATGTTATTATAAATATTAAAGAATTATTTATTCTCTATGCGTTTTGAATGCATTTTATACTTCATATTAAATGGACATAGAGTTAAAAAATTATAAAGAAATTAAATATCATATTTATTAGTCAGCTTTGCTATAACTTTGGAAACAGCTGCTACATTAAGAAAATTCTGATTGAAAGGTGTCAGTGTCAAGTGCAGTTGACAGTATGTTTATGTTATAATTTTACTGGAAATATAGGATCTTTTGTTAGAAACTTTCTGTATGGAATTTGTATAAAATACATGCAACTTCCTTAAGGTAATGTACAAGAAATATAATCTTTTGCAAGGAGCTTTCTGAATGACATTTATACAAAATACATAGAACTGACGGAAGGTTATGTGCTGGCCACATCAGATTTTTTATTTATAATTCTGCTATCCACAATGGTACATAAAGTAGCTTCCATTACTAACAAAATTCCCGTTTCCACAAGCATAGAGAATGACAAACACTATGTTAGTTATATGCTTGGTCTTTTCTTTCTGAATCATGAAGTGTAACAATAGAAACATAATGCAGATACCAGGTCTGGAGCTCTGGAGACTGCGAGGATTTATGTGTTCTCATTACCTAAGCTTTGCAGCGGAATGTCATACAGCACAGCACTACGTTCGTTATTTTATTTGCCCGACAGAAAGAACGCTTCCTAGCGAATTACTAGAATCGTAAATTATTAATGTAATAAAATGCAAAATAAAAGTATTACAGCAGGTAGTAAATTAAGTTCGTTACAGCAAGAGATGAGTTTTGTTTCGCTTTCCTGAAATACATCTTCAGCATAAATTTAATTGAAATGCCAGTGTAAGCTGATAGAGAAATACGCGTATACGTTATCTGGGTCACAGTATATGATGTTTAATCTCTATGTTTGATTTAGCATTTTATAATCCGGGATATGTATTAATTGAACGATCTTCTAATTTATGAATCTCTGTTATACGTTATAAATATCAAACATTTTTATTTAAATTTTAGCTTTGTGCCTGCCAATATAAATTTTAATCCCACAACGGAAATTTTTTAATCAGTAAATGGTGTCTTACATTTTCCTGATATATTAAAATTTCTAAATCTCAAGTTAATATTTTTTTTGTTTATGGTAGTATTTCAAATTTATTTAGGTGATTATTCGAGTGCACTAAACATATAGTTCTGTTGCCATTGATTAAATATTAAATAATATGTAGCCAAGTAGCAAGTAGATAGAGGATATATGGAAAAACATCAGTTAATATCTTAACATCCGACTGGTATGTTATTATTATCATCATAACATCAATGAGTACAGGGTTGTTTTGTTATATACCAAATAACACCCAAGGGCATGTTATGAATTGTTGCTATGGTAATGTTGTCAAGAAATACTGGGATAAAGCTTGAAAAACAAGCAGAAGCATTCATAGCGTACCTACTCCGTAAATTTTATTAAAACTTTCTGATCTGTAATCCGTAGAATATTAAAAAACTATAGTCGGACGTTAAACGTTGAACGCACCACGGGAGTTAAACGGACAATAATGCCTTCGGTCAACGTACACACCTCGGGCCAGAGGCCATCTGAAAGTACAGTCACGCGTTATTGTCCTTATAAAACTCTTGATACGTTAATCACTGTTATACATTTTAACCTGCTGAAGTGGTTATTCTTATTATCAACTATCAACATACCTACTTGTATTCTGGTTTGTTCGACGCGAATAAATAAATATAGATTGGCAACCTTATGAGCATTTGTGTAATATAATTATTTATGCGCTAGGTGATACCTACTGCCGTATTTATTACACAGTCGTACAGGATTAATCATTTTTCGCTAAAATAACCGAATTTTTATCAGAAATATTACTTATATACTAATAATCCAAAACGCATTTGTAGAAAATAAATACAATATTAAATTAAAATTTTCAGAATATTGTTGCTTTAATGCGACGAATATGATACATGGGTTCCCACTGTTTTTTAAATATTTTTTTGACTTAATCTAAATTGAAACATTTGTAGTTCTAGAAAGTCGTAATTCTTATTCATTAAACTATTTTTTTTCTGTGACGTACATATGAATCTATTTTATTGATTTATTTCATAACCTATAAATATGTTTTCAAATAACATTATACGTTCATACTACTATTATAGGCTATGTTTTGATATTGATTTAGCTGCTATGCCATTCAACATTCCTTTTTCATAAAAATACAGGTGATTTGTGACTGGCGTGGCCATCATACACTCAAACAAGTGTTATTTGGTTTACTTCCGTTATTTCGTTCCTTAAAATTCAATCAGTGTAGAAAGACAAAATCAGAATACTTGAAAGTAGTAAGAATATGCAATAGAGTAGATGTATAAGTGAGAGAGGTGAACTGTTTGTTCACCCAGCTGATTTCAAAGATTACGTATCCTATTAGTATAACTTTTCATCAGTCCTTTTTTTTTCGTGATGCAGATGTGAATATATTTACTGCATTTTTAATTATAATTAGTAAGACGTATACAAAGGGATCTAAGTGCCAATTTAAGTTTTAAAGTTATTTAAAAAGTATTTGGGGAGAAATAATAACAACCGTTTCTTCTTCTTTTATTTATATTTTTATACATACTTAACACATATGAGTCAAATTATTTAAGTACCTACTCGTGTTTTCTCTTATAAACACAACTATTTACAAAATTAGTTGCATTTTAGTCTTTTTAATATTTCAACCAATTCTGGAAATTTAAGGTACTATACCGTGTGAAAAACTTTATATTTGTTAACTTTTTCATGCAAATTTTTATGAGTATAATATATTTTTGCACGTAGTTGCCTTTGAATTTAAATACTTTAAATATTATATTAAAATGATTTTGTTATCATTCCTTTGTAAGCGAAGTAGATCGTTTGATGAAAATGAAGTTATATTATTATCGTGCTCACCACTGTTGCTTCTGCTGTTGAATAATATTGATTATGTCATAATACCAAATGTTAACATAGTGTTATATAAACATACATCAAACATATAGTATTGACAAAACTTTGTATCTACAAATCGTCCAAAATGCAAACAATGAAAATTACAGTTGTGAATTTAAAAATTTCATCATATCCAATTTTACTGGTTCATTCTGCAACTAAAAAAAAATAGGCCAGGATAATACCTCCCGCCAATTCTGTTTTATTTTACACACATGAGGATAATATGTAACATTTCAAAGACATTTGTATGTACATAATTTCATTATAAATTATTTCCTATCTGGATTAAATTTTTTAATTCCAGAAAAATTATAATATGAACTTTTATGTATAACTACTTTTGGATTATAACACTGACATTTATCTGTCAACTATTTATTTGAATTTGTTAACTAGTTTCCTTGAAGTAATATGGGCTTCGAAATGTAACGTATTGATAATTTGTTGCTATACTAGAACTATTAACATTTTAAAAAATTCAACATTAGACGAACATACTTTTGATATGAACCTGCATTAAAAAAAAGTTTTATTGAAATTTATTAGTATTTGACTTTGATTTTATGGGGAAACGGCATTTCTCGTTTTTCCTACAAAATCAAGGTCAAATACTAATAGATTTCGATAATACTTTTTTTTAATATGTTAGGTTCATATTAGAAGTATGTTCGTCTAATATCGAATTTTTTAAAATATTAATAGTTCTAGTACAGGAACAATTTATTTGAATTGTCGCTTCATATCTAGTACGCAGGGGTTTCATTCCTCTTAAGTTAGTTAGAACTTAGTTGACAAATAAGTATAATACAACCTTTTTGGTTTATGTTTTGTATTTTTATTTAATACCCGACGTTTCGGCAGCCTATACTGCTGCCTTCTTCAGGTAAAATACATAAATAAATAATAACAAAACTTTAGCAACAAGTAACCAAGGTAACTAGCTCTACAAGATTGAATGAACACCAGCGATCGATCAGATTGAACCAGCCTGGAAAATCGTCCGTTGCAGAGCATGCTCTGAAAAAATTTCACGAAATCAAATTCGCAGAAACAAAAATTATTGCAAGACCTACACGCCTCAACAACCGGTTAATCAGAGAAGCCATAGAGATTTAAAAAACCAAGAATAATAATCTCAATCATTGCGGCTGATTAGAACTTAGTCGAGCAAGGCTTCCTATATTAAAAATATTGTAATTTTGTTACCTTAGTTACTTGTTGCTAATGTTTTGTTATTATTTATTTATTTATTTATGTATTTTCCCTGAAGAAGGCAGCAATGTATGCTGCCGAAACGTCGGGTATTAAATAAAAATACTGAACATAAACTAAACAGATTATTATTCATATCGTATTATGAGTTCTGAAAGACTTTTTAATAATTCAGTTAATCCTTGTTTTATAATGTCGTTGTGAGTGAATATTTTAAATTGACTATACTTCGTTTGCTGAAACGAGAGAATAGGCGGTTTTTTTACGTCACAAATGTTTTTTAATATAACTGCAAAGCAGTTCTACTCGTTGACTGCACGCAGTTATGCATCCAGCTTTTAAACGGTTGCATTGAATGTACGCATGCGTATACAGCACTTGAATGTTGTCACTAAACGAAAATCAACACAACCGAAGATGTTTTTTGCATTTCGGAATAATAATTGTTAAATGTTCACTCAATAATTACTTTACTAGCACTCATTGAAATTTGCATTATTAATCATTTTTAAGTTTTAATTGTAGTTGCTGCCGTAGAGTACAGTTTCTTTATTCCTCGCCGAACTGCAATTGTGACGTCATACAAAGCAGAACTGCGATACCCCGCAGTTTTCTGACGACAATACAAATACGTACCCAGTGTAACTAATTTATGAACGGAGACAAGTCATTCTATTGGTCAAAAGATGACAATTTTAGAACCGAACAAATATAATGACTTCAACAATTAGTTCCACATTCTATCGTTTCCGCGAACAGAGTATAGAGAGCATTTTGTCAATATTAGACAAAAAAAAAGAAAGAACACCAGCTGTACTCATTCGATTTGGAAAGTGCAACGTTTGGCTGTATATCGGGCTTAAAAAAAGTATGGGGTTGATTGTTCTCCAAAGAAGATTGGTTGGGAGCTTTTAAGATGGGATAGGAAGGAATGGTGAAGCGTATTATTGTTGCAAGGTACTATTTTGTACATATTTAAAATAAAATTCTAAGAAAATATAAACCATGTGTTTTATTTTCAAGATTTTGAGCGTGATCCTCGTGGTTGAGTAATTTTCTTGACTTTGTCAAATACACACATACGTACCTACATACACACATCATTGTAAAATGTTAAAATCGGATTCTAGCGACTTTAAAACGTTCTTACATATTAAAATTTCGATATGCGACTTATGGTTTTTATTCTTCTCTTACCTGTGGTGTCGACATATAAAAAAATTGGAACTTGGAACATTGCGAATCGTGAAACATTAAAATATATACGGAATTATTGTTATTATTATTGTACTTGATACGTTTAGTATTAGATGTTCTAACAATAACACTTGACAAATAAATACACAGAATTATGATCTAGAAATTAATAACGTAGGTAAACTGTAAACATCCATAGACTTTAACATGTTTTTCTAAAAATTCCTTTGGAATCACATTCTATCTTTATTCCCCTCACGTTCTCTGGCTGTGGTATCCTCTGCGACACTAGCACGACGTAGCGGGCCTGCCAACAACTAAACAGATTGAGCTTCGCATCCACCCCTACCCAGTAGCTTGACACCGCGTGTGTCGTGTGACCTGCTACACGCGCTCAACTTTGTTCTACAACTCGGAGCCTAAATGTGTTGACACCTAAGTTCGCACAAAGTGGGTTGTTGTGGCGTTAAGCGGTTTTAGATTGGTTTTTAGCTTCTTTATAAACGAGGAATGTTTAGCAGTGTAATGACATGGGAATTTGTAAAGAGAATGAGGGGTTTATCCAATTAGTTTACCTAATTATGTGTATAAATGTTTTGATAATTTATAAAGGTGCTTCAATAAGTAACAGTAAATTTAAAATGTGTTGTATGTAATTTGGAGACCTACTTAAAAAATTGATGTCATTTTTCTACATAATAACCCTCCCTTGAACCCTCTTTTTAATACACTTCTCGTACCTTTGTATCAACTTCTTTACTGTATCAATAAAAGATGTTTTTGATTACGTCGTTAGCTAGGATTGCCTGACTTTATGGCTTTTTTCATCGGTGTTTTCACACTCCTCTCTCATCAATGGTGTCCTTCACCATAGTAACAAAATAGAAATATGGGTTATTTATATTAAAACTAGACCTTAAAACTGTATGATAAGGTTTATCAAAGTTTTAGTTTTTAAAATATTTGAGTTCTTAATACCATTTACCTCACCTTCAGAACTACGTCATACATCTATTCTTTCACAAATTCTTACTACTGACTGACAAGCCTTCAGCTATTGCGTTTATGAAACGCTAAACCCATTTTCAAGTAAATGAATTCAGAAAATAAGAATGTAAACCAAATAACACTTATGATGCCACGCCAGATAGATACTCCGTGCGTTTTTATGATAATGAAAAATATGTTGAATGACGTAGGCAATCAAATCCTGGACTATAATATACAGATTTTTTTTTATTAAATTGCATATTATGTACATTAACGAACGATAATACGGGCTTTCTAGAATTCTAGATCGTTTTCAATTTAGATGAAGTTACAGGATAATTTTTCCAACAACGGTTAAATTAGACCAAAGTTGTCTCATTAGGGGACCATTTTAATGGTGTTTTGTTATTTGAGAGAAAATGTAAATTTTGCAGTGTTTTATTTTTTCAAATATCGTCCTAATGTGAAATAATACTGAATTTTAATTTGCACATCTTAAAGCCACTTTTTTATGTTCTTTCAAATGGCGATGCTCAATTTTTTTTTATCACTGTTAGTTTTCGAGTTATGATATCAAAGTTTTAATTTTTATATGGACACCATATTGGAAAGTTCCATGGGAATACTATTCATATACACTTTTTATATTAATATATCAATATAGGAATGGGTTTCAAATGCAAAATCCCGGAGAAATCTCTAAGAAAAAAATTATTGAAGTCATTGCACATGCAATTTTGGGCGAATTAAATATTATTAAAACAACACTATTGTTATTATTGTAAAGTTTTTATTTATTTGCGTGAAGTGTAAAAATCAATTATTTATTATTAGTTTAAATCAAGTAAAGAAAGAAAAGAATGGTTTACTTGATTTAAAATCATTTACGAAAAAAGCACTTACATTCATCTTCATCATTACTAATTATTATTAATTAAAATATATGTTTATTAAAACGATAAATAAATATTTAAAAGATAATTACAATGACGATTACTAATATTAAAATAATAAAATATCAAAAACTAATTTAAGACTACGAATATAATTAAATAGTTAAAAACTGAACACTATTTACTTATTTATTTAAACAATTAGCACGACTATTTATTTACACGATATTACTGATTATTTATTTCGACTAATTATGTCACTATTTATTTATATCACGTTCAGCTGCCCGACCTGGCGACCTCACAGCGTGTATGTACTCAGCTGACTCAACAACGTCTGTATATACAACTGCCCGGGCAGAATTTACACCTTTCACCTCACTGTCTGTCTATTTATGTAACTAACTGTCTAACTATCTAATAGTCCTTCTGACGGACTAGCTCTCTAACTGTCTTTATGCCACAACTCTTCAACACCACTGCAGAGTATCCACTTCCACTCGCCGTTACTGTCCCCGTATACCTAGCTTCCCAACAAAACTACCGAGTATTCACTTCCACAGCTATCCCAGTATACCAGTAACTTCCCGAGTATTCCACTCGACACTAAACTGCATACGCTCACCACGATACTGCTGTGTTACTAACTTATTATCTATGTCTCTCTGCACACAATTACGTCGCTTATATAATTGTTGTAATATTTTTCTCCCAGAGTCTCGAACGTCTCGAACTATATAACAACTTGCTGGTAATTACTCTTATCTCCCCGTTGGTCACACAACTGCCTGCCTCACGTCGCCCGCCTATCGCGCTGCACTATGTTATCTATCGCCTACTTAGACTCCGGCTATTCCTTCGCTATTAAACTCTAGAACTTTTATCATAGGCGTCGGCTCCCACGCGCTGGCTTGGGGCTCGCCGGTCAAGTGTTGTAGGTATACCCGAGGGTATACGTACCCTCTCACGTTACATTATATTTGGAGATCATATTTTACGGCTAGTTATAAGAAAATCATTTTCGTATAATTATTTTTTAAATTAATAATTATATCATTGATTTTATTGATTAATTGTACTCACTGAATAAAATACACGTAGCGGCTAACAGCGTTACATTTTTATAGCGACTAACTAAGGGTTAACAATTTAAATCTAATGTTAATCCAAATTATCAGAGTATTTTTTTTTTTTGAGGTAAATGTTAAGCAAATAATTTTATGACTAATCTGTCAATATAATAATTAATTTCAATATTATTCATATTTTTACCTTCCGTCATACCTTCAGGTAAGGAAGGTATTGTTTTTGGTCAAAAAATTCGATGATGAGTTTTTAATGAATAAGTACGCTTTAGAGTCCCTACAATACGATTTTATTATTTTTGCGATTATGTCTGTATATCTGTGTGTATGTGTGTGTGACGATTTTTTCTCCAACACTGTAATTCTAAAAATTATAATTCTTTCGTATTCTTCTTTGTTACGTCCATATGAAGAGCTGATTAGATTTTGGTTATAATTGGTCGACCGGAAGTACTCTAATTTGAAAATTTTAACAATTTTTCTTAAAAAAACGCTGTTAAATATAATTTTTTCACATTCAATGTCATTATAAATATTGAAGAATATTTTATTCTCTATATGATTTGATTACATTTTATACTTCATGTTCAATGGATATTGAGTAAAAAAATTATAAAGAAATTCAATTTCATAAAGCAGCCAGCTATGCTATAACACTGGAAACAACTAATATAATTTAAAAAATTCTGATACATAGATGTCAATGTCAAGGGCGATTGACATGTTTGTTATAATTTTACTGAAAATATAAAATCACTTCTAAGAAACTTTCTGTAGGGAATTTGTACAAAATACATAGAAAGGAGGGAAGGTAATGTACTGGAAATATAGAATCTTTTGCAAGAAACTGTCTGTATGGAATTTGTATAAAATGCATAGAAATGACGGAAGGTAATGTGCTGGCCACATCAGATTTTTTATACCTGTAACTGTAACATATAAAAATGATAAAGTAATTATTTAGAATTATAACATCACAGAGTTGTGTCATACATACGAGTATACCAATTATTCCAGTTGTGCTTAACTTTATTTTGTGCAAAAAATTACATCTATTCTGTTTGAATAATTATTATTACAATGAGACCTCATCATTGTAGAAATAGTATCTATTTTTGAAAATTATAAGAGCGATATTCCATAAAATTATTGTTTTTTGTGTACTTTGGTTGCATATTTGGCTGCATCCGACATAATTTAAAATAAATAAGGGTCTCTTTGAAATGCAGCAGAGTGTGTAATATTTGTTTGAAAGAGTCAAATAGAGCTACATTTTCATGAAATTTATGTTGCATTTAAAAAAAACAATTTATTTGAAATTTCTGGCTGGAAACATTTACGAACAATAGCGTTAACACATTTTTATTTCTGTGTTTCTGTTAACGAATGAAGTATGTGACATACATGATTGATTAGCAAAATATTTAGCTGTAGTGTTCCCATTCCCGTTTTGTAGCTACAATACGTTGCAATAAGTTTTTTATTTATTTATTATGCGTTGCTAATTTCTTCTCTTTATTTCAGGTAACAATATATTAAATTCAATGACGACTCGTTAGCAGTTAACGGTAAGCTTTATAATTGAAACGATAAATAAATCAATTATTAATCATATTGATAAGATAATGTACGAAAATATTCTAATAATTTCTGCATTATGAATATGAATTATAGATACAGGGCCGGCTCGTGCGACTGTGCAACCCATGCAAAGTTCGGGGGTGCACGGCCGAAGGGGTTGTAGGCAAAACGCGAACGTAACGTAGAAAGTAATGGCCTGATGATAGACTTATTAGTTTCTACTGAAACATTAAAATCGTTGGTAAAGGTTTTTGTGAATTGTAAACTTGATGATAATTTCGATAAATTGTGTAGAGAATTCTGTGTTCTGGTTGCCGAAAGCATACAGTTAGACACGCATTTTTTACCCGAACCCCACAGGAGAAGCGGAATCAGTGTGATTACGAACGCGGAGAAGAAAATATTTTTTTTCTTGGTTGTACTTGAATACAAGCAATTCGTGAAATACGATATTTAAACAATTACAATCTGGCATTGATATTTATTGAAAATGCAATAAGTCAATCTTTGAAACATAAGGAAATTATTGCTTCCAAGGCAAGAAAAATATCTTTTGTGTTGTTGATTTTGGTTTCGAAACAATTTCATTTTTTGGATTGATGAATGGTAAAAGGGGGGGGGGGGGAGTGAATAATAAAATTTTGCACAGAGGTGCTAAAATACCACAAGCCGGCCCTGCATAGATACAAACAACGCACTTGTGATAATAATAAGTTGTTTATGTATATTATGATTATTTAAAGAATGTTGACTACATAAATGTTATTTGATTGTTGTTTGTTGTAAATATAGTTCCTCTTTAGACTAATTTATGAGACTACTTACTTTTAGCACTTAGTACGGCGGTTCTCAACCAATACCAGTGGTACCTACTCGAGAGATGATTGTAGAATATAATAATGTATAAGAAAGTTTTCCAAGTTATACTTATTCCAAAAATATTTATTTTTGTTATCGTAAAGTGCGTATTTATCGGTATTAGTTACAACCAGTTAAATAATAATTTATGTTATGTTGCTATTGACCTAAACATTGATAAATTATACATCGTTGGAAGGCAAGGAAAATTCTCTTTTCAATTGTGTTACTTTCTATTGCTACACTCATAAAATTATAACTTTGACTACAAAACTATAAATTTAACAATGGTTAACAAAATTGAATATCATCATTCGAAATAAATTTAAAAATCGCACTACAGAAATGAAAACTGAAATATCTTTATAGTCATGTCATCTAATTGAACCAACCTCATATATCTTATTGGCTCCGAGATCCCCATGCGAGGCATATTATTTAGGGTATGTTTATACATGTAAGTTTAATATATTATTATTAATTTCTTTAATTATTACTTATATAATACAGGGAGCTCTTTTTTTCTATTCCCGCCTGAATATTCATGAATAGGCAAATTCATGTTACAATTCATAAGTGACGGTTTTTAAAATTTTCTTTTGCTCTTATACCTTGCTGTGATTATTCAATATTTAAAGTACGAATATTAATCAAGTAGCTTATGAGATATATTTTGTGTTGTCTATTCTTAAAATTTCAGAACAGATAAAATGTCCTGTGTTTGCTTTATAATGTACCTAATTCTTCAAAAAATACATACTATGTATACCTACATCCCTATATTATTTATATTTTCCATTTATGTGTGCAAGGAACTGTATAAAAAAATATTGTAAATCCTCCACCTATGCTATTTTCATTTCCGAGAATTCATCATTACTATAAATAAATTTAATATGAAATTGTGTTCCCTCGTTTGAGACATTTTGAAAAATTAATTAAAATGAATGACACAAGTGTACAAATTCTTTGTTCATATTATTACTTAAGCTTTCACGGCCGGTGTTTATTTATGTATAAATTAGGTAGTAATTCACATATTATTACACCACGGCTCAGCAACCCGAAAAAGAATCAGCCTATCGATTCACTGTTCTGTTCATTACCTGATGCTGACCTTAACTAATCACAGCCCGCTAAATATTTTTAAATAGTTTATTATAACAATAATTATTAAAGTAATTCATCTAGCGATATGGCTTTTGTTGTTCTGATTGTAATTGTCGAAAAACCATAATACAAAAATGAAATTACTTATTATTATTATTTTAAAATTTTTATAATTATAAAATTTAAATTTTTTTTAGAAATTTTTCGCGGCTTCCGCATTAAAACTACCCGAGTCCCCAAAAACCAGTTTCAGAATATTTTGTGGCATAAAGTATAGATTAAAATTGTGAAAAATGCTTAAGCAACAAATGGTTGATTGATTACGAACGAGTAAGAGTAAAATATTTAAGAATATGGAACAAATCGCTATTTCAAACAGTTTTCTATGGCTCCTTTAACGAAGATTTCACCTACACATTGTTTTTGTGCAATCAATTACTCGTGTAAATGGAGAGATTACTATTTTGTGGATTAAGTAAATTAAAATTTTAAGTACACTCTTTAATCTCCCTTGCTATTTCTGCTTGTTTATACCTAATCCGGTGTTAAGCGAGTCGGTAAGTTTTTGAGTTGAGAGGTGCTGTCACGTGGTTCCGATCCACGTTCCCGCCGGAAATCCGGTGTTCGGTTCGCCGCGGCTTCCTCCCGCCCCGTGCCCTTGACTCTTCCGCTCTCGCCGTGTAGGAAGAACTCGGTGGTCAATGGCTTCCATAGTGTATCACTTCCTCAAGTGTCTTATCCTCTGTTGTGGGATTTATAAGTACTAAACACATGTGTTTGATTAAGAAATTTTGAAGTATGTAGGTAATATGGAAATATAAATGTCTCAAATATCTTGCTCACTATTGCTAACTTTTTCATTTGAAGAGATACGAATTTAATTAATTTAGATAAAATATGCCATACTATGCTGGCATTTTAATAATGTAGTTTAAAAAATTAGAGATTCTCTAAATAGGAAAATTCATTTAGAGACATATTTTTTTCAATAATAGGTTTTCTTTGTGCAAACGTTACCAGATTATTATATGCAAAAATACTTCAAATAGAAATTATAAAGATTGAAATTTTGAATCTATATTTTTATTTTAAGTATTTTGCGTAACCTTTTATTTGAGTTTAACGGAGGACGTAAGGCATCGGAAAATATAGGACGAAAATGGTTTTCTCGTTCCAAGGAGTGCCATTGTGACATTAATGATTCTCTATGTTCAGGAAGATCATTTCTTCAGACGTGGACAATAAATAAATAGGGCCCAGGGCACTTAGTACCCTAAATCTGGGCCTAGTCTTGTGTATAAGAAATTTAATTCTGGTGTACCTAATTGTCGTACATACATATTTGTAAAACAACAAAGTGAGAAAAAATATGTTTAATAAATAATTACTACGTTTACATGCAGTTTTGAAAATGGTTTCAGTTTTCAGTCAAAATTATGCAAAACTGTTTACATGCAGTTTTCAAAACAAGTTTAAAAATTATTTTCAAATCAGTTTCGGCGCATGCGTATTTAACTGATGTAAGTGACAGATCCTCTTCACTCCAAATACTTTGTTTTGCTATTACCAATTATTTTTTACACTTCATATCACTACGCACTAAAACTACTCAACTGTCAGAATATTTGAAGGTTAGCAACACAGAGCGACAGAAACGTTATGCTCAGTACGCATGCGCAGTATCGAAACTGAATTTTAAGTGTTTACATGAGTAGTTTTGAAACTAGTTTTCAAGTCCAACCCATGAATTTTAGTTTTGGTTCGAGATAATTCAAAACTGTTTTGACAATGTATACATGGCGTTTTCAAAACTAAAAACGTTTTAAAAACGGTTTCAAAACTGCATGTAAACTCAGTGAATGTAACGTTTTTATTTATTTGGGTGAAGTGTAAATATTAGACAATTATTATTAATGAAAATAAAAGTT
This sequence comes from Harpalus rubripes, assembly GCA_963082715.1. Lineage (NCBI taxonomy): Eukaryota > Metazoa > Arthropoda > Insecta > Coleoptera > Carabidae > Harpalus > Harpalus rubripes. The sequence goes on along the minus strand of OY720451.1, from coordinate 43,911,428 downwards.
TATTATAATGATAAATAGATATTAAATATAATTAAAAGATGATAAATATAACGAACACTACGATTAAACAAATATTAAACACTAATTAAGACTAAGAATATAATAAAACACTTAAACACTAAGATTATTTATTTAAACAATATATAGATCACTTATTTATTTATACAACTGTATTTATTTATATTCACCACTCGTCTACTATCTGTTTATATCACCAACTGTTAAACACGCAACGCTTATTTATATCAGACCGTCCAGTGCCTTCGCCAACGGTGCTTATATACCGTAGCCGAAAATTCGAGAACTCACGGGAATACTTCTAGATACAACACAATAGGTTACATCAACCGCGTAACTAAGCAGGCGCCGGCCAGTCGGTTGCGTCATCGCTAACAATAGACGCTCGCTCGTCCCTGCGACAGCGGCGGCGACACCGACGAGGACAGAGGCGGTAACAGTGGCGGCGAGGGCGGGCACTGCACATTACACTGCCCCCTCCTTAAGACTGTTTCGTCCCGGAACAGTTCATGATGACGAAATCTGCATGCATAACCCTTGGTGCATTTCGAAGTTTTGAAGAAATGACAGTCGATGGTCTGCTCGACTTCTTCTTTATGTTCGTTAGGGTTAAAGCTGCAAACGAGAATTTCAACACCGGTAAAACGGAAGAGGATTTCTATCATGTTCCTAACAATCCTCCAATCTAAACCATCTAGACCACAGCCTAACTTCGGTACGGCTAGCTTCAAAATGTCATTCTTAAGGCGGTAGACTTGTCTCCGTCACGGCAACGAAAACGTGGTTTAGAATTTCAAAGCATCTGGCTGTAATATTAAAAATTAACAACTGAAATTTCGTATGAAGAACGAGGAAGATGTAATTAATAAGTTATCGTGTCGATTTTCTTTAAAAAAACTGTAACAAATAAGAAAAAAATTACACCATAATGACAATATTAGCAATTTTTCAACTTCAATTTTCTTTAAAATATTAATATTTTTTAATAAACTAATAACTGACCCGTGTAAATATATCTTTATTGATTCTATTTATGTTTTGTTTTTAAAAATATGTAATGTAGTTTATAAAAAAATTATGAAATTCTAATATGCAATTTTAGTATCGAGATTTATACCTAGATGTCGCAGCATTGCACCCCAAAGTCTCCCCTAAGTTTATCTCTTATTAGCTCCGCCCACTCCGCCTTGCCTGAGGGAAAACTTCTAAACCGTGGCGAAATTACAAATATGGCTTCCTTTACAATGTTTATATTTATGGAACAATATTCACGGCACGCTTCGAATATTCTAAAATAGCGAAATTTTAATTATTTTCAGCACTAAAAGTTTTAATTTTAACAATACATTCCCATACTTGTATACATGAAATTTGGGAAACAGTGTAAATAATGCTTGTAATTGAAATTTAGTATTACGTATCTGCAAATAATAATAATAATAATAGTTTAATATAGGTAGCGTAGTGTAATTAAACAGGCACTGTTATTATTGTTAAATTCTTTTCATCGGCATAAGAAATAAATATTGCTGTATATGTGACCGAGCGGAAAAATTAAATATAACTCCAAATAATCACAAATGTTTCAAAAATTGGGATGGGACATCTACAGCAATGGAGAGTGATATTATAGTTGAAGGATTTGAACGTAGTTTAGAATGCACGGATTGAAATATTCAAAAATAGTAGGTAGGTGACGGTGACAGTAGTGTCCATAAAAAACTCCTGGAGGCACGTGCTTATGGCTATAATTTAATAGTGGTAAAAATTGAATTTATTAAAGAACTATTTTACAAAGTTATCATGTAGAAGATTTAGTAGTGTTGGGAAACCTGTAAGCACAAACTTGCGTCATTTACTTTCATTTCATTTGAAAAGACTAAGATGTGCTGTGGAATATGCTGCAAAACATCATAGAAAAAATTCCAACTTTACTGACGCTTGTCAGAATTTAAAAAAAGATTTATTAAATAGCATTAATCATGTTTTTGGAGAACATAAAAATTGCACTGACTATTTCTGTACACGGAAAGGATCAAACGAACATAACTGGGTATCAGAAATGAAAGAATATGGATTATACAATGATACATTATAGTTATTAAACAGAATTGTATTTTATACAAAAAGTCTATATTTTAATATGACAAATAACGTTTGCGAAACTTACAATTCGGTAATTGCAAAATTTGTAGGAGGAAAACGCATACATTTTTCTAAAAGAGGTTCTTACCGCGCACGTTGTTTTGCTGCCGTACTATCGTATAACACGAAAAGCAAATACCATTACTATATTCACAAAAATGTAACAAAACGTAGTCTTGGTACATTTACAAAGAAAAATTTATCAAAAAAAGTAGAGAAAAAAAAAAGAAAAACGTAATACAACCTCGCAAATTATTTGCTCCAAGTGATAAAGATTATGGTCCTTCTGTGTATGAAGAAACAATGTGTCCTGAAATGTACAATTTGAAAAAAGAATTGTTCTTAAATGATCTGTATAAAACAAATGAACTATTGAAAAACAAACGATAGGACAAAAAAATAATCAACTCTGGCACATCGAATATTTATATTAAAATCTTGATACCGAACAACTACTACTGGTTTTCAAGACCTATATACCTACTGTGCGCATGAGCATTTATAAAGCTTGAAAGCTTGAAAAAGCTTGAAATAGCTTGAAAAGGCTTGAAAAAGCTTGATAAAGCTTGAAAATCAAGCCAAGCCTAAAATAATTAAAGCTTGAAGTTTTCAAGCCAAGCCAAGCTCTGTTTCCATCAAGCCCAAGCGAAGCCAAGCCTAACATTAAAAAAAGCTTGAAGTTTCAAGCCAAGCCAAGCTTTTTTATTTCAAGCCAAGTAGCTTGGCTTGGTGAATCCCTACCTCTGACGTCGCAATATGGCTGGTTTTTGCAACTTTTAAAAAATATGATACTTTGAAACAATTTTATAGAACAAAAAATGTAAATAAAAAAATAATTTAATGATACAGAACGATAAATTAGACTATGCTTGTTCGATTTAAACAAAAAAGGAAACATTTATTATTTTTTACATGACCTCATTATCTTTAATTAAATGCTCAAAAATTTCCATTGTTTGTCAAACAAAATGCAAGTCTATAATAAAAATGCAACATTATCCATAGGAGGCCCAATCTCGGTGTGAACTCTAAATATTTCTGGGAATTTAGTATACCATCAATAGATTAGGTCCTATAATATTGGAATCTTACATTCCAATCCAAACATTCACACTTTCGCGATATTGATAATGGTTATTTAAAACTAAATGTTGATTGTCTTTGTGTCATTTACGATAATTTTGAACATTTGGTTCTCCATTAAGACTAAATGTGGATTCATCAGAAAAGCAACTATTTGTATAAAATTTCTGGCCACATTCGCCATTTCCATTATCGTTTCGAAAAATATCATGCGGTTTAACCCTATCGTGTTCAAAAATTGCTTGATGACGAGAAAATTTAAGACTTGTATTTATGTTTTTTTAATATTTTTTTCCAATTTTGTTCTTTAATATGTATTTTATGAAACAACCAAAATAGAAATTCCTTAAAATGAAATATCGTATTTTTTTAAATAGTATACTGATGTGCAAAAAATTGAGGTCAATTTGAAATACATCATAATTTCAAACTGGAATTTTTGCTCAACAGTGTATGTTAAGTTCATAAAACATACAATTATCTAATTTTACTGACGAGCGATAAGTTGAGATCAATTTGAAATTATAATGTATTATTTCAAATTGGCCTTAATATTTTGCACATCAGTATATTTTTCGACAAAAGGAGCAGAATTGAAAAAATAGTATAAAATACACATTTCATAAGACATTTCAGCGCTCTTGTCCCCTTAGAAAACTCGCGGAAAGCCGCTCGTTTCTAACAAAGACGCGTGCACTAACATCATGTCTTATGAAACTTGAATTTTAATGTACTATTAAGGCCATAGTGTGATGTACCTAATCCCGGTGCAATTTCTCTTATGCTTAAACTAGGTTTATTCGATACTGAACTTTGAGATTTAAATTGTTACCTTGGTACTTACAGCGTTAAATTTTTAAATTTATTGACCATAATCGCCCCATTAGTTGCTAAAAATTTATACCCAGATAAATGACAAAAGTGATCTTTTCCATAGGTTAACAAAAAAAATCTGATGTGGCCAGTACAACACTTTCCGCTATTTAATTTTTATTAAATTAAATATACATACTTACATTTAAATTTTTTTTGCATACCCAATGTTGAAGAGAGACCTCATCAGTGGTTTACAAACATTGGAAGAACCGATATTTAATCAAAATATGTATGAAGTTTTAATTTGAATTTATAGGGGGCGAATATGATAAACTAGCGTTATTTTAATTATTTTCACCAATAAAAATTGAATTTTACAGATTTTAATGTATTGTTACATAATTAACAGAAACATTTTTATACTAGTATAACTAATCTTTCAGGATAAGAATAGTATTTTTAATCCAGTTTTGAAATGGATTACTTATTTGCAAATAATACAATAAAAATAATTATACACGAGCGAATTTGAAAATTGGGCAACCCAAAATAACGTTTTTTATTTATAATTATTTTTGAATTTTTCTTTAGGGGCTCATAAATCATGGTATTTGGCATGATAGTAGCACTTTCGGTTGAATCAGATTTTATTTTTACATACTTAACCTGCAACATGAGAAGTTTTATTTGAAGTGGTTTTGACAATAATATGGCCAAGTGGTGTCTGTCGTCCACAATGCTGCAAGCGACTTACGAGGGTCGTTTGATAAGTCCGGTAAAATTATAATTGATGAGGTCACAATCCCAAATCTAATATGATATTTGTGAAATATTATCTTTCAGTAGGCTACCTTAAAATTTTGCAATAATCGAAAAATGTTAATTTGGTATGCTGATTAGATATTATTTTTTACGTACAAAAAACTATTACGCAGACCACAACAAAATTTGATAAATATTATTATTAATCAAAATGATACGAGTAGGTATACAAGTGGTATACTGATTTTCCATGTGGCCGTACATAAGTACAAGTGGTGCCGAACGTTTAGGACGCTCAAATGAGAAATGATTGATAAAATCCATGACATTGTATTAAAAGACCGTAGATTGTAGCGAGTGCGAATATTTCGCGCTGTAGTGTGTAAAATGTACGTTGTTATGATTACATTAACGTTGAAATATTGACATATTTCTCTACGCCAGCAATGAGTGCCCGTGAGGTGACGCCTGGTAAACGCCCGCATGAAAGTTAATGTCACTTCACTTCCGGTTAAACCGGAAGCGCTAACCATGAACCATGAGCCCATTTTACATATACAGGATGTGTCATTTAAAACAACCAGCGCTTTTTTGGACGAAGTAATGACTTAAAAAAAAAATGTTATATACAAGAAATGATCAAGAATAATGGGCTAATTTATTAATAATAACAAACCGAAAATTCGACCAGTGGTTCTCAAACGGTAGAACAAAATGATATTTTTTTAAATGGTATCCTATATAATTTTTTAGCCCAATAGATAAAGAATTTTTTCTGATTTCAACGATATAAATTTTGTAAAGGGTTGTATAACAATTATTTTGAGAAAAATGGATTTAAAAATAATGTTATAATATTACAATAAGCTATGTCATACACAGGTATTGATACGTCTGTTGCCTAGTTACGCTAGTAGTAAACCCATTTTCATTACATTATTCTAGTTTTTAATACCATTTTTCTCGAAATAATTGTTATACAACCCTATGCTATATTTATATCGTTAAAATCAAAAAATAATATTCTATTTAAAGGGCTAAAAAATTATATAGGGTGCCATTTAAAAAAATATAATTTTGTTCTACCGTTTGAGAACCACTGGTTAAATATTCGGTTTGTTACTATTGATACATTATCCCCTTATTCTTGATTAATTTTGGTATAAAACATTTTTCTCTAAAGTTGTTAGTTCGCCCAAAAAACGCTGGTTGTTATAAAGAAAACAACCTGTATATGTATATCAAGAAATTTAAAAAAAAATATTTATAAATAAAAAATTTGTTTTAATATATTTTTTGGCAGTAAATAACTTTAGTACCATCTAACAATTAATTTTTAAGCCGGTATCCCACTGTAATTGTTTTGATGAAAATGGACGTGAATATTTTTATAAAAACCGTTTTGACAGAATTTTTATGAAAACTGTATTTACATGACGTACGTAAAATTTTTGATGTGACGTCACATAAATACAGCAGTCTGTATTCCTTTTGGAGAAAGCTGCGTTATGATTGGATGTTGATGCGCGCACGCGCACTGCGGTTGCTTGAATCATGTGTAAAATCATTTTATAAAGAGACAGCGTCGTTGTTATTGAAATTGGAAATAATATAAAGCAAAATAAGTATTAAAGTTAATTAATATTTAAATGCGTTATTCTTTGCATCTCTTTTTTTTTCTTTTAAAGTTCCGTCCGAACCCAATTAGAATACTCATTAATCGTAACCAACAATGTTTTTCAACCAATAATTTTACGTATTATTAGTATAAATCTTGATCTATAATTTATAGAAAGTGTATTTTGAATTACATGTACAAATTTGTAAGAATAAAATATGAAGTAAATGAGAACCCATATAAATCCGCCTCGTTCAAGCATTTTAGGATGGACTTTATTCATTCACTTATATACTTGCGTCGTACCCTTGAAGTAGTGACAATAAAAGGATTAATTTTTCAAAATTTATGTGTACACTAGATAGAACAATGCCTATCTTTCATGTGCTGAAATACACTGCCTTAGATGAGTGTCACGTTTCTCACTTTGGTCTTTCATTCGACGAAAATTTCTGTAATTTATTTCATCTTCTATTCGTAATTCGTTGTGTGCGATAGCTAAAACACTGCGATTTTTATTTCTTTTTTCCAGCCGTCTAGTCCACCAGCGATGTTCTGATTTTTTTATTTTTTGTATAACTGTGTAACCCATTACTCCAACAATTCTTGCAGCTAACAATTTTTTATTTGAATTGACGTTATTCATAATGAAATTACAAAACGAAACTACCTCTGCCGAACAACGGCCACAAAATGAAGTTTAGCAATATCTTTGGCGCCAGTTCTCTTTAATGACTTATGCAACACTACATAAAACGCGTAAGAGGGATGCAGTACATCTTATAAAAAAATTACAGTGGGATACCGGGTTTAGGAAAACTAGTTCAGTGAATTACCTTGTGTACATTATATTTATTTATTAGGTTACAAGGGTCTGTATCTGTACTAATATTTCATATTACAATTCGCTGTTAATAGTTACTTATATCTATTATTATATAAGAGAAGTATTGCCAAATAAAAGTGTAAATTATTATTACTGATTATTAATATATCAACTTCGCCATGGAAGAAAGTCTTTGCATTTTATTATTATTGTTGAAATTGAAAGAATTGGTAGCCCGAATGAAGGGGATAAAAGTAACCAATCATAAGCAATGAGGCTCCAGATACAAGCCCGCTTCCTTGCTACTCGCCACCGCTCGCCTGCACCCCTCTATTACTAAAAGAAAACACGTGTACCACCTTAAATATATTTTGTAAAATAAAGCATCACAACATTCTATTTTTCTATTATACAAGGGTCACGCTATAATTACTGAGAATAAGACACATGATTCATATTTTTCAAAATTTTAATTTAATTATGTTCAAAGAAGTTCTCTTCAACAATATTACACGTAGCCATTATTTCTTTCCACTTCATAAAAACTCTCAAACAATCTTATTTTGGAATGTTTTCAAACTAATATCTATTTCTCAATAATTCTAGCGTGACCCTCGCATTATTACACTGAATTGTATAAAAAATTTCTAAATTATCGGATGGAAACTAATTTCTTTCAATAATACTCGTATAATCCTTGCTTCACTCGTTTTATATATTGTAATTTGATTATTTTTTTTTTCATTTCTTTACGTAGAAGTAAAAATTTTATTGTATATTATTTCTCATTTACACTTCTTCTTTTTCTTAATAACTTTTTTCCAGATATTTTTTTCATTTTTGCTGGTTAATGTTATCACAAAAATTTAAATAAATTTTATTTTAAACGACTTAATGAGCATTGGTAATGATAATGCCATATCATTTGCAATGTCTCGTTTTTTTTAAATTAGACGCATGTTCTCATTTTTTACCTACTTATCATGTTTATTACGTAAAGATTTCTTCATTATATATCAGTTTCATTATAGTTTTCATATAGGTAACACGTATTTTATGTGAAATATAAAATTCATTGTATGTGATTTTAAATGTAAGTACATTTTTATAAAATCATACTTATATAAAAACAATTCTTTTCAATTATCGTATTTTGTTATAAAAATGTGATACATTTAAAATAATTCATAAAACAACTAAGTACATGAATGAATCATTACTCTATATATAGGTTTCCAATTTAAGTCGGGCACTATTACTATCTCGAGAAATATAAGAGGTAGAAGTTAGCATACCATTTCAATATCATAAAACTATTAAAATGAACAAAACAATTTTTTTTAAACCAACGGTTCCCAAATTCGGGTACAACCTATTTTTTTTATTTGCTTGTTCAGTATTTTTTTCTGAATTCAATGATATCCATATATAATACTTTAATATATAAAGTATTTGAGAAAAATGCAAATGAAAATTATGCTGATTTATTTTAAATTTGCTTGTAATAATCTGCTATGAAGAAAACATTTGAATATTTTGTTTCATGTTATTTGTACTTTAATATCAAAACAAATCGTATACTTTCTTAGTGGTAAAACGATCTTTACTCACGAAGAAAAACTTGGTGTGTATAAAGTTTATAGTTTGTTTTCTTCATAGACTCTTAAGGCCCATTCAGAATAAAAAAAAATTAGCGGTAGTATAAGAATTAGTGGCATCGGTAGCGTAAGAAATTTATAGTAAAAATTATTTCCGTTCACAATGAAAAATTATTGAAATTATAGTTTCTAGGAATTTTTTATTATAAAATACTAGGGTGCAAGGTAGACAGTCTTAGCTGTCATTTTATTTTTGCACAAAAAGCAACTGACATATATGATGACTTATATTAATTACACTTATCCACAAGCACTCCATTGTGTGAGATAAGCGAAGAGATTAAGGGAATTTAAAATTATTTCAAAAAAAGAAAATGCGTGGGTACAAATTGCCTTTGAAATAAGCGAAAATGGGAAGTTACGTGTTCACTTTTAATTGTGTGTATTTATTAATAAGTCTGTTCGTTTATATAGCGCAACGTCTGAGGCACACCACAAAATGATCCTTTTTCTATTGCTCATTTTATCTAATGAAATCAGAAATCAGATGTCAATAAACGTCAAAACTGTCAATCAAAAAAATTAAGCGGTAGCATAGTGGCAACGTAGAAGTTTGGAGTTTGCAAACTCCTACCGCTGCCATTGCCACTGCGCTACTACTAATTTTCTTAATTTTTGGATGTGAACGAATACATTTGCTATAACACATTCAATCTTTTACCCAGGCCACTACCCCTGCCACTAATTCTACCGCTACGTTAATTTTGTTGTTGTGAATGATACTTTACTACAAGCAAATTTAAATTAAAGCAGCATAATTTTCATTTGAATTTTTCTCAAATAATTTGTAATATTAGAGTATTACCTACATAGGTATGTATATCGTTAAATTCAGAAAAAAATACTGGAATAAGTAAATAAAAAATAGATTGCCATTTAAAATAAGAAAGTTGCACGCCGTAATTTGATAACCACTGGTTTAAACAAAATTGTTACGCTTATTTTAATAGTTTTATGATATAGAAATTGTTGGCTAATTTAACCAACTTGGTATCTCTTATAGTTCTCGAGATAGCAAAGTAGTAGTACCCCACTTAAATTGAACATGCTACCTGTATATTTTTTTAAATATATATATATATATATATATATATATATATATATATATATATATATATATATACGTATTTAAAATGTTATTCATTGTAATCATTTAATAATCATTTTTCAAACAATAACTAATTTTTCTTGATATGCAGGTATTAATATATTTTGAATAAATTTGTAATTATTGAGAAAAAATAGTCTAAAATGTTTTTGTAACTATGTAAATTATTTTTATTTACGTTCGTTAAAAATATACGTTTTTTCAACAAAATGGGTTTATAAAGTACGTCTTTTTAACACAATAAAAATGTGAAAAATGTGTGCTTTTTTAACACAGACAGGTGAAAAAAAATTCATGCAGCTAGAGTAAAAAGTATAGTCTTATTTTTATTGCACTCATTTCCTATTCGTGAAATAAGAATAAGACTACTTTTAACTCATGTTGCATAAATAACTAACTACTCCACGATTGAGACAGAAAGTCTGTTTCTATGATAGCAAAATCATGACTGCAATAATAGGTTTTTTTTACGGGTAAAACATTTACCTCTACCGGATAAAAAATTATGAAAACTGCTACAATATGATTACAATTTATAGTGCTTTGAGGATCCGACAAAGCTTGGATCCGTGTACCCGGATTTCAAAATATCCGATGTTCGGATATTAAAGCCGATATCCGTAAATTTAATTCGGATTTGAATCCGGATTCGATGTTTTGTTTACGGATTCGGATTCAAATTTTAATTCTGGGTCCCATTCGTCTCAAGCGCATGCGCGCATAACCGGTAAGCGAATCAGGAATCAAATCCAGTTGGCGCATGCGCCGTGGTCACGTTTGAAGAGTGCAAAATGTTTTGGACATTTCCTGTGTGCCTTTTAGCGGTATAGTTTAATAGGTATATTGAATGAACATAAAATTATGAACTAGGTTACGTACATAGGATGTAAAGAAAAGGATGGGATATTCCTGCTTAGAATAGAAAATTGAAAATTCTGTAGTTCTAAGATTTTATAGGTAACATTCATTAGAACAAATGCTTCAAAGAAGAAGAGCTTAAGGTCAAATTTGTGAAATAATGGACATAAGTTCATTACAGGTGCATGGCGATATACCTATTAGTTTACATCGTGCACGTGTTTCACATAAAAGGAATATCCTTCTTAGCGAATGCTAAAAGTTGTCAAACAGATATATAATATATTTACACATCAGAAATATGCCGACTATTAATTTGAGCATCAAACAAAAATGTATAGTGGATTATTTCATAATCAGATTTATTTAATTTTGATACTCGATGCTAGTATTTGAATGAAACGTTCAATACTGGGTATATTCGAATCCGAGAACCGATCCGGTTCCGGATACAGAAATTCCATATCTAAAATCCGATACTCATATTCGAATCTAAGATCTGATACTCAAATTGGTTTCCAAGATTCGATATTCGGATCCGGATTCAAGATCCATACTCAGATTTGAATCCAAAATCCAATACTCAGATTCAGATCTAAAATCCAATACTGAGATTTGGAGCCGAGATCCGGGTAGTTCAACATTCAATTATTCGAAACTGAAACTATCCAGATCCGGACCCCACCACTACTTTACTAATAATTTAGTATTAATACTAGTGAAGTATGGAAGTCTTCATATACAGTGTGTTTCGTAACTCAAAAATAAATAAATAAACAATATCTATCTTGATTCTGGGTAAATTATAGTTCCTGAAAACTTTCTCCTATTTCGCGAGTAGTACCTACCTAGTACAATTCGAATTTCGTGTATTTTAATGATATCACAGTTACTGATTTGGGCATACTTTTTGATAATAAATGCTTTTTTGTTCCACACATCACTAGTATGCTTAAAAGCTCACATAGAAACCTAGGTTTCATTATTAGAAATACAGGCTCATTTCACAACCAGCATACTTTAAAGACTTTATATTATTCTTTCGTTAGATCTAAGCTGGAATATTGTTCACAAATATGGAGCCCAACCTACAATAAACATATAGATTCTATTGAAGTTTTACAAAGAAAATTTGTTAGGTATATTTACTTTAAACGATATCATGTTTACCCTACTAATGAATTTAATTACAATAACTGTCTAATCGAATTCGGAGTTCTGTCCTTGGACGACCGTAGAAAAATGCAATCATGTTTATATCTATACAAATTGGTCAATAATTCGGTAGATGATTCAGCTATCCTCTCTAAAATAAATCTTCTTGTTCCTCGATCTCGAACTAAATTCACATTTGCTTACCCGACTCCAAGGACAAACTACGAACTACGTTCACCTGTCAGACAGATGTGTATTATTTACAACAAATTTGTAATTGAATTATTAGAACTAGATATATTTTCTTACAGCATTTTTAGGTTCAAGAAAGTACTGTCTGCTATACTTCTCGCAAGAACCGATAATTTATAATTTAAATTTAATAATAGTTTATTTATAAATATATATGTATTTTTTTTACTTTTTCTATTTTTATTGTAAGGTCACGCGACGAAATTTCTGTACATTCAGTGAAACAATTCCTCTGTAACTGGGATATTATCCTGTAGAGTGAATTTACAATAAATAAATAAATAAATATTTTTATGCTATTCATATGATTATTCTTTATTGAAGTCATGGAATAATATATGTAAAACTACTTATTTATTTTATAAAATTGATTATTTTTCGCAATATTATTACAATATTAAAAAAAATATATAAAATCTTTCTTCTTTAATCGTCAATACAAATTGTTCCCTATTTGCTATGTTTATTAATTTTTAAAAAATTCACGAATTTATAATTTTAAGCATATTGTAATATTTTTAGATCAAACATGGATTTACAATCATTTATAATGTTGCTAGCTGTAGCTACAATTGGAATCCCTTTATTCATATATCTTTACATGAAACGAGTAACGTTTACTTACTGGAAACGACATGGAATTTGGCAATTTCCTCAAACTTTTCCTACGGGAATGGCGTGGCCTCTTTTTTGGGAGCAGCAGAACATCGGTGACTTCTTCAGAGACATTTACCTACGCATGAGGAAGGATGGCCGCAAATTTGGAGGGCTTTACCTCCTCACCAAACCCCAATTGATGATCACGGATCCAGAGGATGTTAAACACGTCC
>OY720451.1:43575799-43893299 GCA_963082715.1 Harpalus rubripes | reverse complement strand
CGGTTATCCGATTTACACCAAAATCTAATGGGCTCTTTCCAGTACAGAAAAAGTTCGAAATACAAGGTTTCAAAATTTTCTGAATGATAGTATTTGAGTTAGAGTGGAGGATCCACGCACACGTACACACATACACACAGACATCATTGTGAAAATGTTAAAATTGAATTCTAGGGACCTTAAAACGTGGTCATTTACCAAAATCTCGATATGCGATTTTTAGCAAGATCCCTATACCTTCCTTACCAAGGGTAGCGGAAGGTAAAAAAAATCAAAATCAATTTTTCTTTATTATCTAGTGGCCTTTACTTTTTATTTGTAAGACAAAAGTCATAATTAAAATGGCCGCCTATCGAATAGGTATGGCATTATTGTATCGAAGTCAGCACTTAACAGTTGTCGAGATACTGTTAAAAAATACATGTAAAATTTAATCTGTTGTAAATTTATTATTGTCACAATAGTTAATTTTACTTAAATTATGCGTACTAAAAATCAATACTTAATATTAATTAAAATGTCTCCTCTAACACAAAATTTTAATTTTATTCTGTAAATGTATAATAAATATTAATAATATTTCTAGAGACACTAAGAAAATACCCACCTTTACCATTTTTAAATAGACAGTGCACTTCCGATTCGTATACATTTCCGAATTCGAAAATAACACTACGTAAAGGAGACGCCGTAGTCATTTCGCCGTATGGAATGCAAACAGATCCAGAGTATTACCCGGATCCTGAAAAGTTTGATCCAGAGAGATTCAATGGCAAGAATTATATAAATCCGTTCACATATTTGCCATTTGGGGAAGGACCTAGAAATTGCATAGGTATATACATAGTTTATTTAGTATTTACTATACTGTAAACATGTTATCATTTTAGGCTTGATAATGGGAATCATGCAAGGAGTATATACTATAGCACTTTTAATAAGTAAATTTAAATTTAATTTTAATGATAAGACCAAAGTTCCGTTGAAAATGTCTAAGCATACCTTTTCAATGACTGCTGATGGTGGTATTTGGTTAGAAGCTGAAAGAATATAAAATATTGATTTCATTTTTATTTTATATTTAGCCAATTTATTTTAGAGATGTTCTTATTGGTACTTGGTGCGTATCAATACAAAAATGAGAATATCGGTAATATCAATACATAAATTTATAGCGCAATATTGTATAAAATATATCAATAAATTTATTATTCATTTATTTTTATCAAATTTTAATAAGTGTCATAAAATAAACATTTCTTCGTCCTAAAAAGAACACAAACTGTACGGATGAGGACATAAATAATTATTTATAAAATAAAAATAGAAAAACACGGAGAAAAGTTTTGTTAACTGGAAATAATGTTATTTTCAATATATTTATATTGAATTAGTGTAAGAAAGTGTATGCATCTTTTATTGGTACTGGTTATGAATGCGGACATCGATACTTAAAAGTAGTATCGATGCAGCAGTTTTCTGTAATGTATCGATATTTCGTATCGGTAACATATATTTTGTAAAATAAAATATCATAACATTCTATTCTATAGAAGGATAACGCTATAATTATTGAGAATAAGGCGCGTGTCTCCAATTTAAAAAAAAATATTATTTGAAATGTGTTCAAAGTAGTTTCCTTTAACAATATTACATTACTACACTTCACCATTTTCTCGTTGTAAAATGAAAAATAAATAACTGTTTAATATGATATTGTAAATATTGTTTTTTTCTGCCTTCCTGATTTTCTTATTCTGAATAATTCTAGCGTAACCCTCGCAAAGACTTTCTAACACGATTACACTGAAATGTATGAAATTTCTAAATTATTAGATAGAAACTAATTTGCTTCAATAATATAATCCATATTGCTTTACTCATTTATCGAGTCATTTACTAATTCTATTTTATTTCTTTAGCTGGAAGTAAAATTTATTGATTGTTTCTAATTTATATTTCCACTTTTTTTCCTGTGTTTAGAATAAATTTGTTTCATAATAATTTTTTTCCAGATATTTTCCCGTATTTATGTTCTTAGAGAAAATTATATAAATTTTACTTCACGGGTATCTGCGTTAGTAAAGCAATGCAATGTCATTTGAAGGTTTTACTAAAAGACGAATGTTTATAATTTTTATCCACTTATCTTGTTTATTACTTAATTTTTTTCATTATATTATATCATCTTTGCTAAAGTCTGCATATAGGTAAGACGTGTTTTATGTGAAGTATAAAATTCATCCTATATGATTTTAAATGTAAGTACATATTTATAAAATAATAATCAAATGTTAATCGAGGCCGCGTGCTTGAGATCAGGTCGCGTATCTGGGCAACCGAGTTCGATCCCGACCAGCGCCAAATATTTTCAATTTTAAATGGCAAAAAATTGACTTATGTGGTGCACTCTCCACGCCAGCAATAAGTGCCTGTGAGGTGACGCCTAGTAAGCGCCCGCACGGTGCAAATATTTCGTCATTAACGATATCTGTGTATAAAGAAGATTGGCACACCCAGCAATGGGTAATAAGCCGTGATGATATATATATATATATATATATATATATATATATATATATATATATATATATATATATATATATATATATTCATTTATAATCAAATAAAATATATTTTTTTAATTATCTTATTTTGTCATAAAAAAATTGATTCTTTACGAAAACAACATAACATTTATTAAAATTATGGAATAGTTATTTACGTAACAAGTGAGTCGAAGGATTTGCGCACTCATCTTCGGCTCGTGCGGCAAATCTTTCTTCTCCTGAAAAAAAGATATAATTCAATCACGAGTTGCATACAAAATTTTTTTACGTTTGCAATAAAAGTGTAAAAAAATTGCCATAGCGTTTCATTATTTCACTTCGCAGCGTTAAAAAAGCGCACTTTTTTACACTTTCATGTATTAAAATAAAAACACATACCCATTTTAATGTAAAAAGTATAATTTTTTAACAGACGTAAAAAATATAATACACTGCGTGTTTTTTCTTATATTGA
This sequence comes from Harpalus rubripes, assembly GCA_963082715.1. NCBI lineage: Eukaryota > Metazoa > Arthropoda > Insecta > Coleoptera > Carabidae > Harpalus > Harpalus rubripes. The sequence goes on along the minus strand of OY720451.1, from coordinate 43,890,275 downwards.
AGTCCTCAACTTCGCCTCGTGCGACAATTTTATTTCTCAGGAAAAAGTCTTATCTCGAGAACTATAAGAGCTACGAAGTCGGTTAAATTAGCAAACAATTTCTATATCATAATTTTCTCTTACGTTTTTGTAATTTATTTCTTCAATAAAAATTCACTTCAAGCATATCGTTGAATTATGAATTTTACGTAGATTCCAAATATAAATATATATGAGAGAAGACTGTTTTGAGTGTAATGCAACAGTAAAAATTTTGTAACTTATAGTTAACATCAAATATATTAAATATATAAACGAATATATATATATATATATATATATATATATATATATATATATATCTACAGGCTGACCCATTTAAAATTAGGAAGTGGCATGCTGTACTTTGAGAACCACTGGTTTTAACATAAAATTGTTTCGTTCATTTTAATAGTCTTATATTATGATATAGAAATTGTTTGCTAATTTAACCGACTTCGTAGCTCTTATAATTCTCGAGATAGCAATAGTGGTCAAAATAAAATTAACATTCTGTATATATATATATATATATATATATATATATATATATATATATATATATATATATATATATATATATATATATATATATATATATATATATATATATATATATATATATATATATATATATATATAGTATTACTCTAATGCATTATTTTCTAAGAACTTTTTATAAACGGTTTTAAAAACTGTATGTACTCTCAGTGGTTATTAATTTTTCAATATTATCTCTGCTAATAATTTTAAATTATTTCTCGAGTTTATAAATATACTTATACATATTGTAATATTTTTAGATAAAACATGGATTTACAATCATTCCTATTGTTGCTAGCTATAGCTGCAATTGGAATCCATTTATTCATATATCTTTACATGAAACAAGTAACGTTTACCTACTGGAAACGACATGGAATTTGGCAATTTCCTCAAACTTTTCCTACGGGAATGGCGTGGCCTCTATTTTGGGAGCGACAGCACATGGGTGACTTCTTTAGAGACATTTATCTCCGCATGAGGAAGGATGGCCGCAGATTCGCCGGGCTTTACCTCTTTACGAAACCCCAATTAATGATCACGGATCCAGAGGATATTAAACACGTCCTCGCGACAGATTTTAAACACTTTAGTAGTCGCGGTGTTTGGTGTCACGAAGAACTTGATCCGTGTAGTGTAAGCTTGTTCTCACTTCCTCCTGACAGATGGAAAAGGATTCGAGGAAAATTGTCCCCATTTTTCACGCCCAGCCGTATGAAAAATATTTTTCCTACCATGGAAGCCTCTGGGCCATCTTTGATAGAAGTTACGGGAGAATATGCTGACAACAAAGAATGTTTTGATATGAGAGATCTAATTTGGAGATTCACATCAACAATTATAGGAAGTTGTGTGTTTGGTTATGAGTGCAACACAATGAAAAACCCTAATGATAAAGTGAAACTAGTAGGAAAAGATATTTTTGAACCTAATAAATGGCAAGCAATGAAACGTTCATTGTTCTTTCTCATGCCCCAAGTTCTAGCTTGGTTAAGAATGTCCAGCAATACTGATCGTGTAACAAATTTTTTTTTGGATCTTGCAAAAACTTCTATTGAACACAGAGAAAGTAATAACATAAATCGAGCAGATCTAATGCAGATTTTAATCGACTTAAGGCAGAAAGATGATCGGAATGAAAAAGGTGTTGAAGATGGCTTCACTTTAAACGAAATTGCTGCTCAATGCTGGGTATTCTTTGCTGGAGATTTCGAGACAGCTGCTACCTTGGTTACGTTTTGTATGTTTGAACTTTCTAGAAATCCGGATATTCAAAATAAACTGAGAAAGGAAGTTCTTGATGTTCTAAAAAACCACGATGGAACATTTACTTACGAATCATTGAAGGATATGAAGTATGCTGATAAAATAGTTAAGGGTAAGATTTTTTTTCTATAGCAAGGATAGATTAAATGCTATTTTAACAACAAGGGTAGATATAATACTTTAATTTTATTTAAACCAAATTACATACTTTATAAACTTTAACGGTTTGTGTTAATAACAAATTCATTTGTGCAATTAAAAATATCGGAATATTAGAAAGATCTATTCTTGGAATAGAATCACGACTTGTAAGCAATAAATTTTAAAATTGTTTTTTAATAATTTAATTTATAATTGATTTTTCTTACTTTTAAAATCTGCTATAGAAAAAAATGAAATTTTATACAAGACGATACATTTTAATTATCAACTCGCCAAAAATAATTCACTCGTCGTTATAAATATGTATTGCATCACGGCTTATTACATACATATCTATACCGGCGACGTAGGTATACCAGACATCACCTCACGAACGGGTCCTCAAAGATAATTGCATAATGGGCAGTACACAGAAAACTATATGAAAGTCATTGTCATATCGCAAGATTATTTATTTGTTTGTCATTTTTATTATATACTTATCAATTATTAACAAACCGGATATTAATAGCAATAAAATTGTAGTTGTTTTGAATGTTTTATTTATTTTATGTGCGATCGGGTTTAATTAATTATTTTATATGATTTATTCGAATGCTTGGAATTATATTTGCATAATGGGATCTATACTCGTATTAATTGAAATGAAAAGGAATCTAAGTATACATTTTTATATATGTTATAAATGACGATTAAATGTTAGCGCTGAAAATTAGAATATTAAAACACATTTATCACCCAAACCGATATATACAGTATTAATACAAAAATAATAACAAATCTAGATGACCGTCGCCTGGCCGAACCCGGTCACGCGGAATCCTCCTTCACGCCGTGATTATTTCTGTAAAAGAATTAACACATGAGAAATACTCAGTGAGGAGGCAATCATTTACAAATGGTTCAGGCATTCACACACCGTACACACATGTTGGCAACTACGGGCAGTACCGCTAGTTACTACGGAAACACTGCCGCTTCGGTGGTTTTCCGGAGACAATCCTCTTAACCAACTGGATCAGATCACTACAGCCCTAACTGCTGCTACGCTGGCGACCACAGATGCGGGCCACTACAGCCTACCCTGCTGCTACGCTGGCGACCCTCGGGTTCACACGAGCGGCCACTACGGAACCACTGCCGCTTCGGTGGTGATCCGGAGACATTCCTCTTAACCAACTGGATCAGATCACTACAGCCCTAACTGCTGCTGCCGTTGGCGACACCAGATGTGGGCCACTACAGCCTTCCCTGCTGCTACGCTGGCGACCCTCGGGTTCACACGAGCGGCCACTACGGAACCACTGCCGCTTCGGTGGTGATCCGGAGACATTCCTCTTAACCAACTGGATCAGATCACTACAGCCCTAACTGCTGCTACGCTGGCGACCACAGATGTGGGTCACTACAGCCTTCCCTGCTGCTACCGTTGGCGACCCTCGGGTTCACACGATGCGGCCACTACAGTACCCAGTACTGCTCACATGCACACTCACAATCACACACATGCTAGATTAACTCTCTCACCTGAATCACTACAATATCGATGTTCTCACACTGAAATCTAGAAATAAACTGAAATAAAATACGTGAATACCAGTATCATTAAATGTAGCTCTTATCCAACAGCATCGGTTACGTACCTAAATAGCTAATTAGAGACAAAACATAATAAATTTAATAAAAATAATCTTACGCAAAATAATATCTGTGACATATATACTTAATTAAAACAAAAAATTAATTATTACTAACCTTAAAATAAATTTGAAAAACCATATATTTTGAGAACACATATTTCCTGCACTATTGTTTATACCCTTAATGTTTTTTTTGTACTTTTTTTTTCAAGCTCTATATGCGAAATGCAAATATATAAGCTATTATTTAGGAAGTAACTATCTTTTTAAAAATTATCAAGTGTCAATACTAGTGGACTAGTGCTATGGCAACTACCGGTATTTTACTATAAAATTTTTCCGGAAGGTATAAAGTGCAATGCAGTGAAATAATATTTACTCGTAGCTATACTGCCCATGATCCCCAAATGGGGATCGGTCGTTATGCAATTATTATCCCATTATGCAAATAAATATTTTATAAATAATAACAACCCTGATCCCACATTTTTTAAGAAATGTATACCACATTTTCGGACGGCGGGAGTAATTCATTTCTGATATCTTGTGAGTCATTTCTTCTGTAAAATATACGTTTCAGCTGTTCTTTTTTTTAATAATGCATAGCCCACAAGATAATGACGAAAAACTGATGGTCTATTGTTTATCTTTCTGTCATTTACCGAGAAAAAATTCCGAAATATGTATTACATAAATTTTAATTTATAATTTGACTTTTATTTTTACTCCAAAATATTAGTGTTTTTTTTCTTTTCAGTAATATGTTATTGTGTTTCTTATTTGTTTTACCACGATATTTTAATTGTTTTCTTTATTTTCTAAGTATGTATGTATACGTACAAGCTATTTGAAAAAGAAAAAAATTAATCTGATTTTTCAGTAATTATTTTTGTATAAATCTGGACAATTCTAATTATTTTGCACAGTTCATTCTGCATTAAAATTTATAATAAATATTGATATATTTTTAGAAACACTGAGGAAATACCCACCTTTACCATTTTTAAATAGACAGTGCACCTCCGATTCGTACACATTTCCGAATTCGAAAATAACACTACGTAAAGGTGACGCCGTAGTCATTTCGCCATATGGAATGCAAAGAGATCCAGAGTATTATCCCGATCCTGAAAAGTTTGATCCAGAGAGATTCAATGGCGAGAATTATATAAATCCTTACACATATTTGCCGTTTGGTGAAGGACCCAGAAATTGCATAGGTATATGCACATACATACATAGTTTATAGTACTTTCCTACTGTACTTTTCTAAACATGTTATCATTTTAGGCTTGAGAATGGGAATCATGCAAGGAGTATATACTATAGCACTTTTAATAAGTAAATTTAAATTTAATTTTAATGATAAGACTAAAGTTCCGTTGGAAATGTGTAAAAATACCTTTACTTTGTCTGCTGATGGTGGTATTTGGTTAGAAGCAGAAAGAGTATAAAATATGAATTTAATTTTTTATACTTAGCCAATTTATTTAGGTATTTATTATTTGCTTGTGGTGGAATAGTATATTTAACTTGTTTTTTAAATATGAATTATAATATTCCTATATTAAAAGTTTGTTGGATAATAAAGCTTTTTATTAAAACATTTTTATACTTTTTTGTTTAAATAACAAACAATAGATATATAGGTTAGTAAAGTTGTACCCTCATGTATTTTTTTAAATGAATTTAAGGATATGGAGCAACCTTGGTTATTGTGCCCGCGAAAGAAAAGAACAATTAAATATCATTATTGTATATTTTCACTTCCTTATGATATGTTATCAGGTTTTGTAATTTGGTCATACTATTGCAGTCGTCTTTTAAACTGTCAACTGAGACTTGTAATCTTGAATATTTTCAAATTCAGTACAGGTGTTTAATATAATAATATGTGATACAGCTAGTTGTTCATTGCACTCCTGCACAGAGGTGGGTCTTCTTTTAGAAAATGATATTTGTGGATTATTTTACAATGATCAAATGATTATCTTTTTATGATCATTTGTTCTTGTCGTGATAGGGGTTCAAATCTTTCCTTGTTCCATGGTGAAATATTTGGTTTGATAGATTTTAACCAGGAAGGGTTCGAATTATTGTACATAAAGTTTGTGCCATTTGTAGGACGAATTCTTCAGAGTGTCTTCTGTGGAAATATTGTTTTGGTTTACAATACATTGTTGTTGATGTTGATTGGGTAAACTTACTGCATAAATATCTACTTTTTTTATTTTCAGAAATGCCAATATGACTTGGGATCCAATAAAGGATGATTTTGATTTTGAAATGATTGTGTAGATTATTAGTTGTAGTTATAAACTGTTGGTATAGATTTTCATAATAATTATCAAACGCATTCTCTATATATTTTATAGTGCTCAGCGAATCACTAAAAATAAATATATTGTTTAGAACGGAATTATTTTCAGTTCGTAAAATATCCAGAGTGTATTGCAATGAATTAATAATGACTATGGGCTTTAAACATGGGAAAACTCTTTTTCCTTATATCCATTACAGTAATCATATTTTATTTTGTACGTTTTGTACCCGAGTAAATCGTATTTAAAATTTTATAATAGTTATTTTTGTAAAGTGATACTTTGTCGCTTGAGAAAGAAGAGCGGAGCGCGGCTATTTTTCGAAAGCGACAATGACACTTTACGCTCGTAATACACACATTTTTTCTACCTTGGTACTATATAGCGATATTTCTATAAAAAATCTGACAAGCAGGAAGTAACTCAAAATTTACCTAATATAATTTTGAGTTCAGGAATTAATATTGAAACTTGTCAACTTTACGATGACAATTGAAAGCGTAAATGTCAATTTTTCATATCCTCGTAGAAAAAAAAATGTTTTGTGGTATCTATGGAATTCAAACAAAATGACAGAAATAAAATAACCGAAGTAATAAAGTTTTACCCCTTAGAAATTTACTCGTATAATTTTTCTCCATATGAATAATATTCCAGTATCCAAAATAAGCAATTATTAAGTAGTATTTTTTTGACATAAATCATATTTTATAATTTCTGACAGGTAAAATGTGATTACATTTGTTTGTGATTTTATATCAACAGAATGGCTAACACGATAAAAAAGTAATTTTAAATTCGTTTGTTTGGTTACAAAACATACATCTATATTTAATTGAAGCATTACAGTCTAAAATTTATAGGCTACTTTACTGCGACGAAAATCAGTTTTTCCATGTTAAATGCTTATATAGGATATTAATTAAAAAGCGGACCATAGGCGTTTAACATGGGAAATCATTTTTCCTTGCACAAAACTTTCCAAATAAATGTTGTAGATAATTAAACCTAACCAGATTTTATTTTACATATTTAATAAGCTGTAAAATCTAATTTGAAATTTTATAAATAGTGCTCATTTGTAGTGATAATCATGGAATTTAAACAAAATTACAATGAAATGCATATCGTTTGAATGTCAGAATTACGATTTTGCCGGTTACAAAATAAAAATAAAAAATCTGGTGTGGCCAACCCAATACCTCCCGCCATTTACAGCCCGAGTCACAAAAAAGATTAGGTTTTTTGGATTAGTGAATTTTACTCTAATTTTGACAATTTATTTCTTAAAATAAAGTCTAATCTAATCCAAGTAACTACCATTTTTAAACCCCTCAACAGGATTAAATCCCAATTACAGAGTGGGTTCACATTCACACACATCCATGCCTTAGTGGGATTCGCACCCAGAGCCCCGAGGGCACTCATGACATGAGGCGTTGAGCCGTCGGAACCATAATAAAATGAAGATTAAATTTTAAATACCGGGATAGAATAGAATTCACTAATCCAAAAATGAGGATTAGCTTAAATATTTTTGTGAATCGTTAATTCTTATTAATCTAAATACATACCTACATATTTACTTATGCTGGAAACTGTATTGAATTCCTTTTCTATTGTTCTATTTACTTTTTCCACCGTTGCTAATATTATTTTGAAATGATTAGTTCTTTGATAGTGACATTTATCTGTCAGTTACATACATTTGAATAACTGCGTTTTGTTTGTTTAAAGCGTAGGCTGTGGGATTTAAATAAATAAATAAATAAATAAATAAATAAATAAATAAATAAATATATCATCACGGCATATTATCCATTGCTGGGTGTGCCAATCTGGTTTGTACGCAGATATCGGTAATGATGATGACATATTTATACCGTGCAGGCGTTTACCAGGCGTCACCTCACGGGTACTCATTGCTGGCGTGGAGAGTGCACCACAGGGGTCAATTTTGTGCCATTTAAAATTCTAAATATTTGGCGTCGGTCGGGATCGAATCCGGTTCCCCAGATTCACGACCAGACACTCTGGGATTTAAATTATAGATAATTTTATAAATTTATCCATAAAATATATAGAAAAAGTATTAATGCAAATCTATAGAAAATTGAATAATCTTTAATTTTTATAATAACATTAATCTCTAAGGTATTTTTCGAAGAAAACCTATTTTGAGCTTCTAGTAAAGTGCCATTTCCGGTTATCCGATTTTCACCAAAATCTAATGGGCTCTTTCCAATACAGAAAAAGTTCGAAATACAAGATTTCAAAATTTTCTGAATGATAGTATTACTGAAGATGCAAAATAAAACCTGATTGGTGATTTAGGCGTATAGAATGTAATCTCTACAACATATTTCTCTTAAACTAAATGGGAAGTTTTTCTCAAGGAAAAACTGTTTTCCTATGTTAAACGCCTATGGCCTGTTTTTTAATTAACACCTGTATATGGACAGGCGTGAATTTTGTACCTTAGATTAGGTTACATTAAAATAGGTGTAGAAAAATTTCAAGGACATTGACCAAAGCTAATAGCATCAACTTATAATAAATTATTCGAATTTATTTTTTACTAAACCTGTTTACATGGATAATGAACAGTGCACTGCAAATAAACGCCCTACCTTGTTTCTCACCCTCCTGAATATACATACTCGTATATGTCAACATAAACAATCTTAATTTTAATTTTCTCGCTGAAGTACCTACCTTAAATTGAATTGTTAAAATGAGTAATGTATAGGTGGTACCTTAATATATATTGAATTGAAGCACTTTTTTTAAATACATCTGCAAAAGGAGGAACACAGTAGTGTGAAAGTATTCATTAAAATATTGGAAGTGTAGTAGTGTCGGAAGTAGTCTAGCTCTAGAAGAAAACAAAAAGAAGAAATATAGAATGATCTTATTCAACGAACTTTTTAACCAGAAGGTAATAACGAAAATACTTAATACTTCGTCATCCTAACTATGTTAAACAATTAATGTAAGAAATTTAATCCATTTTCAATTACCATTTACATTTTAGGCAAGAGGAACAATATATTTGGCGGTAGTTTAAAGTTTTCTTGTTTTGTTATTTGTTCTGAAGTGAAGGAGTGAATATTCTGAGGTTAGATTTGCTGAAACTAAATTTGGCATTTGAGTGTTGTACGTGGTAAGCATATTTCTCAATCGCACCCAGCAAGTGCGATTTATAAGTCAGCGTCTTAATAAATTATGCAACTTTTGAAAGGTGAATGTACTTGGTCTCCAACTGCTTGCTCGTAGCGTAGACATAGCGGTTCCATTACCGTCGATTACGCGAATTTCCACAGGGGCACTAATTATAATTTGCTCTGGATAGAAACAGCACTGAGATAAATTTGGTGTAATTACTTACAATCATAGTTTTAGTTGTTACATAAATTAATGTATTCGTTCTGTTCATTTGCAATTCATAAACTTGTTAAGTTACCTTTCATTTCATTGCCATCTATTATTAATAAATTCATATTAATTGAAATATGATAAATTTTTAAATAATGTGAGATTTTACAAAACTATATGTAAGTAACAAGTTAATTATTGGAAACTTTGAATCTTATTTCCAAATCATTTATCCTGTCATAGAATAATAACTATGTTTGTTTTATTAATTTAAATATTTCGTATGTTATGATTTCGTTTTATGCCTTCCAAATAATTTGCTTCTAATGTTGATGTATCTTGTATCTAGCCTTAGCCCTTAAAGAGAATAAAAGTATTATAATTTATAGAAATAAAGAACTTAATTTTATATTTATTATAGGTTTATTTCAATAAAAGTTCAGAACCGTTCAGAACTTTACTGAGTTTGCGCAAAGCCATTATACCGTTCCGACAAGTCGAATTTAAAATTCAAAACTTGTAGTGCAATGTTCCAAGAACGAGTGAATTGTGTTCCGAACCGTTCTTAAAGATTTTACCAGAATTTTTAATTCTGAATAAGGTTGACTTGGTATCTAATCTGAGTTATTTTTTGTTATTAATGAAATTAGCAATGAATGAAGACAAGCAATTTTTCCAAACGGCTATTGTCTTATCTCAAATCAACTTCATACGAGTACAAAATATACAATAGGATGTAGGTTACGGTAATCCCTAGAGCTTATTAAAATTTGAACAATATACATATCTAACGTTAAAATTGTGCACATAATTAAATATTTGAATATCACATATGTAATGTACATACCTATATCATTTTCTTTGCACGAATAAAGCCACTTTCACAGTTCACAGTACTATGATCAGTGAAGTTAGTTACAAAACTAATGTCACTTGTTAATTTAACTGTAAACCCACTCACTATACGGTTTGATATTTGTAGTAAAATTTAGTTTAAATTAAGAAAAAGATTTAATTCATTTCGTTGTTTGAATTTAGCACAAATATACGCAAAATAAAATCTCGTTCAAATTTTCCTTAGTACAATTATCGTATTGTTTACGATTAAAAGAACCGTAATTTAAATTTCTTGTTTTTTCTGAAGTTTGCAAAGTTTCGTATAATTTTTTAACTTACTCCTCCTGGTGTCAAAATATAGTATAAGTACGAAGGAGTAATTTAATTTGTACGACTGCGATATTTTGTATTTTTAAATGGGATTAAGTAAGAATGTTACCTTCAAGATCTTTGAAAACATATTTTTTGAATAATTATTTATTTATAAATTACTTTCTTTAATTACCTATTTCTTGTATCATTTACTTAGATTTTCATTATTTATTTGTAATTAGCTGAAATTTCTGTATATGATTTTTTTTAATTGCTGTAAATTTAAGTATCAATTTTAGTAATTCTGATATTTTTATTTACTTGACAAAAATCTAAGAAACTGTGTGAGGCTCGCAAGCTAGCACTTTTGCATTTAAAAACTTGTAAACACTTTTTCGTAACCTACATATAAACATTTACAGAAAGGACGTTAAAAGTTAAAAAATCCACGTTCGTTCGCCCGATCATTATATTCAATTTTCATATAAAATTCTTGGTAACAGTATATGGGAGTATTCCAGAAAAAGTATGTTAAATTCATAAATCATCAACAAAATCAATAAGAAAATTATTTTCCTGTAATCAAGTCGAAAGATTACGCGCCTTAGCATCTACACCGTTCTTGGATCAACTTGGCCGTGTATCCGGAAGCATGTCAGTGGGTTATCCCCGCTTCGCTGCAAACTCACCTAACCTAACAAATCGCGAGCGCTCTCTCACATCTCCAACAACGGATTCCGAAATATGCAGCGATTTGTGAAGGATAGAAATGGTATTATTAGAAGCTAGAGTAAAGTAATATGGATTTTTAATGATTTCGGGATAAGTGTAAGTCCCTCTTAGATGGGTTTACACTTCTAAAATATGTATATTGATCAATATTTGGATGATAAATATGGTATTATGATAAAGGATGAAATTGGTGTTTGTGTTGTTAGGAAGTGAAATTTTTTTGAAGAATATTTGTGTTCTCAGTATATGTACGTAATATTTAATGTGACTAATGACTGCAACTTTAACATGTAAAAATAATAAATACATAAATTAACCTAACTTGTGCGAAACTTGACAAGAATAACTTTAAACATTATTTGTTAATTTATTTGTTTCAATTCCATGGCTATCGCTATTTTTGGGGTGATTTTTGATATTTTCATACCTAATTTCAGTCGTTTCAAAGCATGCCAAAATTATTTTGCTTATTAATTCAGAAGCGGAATTTTATGTTCTACAACATCTTTGATTTGAAGCTTTTTTAACTAGAATAATTATGGAAGCAGGGTATTATGAGAGTATGTTTTTACATGTTAATGGCCTATATGTTCGGGAGTTTCATTCACCACTCTATATATTATTCTATAATAGTAGATGATTTTAATATAAAATGCGTTCAGTCCGAAATATAAATGAAGTAATTTATGTTTATTAGGCTTTATTTGCAAAAATAATTTCGAAACAAATATCAAATATACTTGTAGTGAATTAATACATTATTTAAAAATTTGGTAGGATGTGATATTTTAAATATGCATCTGAATTGAAATTTGAGAAATATTTTTTTCACTGTAAAATAAAACTTTTTATTTTTAAGTTCAATTTAAACCAGGCATGTATTTTACATGATATTTGATCTTCTAAAAAATTGGATTAATATGTACATTGATATTTAGTTTTATACTCGTAACAAGAATGTTAAAAACTTCTATAAAGAAGTACCTACTCTTTTCCAGACTTTATTTAAAATTTTTAAATAATTTAATTTTGTTTTTTACGATACCTTTTGATTAACTTCATTGTTATATTATATTACGGACAGACCTAAAAATATAAAAACGTAAGTTATTTGTCAATAGAAAGTACCTGTATAGTTTACCTTGTTCACTAGTAATTTGTCTTCTCTATACACAAAATTAATTGTACATATGGAAACTGATTGTGTACCATTTACTAGGTTTGTAATAAGACAACATGACACATCAGATGCGTATGTACATTCATTGAAATACTAAAAAGTTTTTCTTTGTTTTCTTTTTACAAATTACTATCTTGAGGTTTTCGGCTATTGTATTACAGTAAAATAATTATATGATTATTAGTCCGAACAAAGTATACCTTAATTTGGACTATATATTATTTTTAGATTATTTATTTTTAATTTTAAGTTTTGTTGTTAATCTTGGAACACTCTGTATATCGATGGGCAAAAGAATATTAATAAAAGAAGTTGTAAGTAGTTATTATTATTATTATTGTTTCGCGCAAAGTACCTTTTGTTGAATACTTTAAAATTAAAACAAAAATGGCAATTTGATCCATTTGAATGTATAAATTCTTTAAATTCAATTTTGTTGTAGCTGATTTCTTTTTTAAATTTATTTGGATTCAAATAGGTATCTATATACTAGGATATCAATATTCAATTTTGTCGATTTAAATAATTCTTTTATAATAAATATGGAAATTAATAAAATAAATCTATAGTTGAATATATCTTAATTGAATACATTACTTAGGCTGGGACCTAAATTACCTGTGTGTATAACATTCACTCAGTACATATAGATTAACGATAGATCAGGTATACGGTTGCATTGTATTATCCTCAGAAATATATAGTACATTCTTCCAGGCACATATTCATACTTCTATAAATCTTCTCTAGATATCTACATTATCACAATCACCTGGTTTTAAATCTGAAGTAGCGAGTATTTCTTGAGAAACATCTCGCAATAGCTCTTACACATAGAAGGATGTGCATTACTCGTATTGTGTGGAGAACACAGGTTGGAATAAGAACTCAGATTCCGGTGCCTGCCTAGCGCAGTGAAAGTTCCTTGCAGTTCCCACGGCCTATTTAGGACCATCCGAGCACACATACCGCACCGCACTCAACGTATATAGATGTGGAAATGATACGCGTTTCTACAAACGTAAATGGATAACGAGATGAGAATGTAAGCACTGGAATTTATTGAAGTAATGGAAGACTCATAAGAAGCTTTTGAAATGTGATGGAATTTATTGCTACAGTAACACGAGTACTTGTTATTTACATTTAACCTAACTCTCAATTCAAAACTACTTGAACTCTCAACCGAGCTGAAGTACATTATAATGTCGACAGTAAATATAATAAAATAATAATTTCTATTTTAATACTGACGTGTTATTTTATTATGCATTTTAGTTTTACTTTAAGCTTCAAAGTACTTGTTCCAGGAGTAATTCACAAAGTCCGTGTTAGTCGCTCATTGTGTCTTTCATTTAGTTGTTAAATTTTGAATGATAACGTAATATAATTTAGTTGGAAGGCACGATGAGACATTAAGCCTGCATGACCTTATTCGCGACTGAAAATAACCCGTTAGCTATCAAGCGGCAAACTTGTTTGTGAACCCTTCCAATTGAATTGGTATTACTTGTGTTGACAATAATATTGTATGTGGTTATTATTTTACTTAGTCTTTTTATTTTAAATTTTAATTATTATTTGGCTTTAAATTGAATATTTGATTTTAAAAATACGTTTTCAAATATTTTTTCCTAACTATCTTTCTATCGCTGCTTTTATTTTTGTTTTATTTTATTTACACTATGAATCGTATATAATAACTTGGCAGTGGCTTGGCTTCCGGCGTTTGTTCCCATGTACCTATGCAACCTGAAATACCTAAATGAAAAATAATGTCAATCATTGCTCTCTATAAGCGCTTACATACACCATAATTATTTTTATTTACACTGAATATAAAATTAGGAGTTTGGACTTGACTATTAATAATATAACCTAATAACTTAACACCTAATGCATAAAACGCCGGTTCCCATATCAGCAGCCGTGATGAACTTATACATATAGCAATCGGCACCGGCTACCAATTATATTTTTTAAGATACCGGTGCCGACAGCCAAGGCACTTCCTAATAAATAATATAAACTATTGTGCGAACAGTTGTTATTTCAAGGGTATTAATAATACCTGGTAATTATTAATATAAAGTATAAACCAAATAATTGCTTGGACCATAACATATATACCATTCATAATAAAAATGATTATGTGTACAGAAAACAAATTCCGTGAAATAAATTCATTAGATCTCTTACATTTAATCATAAATTATGTTACTCTCATTAACAGATATCATTGTACAAAGAGTGTCAGTTTGAATGACATAATTAGAAACATTTCTATTTAGAAGTGTAATTAAATTCGTGGATGCTATGTCACCTCTGTGACATTGATGTTCAAAACATCAAAACACTGACATATAAAATATTTAGGTTTGTGGTTCTTCACAAGCACAAACTATATATTATGTCAGGATCCTAATACCCTCGATGATAGTAGAATCGAAAATTTATAATAAAAAATAAATATACCTTACATATTTCATTATATTTACAGGTATTAAATTTCATAGGTTTACTAGTTAATTGTAAAAATCTAATTTTTGTAACGTAACAACGTTTTAATTGTTATATCATTAACGAATCTAAATTTATAAAAAATAACAGTTGTGGTCGTGTAATGGTTAAAACTGTAAGACTTAAATCTGTAAATAGTGAACAAAATTGCAACGAAATCTTCTACTCTTATGTAGAATTTTATTTTAATCAATAAAAATAGATTCGTTTATGTCAGTTTTTCTTTTACAGATTTAATGTTACAGGCTTGACCATAAAACGATGGTTAGGTAAGTTAAATATACAAAATTTTGCTAAGATTAAATTTATTAATGGAACTTATTTACTTGAAATACATACTGAAGTAGTCCCTTATATTATAGAAAATATTAGAAATTAAGAAATTTAATATAATGCCCTAAAATAAAAATAGTTTGGAATGAGTTTTATTAATGGAACTTATTTACTTGAAATACATACTGAAGTAGTCCCTTATATTATAGAAAATATTAGAAATTAAGAAATTTAATATAATGCCCTAAAATAAAAATAGTTTGGAATGAGTTTTATTCAAATCATTTAATGAGGTCAAATATAAAAGAAAATAAGTTTTTCCTTTTCCAAAGAAATAACAGTAATTTCATCACGAATAAAATTAAATAATAAAGAGAATAAATTATTGCTTCATTTTGTTAAAATAACTCCGAAACGATGAACACAATAACAGCCGTACAAACTAAACGAAGTTAAATTATAATTTGAATCAGTTTCTTAATAAAATTCTCGGAGTTATAAAATGATTGAAGTTCTTGTTAGTTTATTAGTTTTTCATTAAAATAGCTTGGGAACTTCAACTCGGAGATAAGATTTTGTATTGAGAATTCAGAACCGCGATTCCCAAGAAAGTTTCCTCCAGCTGAAAGGAAACAGAAGAACATCTAACGGAGTCAAACGTTGAGAACTTTATGTAATCAAAGCGAAAAAGAGGCACAAATAAAAATGCGAAGAATTTAACAAAAGACTGGGATTTTGTGGCGTGTATGTTTAACTATTTCACATTTTTGTTTGTCGTTTCTGTTTGTGCAGAAAATAACAGTGTCCCAGATAAAGCACTTCTTCTCAACGGGCCATTACGGTATTAAGTCGAAATAATGTCGATTGTGTCGGGCTGGAATTTAGTTTTCCGGAGAGAATTATTTTTAGTTACGTTACGTACTGCAGATTTACTACTCGCAAGTTAATTGCCGGCAATGAAACTCTTGAATTAGTTGCATTTAAAGCTAAACACCCCATAAAGCGTACATTCATTACAACTATGTTAATGTTGATGACTTAACATTAAACAACTTCTCGGCTTTGCGACCTCATAAATAAGGTATGATAAGTAAACAATATTCAACTATTACACAAATTTTCATGTTTCTTGGTTGTTTAAAATAATAACTAAAACAGAAATGGGTTTGCTTGACTGAGTATGTTATGAGAGCATCATTCTGGGCCTGTGTAACCGGAACCCGGTTGTTATTTTTATTTAAAAATACTTTTTTATCCTTTTAAATTAAAATAGAGAAAGAATGAAATTCATTCGTATAATAATACCTGAGATATTAAAATAGTAAATACTAGAGTAGAGCTTATAAAAGTAAATATATTTCCATTGTTTTGTTCTTCGTCCCTTCAGTTTTGCAGCTGCGATGATAATCTTTACCGTTATCTCCAAATTTTACTAAAGGTCAAAGTTTACTATTATAATTAAGCACTGTTAAAATGTAAAACGAAACTAAATTATTACGATTTTATGAATTGTTGCTTCTTACAAATACAAATGAAATATTGATTCATATTATTATAAAAGTTCTTATTTTAATTTAATTAATATCATTTAAAAATTCTTCAAAGATGATATCTCAACATCAACTATCTGAAACTAGGCATCGGGTACACAACGAGTATCTGAAAATTGGTTGCTCTACTCGGATTCAAAGATAGGTGCGACTACTCTCGGATCAAAAAAGCGATTTAATTATCTTAATAACTGATTTCGGGTATTCGAAGACTCGGATTTTTTTTCGGTTATCGACAGTACAATTATAAATCAATCAATGCATTCCTAAAAATATGTGCGGATATACATATGTACTCTCATTTTTTCAATATTTAATTGGTTTGATAATTTTTATTTCGTATTTATTCCCAAATAAATTTTATATAAATCCCATATGCTTTTGTAATACCTCCTATTTAATAGAGTATATTATGAATATTTTATCATTCCAATATTAAAACGATATTAATATTTTATTTCAAATATATAGGTATTACATTCGATTTATTATTAAATAAGCTCATTTATTTTGATTTTAAACCTTTTAAAATCCTATTTCGTATTTTGTTCCCACAATTATCAGCTCATCATATATAAAAACCGTTGACATCTAAATCCCAGCCAACAATAATTCAGGTAGCAAATCCTCATCTCCATTAATCCATCTAACGCACTTCAGGTTGAATTAGAAGGAATATTATAACCATTTGTATTAGTTTGCGGAGCGAATAAACTCAGTCCATTCACGCAACTAACTCAACTACGATTGCAATTCGTACCATTCGTTTCAACCCACTTCCATTTATTATTTGTTTAAAATAACAAACAATTGTTTATATATCTATGTATAAATTGGCCGTGATTTTATTATTATTGCCGGATTAAGATTCATATTAAATCGTTTCTGATTAAATTATATTGTAGCGAAAACGACACGTCATACAGATTATATTAGACAAAATATTTTAGTATAATCAGCAATATTCATTATATTTTTGTCATGTATTCCATTGTAGGAGTTTGCCTCATTATATGACAGATGCGCAGATAAGGCACTCACTTTAATTTTAATAGAAATCAAATAGTTAATTGTCGACTAGGTGGGCAACTGTAAAACCGCAACTCGTAACTTTATCCTTTGGTTACGTTCGATCACCGACAATTTAATTCCCCACTTATAGTTAACCGGAACCGAAGGTGGTACAAACAAATTTTTGAGATAACCGCCAATAAGGCCAAACCGGAACTTTTACCGAAAGTTTTAAAAACTACTTGTAAATGAATTTAAATATAATTTAAATGAAAATACTTAGTTATTTTCAAGAACCAATAATGTATTCCAGAGCAAATGTATCTTTTTTATTTCGGTATTTATATGTCTACTAGTTGGTACGATTTGTGTTGGTACGAATGAGTCGTGTGTCGTAGTGGTAGGAGTTGAGGATCAGGCCGCTACACATTTATCTCCGTTTCTCATTCTCCGGGGATCTGTTATACCAGCCAGCGATACGTACGTACGTCACTTGTAACTTGACCGGATTTGCGAGATATTCTTGCTTCTCAGCTTCTAGGGATGTTTAAATTAAAATTTACTACGCGTTTTCCACATAATCCTTCAATCACATCAAATTCAAATTATGGAAATACTTGTTTATAAAACTATACAATCGGATAAAATTAATCTTTATAACACAATAATTCATTTTTAATATTTTTCATTAAAAGAAAAGATGATAAATATAGTTACTTAAGTATTAAGGGCAGTAAGTGCTTTCTACCTATACCTACATTCGATACCGGTAGAAAGCACGTAATTCCTACAATTACATTTTTGCACGACCGACGCACAACAAAATTTTAAAAGATATAAAATTAGGTGTATTTTGACGTATTAAAAATTTTTAGTTGTTATTTTGAAACAAAGCTTTGATCGTTGTCATTGTTTATTTTTTATTTACTTACCGCCTCGCCTCCTGATCGGTAAGCAATCACAATCACTTACCGAGTAGTAATTTGTAAAAATAATATATTGACCCTATCGGTAAACAAATAATTAAAACAAGGTCGTAAATTAATATCAGTTATTTCAATAAAAAGTGTGAAAAGTAATGCGCATCACATATATGTAGCAGAGAATGGGTAAAGTGCAATAAATGTGTTTCTTGCAAGTGTTGATAAAGTCCGTCTTTTTATAAAATGCCCAGATATGTTATACATTGCGGCCAGTTTGAGGGCCAGATTGTAAAATATTCGATGACTTAGCGTTCTTTCAAAATCTGACTAGACGTTATACGAGTATGTATAAAACGATGAACAGCTTACAGCCACATTATAAAATATTTGGATATTTTCGCTTGCAATTTATATGAATACTCCTCAACATAACATAACCTAATGCAAAATTCACAGTGTACTCGTAAACAGTTCGTTGTTTTATAAAACTTCTAGCCAGATTATAAAACAACGCTAAGTTTGCCAATTTGGGCGCGTTTTATAAAATATTGCTACGACTACGATACATAATACATATTTACAACCGAATTGTATTGAACAATAGTGTATTATGTATCAAGTCAGAAAGTGCGATTTTACTGGATGAAATGGGTAGTAAAAAAAATAAAAACATATTTTGACTATTTATTTTTGTTATTATTAAAAAGTTATCAAGAAAACATTTTTTTTAATTACATAATGTACGTATGCTGACAAAGGAACGTAATGTTTTTCATAAGAATAAATCATAATATATAAACTTCATAACATGATTGAGCATGTTCGCTTCACGTTTTTATTATGCGTGTGTATAACCGTACTCCATGCTGCAGTCCAATGTTGTTAAGCCACAGAGATGGTAGAATGTGCGTAGTGAAGCAAAAACACAATAGCCAGATTTCAAAACCATCTAACTGAATCATTGGACAAAGAATCGAACAAATGTTAAGGTGACGGCAGTTATCCAGTGGAAAATTACAGATAGGATTTCGGAATTTGTTTTCTTATAAAAGCTTCTAATCCTTCAGGTAGATAACTTTCATCTATGTACCAAAGTTACCGCGGTAGGAATGATTGCATATTACCCATTGCTGGGTGTGCCAATCTGCTGTGTACACAGATATCGGTAATGATAAAATATTTGTACTAAGCGGGTGCTTATCAGGCGTCACCTCCCGGGCACTCATTGCTGGCGTGGAAAGTGCACCACAGGGATCAATTTTGTGTTATTTAAAATTCGGAATATTTGATTAAAACTTCATTAATAAAAAGGCTAATAACAGATGCATTAAAACTGTTTATTGAAATGTAATAAATTTGTTTGAAAAATATACGGATAATATCAATATAGTATTAATTAAATTAATAATTTTGAGACAAAATATGATCATAAAATAACATCATACTGTTACGAGAAGGTGATCTACTTTTTCGACGATAAAAAAATTAAAAGACTGCCGTTTTGAGTTAATTTACCGTTTACAAATTGGGGTTCAATCAGTAGGTAGTTTCGCTGGCAAATTTAAGACTACCAAAAATGGAATAATTTCATGCTCATTTAAATTGTAGCCGTATCGCTATCGCAATATGATTTTACTATATAAGGCAAAAATAACCAAAAGTACATTTGTTTCGAAGAAACTGAAGAAATTGTTGAAAGTTATAGTTAGGTACAATACAAAGCAAGTTGAAAAAGCAGAATACTGCTTTATACTCAACAAAAGAGAAACATGTTTTAATTAGGTTCCTCTTGTAATGTAAAAGTAATGATCAGCATCAATGGCCGTGTTCGTTGTACATAATATAACCTACATATTTCTATGTATGTTTGCTATTCAATTCGTTATCTATATATTATTAATGGAATATATTCGGTGAACAATTGAATATAAACACACTTTCAGTTTATTAATAAATTAACCGAATTTGATTTCCTGATTCTAAATCGTATAAGATTTGTGTCAGCAAACACTTATTAAAGTCCTAGCCTTTTAAAAAATGCACATGAGCAATTTTGAAAAAAAATTGCCAACTGTTTGTAAATCATCTTTATTATTATTATGATTATTATTAGTATTATTATTATTGCTATTATTATTATTATTATTATTATTATTGCTATTATTATTATTATTATTATTATTATTATTATTATTATTATTATTATTATTATTATTATTATCATTATTATTATTATTGTTTTAAAAATCCGTATTACATACTTTCATACAAATATTCATTCACGCAATTTCTTACCATGTAAGTAGACACGAAACTGATATTGTATATAATAATCTTCATTTGTCATATGAGTAAATAATTATTCATATTTGTATTCTAAATTCATTTTTTATCTAATTCATATTTGCTACTACTGACTAATAACTGTCATACCGGACGTCCATTCAAAGTTTAAAAGATTTTAAATTTTAAACGTATATCCTGAACAACATTTTTCGATATGCTGATCGTTCATTCGCAGTTTTGTAAAGATAACACTTCTATATGTTTCCTAATCATACATTATTCATATAACAAATCATTCCTCTCACGATCTGTCTAAATATACCCATTTCGCAAATAACTCACTGTCTTTTTATGTTTCTTTTGCCAGGCTGTAACAACTTACACCATAAAAAGTTAGTAAGGTAGTGTATTTCATATAAAAATTGTGTACTTTAGCTCTACTTTAGTTGATATTATATTATGGAAGTATTTTTATTTACAATAATTTGTATATATCTATATATATATATATATATATATATATATATATATATATATATATATATATATATATATATATATATATATATACAGGGTGAGTCTGGGAAGACGCCCCCCCCCCCTTTAACTTTTTTATTATAAGTAAAAAAAAATGGCTTATATAAAAGTTTTATTATTTTACATATCCTATTTGATGGCAGATGTAGATATTTTTTATAAAGTCAGGTTTACAAGATACGACTGTCAACTTTTATTTTTCAAATGGCAACCTATAATAATTTTAATAAAATAGAAACCACCATTTTTTTCTCTTTTCAACTATGTATTATTTTTTATTAATGTATTTGAAAAATTTCGAGAAAAATGAGATAATTTAGAAATAATAAATAATTTCAAAATGTTTTTTTTGTTTACAAAATAAGTTAAATTAAATAACAAACAAATGTATACTTTTTTGACATTAATTTAATTGTTTTACATTGTTACGTTTTGTTTATTTTCACATAGCCACCTATAATATTTAGTATATACAAAATAATTTTTTTCTTCAAGCGTATTATAATATTTATATTATGCTCCTGTACACACACTATAGAAGATGTTCATTGTCTTACTAATACAAAAATTTTGTTATTGTTGTACTAGTAAAAAAATGTTAGTGTTTTAGTTCACCGCTGGCGGCGGTAGTTGTCACAGCAACACATTATTTTGAAAAATGTTATTTGACAGTTGTGTTGTTTTTGTTTTGTAGTGTACAGGGTGTCTCATTTTCGATGTTTTTTTAAGGTATCTCGGGTAATATTAATGATAGAGCGAAACCGTTTGCACATTGCAGGGTCAACTTTTCGAGAAAAGTTTAATAGACACCACAGGAATTTTCGATCTTCTTTTGTTTCTGAGCTACAGGCAAAAACTCGTTTTCCGCTCATTTTGAAAATATATCATATCTTATTTATTAGGATAGTTAGAGAAAAAATGTTTTTATAAAAATTTTATCGGTTTTTAAATAGAATAAAATGGCGTAATTATATTTTTTAAAAACTTAATAATTCTCGAGATATAACACAAATTTATGATTTTTTAAATGGGAACCTATGTTGAAAATAGTCTCTTCTTTTTGCTTATTTTATAAGATTTTAAATGATATATAACAAGTCTACATTCTTTTGTTTTAAACATTAATAAAAGACGAATTATTAATTTATTGAGGTGAAAATATTGGAAATTATTAAGAAACAAATGAAAAAATTTATTACAAATCATCATTTGTTTATTTTGATTCAATATCTATTAATTTTGTTCTCAAAATTATTCTTAACCAATTATTTTCGGGTTAGTTAAATTACTATTTATCGACGTTACAGTTGGCTTTGACACGATCCGAACAATATGGTTTAATATGCTTTTGAAGTAAATAAATTGAAAAAATTAGTAAAACTGAAACAAATACGAATGCGAATGATGATCTGGAATAGATTTTTTCATTTGTTTCTTAATAATTTCCAATATTTTCACCCCAATAAATTAATAATTCGTCTTTTATTAATGTTTAAAACAAAAGAATGTAGACTTGTTATATATCATTGAAAAGCTTATAAAATAAGCAAAATAATGAGACTATTTCCAACATAGGTTCCCATTTAAAAAATCATAAGTTTGTGTTATATCTCGAAAATTATTAAGTTTTCAAAAAATCTAATTACGCCATTTTATTCTACTTAAAAAACGGTAATTTTTTTTATAAAAAACATTTTTCTTCTTACTATCATAATAAATAAGATATGAGATATTTTCAAAATGAGCGAAAAACGAGTATTTGCCTGTAGCTCAGAAACAAAAGAAGATCGAAAATTCCTGTGGTGACTATTAAACATTTCTGGAAAAGTTGACCCTGGAATATGTAAATGGTTTTGCTCTATCGTTAATATTACCCGAGATACCTTAAAAAAACATCGAAAATGAGACACTCTGTACACAGCTTGCCTTGGCTGAAATTTCAAACACTACAATTAAAAAATTCCAAAAAAAATGTCAAAAAATTCTTTGAAACGCTTGAAGAAAAAATAGTATATGTCAATCGGAGTAGAACGCCCTTTTTGTGTTTTACCCAGCTTGCCTAGCCTCGGTTAGCGCCTCGGCCGCAATAGCTGGGTTCAACACAAAAAGACCGCTTTCTACTCCTAATAACATAATATACTATTATCTACCTTTATTAAATTAATTATACATTTCTTTCCTAAGTCATATATGAATTAGGAAAGAAATGTAAGTTATTATAACTTACTGCTAAACATAAATATAAATTTGTAATAATAGAGATCAATTTTTCTGGTTGGTTAAATATGGCGCGTCTCTGGTGTTCGGCATTATAGTAACTATTGTGATAATTACGCTCTCATATTTTGCAATGTTAAAATTTTCGAATTTATTTAGACCGAAAAGTGCAACTTTTAATTCAAAATTTAAAAAACCTAATATTCTATTGATGGGCATGTGT
Organism: Harpalus rubripes; assembly: GCA_963082715.1. Lineage (NCBI taxonomy): Eukaryota > Metazoa > Arthropoda > Insecta > Coleoptera > Carabidae > Harpalus > Harpalus rubripes. The sequence continues at coordinate 43,866,349 of OY720451.1, read as the reverse complement.
AATGACTATAACTCATTCAGACGAATTACAACATTGCCTACGAATTGTTACCTAAACTTCATTCTAATGAGTTAACAATCAATATACGTATTTGTTGAATAATGTATGCTATATGTTTTTGTTTAAATCTATTACTCCGTCATATTTTCTTCTAGGTACGTATTTTCTTTATTGTGCTCTTTACACACTTTCTTGCATCTACTTTTTATGATATTGATTTAACCAGACATTAAGACTAACATTATTAATTAATAAAGGTCTTTTGGAAATTAGCACTTGATAAGAATTATTAAATAAAATAAAATAAATAGGTTTATCAACACGGCATATTATCATTGCTGGGTGTGCCAGTCTGCTTTGTACGCAGATATTGACAATGATGATATGATGAATTATTCGTACCGTGCGGGCACTTACCCGACCAACAGATGCCACTTCACGGGTACTCATTGCTGGCGTGTAGCGTGCATCACAGAGGTCATTTTTGTGCCATTGAAAAATAATTTTGGCGACGGTCGGGATTGAACCCAGGTCACCAGATTCGCAACCAGACCAGAGCAGAAAAATATTGTATTTAGCGCGTGTGTTAACCGACGCGTAAAAAAATAATGTCTCGATTATTAATCACCTTTATTAAAACCCTTGATAGTTAAAATAACTATTTTCTATTAATTCCAAAGTATAGAGTAAATCTTTCATTTCTGTAATATGAAATTAAATTTACTGAAATACACTAAACAATTAAAACTTCTCCCAACTATATTAATCTTGTTGAATTTAATATTTGATGTAAGAAACGCCGACATTATCAAACATATGTTTCCTAGAGCAAAACCAATCTACTTTAATGAATATTTGGGGAAATACAAGTCCTTGCGAACAGCATGCAGTAATATATCTTGAAATAATTCCTGCTCGTCTTGGCAATGTTTTGTTAGGGTCAGTGAGGATGCATTGTCATAACCGCATGTTGAGGAGCACCGTCGTGGTCGTACTTTACCGCCATTACTCCGGAACGAGGATGTTCGTGTTTAGTTAGTACTCAGTTCTCGGCTTTGCCGGTGCTTGTGGCGCTGTATGCGGTTGCCTGTTTACAGTACTTGTAATTGGTGTGTTTGTTTGACAAGCCGGGTACATTGTCTGACAAGTCATCTTGCCATAGATTCAAACAGAACAAGTATCATAGTTAACAATAGAGCCAGCTTCCACTAATTGTCTACAACAATACTAAAGAAGGACTCAACACAAGCCCGGGTATTGAGTAGGTACAGTGTGTGGATGTGGTCTCTTCTGTTAATTAGAAGGAAATCGTACAAACCTCTTCAATATCTTTGCTTAGTCAGTCAAACCAAAATCACACAACTATTATCACGAAATCATGTAGACTTGGATTGTTTCTAAAGAAAGAGACGTTGAATTTAGATAAATATTTTTTATTAATATCAAGATAACCATAGCGCGCATATAAATTAGGTAGAAATAATATCAAAACCAAATCAATTATTATCTTATAAAAAGTTATACATGTAAATCTTTATTAATAACTATTAAAAATTTAATGTGAATCTTTTATTGCTAGTTTCAGAAAAAAAGTGAATTAGGTTAACATATGATTTTTAGAATATATTACATTCATGAACTTATTACCTAGCGTCAACAAATACTTCTTCCGACATAAGGTCGTTCTAAACAACAAAATATTTAAATAATGTGACATTAACATTTATTTTTTTATATTTCTGGTTTTATATAATGAAGGGTCCGAAGCAAAATTCAGTTTGAGCCCTTAACATTTACATCAAATGGATACGAGTACATTAGCAACAAAAACTGCGTTTCATTAAAATAGTGTTTCCTATAAAGGTTGTTCATTTATAAAGTTAATGGGGATTTTGAAAAATCAGCATAACAAAAAGACATCTGAACTATTATTGAAACATAATTAAAAATCTGATGTGGCCAGCACATAACCTCCCGTCAATTCCATGTTTAAAATAGCAATGAGCTTCCGATTGATTGTTTGTAAACAAAATCTAATTTTTCGTTCCATTAAATAGAAAAGTCTGTAATACGAAATTTTGGATATTCTATTATGTTTTTCCTCGAAAATCTGTTAAGAGCTCCAAATTAAGTACCACTTTCGGTTTACCATATAAGTATAGACAGAATCGAGTTTTAAATACCAAATTTGATAAGTTTTGGATCATGTATTAAAATATTTTTTCAAGAAAATCTGTTTATAGCTTTATATACTACATCCGGTTTATCAATTTAAGAAAAAAATATAATACGTCGTTTTCATTAAAATAAAAATCTTAAATACTAAATTTAAATAGTTTTGAATTGTATCAATATATTTTTCACGAAAATATGTTCAGAACTTCAAATAAAGTATCACTTCCGGTTTATCAATTTTAGCCAAAATCTAATATGTTGCTTCCCTTCACATAAAAATCTTAAATACTAAATTTGACAAGTTTTGGAATATATCATAATATATTTTTCACGAAAATCTGTTCAGTGCTTCAAGTATCACTTCCGGTTTATCAATTTTAGAAAAAATATAATATATCCTTCTTATTAACATAAAAGTTCTAAATACCAAATTTAAAGAATTTTGGTATATATCAAAATGTTTTTCACGAAAATCTATTCAGTGCTTCAAGTAAAATATCAATCCGGTTTATCGTGGACGAAAAAATCGTCACACACACACACACACACACACACACACACACACACACACACACACACATACATACACACACACTCGCACGCCCACGCGCGCACACACACACACACACACGCACACACACACACACACACACACACACACACACACACACACAGACACACACACACACGCATACACACCTGTTTTAGGTACCTACTTTAGCTACTTGAGCTGAATAAAAATAATAATTTGATAGATTGAGTGATAACTTTAAAAAATGGTTAGTAAATTTAACGTTGTTTTTACTGCAAACTTTAACATAAGAACACTTATTGTGAGCTCTTTATTAAGGATAGGTATATGCTGTTCAGATTTTTTAGAACTTTATATGCTCAATAATTCTCCCATACGTCGTTTACATATATTTTAACGGTTTAGGTAGAGTCCCAAGAAAACGGTCGCGCTTTTTTGTCGACTTGCTTCAGCTTTACTAATATCTCCACTACTCGATATATATTTATATTTAATGCACTGAAACCTTCCTTAAGAAATGGTTTACAAGTAAACAGAGTATTGAAAACCAATTCAATAGTATATTTCGTAACTTAACCGCGGTAACCAAGGTTCTAGTTAAGCGTTCCGTAATGTAACCAAAACATAATTTGCAATATAGTTCCTGAAAGTTTAGGTACTCTTTTGTGACCACGTCAACCACAAAAATTTGTGCGGTTATTTACTTATTTCTTATAATATAATGAATAAAATTGTATATACATAAATTATTATTATTTTTATTGATGAAATTTGAAAAACATCCATTTCTCTTCAACAGTTATTTTAATTTTTTAAATTTTTATATAAAAACTAACATTTATATCATGATTACAACATGTTTCAAATTTTTTTTATAAATTTTACATAACTCATTTACATTTATATTGTAATTACAACATTTTTTGTATTTTTAGCTTAGCCTGATGAAGGCAACAAGCCGAAATCGATCGCTAATCGAATAACTTTTAAAAAATCTATTCTTCTTTTTTCAATACCTAACCCCACAAATTATTATTAATATATACTGATATGTATGATATTTACGTTAGTATAAAATAGACAAATATAGTTATGTTGTCGCTTATTTCTAAGAAACATTTTCCATAAAATGCCAATATTTGCCGACATCAATTTTAGAATCAGGTAGGTACAGATGTAAGGGTTAACAACTGTCTTTTTTATATCCACCAATTGCAACCGATATAACGAAGAACATCACTGTTTTACCGACACAAATTAACCAAGATGTTGCGAATTACAGCCACTTTTCAGTCACCATAACCTAATCACGTGAACCATAAGAAAACGAAAACGACTGCCGTGCCTATAAGTTCGGAATATACTACAAAATGCATCTACTGGTTCTTGAGACTTGTGATTAACGCTAACAAACTAGCGAACAGACAGACAAACAGATGACTACCGGAGAATTTATTTTGTACTATGTAGTGTAACGCGGCAGTGTGAAACCACCGGCGTACAATTTATCGTGATCGTCAATAATACCCTACGTTGTGTTTATGTAAATAGTGCCCAGAATTCTTTGATTTGAAGTCGTGGTAGTGTGAGGAATAAAACAAATAAAAACATAGATTCAACAATAAACAACGTTTATTCAACAAGAAAAACATGGATTAAAAATATCTTCAGTACAATGAAAATGTCTGTCAGCCGGAGAGCGGGACAGCGGCCTTGGTACCTGTGCCGTGGTCAGCCGTGGCTACGGCCGTGGATGATGTCCCCCAGATGTAGGAAGACGCATATAGCGTCACAGACATACGAGATGTCCAATACACATATAATACTTGGTATGGTGTTATATTTATTACATGGATATTTAATATCGATATACGACGTAGTTGGAAAATCGCAACTGGACCACGGTGTGGAGCGTGCGCTTCCCTGTTATCGACGTCGTAATCGTACGGGGAGTGAGTGACGAGGTTGGAAAATTGCAACTGGACCACGATAGTGGAGAGTGCACTTCCCTGTTATCCTGACACCACTGACCGTTTATTTATATTGTATTAAACGGAATACAACATTGTTGGAAAATCGCAACTGGACCACTGTGTGGAGCGTGCGCTTCCCTGTTATCAACGTTGCAACCGTACGGAGAGTGAGTGCCGTTGTTGGAAAATTGCAACTGGACCACGATAGTGGAGCGTGCACTTCCCTGTTATCCTGACACCACTAACCGTGCAATGCGTTAAATAATATCCCAGGGCTGCAGGTGAGAGCGTAGCCGACACCTTACAGCAATACCAACATATAACACCAATACCAAAGCCTCAAAAATTACCAATGATCATTAATGCCGATCAAGCTACCATAGAGGCTGATCCTGGTCGAAACCAAGATGCCTTTCCGAGTGCCGTGCACCCAGTTTTAAACACATAGATACCACCCCTAAAGATTGGGGGTGGAAAGGATGGAAGATTAGATGTCCATACGTGAAACTGTAACAGACAGAAATTTCTGAGAAAAACATCTCAATGATATGCGCCTCATTCGTTGATGTCCCGATGTAGTGGGGAAATTTCTGCATATGCAGATTGTATGTTGAACGGAGACAGCTTATAATTGTTGTCCCTGATTTGTGCGAACTCATCCCAAGTAGCCACCCTTGCTTCCCTGTTCCTGTTTGTGGAGAGAATTCTCGCCTGTTGATTTGCTAATTAGTTGCATTCAAAAAATCACATATGCCCTATATATTAGACAAAGACACCAAGATCTGTATTCTGCGTGAACGACAAAGATGCTACGAGGTAGTGGTGATTTCACCCCCTACTTAAACAAAGATACCTTTAAATCTCGGACTGGTGAGTGGGACAGAGATGGCCTGCGAGAGTGCTGCTTTCAATCCCCACTTCATAATGTTCATTTAATTCTTGGTTTACCTAAAGTGAAAATATTTACACACAAAATAAAAATGTTTAAATAAATATGAAATGTTTATCGACATCAATGAGGAGCCTATTAACCCTTTCGTTGATTGTTTTATTAATTGTTCATGTTTTACCTAGTATTTCATAGGTTCATAGGTTTTAATTTCCCCTGTCAGGGCCGGCTTCGAAATAAGCTTGTGGAATTTATTTAGTATCACACTGTTATATTGTTTCTCATGCTACTACAATGGTAAATCAATTAGTTAATGTTAGTTAGTCATACTAGTTGTTTATTAATTGTCAAACATTCTAAATATTATTGTACATTCTAATATTCATTCAAACTGCAGATATTCTCACGCTACAATCTCATGCCTGACCTGTCTTAAGTTTCACAACCCTCAGACCTATGCAAATTTATTACCCTCTTGAGTTGGCCGGCAAATATTCTTGGCACCATTCTAATCGCGTGCGATATGTTTTTGTTTACATGTGGAAACTTAATACTAACGATTGGCCCACCCAGCAATGGGTAATAAGCCGTGATGATATGTTTATTTATTTATTTATTTGTTTATTTATTTAATTATTTATACAAACCGTATGTCGTCGCGTTTCAGTAGTGAAGGAAAATAAATTTAAATATGTATTCGTAAGCATATTTTCATGGGTTTATAGCATAATATACCCATAGATTATAGAATATAGACTTAACTATATTTATTTATTTAGTTCGCAAATAATTCTACTGTGTTTATTTCAAGTACTTAATTAAAAATTGTACTATCCTATTGTTATTTAAAACTGAAAAATAATAGAAACGTAAATAATAATAAGTATTAATAACAAAAATTTTCTTCATTATGGGGCCCCCAGAATTAGGGACCTGAACCTATCACTTCATCTACCTCACGGTAAAACCGATTATGTATCTTCCATTTCAATTTGAAATAAACAAAAAGGTAGTGCAAAATCTATTAAACTTTTGAAAGTAAATTATTCACATTTAGTAAATGTTATAGAGCTAGAACTTAAGTTTCAATTCCCTGACTAATTGCTTAACCTTAATTGCATTTAGAGAAATGTTATAATTAAATTGGTACTAAAAACAGTTTTAAAACTTTTTATTTAGTGTACTTTTTTATATTCTAGTTTTAGCATTAACTGACCGTAAATGATATACCTTTAACAAGTTGTCTGACCCCGAGATAATTTTATTATGATCTTATTCAATGACAGTAAAATGAATTCGTTCTGTTCTAATAATGTTATTTGATACAGTATCGTTTATATTTAGATTCAGATATATGCTCAATAGCCAATACAATTCCTAAGCATCTCTTTGGCATGGTGCAGAATGGAGTTATATTCGGAACACAAAGCACGAACTTCTCTCAGAAGATAAAAACGAATCGTAGCTTCAACCCATGGAATCTAAACGTAACGTAAGAAATATAGCTGTGATGCGTACCTCTCTTTTCATATTTTATTATTTACTGTTTCGAAATAAATTTTTTATGGCGTTACACAATGTTTGGGGACAAACAATTTATTTGTTCTTCCTTTAAGTGGTTGTGACATGAAACTTTGCATGAGATTCAGGTTACTAGATAATAAAACGGTCTGTGACAGCGTAATATTGATGACAACGATGATTATTTAATTTATCTTGATATTTCTCCTCTCTAATTTTACTGGTTGCGTGATGATCCGTTCAGCAATAGAATAATGTTATGCTATAATAACATATATTTCTCCAGCACAGTAGGGGTCTGCATAGTTTAATTTCAGAATGTTTTGAAACACAATTAATAAATTATACTTTTTTGCATGACGAACCTTGAACCGAGAGGAAAGTAAAAGTCTGCTTATTAACTTTAACAATGTTTAGCCTTTTAATCTTTCATGCAATTTTTATTATTAATAACAGAAATGTCGTATTCTAGGTCAAAATGTAATTGTTAATTTACTATTATTGTTCCACCTATTCATGTGGGAAATTGCTGTTTGAATATTTTGTGAAAGTTTTATTAAAATATATTTTATGGCTGCAGTTGGGGATATGTATAATTATTAGTATATTTATAGTAATAAGAGAGAAGCGTATATGTGAAATAATAAATTATATTTGAAATATTACAAATTTATAAGAAGTGATTCTAATGTATATATTTAGATAACATTATCTAAAATATACCTAATTGAAGATCGCATTAATTTTTTGAAGAACTTTTTTAATTTTAAAATTTTGTTCCACTGTTATTATTATGGAACTAAAACATTTTTTATTTTATATTCAGAATTTTGAAAAATTGAAGAAATTGGTAAATACACGAAATCATTATAAGGTTCATATCAAAATCACTATTGTGGAATAAAGTTTAACATGAACGTCAATACAGAAATTATGATTACGAATGAAATATAAGTTAACTTGTGCATTCTAGGATCAGTTTGTGTTTTACCTAAGTGAACATAACCTAACCTAATTTTCCGTATTCTTATTAAAGTAGGAGTGAGCAAGTGTGCAACTCGCGGCCCGCATCTGCTAAATATTTTTATGATTTGTACATTGGAGTCAAAAGGAAAACCTGTATTTGAATTAGAAGATGGGAACTGATTGGCTGATTTAGCATTTTGTGTGGACAGCACTCTCTGAACATATGCGGCATTATATTTTCTTCTCACAGGATTTGAGACCAGATTTTAAGATTTCAAAATACATCAAATAACAAATGTAATTCATGATATTTGCTGCTCCAGTCGCAATTAAAATAAACACGTTTCTGTAGCTGTCAACATGAAAATCGAATGTATATAGAAGCATATAGAAGAGTATGTGTATAATAGGTATCACTAAGTTAAATTTAAATGTTTTAATAATGTATACTAAAAGTACCTGTATCATGTAAGTACCCTAATAGTAAAATATAATAGTCAAATTTATATTACCTTGTAATTAAAAATCGTAATTAAAAGTACCTACCACATGTTCAAAACGGTCGCCACATAAAAAAACCGTATCCGTATCCGGCCCTGGTTATAGATATCATATTTTAACTTAAGTAAACTTACCATTTAAATAAACTCCAATTTTATATTTATGTAAAGTTTACACACCGGCAAAGTGGCAAAACAAAAATGTCGAAAAGAGAATCTTGGAATACACGTTTAATGACTGATATGAATGATATTTTACTTCAATTATGTCTCTGCGCCATAGAAACATATTGTAGGGCTGCATACGTACTTCCGGTGGTGTTTAATATTTCTTTTTTTTTTCGCAGTAAATGATAGAGCGCGTTCACTGTAAGAATATGCCAGGCACGTCATGAATGCGCCATTACTTTGTGGCTGCGCAGTAGTAAAAATTAGCAACGAGCAACTTTTCATAGCAGCTGAACGCCAAGTCTATTCTATTAGCCAGGCCACTATTTGTTGATGGGCGTGTCTAAAATATTCTCACGCACGAACGGCGAACGGTCTCTACCTAAGGTACTTTATAGAAAAAAAAATCTGATCTGGCCAACACATGACCTACCGTCAATTCCATGTCTGAAATAGCAATGAGCTTTAAATAAGGTATCACTTCCAGTTGATCGTTTGTAAACAAAATCTAATTTGTTGTTTCAATAAATAGAAGTCTGTAATACCAATTTTTGGATTATATTTTATTATGTTTTTCCTCGAAAATCTGTTAAGAGCTCCAAATTAAGTACCACATCCGGTTTATCATATAGGTATAGTCAAAATCTAATGTTGTTTCAAATTATACACGAGTTTTAAATACCAAATTTGAGAACTTTTGAATCATGTTTTAATATATTTTCTCAAGAAAATCTGTTTTTAGCTTTCTGTAGTACCTACTTCCGGTTTATCAATTTTAGAAAACATCTAGTATGTCGTTCTCATTAATATAAAAAATATTAATTACCAACTTTGAAAAGTTTGTATCAATTTATTTTTCACGAAAATCTGTTCAAAGCTTCAAATAAAGTATCACTTCCGGTTTATCAATTTTAGAAAAAATCTAACATGTTATTTTCATTAATATAAAAATGTTAAATATGAAATTTGAAAAGTTTTGGAATACATCATAATATATTTTTCACGAAAATCTGTTGAGAGCTTCAAGTAAAGTATCACTTCCGGTTTATCAATTTTAGAAAAAATCTAACATGTTCTCATTAATACAAAAATCTTAAATACCAAATTTGAAAAGTTTTGGAATATATCATAAAATATTTTTTACGAAAATCTATTGAGAGCTTCAAGTAAAGTATCGTTTCCGGATTATCAATTTTAGGCAAAATTTGATATGTTGTTCATCTTCATATAAAAATCTTAAATACTAAATTTGACAAGTTTTGGAGTATATTATAATATATTTTTCACGAAAATCTGTTCAGAGCTTCAAGTAAAGTGTCACTTCTGATTTATTAATTTTAGCCAAACACACACACACACGCGCGCACGCACACATCATCGTAAAAATAGTAAAATCTTGTTGTGGAGACCCTAATTCGTGCTTATTTACTGAATACTCACCATCGAATTTTTGGACCGATAACATTACCTCCCTTACCTACGGTATGACGGGTAATAAAAAATACGTATCTCTTATTTTTTCATGTAGATTAATATATATTTTTTTAAAAAATTATGATACTCCAAACTTGAAAAAAAATTATTCAATTATCTTTATGGGACTTTTATAAGTTATACTTACAGGCTCAAAGAAAAATGTCTGGACTTTATGAACATGCTCTGTTCATGACGTCTCTTTTATTCTTTTGGGAAGTAGATACGTATATTTGCGAAGCACATATTTCAAATATAAACCAATCAAAAAGTAAATTAAAAACAAAGTTTACAAAAAAATGAGGTTAATCCGTACCCTTAACCGTATATCTCGCAAAATTTCAAGTCGGTTAATTAATCTAACTCAAGAGACTTCAATTAGCCCTAAACCTACCTGTCGCACGTTTAACCCGCTTAATTCAAGCGGGTTAGCATTTCAGTGGATAAAATAGTGCAAGATAACATTGTCATTAATAATACTAATGTTGATAATCGTTAAATTTTTTAAATATTAGTAATATGCTATTAAAAAAATTAATTACCTACAAAGTAAATAGGTTGTTAATGCCTTAAGCCGTGTTACAATAATTAAATTTTAAATAATTAAATTTTTGCAATATGCTTCAAACAAAGAATTTAATATATTCCTGCATTTTTATTTTTCTGTTAATTTCAAACGTTACAGACATATCAATATATTCCAACTTTTTCCAGTTTTCATAATTTCTACCTTTGCTTGCCTTCCAAGATTAAAACAGTTTGCAACAAAGGGTGTAATATATTCTAGTATTTTTTGTTTATCACAAGTTTAATTAAATTCTTGTCGGGTAATAAGAAGTAGGTAGTAGCCATGTTGGCTCCGCCTGGTCGTAATCCTGCTGGCTGGCTTCATATCCTTGCGGTCCTGGAGCAGCTCCAGGCTCCAGGGCTCCAGCACTGCACCGGACGGAGTAATGAGGTCTGGATGACTCCCCAGCGTTATCAGGATATGGCTTCCTGGTGATTTCTTTCGGATATTGCGACATAAAGGGATGGGATAGGGAAAATGAAAGGGATAATAGTGCTGCAGATTATTCTGAATTGATAAAATTGGATTATTTACTATTAAGGAGATATTAGATTAATACTACTGTACTGTGATCACTTATATACTAGTAGTTGCTTTGTACTGTGAATTCTAATTGTAATTAAAAATTAATTCTGTGCTTTATTTTCATATTTTTCATTAATTGCAAATACCTACACATGTCAACCATTCCAAACATTTTTATTATTACATACAGTAATAATCAAGTTTTTGTGTGATTATAAATAATGAATTAATATTAATAAAGTCTTTTTGGAAAATTTTATATATTTATGGTGTCACGTGAGCAACTTCAATTATGATGTTAATGTTTTATTTAATTGTGAAGAAGAAAACACTCATCAAAATTCATATTATGCAATAAAAATAAATGTGTATCATTTCTCTAGAATGTCTTCTATGTTTATTTAAAATGAACTGTCTCTTGGGAAAACAAAATATAAAATAATCTTCCTGCGAAAGAGATTTAATTAAACAAATATATTTATTTGATATTTTTATATGAAAGTATATATACCACAATGATTATTCTTGCGTTTTTAATAGCCGCGAGAAAATTAAAAATATGTCTGGCATTATTAAATTAAAAATTTTGTATGGCAGAAGTAATTTAAAGGACACATAATACAGTATAATATGAAATAAAAAGAAAAATTGTGTGAGTACATAAGTTAATATTAATATGTAACTTATAATTACAAATAGCATTTATGCATAACATACAATATACATGTATACAATAAGTCAAATTATGTATGTATCTTCAATTATTCATTATATTATTATATTCTATAACGATGTACATATATTGATTTGTTCTGTTACTTAAGTTATAACAGTAGTAATAGTACGTGCATAATTTTAATAAATGTTTTCATAATGAATTTAGTTTAATGGAAAAGTACAGTTTCTCTGAATTTGCATAAAATAATTATGCCATTCTTGCTTAAACTTTAATGAAAACAGAAAACATTTGTAGGTCCTTTTCATTTAAAACAAAACTATTTACAGGAAGTCTTTTACGTTAGAAAATTGTATTAGCCCATAAGTTTATAACGTTAATAAGATTTGAAAGGGGTAAGATTTACCCATACACAAAAAATCACACTGAAAATACACATTTATTTTTAATAAAATTTGAATGTCAAAATATATAATATAAAATATAAGTCTTATTGAGTACATGTGAGATAGTATGAAATATAATATTACTATAGTCTATACTATAGAAAACTTCAATAAATTTTAAATTAGTTAAATTTGATTTTTTTTTATGGAAGAATATTAAGAGTAATTCTGAACTATATATATATATATATATATATATATATATATATATATATATATATATATTTATATATACAGGGTGTTAATTAAAAAGCGGGCCATGGGCGTTTAACATGGGAAATCAGTTTTTCCTTGCGCAAAAGTTCCCAATTAATTTTAGACAAAAGTGTTTCAAATAAAAGTTGTAGATACTTAAATTATACACCAGCATCACTAAACAGATTTTATTTTGCATGTTTAGTAACCTGTAAAATCCAAATTGAAATTCTATAAATATTTCTCATTTGTAGTGATAGCCATGGAATTTAAACAAAATTACAAAGAAATGCATATCGTTTGAACTGTCAGAAATTCGATTTTCAAATAAAAATTACTGATAATTATATTCTATCGTAAATCCTTAAAAATATTTTGTTCTTATAATCTACATCTAAATTATTGCTTAGATTTTATTTATTTTTATTTTGTAACCTGCAAAATCGAAATTCTGACAATTCAAACGATATGCATTTCTTTGTAATTTTGTTTAAATTTCATGGCTATCACTACAAATAAGTAATATTTATAAAATTTCAAATTGGATTTTACAGGTTACTAAACATGCAAAATAAAATCTGTTTAGTGATGCTGGTGTAGAATTTAATTCTCTACAACATTTATTAGAAACATTTTTGTTTAAAATTAAATAGGAAGTTTTGCGCAAGGAAAAACTGATTTCCCATGTTAAACGCCTATGGCCCGCTTTTTAATTAACACCCTGTATATATATATATCTTCATCTTCACGGCTTCTTACCCATTGCTGGATGTACCAATCTGTTTGTACACAGATATCGGTAATGATGAAATATTAACACGGTGCGGGCACTTACCAGGCGTCACCTCACGGGTACTCATTGCTGGCGTGGAGAGTGTAAAACAAAGGGTCAATTTTGTGCCATTTAAAATTCGAAATATTTGGCGTCGGTCGGGATCGAACCCGGTTCCCCAGATTCGCGACCGTACACTATATATGTATATATAAAATTCGTATTAACGCCTACGCTTACGAGAACGACTGCTTACGATAATCTGGCCAACCCGTTTTTGTGTTCGAGTTACGAATTATTTTTGGAAGATATAGTTATTTATGCTTTAAGGTCAGTAAGTGCTTCTTACCGGTTGATTTTACATCCGATAATTAAATTTTAATTATTGGTTAAATTGACAATATCGTATTGAAACAAAATGTCAAATGAGTTGTTAAATATTACTGTCAAAATTTCGATATGCATTTTTTATTTGTAAACTTGTAGTTAAGATTTTAACTATATAAGCGGTAAAACTGGCCATTACTGATTAGTAGTTTGTAAATGAAGCTTATTGTCTTGAAAACCCTATTGGTAAACAAATACATCCGATACCGGATAAAGAGCACTTACTGACCTCAATGCTTATTACGTTTTTTACACGATCGACGCACAATATTAAAAAATAAGATTATTTTGACATATTAAAAAAATTTAGTTGTCATTTTTAAAGTAAGCTTTGATCGTTCTTTTTTTACTTACCGCTTCCGCCTTCTTATCGGTAAGTGATACACATCGCTTACCGATCAGTAATTTGTAAATAAAACTTACTACCTTGGAAACTCTCGGTAAACATTAAAAGAAACATCGTGCAAAAAGTATATTTATAAACAAATAAAATTATTTATACATGTACATTTTAGCTAATAAAGCAAGTTTACATCAAACGTATTGCGAAATTTAAAACCAATTTATAAAGTTTAAATATGTAACATACATTAAAATCAAAGTGTGCAATTTCTAAGAGGAGTGTAATACAAAACCGACAAATACAGAAAAAAACTTGAAATACAAAGATAGCAATTAACAAGCGTTACTCATATGTATTTGATAGTATTTGTTTATAATTAATGCTATATTTAGCTTCATTTTAGTTGCAACAAATTGAGCCACACGATTTTAAATCATTTACGGTGCAATTGTCGCAGACATCAGAACGTCACCTCTATTTCCATCCCCACAGACCATAAAATCAACAACTAAAATTTGTCTATACAGCAACAAACCTCTCTCTGTGTTGCATATAGTCGCATCGTAAACTAATTAATCGTAGTTGCTGCACTCTGTGGAGTAGGTACGTTACGTAGTGGAAAACAACCGCGCTCGGATATGGCAACAGTGATGGAAAATCGAAGTTGGAGCAACAGACGAACATCGTCACAGCACACTTCATAAATTCATTACGAATTGCGGAATACTAATTCGAGTAATACGTGTTCGATGCACTTTGCAATTAAAATTGATGCAGGATTGAAGTTTGATAGGATTGGATGTTAATTTGTTCATAGGGTAGAGAATACTTTTTAAATTGTTTCTTAATATTGTTTACATTTCCATCTTGTGTAGTTTCGTAAAATAATTAATGAAAAATTAGTTTACATAGAAAAAGGGAAATAAATTAGTACATTGAATTAATAATTACAGTAATACATCGATTTGTCATTTTCGCAAGTTTTAGCTACGAAAGAAAAATTGAAGGAAAAAACTGAAAAAAATTGTCGAAAAGATTGAAAGAAAAATAATTTAGAAATCAATGAAAAATGTATAAAATAACTTTAAAATGTTAAATTAAATATGCAAAATACTTTGATAGTATATTAAAAAACAAATTGCATAAGGCAATTTGTATAACAGGCCTTCAGGTCTATTCTGTAAAATTAGCGTGCGCGTTAACATCGAAGGTCACCGTTAACATTTTAACGGATTCTATAATTTTTAATTTGCTATTCAGTAAGCAGATATACGTTAAAATTTTAAAGAAACCGTTAATATAACCACGTTAAAAGCAAGAAATTTAACATCATCTTGAGACATAGTGTTAAAACTTTAAGGCAACGTTAATATCAGAAATGACTTGCAAATATTATTATAAATATGCTTCGATTGGAAGAAATTGAGAGATTAAAGGAAAGGTAAATATATTAATGTCTTTATTTGAAGTAATTATTACTTACATATGAATAATTAATGATTAATTCATGATTTTACTTGGAAGTTTACATCACATAACCACACTAATAATTTTAAATAGTCCAAAATACATTTAATCATTTTAGGCGCTACGTAAAACTTCGATTTCGAAATCTTGGGAATACAAGTGATCCATTCCATTTGCCCGATTATGAATTTAATAAAACTTTTAGATTATCAAAGCACTGTGCTTTAGATTTATTTACAGCTCTTACACCCCATATGAGGAATCCAATAAGAATCACTGAAATACCTATCAGTAAACGGGTAATTATAATTTAATAAATTCATATTTAAATGTTCTAGCTCCGTTAAATTTCTATGGCCAGGGGCCTTAGCAGCTATCAATATGGAATCGGAGAATGTTGTAATGTGTGAATGAGCCAAAGCGGTGTGGTTTCTGCAAAACACTTATTAAAAATATTGCAAATACATATTTGTACCTATGCACTTACTGTTATTTATTTGACATATTTATAAATAATTATTTTAATTTAGCTATATATTTTAAGGATTTCACACTCTGATCACTCCATTTTGATAAACTTTTCACATTTGATAGGCAATTATATTAAGTTAGGACATACGTTTTACAGGTTTATTTCGTCGTGTGAAACTGATTTCACAGCATTCGTTAGCGTATACGCTAAATAGTTAAATATTAACGAAATTTTTAACCAATGCTTTAGTGAATAGCAATTTTATGAAGTACTGTTAACAGTGACGTTAATATTTACTTTTTAGCGTTGGATATTTTTGCGTTAAAAGTTAACGTATATTTTAGTGAATAGACCTGCTTATGAGCTACTTTTTAGTTACGAATGGGTCAGATTAAAACACGAGAGCAACGAAGGTTTTAAGACCCATATGAATGACTAAAAATGCTTTACGTATGTGTATCGTACAATATTTTATCTACGATAGAATCTAAAAAAAAAACCCAATAAATATAAAATAATACTTTCATTTATAAATTAGGATTACAATGAGAAGTTTGCCATGATAACAAAATAAGCAACACGGTTATGCAAATTTAGCGTGTTTAAAATTTTTAACTATTCGTTGCTGGGCAACCCGTGATTAATGAAACCTTGTTATTAAACAACCGTTTTACAAACTTAAAACTGATAATTAAAACTCTATTTTACGCACTATCGTAGATAAACATGTCTTTTATACTATTTTATGATTTTATTAGATTTTTTTTAAATGCGACGTCTAAGATTTGACAGTGTTTCTTATAAGTTCTGTTGATAGCGCTTTCCACTGAAAAAATTCACTTCACAGATGAAAATTTATTGTTGACTGACAATTATTTGAGTATATAGGTATGACATTCATCTGTCGGATGAAGAAAACGAAAAGCGCCAAAAACAGTGCTTTTATAGATCTTCTTAACGATGTGGTTGTCAGTGAGTTTATATACTTAAAGACACGGAAATAGAAAAATATACTTAAATGTATGTTTTTATTTATTGTGCATTGTGCACATTACAGGCCCCAATACCGAAATCGCTCAGTAAACCAAACGCTGCCTCAATGCATTGTTATTTAATTTAAAACGAACAAAGGCCGAAATCATACAATACATATTTTGCGTTAGTATGTGTAGAAAACTAACAAATAAATTTCAGTTTTGTAAGATTTTGGACCTGTATTGAAAATCATAAAGATATAATTTTTCTTGCGAATTGTGATTATTAATTTATTGCATTATCCGTTGGTTTGTTATGCGAGAATAAAAGAAAAAAATCTGATGTGGCCAGCACATTACCTTCCATCAGTTCTATGTATTTTGTATAAATGTCATACAGAAAGTTCCTTGCAAAAGATTATATTTCTTGTACATTACCTGAAGGCAGTTGTATGTATTTTATACAAATTCTATACAGAAAGTTTCTAACAAAATATCCTATATTTCCAGTAAAATTATAACATAAACATACCGTCAACTGCACTTGACACTGACACCTTTCAATCAGAATTTTCTTAATGTAGCAGCTGTTTCCAGAGTTATACCAAAGCTGACTAATATATATGATATTTAATTTCTTTATAATTTTTTAACTCTTATGTCCATTTCATATGAAGTATAAAATGCATTCAAATCGTATAGAGAATAAATAATTCTTTAATATTTATAATAACATTAAATGTGAAAAAATGATATTTAACATCGCTTTTTCAAGAAAAACTGTTAAAATCTTCAAATGAGGGTACTTCCGGTTGACCAATTATAACCAAAATCTAATCAGCTCTTCACATGGATGTAACGAAAAGGAATACGAAAGAATTATAATTTTTGGAATTGTAGTATTAGAGTTACCGCATTAGAAAATTTTGTCACACACAGACACACACACATACATACACACACACACACACACACATACAGACATCATCGTAAAAATAGTAAAATCGTATTGTAGGGACCCTAAAACGTGCTTATTCATCAAAAACTCACCACCGAATTTTTTGACCAAAGACAATACCTTCCTTACCTAAAGGTGACGGAAGGTAAAAAAGAACCTGTATTAATTTAGTTTTATTTGAAATAACGGGTTTCCTGCTAACGATTTTATTTTATTTGAAATTATTTTTTAGTAAAAATTAATAAATTTGAAATTTGTAAAGAAACGGTAGGTTTTTCTTTTAATAGCACATTACCAGTTTTGAAAAGCGCCATATTATACATATGAGACGCAAGAATCTAGAAAATATTCAATATTTGTATATTTTATTAAACCATTTGTTACTCTAACACATAATGTGTTCGGTATTTTATAATAGTCTAGAAAATATTTTCCCGTTGATTTCAAATTTACTTTTGCTTATTTTTCCATGATTTACTATATGTAGTAATATTTAAAGAAAATTTCTTACGAAAATCACAAACATGCAAACAAATTACCTATTAGTGTATTGATACACTTCCCACTTCTCACGATTAAGTTAAAAACTTTCCAAATAATTACCTCTTATTGTTTCATATTGTTTTGAATATTAATTTTTAATTTTTAAAATCTAATTTAGTTCAGTCACGTTTGTAATTAGTTCATGTTCTAATTGCCAAATATGTGCACTTCAATATTTGCAAGATTCGTATTTGGGAAATATCGTGTTGATTTGTAAACTAAAAAGCATTGTTTGAAAATAATTACTTGGTTGGCATGTAGCGAATGTAGTACGGCTTACTGGCAGATAATTAATGCTTCTGTTCATATTTTATGGATATTGCATTGCGGTGCTTATCGAATTTAACGTTAACGAAATCATTAGTAACGCAAATATAATTATTTATTAGGTGCTATTTTAAATGACATATGATGAATAACTGATTGAAAATAAATTTCTTATTAATTGTATTGTATTACATTACACACACAACACCTATTAATTATACTTTTACATTGCCACGACGTTTCGTACTTTGATGTCATGTGTGTTGCCCGCCCATGCAGGCCCTTGTTACAACCAGAAGCCGGTGTCAGATAGCTTTGTGGTTGCCAAGTTAATTGTATCCCAACTTGGAAAGGTGACGGAAGAAGGCCAGTCGAGAAAAATTCCTCGAAAAATTACCGACCTGACCCAGATTCGAACCATCGACCTCTGAATTCGTAGACTAACACTCTACCACTGTGCTATTCCGCCGTCAAATTTCTTAATAATTAAAATAATATAAAATCAAGAATATTATTGAAGATAATGTGAATTCTTTTTAATTACCACCAGTTTACCTATGATATATATTGATTATAAATTTACAAATACGCATATTTTTCTTGTTAAAAAGGAGTAAATTACTATATGTATTTGCTGTAAAGTGCATCATTTTTACTATGTAGTGTTACACACAAATTGGTAACTAACTGTATATGTGAAATTTATTATTTTTAATAATTAAACCTACTTACATGAATAAAACACACACTGTAATAAAATCAAATTTAATTGGTTATTTTACACATAAATACCAAGCACAGTCTAAGGTACTAAGTTACAGACATTCAACACTATAAAATCAACAAGAAACTAACAACATAACAAAAAACTTGCTAAGGGTAGAAGCCAGTGAATCTCAACCCAATATTTTCTGTTCATCCCACGTACAAATGTTCATATAAGTACTGTTGGTGTTCACTGTCTTGGGCAAATTCTTTTAAAAACACACAGTTTCTGCACAAAAGAACTGTTCGTGTGACTTTTATAAAATCTACTGTTCATCCAAAAAAATCACAAACGAAATGATTAATATTATATTAATATAATTATGTGTATCACACATAAAATCTAAAATACATTCGTATCTGATTATGAATTGTTTAATCTCAATGTTATTAGTACGTTTAAATTTTTATAAATATTCAGTATTATCTAAGTGATCTGGCAATCAAAAATATAATATGTCCGTTTTTCTTTTAATTCAAATATGTTATGTATGTAGTTTCAAAGTATAGCTTTTTTTTATTTTTTGCTTATATATTATTTTTAAAAAAAGTTTCAGTGTTTATTACATATGTTTGATATGTTGCCAAAACTCAGCCGTGTTGTGATATGACTTTGGTGGCGTTCTAAGCAGTGCAATCATGGAACCTGCTGTTGAATCTGCTGGTTACTGATTGTTGAAGTATAGAAATATCTTGTATGTATGTATGTATGTGTGTCACTGGACAATAGGTGAAGTAGAGTAATTTATTGTTATTATCAAAGAAGTTTTTAAATTAATAAAAATCAATTTAATGATAAATAGAAAAAGCAACTCTATTTTTGAATAATAATAATGATAAAAGTGGCTACTTAATTGGAGTAAAATTATTTTAATTTGGCACTTCGTGAAATGCGAATATACTTCAAATAACTTTACGGAGCATAGTTTTAATGATCTTTTCGTGCTATAGAGCAATGTATCTTGGTGTGGTTATGGGTAAAAGCAGATATGACACTTTCAATACTGGTAGGAGATTTTAACAAAAAAAAAGTGCAATGTAAAACAGGATTCATGCCATTTACCAATCACAAAACAGTGTTACTGTCGTTATTGTTTACATGTTTGTACGTAAATAATTGGATATCGCGCAGTGAGTTATTAATTGTAACTTAATTGTTGTATGTTAGGAGTAAGATATTGTCTAGTATAATTTATACGTAATATGTCAAGCATATACCTATACATACAGGGTTAGTCACGGGAGAATTACTTCGAAAGTCCGCTTGTTTGCAACCCAAAATACCAATGACCACAGACACTTGATACCATATTTAATTTTTTAGTGTCAGAATGACAGGAACATCTCTAAACAGTCAAAGCAATCGTGGATTAAATATTCCATTTAAAAAAAAAAGAGGATGCTAGACGCTATTGTAGATTGTATTTCAGGTTGCAAACAAATGGACTTTGAAAGTAACTCTCCCGTGACTTAACCTATATATCAATTTTTGTTTGTTGATATTGGATGCAAAATCTTAATGCTTTTAGTTCATTTTATGTAAACAAACCTTATATCCCGCATCAAACTAAAAGTAAACAATGTAATCCATTATTTAGTTTCACTATGTAATTTATACGAATACCTGAAGAAGACATAACGTTAAACATTTTATGTAATTAAACAGAACTACGGGAACAGCTGCGGTCTAGTGGTTTGCAAATGCGGTTTAAACTTGAGAGTTTATGCAGTCAGCTTTTGAATCGAATCTCACAACTGCAACTGACATCTGTTGAACAAAATTACACACAGTCTTTGTTCAAGAAGCACTGGCTGTATATATATATATATATATATATATATATATATATATATATATATATATATATATATATATATATATATATATATTGATTTACATTCATATAAGAGAAATACAAATTTTTAAATGTGTAGTAGGTATATTTAATAATTATCTTGCCTCAAATAGCAATCTATAATACGAGTAGATAATTTTAAATTTTACGCGCCCCATTTATCATATATTTTAATATTTAAGTTAGTGATTGTTTTATGTTTTTCTATGGTTATTATTTATTTTATGTTACCTATCTAAAGATAATTGTGTAATATGTTTATTCATTCGTATTTTAGTACGTTTATCATAGCTTTGTAGAAAATTGTATGCTTTATCGCCGGAAAATACATAGGTATTTATAATAATTAAGACTTTTAATATAACATATTTTTCTTCATTATGTTGTTAGCTGTTATATTCATTAATGCGAATATTGGTAGTTTTCCTAACCAGAGTTTAGGTGTGGAAACATATTTATTTATTTCTAAAATATCTTTTTGCAGTTCTAATTTTATATGTGTACTATATTTTCCTTATTAAACTTAAAAAAAAAAAAAAAAAAAGTACCAACTATCTTATGTGTTATTTATTAATAATTTGAAGATAGTGATTTGTGTGTATTTGTTTTCCTGTGATTTGAAAAAATTTCATATTGTTTTTCTTAGATCTTAGGACCAGGACCTCAATTCTCCAAATCATTCGTTCGCATTCGTATGCGTTCACTAACGTATGGCGTCTAAACGTATACGTTTCAAAAATTCTATTCTCCAATGGTATACGTTTGCCTCGTTTGATTTGCATTCGAATACGTTTGGGTTTCTAAAGGACGGTTCCATTAGAATTTTTCATTTGTAAATGGACCAATCAGACAACAGCACCACGTTCCATGCATTTGATTAAATGTCAAAATTTGACATCTTGACATTGATATACACTAAACCTACAAACTTATTTGAACATGAAAAAAATGCCGAAATAAAGTATTTGTTTTCTCTGAAGAGCAAAAAATAATAATTAGTAGAACGTGGAAAATTTGATTCGACTTTTACACACAAAAAAGCAATTGAATTTTGAGAAGATTTAATAATTATGTTAAATGTTATCCGTGTACCAAAAAAGACTGTAAAAACTGAAGGAAGATCTGTATATAAACATTATGAAATGTATTTACTGATTGATTTTAGACTTGGTACGATAAGCTTTGTGCGTAAAAGGCGCCTACATGCAAAGAAATATAAGTAACATATAAGAAAAATATTTAAGATGCTACGTACTTTTACAATACATATTTTCCTTTGAACTATAAAAAATTAATCTTAAACCTACAGTTTGTTTTTTTCTTATAATCCATATTCTTAACTGTAATCAAAATATCATTTGTTGTAATAAACAAGTTCACAGTTATTATTTCAATTAATAATGCTAGAAAAATATCCGTTTGGCAGGATATTTTTTTTTACTTTTACTTATTAAGAGCTCTAATGCAAACGTACGTGAAATATTAATTTTTTCTTTAGATCCTTAGGAATAATAAATTACAGTCGGGTTGAATACTTTCATCATATTTCGGTATACATATATTATACATATTATATTAAGAATTTATATTTTTCAAAATATACTTGCCTTAAAAAATAATCAAAGAATTCATCACTAAATAATTTTATAATAGAATTATTCCCATAGTATAGTGCTTTTATGTATAATACTATTGCACTTGTATGTAAACGTATGGAAAATTCATTGAACGAATGGTCAGTCCCCGTCCGTCCGTTTTCAAACGTATGAAAGTTGTACGTTTAGAAACATATACGTTCATGAAACGGACACTGGAGAATACCAAAATCTCATTTCATACGTTTCGAACGCCGCAAACGTATACGTTTAGATTCGAGAATAGGGGCCCAGGTCGAATTATCTTAGACATCTGTTAATTTTTTTAAAAATTACATTTTATGCAGTGTCCCGATTTTGAAGGCCTCCATTGTGATCTCGAAAAGAACCTAAGAGTATGACGTCGTATGGGACATATATTAGATAATGATAGAAAATTGATTTTGTTGGAAATTTTCATTTTCAAATAACTCTTACACTATTAGCAATGAAATATATTTCAAATATAAAAATTCCAGTGGCATACGAAACGAATATAATTTCTCTACCGATAAATTTATTTTCTAATATTAAATAAAATTAATAAATTCAACCAGTATTCCATTTTCGAATCACAAAATATATTAATGCAGCTTTAAGCTTACAAGTCAATCTGGCAATGTTTAACACTTAATTATACTTAAATAAGTATGTGCTGATATGACTTCACAGTAAACATTTTTCTTAAACTTATAGTCGTATATGCATTTGGGACCTCGGCTTCAGGCGACCATTAATATTGTACAATAAAAAATATTGTGATTTAGTCTTTTGATTTTCATCAAATTGCCCGGAGCAATATTTATTTTGTGTTTTGGTTCTTTAGTTCATTATTATATGATTTTGTTCATTTCTACATATATTTTGTTGCCTGACAATATTAAATTTTTTCACATTGTATAAATATTGACAGGTAAACGGCATAAAAGTCACGTCACCACGATTGTTGGTGAAAAATACAGGCATATAAATTTCCGGTGGACGGCCACAAATCACTCCAGCAATATCGCGGCGAACGATCCCTCACACGCGCTCATTTGCATTTCAACTTGACACATCTCATCCGAGCGACTTTTAAAATTGCTTATTCACAAATTTGACGATTTTTCGGCATCCTAAAGCGAACTTAAAAAGATATGTCATCCTGACACGAGTATATTAATATTATATTGCGTCCATCAATCTTTGCTGTCTGATATTACAGAATGAAGTGGAAAGAAAAATAGTCGTATTCAGCTCTCGAATGATAAATTATCCCCTAATACCCCCTGATTCCACTGTTTTTCTGGGGTTTTATTTTAAACTCGCGTAAATTGAATTCTTTGTGGTAGGAAGTGCAAGATTTATTAATTTTTGTACACGACATTACTGGCAAATGGGGTAAATATACTCACTTTTTGTAGCTATAAATTTTTATGACGATAAATTCTTCGTTGTGTTTATGTCAATAATGATTAATGAACATTGGTTTTATTCGGTATCAAATTGGTGCTAATTTTTCTTTTTATTTCATAAATCTGAAATAATCGTTTATAGATTTCCAATTTATATATTAATGAATTCATTTTCTGCGAAGATGAATTAATATTTTTTGTATTTTCTCAATCATTTATCAATTTCTTATATATAAATCGATATTAAATTATAGGACACTTAATCCTTATTTTCGCACAATAATTTTAATGCTAGTATTATTTTTAGTATTAAAAATAGCGTTACAGTTTATAACGTGCTTAACTAAGACTGACAAATATAATTTTTCTACTCCTGCTTTGAAAAAACAATTTTCTGGTTTGTTTTTCATGCTGAAAGTGACGGTTTGCAGCATGAAGTGCTGCAAAACTTTGCAGCACGCTTCGGTATTCTAGTAACTAATTTTACTTATAAATGTATATCGCGTAAGTTGCAACACTGGCTATTTTAATTTTGGACAAAACGAGTTGTCAACCATTTCTTATTCAAAATTTCGCGAGAAGCTCAGATGAATCGCAAAAAATACAACACTGGCTATCTAAAATCAATTTCCCGCGAAATTTTGAATAGGGTACGATTGGCAACTCGTTTGAAATTGAAATTGAAATTGACGCTATGAGAGCCATCTATGTTTTGTTATATGAAACATAAAAGAAATTTTATACTGAAAGAGTTACAACATTAATTCAAAAGCAACGAATTTTATTTATGAAAACTTGAGAAACAGAGAAACATATCAAACAATTCATTTAAAATTTACATTTATATTACAATTAGTTAAACTAGAAATTTATTATTAACTGGTAAGCTATAGGAGCTATTTGAACTCGTATTTCCACATATATTTATGTTTGTATTTTGATTTAGGCCTTCCGAAGTATTTATATTATAAACATTTACGTTTCTATCTTCGTTTGTATTGTTCAAAACTGTGATATAACCTTCCATGGATGAAGTGCTACTTTCGCCAAGAATTTTTCTAGCAATACTGATTTTATTTTCTATTGAGTTGGCTACATAATTTTCAACCACAGTTGTGGATTTCCACCCTCCGTGTCTTTTGACAGTAGTTATGTCAGCACCAGCGTCAACCAGTAATGTTGCTGAAGACCGACGAAAGCAATGGCCGGTATACAATGAAGGATTTTTTAGGAAAGTGGCAATTATTTGTGGAACTTTCCCAAATGTATTTAGATCCACTGGTTGTTTTGTGCATTTTCCGTTTTTGTAATACAAAAAGAAACGGTTTATACATGTATCCACTGGCCTGAGTGCAGCATATTTTCTATATATTTCAATAAAATCACATCCATCGTCAGTAGAACCGGATGTAATAGTGAAAGATCTTTCAATTTTAGTCTTTGAGTCAGGGATTTTTATAATCAAGAGAGAGCACATATCCTGAATGTCATTTAAAGTTAAATTTTTTAATTCTTCTCGCCGACATCCTCCGTCTATTCCAATTATCAACATTACCCACAATACAAAAACAGTGGCTGGTAATACGAAAAATTAATCAAAAATAAAGTATATACACCTTCATAAACAGGTACGTGTCATCAGGAGCGTATTTTAGAAAATTTATAATGTCTTTTCTGCTAAAAATTCTTTATTTTTTTGCTTTATACCCTTCTGCTTTTCGTTTTAGAAATGCACAGAATTGAGGCATTCTAGAAATATTTAAATTCTTCTTTGTTATTAAAGTTGCCTTTAGCATTGAATACTCGTTCCAAAGAGTGGAAGATATTAGTACTAATGACTTCTGATGAAAATACACAAGCAAAACCTTCTCGGTAATATTAGAAACAGGTACCTTTCTTTTGATTTAACCGGCAGTTAGTTGAGTGCTACTTCATTAGCTGCTTCCGTTATTTAAGGAGGTGTAGACATAAATTGACTTTCTTCATCAGTTTCAGTCATTTTTTAGAATTTTTATATAATAATAGTCAAATACAAATTTAAAGCACTAGCAAAATGGCTACGACAGATTGAGACGTTTGTTTACTAATAAATGTTTGTTGCATTGTTGCTGCCATGGATACGCATCAATTGCGCATCACAAATACAAAAATTGACAATAAATGTTAAATTATTTTTTAAAAATAATTCTTTATTTCCGTATTTTTTATCTTGCAGGAGTAGGAAAAATAGTGTGTATAACACGTGTTGAAAGTCATTTGTCGAACACAAACGATTGCAACCTTCGCTTCGCTCAGGCTGCAACTTTCGTTTTGATTCGACAAAGATAGACTTCCAGCACTAGTTATACAAATAACTATTTTACTACGTGTGAAAATTAAACTCAAAAGAATTTAACATTGGTATAATTATTATACAAGTTATATTTAATATTTAGAAAAGTTGGGTATTTTAAGAAGAAAGAAAGAAAAACGTTCATTTTATAAGTGACATTTTTTTCTCCATACATTAGTAGGTACCTACGTGTAAGCAAACAAGTAATGTGTTTGAAATTTTATTTTATGGATCATTTGTAAAAAAAAACGAACTTGTTTGGTTTTTTTTTGGAATTTTGCAATTACCAGATGATAATTATGAAAACGATGGATAGGCGAATGTATTGTTTGTAGTGATAACGATGTTTACCACGTGGACTTCCATGTCTAATATGGAGAGTGTACAATAGGCGAGAAATAATTGACTTCGATCGAATTCAAACTTCATTACATATACATGACTACGGGTTCTATTATACATACCTAATAGCTATTGAAACTATAAATATGTATTAATTTGTTGTTGATAAGACGAAATTAGAATTTCATGTACCTAACTATGTTTGTTATTCAACTGACTATGAATGGTAAATTTTAATTTTTAGTTCGTATTTCGCTTTTCCACTTTTAATATAATATTAGAAAATATTTTTTTGTTTTCGTAGATTGTCATTGAAAGTATAATTTTATTGACAGTTATTAGGCAAGAAAGATATATTTTCTAAGTCGGCGGCAATGAAAATTACTTAAACTGCCGTTGGCAGAGAAAGTGTAAATTAATTTGCTGTCAATAAAATAATTCAAATTTAAATTTGCAGCACCACTATGCAAAATGACAACGACGATGAAAATAACATGTAAAATAATCTTAAAATTAATATTTAATTTTAATATATTTTAAGTTAAACATAAAGTCTCGGCTTCGCTTCGACTATGAAACACCGCCGCGACAGTAATTCTTCTACTTTTTTGCCTTGTTATATAAATTATTATTATTATTTGTATACATATTCATAAGTAATGTTGAATATTAAACTTCTGACTGGTAATAGGCTCCAGTCGTTTAACGCACAGGTTTGTAGGTTTGTACTGCTATTCGCTATACATTTTTTTTTTCAACATTTGCAGAGAGTTCATTATAAAAGTTCACTTGCAAAAAAAAGATCTCCAACTCTGGTGTACCTACCGTATTGCCTAATTCAATTAACCTTTAAACATTGCAGCATTTGAATAAAGCACAAAGGAAAAAGAAAATGTACATTTTTGATGGTAGGCTATTCATTTGTATGACTACTGCAAAACAAAAAGCGTGTGATCTTTGTAAATTCATTAGCAGTATACATTTACAGTAAGCTTGAATTTGTTTACGTAGAGCTTTCATTCGTAATGAAACCACCATGAGGAGTTACACCTGACATTGATTAATAGTTCGTCCTATGATCCTGAATGTGTCGGTGCGCCACGTGATGTTTGCTTTGTGTAAAAAAAAAACAGATGGGTTTGGCGTAGACCAGCTTTTCTTTATGCATTGTGCCCTGACAAATGTTCATTTTGCTTCAATTTGCTATCCTTTTCAAGTGGACTAAGTGACGTCATGCAGTACGCTCAGCTTTTAATTTGTGAAAAATGTGTTTACTTTGTCGGTTGCTAGGAGATGTACCTATGCGCTATCATCGAGATGATCAAAGAATTTTTATGCTTATTCACATGCTGATGAAAAATTTTGTATGAAATTAATACATAATTTTGTATTTAATAGGAATTTTTATTTTTTGTTGAAGTGCTTCTGTCGTTTCATGAAAATCATTTTAATATAACATTATAAATTATAACATAGTTTGAAAAATGTTCGAACACATTTTTTTAGACATTTTTATTATTGTTACTGTTTTCTGTGTTCGTTCGTGTAATTGCTATTAAAAATAATATGGCAAAATAAAAAATAGAAATAAGATTATTTTTAATGTTTTTATTATTTTGGAGTATGCTGTTATTTGTGTTCTATACATCTCGCATATTACAAGATCTATTTTCTGTACAAATATTTATGGGTGATGTTGGAATGTTCTATTTTTAATCGAGTGATTTTTTCGTTTGATCTCTTCCATTTTGTACTTTTGCCCACTATTCGATTTTCGATTTGATATTTCTTAGTTATTGTTGGACGTGTTTATCCCGGTGTGTTCCTAGTGTTATTGTTAATTCGTTTTAATTGATTCAAATATTTTCTGTATTCATTATACATATACATACCTTGTCAACAAAATATACCCTCAGCCTCAGCAAAAATATTACTATCTCTATTATTCTTATTGTCTTTTTGTTATGCATAAAAGTTTATATTTTATTACAGAGAACCTAAAAATAAGAGGACAAATTCAGGAAAAATAAAAGCGCACAAATGCTACATGCTAAAACTATTCACACTGCGTAAATTACGCACTTTCTACATTCTCGTGCAAATATCTCTAAAACGAAGCATTTGCAAGATTTTGTTTAAATAAACTTGTGTACTTATTTTTAAGTCACTAATTTAAATTTTAAGTTTGGCTAAAAATCGATGTACACGGGTAAATTGCAAAAGACGTTACTGGTATATATAACGTTCATTGGCTTCTCGGCTTCAATATACCTGTGCTTTATTAATATTGTATTAAGTATTTTTATACTGTTTTTATATTGTAATTACATAAAAACATACAAAAGTTATCATCAGTGGCATTTGTTTCAAAAGAATAGTATTTGTGCATAATAAATGTGAAAATGAATATTTAAAACGCTAGACAAACAAATTGAGCTTAAGAGAAGAATATTTCATAGTAAGCTTGAGTTGAGGAGAACAAAGTCAGAGTATTTTAATTTAATACACCAGAATGAACAGATATTCTAAAAGAATGCATGGAATGTTTTCTTTCTGGTCAAGTCAAAACATAAACAGCCAAGTTGCAAGTAAACCTAGTTACATAGCAACAGACTGAGTTAGAATTTAAAAATTCTTTGTACAATATAATAGAATGCAGTTGTGATTCTTTTCATGAAAACATTATACGCCGCAAAAAGCTCCGTAACTTTGGAAAGCTCGACGCGACTTTGTAATTCACTGAAATTAAACTTTCAAACAGGTAATTTTACCACCTGTGGAAATATATTCATACCTCGATTTTAGTTCATATACTGCTTTTATATTTTTACTCTGGGCATTATTTATCAGCTATACACTTCATAAAAAAATTACTAGTAAGACGATTATTTTTTACGGTATTCATTCACACAACACACAAGGCACTTCGGTTTTATGGCGTACAGCTTTAATAGTTTTCTCTTGTATTTCATCCTGCAACCAGCTATTCCCTACTGAATTTTGTTGAGTAATAAAGACAAAATAACCAGTGTATGCTCGTACATCACCAGATAAGGTACCTAGTTAAAAAATATAGCTTCTGTGTGAGTGGAAAATGAAGTGTGTTTAGAACTGTTAAAGCTTTTAAGCCTTATAAATTAATTATAGGGTGGTGGGCGGCACTGCCGAACATACAACTATAAAACATACTATTGTAATTTACTGCTTCCCCAATCATTTTAAGTAAAAAAAAGTCCAAATAAAGAGCGGTAAATCTAAGTCAATTCGAATTAAAACAAGCATATGTTCGTATTTGTGAATAGAAAATTATTTGAAACAAGTCGCTTGTAGAAAAGTTGTCATACTTCTCATATATAACTAAAGAAATAATATATTATACAGTGAACATCTAATGTATGTATTACTCATAAGAATGAAGTTTGCGTCACGAGCCGAAAGGCAACTGTCAAATAATAACATATCAGTACTTTTATAAAATCAGAAATAACTAAATAAATTTTCGAAAATATCAAATGTAGTATCGTACAACAACCATCGTTAGGTATTTCTTGTAACAAAATTATGAGGTAATTTAATATTTAGCAGAAAATATTAAAGCCGGCTTTTTAGCTACAGTTTAAGCTTAAGAAGAAAATAAAAGTATGAAAAATGACAAAAATAGGTAGTGCCAATAGTAGATGAATATAAATGCTGTTTTTGAATCAAGAAATAGTGAAAAGTATGCTAGCCGGTGGGATTTGAACCTGCACCCTCAAGAAAGGTAGTGTAACTTTGGCTTTTTATGTGGAAAGAATTACTCTCGGAATTACTTATTTTTTTTTTGTACTCTTTGAGAGATAAGATTTGAATTTGATATAAAGATTGAATAATATTATTCCATCGCGAATGTCAATATTATTCAATAAGCAACAGTAACGAAACGAAGGTCCGTTATTTTACAGTTTAAAGTATATAAGTAATCATTTTTTACCAATAGAAATTAATTATGAAATTATTCATTATTTAGACAGTTTCTACTTGTATAATGAAATACAAATAATGGAAATAATTTATTAGTATCAGTATCATAATAAATCATTAGTGTACTAATTGCATTTCATTATTAAAACAGTAATCGTGTAATGCAGGTCATACTAGTATAGTATTTGAATCATGTAAGTAAAATGAAAATGAATTATGTATGTTGAGAGACACAGTAAATTATTAGTTTTAATCAATATTGTTTAATGTTAGATTACCCTACATTATATGTAAATAAAGTAGCTCTTGGACAAATTACGCCCTAATCTAATAGTAACATATAACAGAAGTTTTCGGAAAATTTTCGAATGGACGATACGATACTGTGGTTTAAGGAAAGTATATTGAATCTGCTTATTACTACAACAATTAACATAGCATAATTAAGATTTAACATTCATGTTTAATATATACCTACTGGTCCATTTTTTTTATACGACGAAGTTTATTTCTGACTTGCTACTAGGCATATTAAACATGAATGTTTAAGCTTAAGCTGTGTTAATTGTAGTAATGAGTAGATTCAATATACTTTCCTTAAACCACAGTATCGTCCATTCAAAAAATTTCCGAAAACTTATGTTACATATGTTATATTATAGAATCTAACAAGTTTTATAAATGACTCTTTAATCACGAATTTTTGTTTTGTCACGAGCGGAGTGAGTGTACTGGAATAAAAACGAGTACCTATCTAAAGAGTTATAAAACCAGTCACTATACTTTTCTATGACTGCAAATTAAGACTCACAAAATACAGAAACACACTTTTAGGTTTTTTTTGACAATAACACCTAATGAATCGAAAAATCAGCTCATAATAGTAGTTACTAGCTACAAGCCGTGTCCAATACGATCGAAAATACAATGTATCAAAATGTGATTAAATATGTTGTTTAACGTCATATTTTAACAACGGTTCCAGAGAAAGAATATTCTGGAATTCATTGTTAAATTTTAATATTACAAAATTGATAATCAAGTATTTTAAATTATCTATAAAAAGTATTGTAAACGTGTATACTGTCGTGGTGTCGGCTTTAATTAGTAGGTAATTAAATTATTTTCAATAACATCTTCTCTAACACTTTTAAATTATGTATATTGCCATTGTGGACTCCTCTGCCATTGTAACAAAATAGAAAAATAGTGATTTATATTTATATTAACAATAAATCTTAAAACGGTATGATAAGGACTATCAAAGTTTAAAAAATAGTTATTAGTTTTTGAAATATTCACGCTTTTAATATCTACCCTTAACATCTCGGTACATTGCTACATTGCTATCTCTCTTCACCTATTCAAGTTATCTTCTGTCACCTTTTTCAAATCAGGAATCCAATTTAGAAGAATGAATTCATAAAATAACGAAACAAGGAAAGTAAACCAAATAACACTTGTTTGAGTTTACCACGTAAGGCAAAAACAACGTTCGTTTGTATAATAATGAAAGATATGTTGAAATGCTCCCATTTATTCTATTCATTTCACATTCTTGTAAATAGAGCTATGAAGCTAAATATCTAAGTAAAAACGGAATGCACCTCTATTTCATCTCATGTTTTGATGAGATCGTGTCTCCTTCACCTTCCTTGTGTAATGACGGATCAAGGATCTCGAACTCGTCTTCCTGGCTAGTAATTTTCTTCTCCGTTGGTTCGAGATTTTCTCGCCAGCAATTTGAATACAAAATACAGATTAACGACGGTGCAAGGGCAGCATCTCTTAGGGCTCCAGGCGAAGATAAGACTGGATTCTGTAAGCGAAACTAGGGGAGATATCTATATAGAAAGGTGGATAATGATTAAGGATTCCGGATTCTTAGTGAAGTTAAGTTATATTGAGGTGTAAGTAAGATACAGCTCATTTTGTAGGGATGTATGAAATGCAGGGGTGTCTCATAAACTTACCTTGTTACGAGAAATAGAATTATGTATGCGTGATAAATATGTATGAGATATTACTTACCTGGTATTAAGTATAAAGTTTGTCGATAATGATTATACTGGGTAAATTAATAATGGTATTAACTATATACTGGTTAACCATTTTTTTTGTAAGTTATCTCATTCTGCTTGGAAATTCATCGGGTATGTATATCCGGTTACTATCCGGTGTATCCAGCCAGCTTATTACTATACGTCCAAATACCGGATAGTGGCCTGATATCTGGAGAGAACTAGATAATGGAGAAAAGAAAGTAATTTATTTATTAAATTATTTGTAAGTTTAGAAACACTAATCTTATAATCTGCTTTTTCTTCTAGCGGTAATATTAGCAGATATTACTTTATTAAATTCAGCATATTTGGAAAGAATATGTTAAACATTGATTACGCTTATAGGCACAATAACAAACGCGTCAACGAACAAGTACAAGGTAAAATGTAAACCAACAACTGATCTCTAAATTTGTAAAGTTTGTCTTTCCAAATTTATTATTTTTCCTAAATATTCGACCGCCGATTATCAAACTATCTATTCAGAACATGAAATGAATAAGTATCTGGTAGCCGATCATCAGGTTAGGATAGATTGTTCAAACAGAAACAGCTCAATCATTATATTTTCTGATCATTTAAAATTGCTACAAAGGTTCACAAATTCATCAGAGTTATAGATATAGGTAATAATTTTCAGTAAATTTAAAACACACTTGAATGATATTGAATATAAAACAAAAATAATAAAATTAATGTAATTTGAAGTTATTAATAGTTGTTGAATGTACCTAATTTGTATCAATGATTTTTATTGTAATACGCGATCACTAAAAATTTGTTCGAATAATGTTCGATGTTGTACTCATTATTAGTAAAATAACCTTAATTTGCTATTTATTTATTCTAGTGTATTTATTTAACCACATTATTCCATTTTCACTGTTGATAAATAATATATATGGGTAACGTACCGCATGTTGTCATTTATAATGATTATCGTTTAAGCACTATGTACTACAATAAAATTTCATTAAATATTCAATGGGATTATTTCTTGTTGCTATTATTGGAAACCCAGGCTACATGGCACATTTATTATGTAATAACTTTTTCGATGTATATTCGTTAATAAATAAATAAATAAATAAATTGTTGCCATGCTGTGCTAAAATTTGGTTTTCTACAGTCTACATACAAAGTAACCTTTTACGCTCTCTTTTGTCAACGCAAAATGTCACTTTGCCGCTCATGTGCGACAATGTAGAAAAAACGTTCGCTGTCCAAATTTCTAACTATACAATGTTGAGACATGTCACTTGTCTACATTCTTATTAAAACGTTTAGTCAGGAACTAATGGCACTGTAGTTACACATTTACCACCTTCCGTATATTACATAACCAAAGAAAATGCCGCACTGCTGAGAAATAAAAATAGGGTAATAAGCCGTGATGATATTTATTTATTATTGACAAAAACGAAAGTATAAAATGATTGAAGCAATAGATTATGAAAAATGGAAAATAACGGTACATTAAAATTAAATATAAAATAAATTGTGTGAAGAGTTGTGCTGCCACCTGCAAAAGTTTGGTGTGAACCATATTTAATTGAATATAGACCTACTAAATATTATACTTGTCCCTATCTCATAAACCATGTTTATTTTCTGTTGCAGTTCACTGTTTTTCTATTTCAGATTACGTTCCTTAAATGAACTTTGTTCCACATAATCTCCCTAGTTTCATTACTTCTTCTTAAATCCAGCTCTTACATCCCAACTAAAATATCCGTGTAATATCTTCTTTGCAATGATCCTGTGCAGGAGTAGAGCAGAGCAGGACTAATGAACGGCTCCTGCATCAAGGATGTTTCCTGCATTGTGTAGGTGTCTCTGCCCTGATATCGGATGGGGAATTACAGCGACGTTTGAATTTCAAACTGTTGCACTAATTGGAATATTTATCAGAACGTAAGGATGCAATGTCAAGCGAATGAGGGAGCAATTTCAAATAGGTTGTTACAGAATAACAGTTTCTGCTTTATTAAATTGTTTTGTGTTCAAATGCTGCAACTGATGGGATTATTGAAACAAATTGTAATTATTTAAATGATAGTACATGTTTACTTTCTTTTACATATTACATTTTATATCTACTCTGATTGCCTGTTTCATTAATTATGAGTAATATTTTTAATTAAAAATAAAGTAATGAATATTTCATCATTACCGATATCTGTGTACAGAGCAGATTGGCATACCCAACAATGGGTAATAAGCCGTGATGATTATTGATTATGTTTTTGCAAAACTCAAAAATTTTATGTGCTTTTGTCGAATGTTACCTATTAGGTTAATGTTAATTTTTAAATGGAATGAAATTGATAAATGTATTTCACTGAATTTGCAGATTCCATTTCTTTCGTTTAAATCTCATTATCATATTTAAATAATAATTATATATTAATTGGATATCATTACTTATATTAATATAAACTAGTGGTTATACATTTTATATGAAATAAAACAGAATAATAAAATGTATTGTAATGGATTACTCGGTGGTTGTAGGGCGGAGGTTTTATACAAAGGACAAAACTCTCATTGATGTTAATTTTATTTAAAATCCAATATTTCGTGGTTATTTTACCACTTCATCAGGGAAACTACAACGTACAAAATTTGTTTAATCGAAAGAAAAGGTTAAATTATATTACAATTTTGAAAAGTACTTACAAATAGTTTTAACTTGATTAAAATTTTCTAACTTCGAGAAACATCTCATATTTCCGCTAAATGCACGTTAATTTTATAAAAATACACATATTATTTTTTAAAAAACAAATATAAAGTTATTCATGTTCCATGTGCACATGGAGACAAATATTCTTGGTTAAGATTTAGTTACATTTGCTTCCGAGCAACAGGTGAAGAAGAGAAAATGACCAATAGTGGCGCCAAAATATGAATTGTTAAAACGAGCGAAGAAGGTAAGTGTAAATCGCACTTAAATTTTGGGTGTCGGTTTTATAATTGATAGTGTTGATATGATTTATGTTAATATGACACATTTCTAAGAAGATGCGTTTTTTGTAATTATTTTCGTGTTCAATAATAGATGTTTGATCATATTGTACAAAGTGATTAGTTTCTTGAACGTGATGTGCAAGCGCGCACTGATTCTTACTATTGGTCCTTTTCTCTCCCTGCCTGTGCTGGGATATTCTAGATTTAAGTTTCTGAGAGGTTTGACCTATATAAATTTTCCCACAAACACTGCATGGTATTTTATAGATAACATTTGACTGATTTAATAATGATGTCTTATCTTTAACATTTGAGTAAAGGTTGTTTATAGTCTTCAAGTTTTTTTGAGCAAAAATTAGATGTTTTTCGTCTTTAAATAAACCAATTAGATTCGGTGTAAGAGATGGTATATTAGGAAGGGCAATAAATGTTTTTCTTTCATTGTTATCATTAGCTTCGTGATCAACATGGCGGTCGGCGTTACTAGTATTATATAATAAGCGTTTTAGTAGTTGTTTAGGGAAAGAATTCTCAACCAGTATCTCCTCTAATCTAGATAATGCCGATCCAACTAACGTAGGATGACAGATCTTCAGAATTCTATTTTTTAGACCTAGAATTAGGTTTATTTTTGTTTTATAGGTGTGGTTAGAGTGATAGTTGATATATTTACCAGACGATGTTGGTTTTTGGTACCAGTCAAGTATAATCTTTTGATCTGGTTGCCTTATTACCTTAGTATCAAGGAAAGGCACGCTGTTATCAGTTTCTGTTTCAACAGTGAACTGTATATTCGTATTAATACTGTTAAAAATCTGTAATGTGGTATCAATTTTATCACTCGGGACCGCACAGATTAGGTCATCGACGTATTTGTAAATAAAAGGCATTTCAAAAGGTAGTAGAGGTAGACACTGATCCAAAATCCAATCCATAACCAACCTACTAATGATAGGGCTGATTTTACTTCCCATAGGACAGCCGAAAATTTGCTGATAATGCTGATCATTGTAAATAAAAAAAGTATTGTTGAAAATGAAGGTAATGATCTCAATGAATTCTGTTTTAGGTATATCACAATGACATGTTATATCTTCCCATTTTAAGTTAATAATTTCGATAACTAAATCAATTGGAATATTTGTAAAGAGACTAACAACATCTAAACTTATAAGAAAAAAATTGTTTGGTAATTGAAAATTTTGAATGAGTTCAGCGAAATGAAAACTATCTTTAATAAAGTAACGGGTTTCACCTTCAATAGAAAGAGTCAGTATTTTTGTTAAGAAACCGCATATCTGAGATGTAGGAGATAATACAGACGAGATGATTGGTCTAATTTTTAGTTCTTGTTTGTGGATTTTAGGAAGTCCATAAAATTTGGCGCTTTGTGCGTTATAAGTTGTTAAAAATTTAGCTTGCGGTTCTGAGATATAGTTATTTGATTTTAAATTGCTGATTAGTTTATTACACTTATTTTGTGTAGACAAAGTCGGATCTTTATTTATAGTCTTATAATATTTTTCATCATCCAGCGCATCCAGGCACAACTGATCATAATGTTCTTTATTTAAAGCACAAGTTACGTTACCTTTGTCCGAATTAATTATTACAAGTTCAGGGTGATCTTTTAGAAATTTCTTAGTGGTCTTATATAAGGTGTTTGGAATGTCTCCTGTAGGTAAGTCTTTTTGAAAAAAATTTGTTATCATATTGGTAGCTCTAGCTCTAAGAAAATTGTGGTCGTTTTTGCAACTATTGATTACTAGTTCTATGTCAGCAAGTAAGTTTTTTGCTTTTATATCCTGTTTTTCTGGTGCAATACTAAATTTTTTACCCATAGCAAGAACTTTCTTAACATCTTCAGGAATATTAACTGTTGATAGATTTTTAAACCAATTTTCTTTAACTTTAAATGTATTATTAGTTTGAGTTTTTTTTAATTTATCTAATTTCGAAATGTTACTGGTTTTTATTTTTTAAAAAAGTACATTATAACATTTATGCTGTCTGCGCTTAAAATCATGAAAAATACTATCAGGTAGAGAGTTATTATTAGACAAAGATGATTCTATCTTAACCTGATCTCTTTCTATTGAAAGTAAAGTCTCGTTAGTTATCTTAATTTCTAGTTTAATAATTTTATCAATCAACCTGTTGTTGAATTGTAGTATTTTTCTCGTGGTTGGTGTGTGTTTGGAGGAAATTAAGCTGTGGATTCCGTGCACTCCATTTGTGATGTGATTTGGTTTGATGTCATGTTTCTTGCAGTTTAGTAGAAATATTCGCCTGTTTCTCAATTTGGCCAATTTGGTGTTGTTAGAAGCCCATTTCTTGAAATGTTGGCAGATTGTTTCGCCTTGTGTACGTCGCAAGTATTCAAAAAATCCCATCCTGTAATTTGATGTTGGAAAGAAGTAACACCGACTTGTTGAATGATAAAATGTATTGTAATGGATTACTCGGTGGTTGTAGGGCGGAGGTTTTATACAAAGGACAAAACTCTCATTGATGTTAATTTTATTTAAAATCCAATATTTCGTGGTTATTTTACCACTTCATCAGGGAAACTACAACGTACAAAATTTGTTTAATCGAAAGAAAAGGTTAAATTATATTACAATTTTGAAAAGTACTTACAAATAGTTTTAACTTGATTAAAATTTTCTAACTTCGAGAAACATCTCATATTTCCGCTAAATGCACGTTAATTTTATAAAAATACACATATTATTTTTTAAAAAACAAATATAAAGTTATTCATGTTCCATGTGCACATGGAGACAAATATTCTTGGTTAAGATTTAGTTACATTTGCTTCCGAGCAACAGACTGACATAGAACTAGTAATCAATAGTTGCAAAAACGACCACAATTTTCTTAGAGCTAGAGCTACCAATATGATAACAAATTTTTTTCAAAAAGACTTACCTACAGGAGACATTCCAAACACCTTATATAAGACCACTAAGAAATTTCTAAAAGATCACCCTGAACTTGTAATAATTAATTCGGACAAAGGTAACGTAACTTGTGCTTTAAATAAAGAACATTATGATCAGTTGTGCCTGGATGCGCTGGATGATGAAAAATATTATAAGACTATAAATAAAGATCCGACTTTGTCTACACAAAATAAGTGTAATAAACTAATCAGCAATTTAAAATCAAATAACTATATCTCAGAACCGCAAGCTAAATTTTTAACAACTTATAACGCACAAAGCGCCAAATTTTATGGACTTCCTAAAATCCACAAACAAGAACTAAAAATTAGACCAATCATCTCGTCTGTATTATCTCCTACATCTCAGATATGCGGTTTCTTAACAAAAATACTGACTCTTTCTATTGAAGGTGAAACCCGTTACTTTATTAAAGATAGTTTTCATTTCGCTGAACTCATTCAAAATTTTCAATTACCAAACAATTTTTTTCTTATAAGTTTAGATGTTGTTAGTCTCTTTACAAATATTCCAATTGATTTAGTTATCGAAATTATTAACTTAAAATGGGAAGATATAACATGTCATTGTGATATACCTAAAACAGAATTCATTGAGATCATTACCTTCATTTTCAACAATACTTTTTTTATTTACAATGATCAGCATTATCAGCAAATTTTCGGCTGTCCTATGGGAAGTAAAATCAGCCCTATCATTAGTAGGTTGGTTATGGATTGGATTTTGGATCAGTGTCTACCTCTACTACCTTTTGAAATGCCTTTTATTTACAAATACGTCGATGACCTAATCTGTGCGGTCCCGAGTGATAAAATTGATACCACACTACAGATTTTTAACAGTATAAATACGAATATACAGTTCACTGTTGAAACAGAAACTGATAACAGCGTGCCTTTCCTTGATACTAAGGTAATAAGGCAACCAGATCAAAAGATTATACTTGACTGGTACCAAAAACCAACATCGTCTGGTAAATATATCAACTATCACTCTAACCACACCTATAAAACAAAAATAAACCTAATTCTAGGTCTAAAAAATAGAATTCTGAAGATCTGTCATCCTACGTTAGTTGGATCGGCATTATCTAGATTAGAGGAGATACTGGTTGAGAATTCTTTCCCTAAACAACTACTAAAACGCTTATTATATAATACTAGTAACGCCGACCGCCATGTTGATCACGAAGCTAATGATAACAATGAAAGAAAAACATTTATTGCCCTTCCTAATATACCATCTCTTACACCGAATCTAATTGGTTTATTTAAAGACGAAAAACATCTAATTTTTGCTCAAAAAAACTTGAAGACTATAAACAACCTTTACTCAAATGTTAAAGATAAGACATCATTATTAAATCAGTCAAATGTTATCTATAAAATACCATGCAGTGTTTGTGGGAAAATTTATATAGGTCAAACCTCTCAGAAACTTAAATCTAGAATATCCCAGCACAGGCAGGGAGAGAAAAGGACCAATAGTAAGAATCAGTGCGCGCTTGCACATCACGTTCAAGAAACTAATCACTTTGTACAATATGATCAAACATCTATTATTGAACACGAAAATAATTACAAAAAACGCATCTTCTTAGAAATGTGTCATATTAACATAAATCATATCAACACTATCAATTATAAAACCGACACCCAAAATTTAAGTGCGATTTACACTTACCTTCTTCGCTCGTTTTAACAATTCATATTTTGGCGCCACTATTGGTCATTTTCTCTTCTTCACCTGTTGCTCGGAAGCAAATGTAACTAAATCTTAACCAAGAATATTTGTCTCCATGTGCACATGGAACATGAATAACTTTATATTTGTTTTTTAAAAAATAATATGTGTATTTTTATAAAATTAACGTGCATTTAGCGGAAATATGAGATGTTTCTCGAAGTTAGAAAATTTTAATCAAGTTAAAACTATTTGTAAGTACTTTTCAAAATTGTAATATAATTTAACCTTTTCTTTCGATTAAACAAATTTTGTACGTTGTAGTTTCCCTGATGAAGTGGTAAAATAACCACGAAATATTGGATTTTAAATAAAATTAACATCAATGAGAGTTTTGTCCTTTGTATAAAACCTCCGCCCTACAACCACCGAGTAATCCATTACAATACATTTTATCATTCAACAAGTCGGTGTTACTTCTTTCCAACATAAAACAGAATATTTTATAATCGGGAATAAAAATGTATATACTTACTTCGTGTTCATTTTAAATGGCCCATCATTTCTATGTCGAGAACTATAAGAGCTACAAAAAAGAACTTCCCTCCACACAATTTAGAAAAGGGCAACAAATTTTTAGAAAGAGCGAAGTGATATACCACGGCCGAGTCGGTCAAATACTCTCCCCTTCAGCTCTTCGCCTCGTTGATGTCAAACAATTTGTTTGTTATTCAGCATAGTTTGGTTATGTTATTTTATGTAGTGCCTGTTATTAATTATCTCTTGTACTAAAGTGTAGTAATCCTTCGAATTGGAAATACCACTAAAAAACCAAGTTCACAAATAAATAATGAGTTTAACATGACGTGTGCACGTTTGTGTTTAAAAACATTGAAAACCATCCCGTCTTACATTTGAAAAGATAGCTAGAATGCCGGGGTTTGAAGAAAAGTGAAAATAAACACTCACTAGATGGCGTCCGAAAATTTTGAATTGTATAAGACCACATTGCCAAATAATTTATGTTTTACAAAAGTCAAAAGTAATGTCATAAACAGCAAAACATATTTATTAAATGCCATTCACTGAATATACGTTCATTATTCGTTTTATAACAATCCATTTCATTTTCTACTTAATCAAAGATTTTTTAAGTAATTATATTAATTGAATGGTATTAAGTAGTACACTGTTATAAACTAGTGGTTATATTTTTCACACGAAATCATACAGATTTCTTTTTATAATTTAGGAGTAAGTCTGTATACAAGTGTTCATTTTAAATGAGTCACCATTGCTAAATATCTAGAACTAGAAGAAGAGCTGTAAACGTAGCACCGCGGCGCTGAGCAAGCGTTTAATTCATTGACGTAACCGTCGCGTGCAAGTGGCGGAATAAACAAATGAGACTCGACCTGGTTAATTATTTCTCCTAAACCTTTTGTATTAGATGTTATTATCGGATGGAATGTTCTATAGCTCTCCAGAAGGTAATGACAGATATATAAAAGGGAAGCAGCTATGTATGCCCGAGAGTTAGTTACATAGATAGTCAGTAAGGCAGTTAGTGAGTTTAGTAGCATAGCAGTATCGTGGTGAGCGTTTTCAGTATAGTGTCGAGTGGAATACTCGGGAACTTACTGGTATACTGGAATAGCTGTGGAAAAGTATACTCGGTAGTATTGAGGAACATTGAGAAACTAGAGTATAGGGTGACAATAACGGCGAGTGAAAATGGGTACTCGGCATTGGTGTTCTAGAGTTGTGGCATACGGACAGTTGGCGGTCAATTAGTAAAGTTGAAGAGAGTTCAGAAAATAAGTTGAGTTATACAGACGTTGTGGAGGTCGAACAGTTGAATGTGATAAATAAATAGTGACATAAATACCGTGAAAATAAATAGACGAGGTAATTATTTAAATAAATAAATAATCTTAGCGTTTAAGTAATTAATTATATTCTTAGTCTTAAATTAGTATTTATTATTTGTTTAACCATAGTAATCGCCATTGTTATTGTCTTTTAATAGTTATTATCGTTTTAATGAACATCTATTTTAATAATAATAATTCTTTCATTTTTACACTTCACCCAAATAAATAAAATGTCGATTTTTTTTGGAGAAAAACGCATATAATAATAATAGTAATAATAATAATAGTAATAATAATAATATTAATAATAATAATAATACCTCGGATATTAGCTCGAAACGTCCATATCTTTATAATTTATTGTTAACGAAAAATAAAACTAAATAGGAACCTAAAGGCCTCATCACTTATTTTAAATAATAATATTTAATAATAATCTTTATTGATCAAGTCAAAGGCGGCTGCTTTCCACTACACTGTTCGACTGTTCTTCCACTTAACCATATACAAATAAATATTTACATTAATTTTATTTAAATATGACTATTAGAAGAGTGCCATGAATGGAATAAATGAATACATTATTTTTCATAAAATTAGTCTTATTAATAATATAAGTGAATATTTTGTTTGAACTGTGCAAACATATACACATTATCACTCTTCGCAAAATAAATATAATTAAATTCAATATTTTAGAACTCCAATTTATATGTAATAACAAAAATTTGTTAACAAATTCAAACTTTTGTTATAGACTCTTAAACAGTATTGTTAAGAATCGAGCGTAGTTCTGCACATATTAAATTTGTGATATAATTTTACTTTAAACAAAGTATACGAGTAATACTTTCAAGAAATAACTGCAATAATGCAAATATGTATCTGCATACATATCGCTATGTCCTATTGCAAACAATATTTTTTAGGTATGATATTTACAGAAAATAAAATGAAATTAGCGAGAGGTAATGTGCTGGCCATATCAGAATTTTCCTACTTCACAATTTATGAGTATATCAGAGATGATTGACAAGACCTAAGACGATATGTGCGTATACCTACATATAAATATAAAATAAATATATCATCACGGCATATTACCCATTGCTAGGTGTGCCAATCTGCTTTGTACGCAGATTTCGGTAATGATATATACATATTATGTATTATACTATTTATTTCATTGCTTTAGCGGGATCGATTCTTACTTGTATTTACATATTGTACAAGGCAAGAACTAATATAAATAATAACTTATTAATTCTTAATATCAAGTAACATTCACATTACTTCCTTATTCAAAATTATCGACTTGGCTTTATTTACAACTATTATTATAACTATATAATCATCAATTCGCAAGCATAACTTCTCCATCCCACACAATTTGCAACTTTCATTCATCTTCGTCTATTCTTCAAAACCCAGTAACATTTACTTGGAGGTGTGGCAGGGATTGGCTTGGCACTGGTTGAAGAATCAGACCAGCAGCAGCAGGAGTGGAGTTCGTGACTGCGTGGTGATGAATTAGAATATAAACCTTTCCGATTCCGATCCGCTCTCTGCGTTAGCTGTGTATGGAACGCATAAAGTCCACGACCAACACAGGTATTGCTACCATTCTCATTCACGTGGAGCCAAGAAAAAATATATTTTTCAATTGACAATTGTTTCGAGATTATTTCAAATATCTACTGAGTTTACATGCAGTTTTGAAACCGTTTTTAAAACGTTTTTAGTTTTGAAAACTCCATGTATACAGTGTCAAAACGGTTTTGAATTATCTCAAATCAAAACTAAAATTTATGGGTTGGACTTGAAAACTAGTTTCAAAACTACTCATGTCGGTTTGTGTTACTAACCTTCAAATAAACTGACAGTTGTGTAGTTTTAGTGCGTAGTGGTACGAAGTATAAAAAATAATTGGAATAATAGCAAAACGAAGTATTTGGAGTGAAGAGGATCTGTCACTTATATCAGCTAAATGC
This sequence comes from Harpalus rubripes, assembly GCA_963082715.1. Classification (NCBI taxonomy): domain Eukaryota; kingdom Metazoa; phylum Arthropoda; class Insecta; order Coleoptera; family Carabidae; genus Harpalus; species Harpalus rubripes. Next base: position 43,821,729 of record OY720451.1, on the reverse strand, counting down.
GCATGCGCCGAAACTGATTTCAAATCAATTTTTAAACTTGTTTTGAAAACTGCATGTAAACAGTTTTGCATAATTTTGACTGAAAACTAAAACCATTTTCAAAACTGCATGTAAACGTAGTAATCCTGAAGGATTTAAAATTTATTGGAAGATGTAATACTATGGCTAGGTATTTTCATCTTTGCGTTTAACGTAATTCAATTATAACGAATAATATAGCATCGGTATTATGTACAAGTTATGAAAATTAAACGGGTCAATTTTTCGATACAGTTTACGTTTTAACTGACAGTTAACACACATTTTAATCAGAGAAGAAAATATCGGTAAAGTTCTTTTAAGTGACCACTTATGTATGGAAAGAAAATCGTCTGTATCTATAATGTCATATTTATTTATTTCAAACAGCAAAATTTCCAAACAAATTTACTTTAATAGTAAATGCATCATGTTAAATAAAATGCAACAATTTGCAAAAACCTGAAAATAAAACAGGAGAAGAAATAAAAAGCGTTAGTTTCAAATATTTAAACATGTAAAAACTTTTAAATTTTAAAATTTAATATGAAAAATCTACATATTTAGATGCATGTTTGTTCTTTCTCTTGTTTCTTTATCTCAACCAGAAGCGTCTCATAATGTGCAAATGTCTTCCACGTTTTTTATTTGTTATTTTTAACCTATTAACATTTTTTCATTTTTACAAATTTTACATACAATGTACAATACAAGAATACCCAAAAAAAAGGTACTCATGCTAAAACTTTTTGAGATGTTTTAATTTTTAGAAAAACCCGTGTGCATTAATCTGGGACACACTGTAGGTATTTAGAGTGCTGAATTAAAAATTAAGTAAATTAAAACTTTATTAAATATTTAAATACACATTAAATAAATAAAGCGTTACAGTATATTTTAATATTTACGAGTATAATGAAAATAGTTTAGGTATAACAGTGTGTTATCTAAAACTGTTTAATGAAATATAATTTGGTAAATCAATTTTCTTTATTTGGTTTTGGATTATTTTACACATAAAATAATTTAAAATAACGTACAGAATTAAATTGTTAATTTTTATGTTTGTTTATTTTAGTGTAGTGCACAATGAATCATGGTATAATTATTCTTTTATAATTTACAGGGTGGGGCAGAAAAACCTATCCGATTTCAAATCCCTTTTTCCCAGAAGAGGGAGCAGGTAGAGTAGTGGGGTAAAAACCGTTAGAAAGCCGGTTTTATGCCATTTGTCAGTAGTCAACATGCCTTGGTCTGGTGAACATCGTGCTTTTGTTATTGAGCGGTTTATCGAATGCGGCGGTTCGATAATTGCTACACAACGTGCTTTTCGAATTCATTTCGGACTCGGGCGTCATGATCCTGTTCCACATCACGCTACGATTAAAGTGTGGGTGTCAAATTTTAGACAGACGAGTTCAGCATTGAAAAAGAAGTCGCCTGGACGTCCCAGGACAGCAACAGGACCTGAAAACGTGGCCAATGTGAGAGCCGCGATTGAACGTTCCCCGCGTCGTTCGGCGCGAAAACATTCGCTCGCTTTGGCGATTTCCAACCGCAGTATTCGGCGCATTTTGCACCGGGACCTCAAAATGCATCCCTACAAAATGGTTGTTGCACAGGAATTAAGTGAAAGGGATTTTGAAACCCGTACGAACCTGTGTCGCGATCTCCGAGAACTCCCAAACGACGATGTTGTGCTCTTCACGGACGAAGCCCATTTTCACCTTTGTGGTGCCGTTAACAGGCAGAATTTTCGATATTGGAGTGACGAAAATCCTCGAGAAATCCATCAGGAACCCCTCCATAGCCCAAAAGTGACTGTGTGGTGTGCTCTTTCCCGCCTAGGCGTCTGGGGGCCTTACTTTTTTGAAGAAAATGGGCAAACCGTAACGGTCAACAGCGAGCGCTATTGTTTCATGCTGGAAAATTTTCTTAGACCCAAAATGGAAGAAAATGGCGTGGAAAATGTGTGGTTTCAACAGGATGGTGCAACCGCCCACACATCGCGACGATCAATGGACATTCTCAGGGAACTGTTTCCCGGTCGCCTCATTTCCCTGAGAGGTGATCTTGGCTGGCCGCCGCGCTCACCGGATCTCACTCCATGTGACTTCTTCCTTTGGGGTTACCTCAAATCGAAGGTTTACCAGCATCGACCAAGGACCCTTCTTGCTTTACGAAGGGAAATTGCTCGGGCAATTGAAGAAATTCCTGTGGAAATGACGGTGAAGTCATGGAAAGCTACCGCGAGCGCCTAAATCAGTGTATCCGCTCCCAAGGACGACATTTGAGTGATGTGCTTTTCAAAACTTAAATTTAAAAATGGCATAAAATTTGCGATATGTTAATAAAAAAATTTTTTGACAAGTTGAGTGGTTTTAATTTTATAACGTTTTGAAATCGGATAGGTTTTTCTGCCCCACCCTGTATATAATGAAGATATAATTGTTGACTAATAGTACTACTCTTATACAGGACTATTAAAAATATGAGAATAAACACTTTTTTGTAAAACTAAATTGTTGTAGTGAAATAATAATAAAATTTTCTTTGTTATAAAAGTATTTTAATTAAAATGTTTAGTTAGTGGGTAAATGAAAACATCAAAAACATTTTTAGTAGGCATCGAAGTAAACGAAACTTTAACGATAGAAAAATTATAACGTTTAAGGTAACTGAATTATATTAATTTCATTTTAAAAATCCTTAACGTAATTGTTCAAGGGTTTCAGAATCATATCACAAACAAAAGCGTAATACAGCATTTTCTAATTTTCCCGAGAGAGTTTTCCACAACAGCTTTTCTTTAACGACTCCAGTTCCGGAGGCGTCATCATAAATTTATTTTGAATCGGTGTCTTAATTGAACAATTAGCTACCTTAATTGTCATCTTCGCTGTGAAGCTTTCGACACGATCGTTTGACAAAATAAGATTAAATTAAATGAGTGGTAAAAAGAGTTGTTATCGTAGACAAAGTAGAATAATAATTTGCATAATTGAAATAAATTATGAAAGTTATTATAATTTCGTTTATCAAATATGCGATATGTAAATTTACTCATACTATAATTTAAGGAGCTCATTATTATCTTTTTATTCTATTTAATAATATTTAATTATGAAAACGAACAGAATAAAGCAATACATTTCATTGAACGAGTTATGTACTCCCGCAACTCCTTTAATACTTATATAAATAAAATGGTAATTTACGCCATAAATGCAGACATTGTCTCTTTTTTGAATGGATAGCCTGTTTGCAGCATCAATGAAAAGATGAGATGAGATTATAGTTTTGATCTTACAGTTTGCAATGTTGCAATACTCTTCTCTAGGGCCTACTTCATAAAGCGGCCATTGGACTTTCAACATTATTGTTCAATCATATTTTCTAATAATACTGATGCTCTTGCTATATACGAGGGTTGTCTCAAAAGTAAGTTACACTATTTTTTTATATCCGCGCGGTAGGCAGGATACGTCTGGGATTCGCATGGAACTTTCGTCCGAGTGTGGTGGCAGCACTGTAAAATTCCTAAGCGGCCGCCATGACCCATTTGTCAGTTGCGATCAAGCCACTATGGAGCTACCACTTACTTCTACCGCCGATTGCGAAGTACGCAGTGTGATTCGTTTTTTAACGGCAAAAAATAAAAATGCAACTGAAATTCACCGTGAATTGTGCAGTGTGTACGGTGAGAACGTTATGTCGAGGCCAATGGTTTCTCGTTGGCGCCAATCATTTATTGAAGGCAGGACAACAATGTTCGGGGCCCGTGATGTGGATGGGCGGCCGCTTCGTTGTTCGTCGTGTATTGTTGTCCTGCCTTCAATAAATGATTGGCGCCAACGAGAAACCATTGGCCTCGACATAACGTTCTCACCGTACACACTGCACAATTCACGGTGAATTTTAGTTGCATTTTTATTTTTTGCCGTTAAAAAACGAATCACACTGCGTACTTCGCAATCGGCGGTAGAAGTAAGTGGTAGCTCCATAGTGGCTTGATCGCAACTGACAAATGGGTCATGGCGGCCGCTTAGGAATTTTACAGTGCTGCCACCACACTCGGACGAAAGTTCCATGCGAATCCCAGACGTATCCTGCCTACCGCGCGGATTTAAAAAAATAGTGTAACTTACTTTTGAGACAACCCTCGTAGATCTATGAACTGAATAGAATTATGTTTTTTTACGTACTATCCACTTATTTTTTTAGAATTCAAACTTTTTCCTGTTACCATGTATCCAACGTCAAAACTTACAAAGAGACCAATAATAAATGTAGTGCTATAATATTTTTATGGCCAAACATATGTAAATTCGGCAAAATTATTATATTAATGAACGTAGGAGCTATTTTATATGATTGTATATTGTATATGTTTTTAAATGTCAGTAGGTTGTTAGCAAATTGAGAAAACGGAGTTATTTACTTTTATATCACACTGGAAACAAGAATGTTCATTTCTGAATATAGCTATACACTACCACATTTATTTTATCGAGAAATGGGTGATACCGCATAACTGGATTTTAAATGGACTGTTTTTGTGTAAATCAGCTTTAAAGATTATATATGTAATATATATTTTTATACTATTATCACCTTTGTTTGTAAATAGAGTAACTTTTAGTATATTTTCAAAAAGTATATTTATTATATTTTCAAAAAGTATATTTATTAAACCCACTTAGGTATTTATTTATACCGTTATGATTGTAAATTTCACTGATAAATTTGAATATCTCTGTCAGTTTTTACAAAAATATTTTTATACGAAGAATATACCTACTGAATGAAACAGCAAATTTTATTGGAGCAATATTTTTTCAAATGATAAATAATTTTTATGCGTGTTTCTGTACACGCTATGCTTTATTTGTTTGCATGGATAGTTGATATTGTTGTAGATGTTCCATCTATAAATAATTACAATCGATAAACTACGATACCATACCAACAAATACAAATATAGACTAAACTAAAACTCGTAAGTTTTGTTAACACGATTAACTTTATTGGTTGTTTTATCGTGTACCAGTTTTTTTACTATTTTTATTTTTGTTTCCATTCTTGCATTGTGTTGAATATATGATGTCATATTGTTTTTTTGAACAATAAACTTCTAAATTGTTGTAAAGCAATCAGGAAAATGCCACTTAATACTAAAATATGTTTTAACTCCGAAAAAAACTGCCATTTTGCGAGATAATGTATGCAATTTATCTGAAATTATTAAATCCAGAAAAAATAATTTTCGAACCAGGTTAATTGAAAAGTAAAGTATTACTGAAATTACATTACTTATTTAAAAGTTTTATAGGACTAGTCTAGGAAAAACCTATGGCTTCAAAGCCAAAGGTTGTATGTTAAATATTAGGGTTAGGTATTGAAAAAGCAGAATAGATATTTAATTATAAGTTTATTCGATTAGCGATCGATTTCGGCTTGTTTGTGCCATCATCAGGCAAAGCTAAAATACATAAAAATACATATTGTAAACAAAACTTCATTTATGTATAATTCTCTTCAACAGTTGTTTTAAATTTTATATACAAAAACTATCATTTATAAATATTGTAATTACGACATGTATTTTTACGTATTTTAGCTTAGCCTGACGATGGCACAAACAAGCCGGCCTAAATCGATTGCTAATCGAATAAATTTAAAATTCTGCTTTTTCAATACCTAACCCTAATATATAATATGCAGAATAATATGGAGTATTTCATCAATAAAGTTGTATGTTAAGTTTTGTTGACTTTGAAGAAGGTAACTATGCGATTAAATATTTCATTATTACACTATAATCATTGTAACTTATTACTACATATTTTAATTTCGTTATGCACTCTATTGGCAATAGTGCCCTTTTTTAATGTAAAAACTAAATAATTTAATTAACGTTTTAATAATTTTAAACCTGAAGCAATATTTTGAACACGTCGGATGTACAACATTATTTTCGACATATCTGGATTTTTTTGTCATCGTAGAAATAACGTCCGTTCCGTGCAATTAAGATCTTGTTCTAAATGATGCAACATGGTAGTATCTTAATTTTCGCAAAAAAAATGGTCACTGAATCTTCAAACTGTAAACCACCTATATAATTTTAATGCCTAATGCCTTAGCAAGTTTATTTGACTTCAAAATTTTTTCTGAAAAATGCTCATTTCCCAAGGTGCTGTACAGATAAAATAGGTACTTTTTTATTGTCATTACCGAAATATGTATAGAAAATCAAATTGACACACTCAGAGTTGGGTAACAAATTAAAATATAATATTTTTTTCCTGCTATATATTCAGTAAAATATTGTATTCTAAATATGCTAAAAATAATTATTTTTGTTTCAGGTATGTGTGCAGTTGAACTCGCCCTCATTTACTAAGTAACGATATTCGTAAGTATTTATTTTATTTTAAAAAATATTTACGTCATTCTTTTCATTTTCTTTCAATTTACCTAATTCTGTTGAAAGAAACATATAATTAAAGTCAAATTAAATAAAAAATACAATTTTAATTTACTTTTTAAATCAAACTCTCAAGAAAAGTTTCCACAGACTTGAAATTAATTTAATTTTACTCAAGAGACATTCTGTTTACATAAAAAGAAGAAACACGTTTTTGTAATCAAATAATTTCTATGTCTAGTTTAATGTTTTTGCTGACGACGTTTTTATATAATCTATTAAAATCAAATAATGAATTTGTATACAGGGGGAACACGAGAATCCGTGACAAGCATTTAACATGGGAAAATAGTTTTACTTAAATATTATCTGATCCGTAAAACTTTACAGAGTAATTTCATATATACCGCCCCGAACAATAAAATTATGAATTTTTTAATGTCATTTTTTAAAATTTACTTATGTACTGACCGAGTGAACTTAATTTAAAGAAATGATAAAAATTGATAACATAAATAATAAACATAAATTTTTGAAATAATCTCATCCTAAAATTCATTTTTACTGTCTTTAAATTAAATTTACTATCACATCAAAAGCATAAATTTAAAAATTTTGGTATCCAAAAATTCAGAATTTTATTTTCTAAATCCCAATGTATAAAGCATGGCATAAAATAAGATTTGAAAAAACTGTTTGGGATTTGGAGAAATGTTTTTATGAATAAGAGATTTCAAGTAAGAATATTATTTAATAGAGCGAATGTTACAGACTTGTTGACACTGTTTTACGACTGTCTGCTGTCGACTACTTGTAATAAGGCTGGTTAGTTTGAAAGGCTTGGAGGTGGGAGTGATAACTCCCACTTATTTCTACAATTCTACAGATATCCTATAAAAAATAGAAAACATGAGCACTGTTTCCCTGTTGAAATATTAGTTTCATGATATGTGAAGAATTTTAGTTCTCAATAAAATATATGTACCTATAGTTGGTTTATTTATATGAATTTGCATCATATTATTTATAGATTTAATTATATTTGCATTACAACCACATTTATCATACATTATTATCACTTATAGTGCAAATTTCACTAATTTAAAATTCTAATTATCGTGGTAATTATATTAAATTATTTTAAATTTACACATATTAAAGCGACCAATTTAGTGAAACATAATACCCTGAAATTAACATTCACTAATTAATAGTGGTTCTAAATTGTACAGCAATAAAATTATAGCGAATAACAATACGAATTACGGCTAATGCAATAAACCCACATACTCTGTATTCATGAGATGTCAAATAAATTCAAAGTAATTATTGAAATCTATTGGTTATTGGCAATATTAAGCAGGAACTATTGATTTCGGATTGACAATGCACACAAACTTAGTGACAGCTAAATTGAAAATTAAATTATTATTTTGACGGGAGACAGGTCAATTACAGTATGACATAAAGATAAAAGATAAGTAAAAACATACATATTTGCCAAATTACTTATGCAGCATTTTATTATTTTCAATACTTTACAGGTAATCTTTACGATGAAGAGATTTGCACATCGTACACTAACTTGGAAAATAAAATTTTAGTAAAATGCAACCTTTTTCCCCTAATATATAGGTAATACTGATGAACTTAACATTAATCTAACTGAACTTTTCATAATTTCCTAATTTGTTTCTATTTTCAATTTTTCAGCTTGGTGAATTAATAATTCGTATTTTATTCCCTAAAAGAACTTGTTATACATAAAATATATGAAGTAGGTAAATCAAAATATGAGATTATATTCAACCTAGGACCTAGGTCCCCATTTAAAATGTATTATTTTTGGGTAATATCTCCAGGATTAATAAATTTTCATAAAAATTGTCTAAACATTTTTCTGTACTCATATGCTATACATATAATAATAAACAAAATTATCAAAATAATCGGAAAACGAGTTTTAGGGCTTAGAAAGAAAATTAACATTTCCGTCCGTCATTGTATCAACGAACAAAAAATAAGAATTTTTTAAAAGATTATATATAAAAAGTTAATAATTACTGAAATAACTACCCTACTATGACTTCTTTTAAAAAATAAAGAGTTTGAAATTCGTGCCACATTGTTATTTCTTTTGTAAGATATTTTTGAAAATAGTTTGGTTGAGTGAGAATACAAACTTTTTAACTATATTAAAAGTAGCATTTAGGATGATTTAAAGAAGTAAAATTAATGAATTATTTACATAATAATGTTGTGACGTCAAGACTCAATACTGCTAACTACATATTCATAAAATATTTGAGACCTGCGTGTATGCCCTGTTGTTGATTTAATTTACCGCGAATTTACTTGTTTGACGTTTGTGACTTTTTGATAAATGTGCATCTTTCTTTTATTACAAATTCAATACCCGATATAAATATATCCTGCCTGGATTTAAAAATATACACAATAAACAAAAACAAGCGGTCAGGTTTTGTTTTGGTTTGATTGTATGACTTTTCGCTCTTCTACCTTGACGCTGTATTGACTCTTCGTTCTTTGTCACTCTACTTCTGTCTCATAGCGGACATGTAGTAGATATTAGGTATCTCTCTTTTTGAGGCCTTTACGTCACAATCAGATATCATCTTTATTAATATTTTTTTTTATAGTATTAATTTGGTGAAAAAATAAAAAATTAGATTATTGTTTTTTTACTTTACTTAAAAAAATAAATAATTTCTAATTTTATACGCAGATTTTAATATTATAAATATTTTTTTTGCCTTGAAATACAGACGCGTAGAAATTACCAATATCGTTCTTTAATTACGCTGTAATTAAAATGAAAAACATGTATACATTTTATATAATATCTAATTTCAATATTTGCTACTTCATCCAATTAATTTCTTTTCCCATTGTGTAAACTTTGAAATTTACAACTTTTAATATTAAAATTGATATTGATCCGCTTAATATAGATTTCCAACAAAAAAAGCATACTGCCATTCAATTAGTTTAGTTAATTACTATATTGAAAAATATGGAAATCTTGATTAAAATATCTGTCGCGAGGCAACGAACAGACAATATAAATTTGTCGATAATTAAACTTTATTCACTCAGGATATTAACATTAATTACTTGAAATTGTGTCCATAAATTCATATCCGATTGATTAGATTGGGCGAATGATGGCGGTAGTGTAGTTGCCCAAATGAGAAATTTATTGATGCTTAATTTTGACTTTGTATTTAAATTTGGTACACAAATTAGAATGATATAAAAACGTAAATTAATAATATAGGACAGGGCTCAGTAGAAAACAGGTTTAAGTAACAAATTCTCTCATTCCGGCTGAGAATGCAAGTTAAGTTATGTTATATACGTAGAGTTGACGGTCAAGTGTAAACATAGGGATTTAACATGGGATTTTAGTTTTACACAATTACCTGCTCTCCTGTTCATTTTACGGCAAAAACTGCTGACTGAAGAGTTACACACAGAATTAAAAATTGTATATGAAACTGGTTTTATATTTCTTATTATGTTTTTGGTTTCTTCAGAATTTAAAAAAAAAATGAGTAAAACTGAAACAAATACTATTAGCAATATGCGATGATGATCTGTAATAGATTTTTTTCATTTGTTTCTTAATAATTTTAAATTTTTTCAACTTAAGAATTAATACTTATTCAAGTTTAAAACAAAAGAATGTAGACTTGTTATATATCATTGAAAAGTTTATAAAATAAGTGAAAAGACGAGACTATTTTTGTAAAATCATTATTTCTCCAACTATCATAATAAATAAGATATAATATATTGACAAAAGAAGATCGAAGATTTCTGTGGTGACTATTACACTTTTCTCGAAAAGCTGACCCTGCAATGTGCAAACGGTTTTGCTCTATCATTAATATTACCCGAGATACCTTAAAAAAACAACAAAATCAGACACTCTGTACACAGATATCGGTACTGATGTAATATTTGCACCGTGCGGGCGCTTACCAGGCGTCACCTCACGGGCACTCATTGCTGGCGTGGAGAGGTCAATTTTGTGCCATTTAAAATTCGAAATATTTGGCGTCGGTCGGGATCGAACCCGGTTCCCCAGATTCGTGATCAGACACTCAGGGAAATTTCTCGTCTGTGATGTGGATAAACTGTTAACAATTACCCGAAATCTCAGTCAAACAGCATTTATTCTGCTAACAACGCCGACGTTTCGGTGCACACTTGCACCTTCTTTACGGTAGTAAGATCTAACAAATTGTTACAATTTATGTACACGGAATACATTCGTACAATTAGTCATTCAAAAAGTATGTGTATGTCTAATTGCACGAATGCATTCTTTGTACATGAATTGTAACAATTTGTAAGATCTTACTACCCTGAAAAAGGTGCAAGTGTGCACCGAAATGTCAGTGTTGTAATAAGAATAAATGCTGTTTGACTGAGATTTCGAGTAATTGTTAACAACTTGATATTAATATTCTATCATTTTTTTGTATATACTGAATTAAATGTTTATTCGAATAAGGACCGAATCTTTATTGTTCAGAATTATTATGATGGAAATAGTTGTCGAAGAATACGGGATTTATTTTCCATGAGTTGACGATTGACGTTTATAAATAATTTCTGAAAACTAGAAAAAAGCAAACAAATTTTTGAATTTCTTTTTCAAATTTTGAAGGGACTAGAATCATTATAAATAATACAAATACAGTTCTGTATGTAATTTTTTATTCTGAACTACTTTGCACTCTACAGATTTTGCCGTAAAATGAATATATATGTATATAAATTATGATTCTGTACATTTTAAATACTAGATATTCCTAATATTATTAAGAAACACATAAGCTACTTTTCCTATAAATAAATACAGAGCAGAAGGAAACATGTTCATTTGCCTTTATATGTTGATTTAATAGCACAACTAAAATATTTTTAAATTTTGTTTACTTCTGTTGCAAACAATTCAATTCTTTCTTGTATCAAAGTGTGCTTCCAATAAATTGTAATTGCATTTTTATAGATAAAACATCAAAAAATATGTTGCAAATATTTATAGGTCTGTTCGTTTCGCTACTTTGCGTCTTCGGTATACTGCCGCCTCCATACAAAGTATAGGGGTGCGGCAGTAAACCGTAGACACAAGGTAGCGAAACCAAAAAACCTAGTATAACATTCCATTAACTGATCATATAAAAGCAACTTTTAGACTCCTACTACAAGTACTCATTTTTTAAAATATATTCTTTTCAGGTTGACTTATATTAACACATATTTGACGACTATTAACATTGTAACTATAAAATTTGTTGCGGAGCATAAAATACAGACCATAGACCAAAATGAATGAGAAATACTTAATCAACTTAGGTCCACATTCAAAAGTTAACAATTTCAGATATATGAGTTAAATTTTATTATTTAAAAATTATCCTAAAGTAGCATCCACATTCACAGTAGCAAAATCATTATCATAATCTTTACCAACAGCCTTTGCAGTATTGAAAGTAACAACATTAATATATACGAAGAAAAATAACAATACGTAAAACTAAAATTGTTAGCATAATCAAAATGCAATACCATAAATGTAACATTGATTTTTGCTGATTGCTAACATCAACATTATAATATAAATTTGATAATTCAATTTTATTGATCTCTGATCCTATTGCCACAATTTATGGAACAATATTTTTTAAATATTTAATTATCATTTAGTTCTAGAGATAAAGGAACAAAAACAATGAAAAATCAAAGCATCTATAGTGGTTTTTATATCGGACGTAATATGCGTCTCGGTTATTTCAACGTTAAATTCATAATAGCATAACAAATATATCAATTCTTAAATAAATTGTTCATAAGATCGAATTTAGAATAATGTGTTTTATTTTTAGTCTTTAACATAGGAAATTTGAAGCTTCAATAAATTCTACAGAAATACACTTTAAAAATATTGAAACTACCCCAGATATAACATACACGTATATAATCGTTTTATTTTTTTATTACAATCTTTTTTGCAATATTATTTCTAAACCAGCATCAGAGATAATATGCTCATTTGAATTTCAAGATGAACATTGCAATTTTCATTCATAATGGAATTTCTGCAATGATTCGCCAAATTCGGAAATATTTGAGCAAACATTCTTTCATAATGAAATAAGCAAACAATTGTAGAATAGAGAAATTAATTTAAGCAGATTGCAACTGAGAGAATGGCAGAACAAGAGCAGGAAACGGGAAACTCTTGATTAGTAATTAAAGGGCATTTCATTTCAAACTATTCGCCACTTGACCACGAGATATTCACATACTGTGCATTTGTCTACACGCCAAAAACAGAATTGTACCTAGGGGTTCAACACAACTATTATTTCATTTATCTCCGTAAATGAAATTCTTGAATCTACGTATGAAATTCCTCCAATGCACTGGTGTTTCTATCTTGGCAATATTGAATTCAATTGTCATCTGCAAATGTCTGGAAATTAGGTATTATCCCTACAGTCTTTCGTTAAAAACTGTCATTTTATGGGAACAGTTCCGAAAATTAAAAACAACATGCGTTGGTGGTTGGTACGTTAATGTGTTAGTAAAATGTATGAATTTTTAATATTTTGTGTTTTCATTTGCATTATTATTCAATAAACTTTACTTTTCCATGTATTGAAGTACCTATAGATAAAACGGTGTACGTATAGCGTTTATAAAGTCATTTTAGTGTATACGCAGGTTCCATAACCGTTTGCAGCTCATAAGCTAAAAATGAGGCCCTCCATTATAGCAACAAATTATAACATTAGTCATTATTAAAATTATACCTTTAAAACGGTATGATACGGACTATCAAATTTTAAAAATAGTTATTTGTATGTATACCTATGCACTAAAGTATACTCGTAATTTTTTATTACGAATATGGAATTTATTCTACGAGGCGATAGCCTAGGAGAATAAACCATATGAGTGAATTTAGGAAAACATCACTCTGCAAAGTTAGCGAAAATAGTACCTAAAGTAAAACTTTACATTACATACTCTTATGTCGAAATATTCATCTGTCATTCAAGTTTGGCAGGTGAGTACGTAAAGTTAAATTTTGATATGTCTATATAGTTGTATTTTAGCTACTATTTTAGCTAATTTCGCGAAGTAGTATCGTGTAGTTTAGTGTCGATTTTAGAAAAAAGTTATTTGTTTTTATGATTTTTAACTATTTAGTGTCCGTAAGTTTGCCTGCTTTAGCATTATAATCTCTGTCACTCATCTACTCTATTCTTACAACGTTCAAACCTTCTGCTATCGTCTTTTTGAAATACGGGATCTATTTTCAAGTAAATTAATGCAGAAAATAACAAAATATCGAAAATATACCCAAAACTTAATAATAATTGTTTGGATACATGATACCACGCCATATAATGTTGCTAGTATGAAAGTGAAAGATATGTTGAATGTTTTTAACTTCTACCCCACAGAGTACTAAAAATAATATTACGGCTTAACGATTAATAATTAAGACTGTCTAGAACTATAGATAAGATCGCTTTTAATTTAGGTATATTCCAGAACGTACTGTGTATAACCGAAATCTGTGTACAAAGCAGATTTAATTTAGATGATGTTTCATAAAAAGAATTTAAACAAATGGTAGAGGCTTTCATCCTACTTTACCCAGTAAAATGCATATGTAAAATTGAGCCTTTTCAATCAAAATTCTCAAATGAATTATGAATATGAGCACTAATATAATTTAATAAAATTATTGAACATAAATTTGCTCTTAGTGGTAGAGGTATGCTCATTTATTAAGTACATATTAGTGTAGCGAGATGAAAATACAAATATAGTGTAATCAAATATGTCCACTTTGTTCGTATAGGTATATAATTCCTCTGTAGACTGACATATAGTAATTAATATACCAGTGCTAGCAGACTGTTTATCAAATATCTCATACTTCATTTAGGGAAAAATGGAAGTAATTATTTTCCATATTGCGTAACTTTGACACTTTTACATCGATAATTTTTTAATAACTTGTCAATTTTGTTCATGAGAAAATCCAATTTATACATGTCATATGAATTTTTATAGGTTATTGATTGAACTAATTAATAAAATTAATTACATGTTTATAAAATATGGGGGATATATTTTATTTAAAGCTGTAATATTCTTGTAGTGTAATTTCCATTTACCTATTATACATATATTTTTAGTAGTAGTAAAACTATGGATTATACAATATGTAGTTATATATTCATTTTATGTTCTTTTCTGACATACATGTAAGTTTCATTATAAGGAAAATACATATAGCTTCATTTCACGACAATAAATCTATTACAAAAATTTAATACATAATCTCATATGTTTTAGTTATTACTAGGGTCGTCATAACCAAAATTCAATATTTTTATGGTATAGTGCTTTTACCACATATTGCAACACAGAAGCATGATATTAGTTATTGAAAATGCATTATAGGAGCAATTTCTGTTCAATATGCGTTGACCTAGATCGATTCCGCAATCTTGATAATTCGAATTTAATATACAGTAGATAGCTATGATCATCTGCCAGAGTATGAGATCGACAGCATGATGAATAATAGAATAAACGGATAAACGTCGTTTTAAACTGTCATAATTTTTTTTACAAGCTAAGCTAATAAAATGATGAAGGATTCGTGGACCTATACATTTGAAAAAATATAATGCTACGTTTTTCTGTGCATAATTATATTTGACAATTTTATTTCTGGATACATTAAAATACATCTATCACTACCATGGATATCACACTTGGAATCATTATCATGTAATAATTTATTAAAGATCTTTACACGAAAAACTGCTTTAAAGCAGTTAAAGTTTTACTAATGTTAGTTACTAGCATTCACGTTATAAGGCTGGAAAGTGAGTTATTACGGTACGAATGAAAATTCTACGGACGAGGCGACGAAGGAACAGAGTCAGAAATTTCGAAGTGAGTACCGTAATACTACTTCATCGTTGTATGACATACAACACTTTATTTCATACTCTCTACGTGTTTTGAAAATTTATATTAATTCAAAACATATCTATTTAACTTAGGTCACATCATCTTTGAGTTTGTGAAATTTGTGTGTATTTGTTTTATTTGTATTGTTTGTCATGATCAAGATTATTGACGAAAAGTCTTAAATTTTTTACCCGTACAAGCGCTCCAGCAACATCAAGAAGTTTCCACCACTCATAGTAACTATCGATGGGGCATGTCTTCTTTTAGAGTTGTTGAATATTCTAATTATACCAAATTAATCGTTCATAAGTTTAAATTGTGTTATTTAAAAATAAATTTGCCAGAAATTGTGTATGACGTTTCTTGTTTCTTTTTTTTTTAAATAAACAGTCCCCGGAAGTCCGAAATGTCTCCAGGCAACACTTTCCGGCTCCGGTATTGTAATGTTCCTTTTCCCAGACTCAAATTAGCAATGTAAAGTAGCACACAGTGAACAGTATGAAATAAAATATTTTTCCATTGTTCGTATTTTGAATTATATACATTGGTGAAAATCTAAATATATTCTATTGTAAGGTTAATAAAATATCGCATTACAGTTTTGAGATTGTTTATCCGGTGATGTATATAGTCGGTACTTATAATCATTATTAATAGTGACCATTGTTAATAACTTTTGAGTTTTACAATAAATTGAGTGACAGGTAATCTGAAATCTACCATAAAGTAGTATACAACAAACTGAAAAATGTTTACTTGTGAAAAAAGTGCAGATACTTGACCTTCTTTATTGTGTTCCTATAAGCATTTACCTGAATCAGGTCCTGGTGTAGTATAGATTGAATAGCCGGTGCTCAAATATTTGCCCGCTTGGCCCAGCACTTTACGTTCTCGTTCCGGCATGCGAGTGCCTGCTCGTCTGTCTGTCTGTGTCTGTTGCACTGTATACTTCATGTTCAATATTCATCGTTCGTCCGTTGTTCTATTTCAAACACGGAGCTCTTGATCCCCTGTGATGACAGACATACTTCGTGAGGTGAAAAGCTTAATCGAATTTCCCACAAGAAATAAAATGATGACGAGTTTTGTTTTTATACAACGGTAGAAACCACGGGTTGAATAAATAATATATTGTTTTTATTGTGTACATATATTTAAACAAAAATATGATAGATTTTATAAAAGCACGAAACTAGAATATACCATTTCATGAAAATAAAGAAAATATGAATATTTAGAATATATTTTATATAGAATATGAATTAACAAAATTGAAAACTGATATATTACATTATTATTGAAATAATATGCTTTTTTATTTAAAATTCATTTGCATAAAATGTTTCTCTACGCCTGTAATTAGTTCAAATACTTAATTTGATATTTTTATACATATTTTTTCCAAAAAAATATTTGTTAAGAATTAATCCTAATAATTAGTTCACGTGAAATAATACGTGCCAATTTTCATCGACCTTACCATAAAATAACAGTTCATGTATGTCTTTCCGGACAAGAAATGTAGATTTTTTGGAGGTTACCTATTATTTTTCGTCCACAAACCTATTTTGAAGTCACAGTAAGTATTGATTTAGATTGGATTTGTTATATTTTATCTGTCTGACTGTACAATATGTCGTACAAGTTAGAGCTGACGTTTAATCTTCTAAAACCTAAACACAATATGCGTTGTTGGAGTAACGAGTAACGAATCATAAAATAAACAAAATCTTGCCATTTTTTGTTTTAAAATGTAGTCTTGCATAACTTATTCATTAGGTTTTTTTTCGTTTCACAACTCTACGTTCATGGTGTACTGCCGCTGAATACTTTATGGCTCGATTTTGAATCCATACTACATCGATATAAGCGCTGTAAGCCCTGTGTGAATCCATGGTGACCAAATGCTATTCTGAACATAGATGTACACACTGTAACTTTATATCAGCGTTGTAAAATTTACGGCGGCTCATTCACACGACGAAACGCTTACAAATAAAAAAATTGACAATATGAATAATGTTGTACCATTATTTATTTTTTTGTTAATAGAGGAAGAGTCTCGAGTGTAATTTTATAATAATTAAAATGTGTTAAATAATATAAAAATAAATTTTAAAATTTCCGGGTTCAAATGAGATTACATGCGTGCATGCAGAAAATATTAGCTTTTCCACAAAATTTAGATATATGTATTACAAATAGGATGAATTGAGTTCCAATTTCCAAAAGAATTTAACTTTGCGGATAAATCTGCCCACTAATTTTCATACATTTTCAAGACTAATTGTTGCACTACGAAACGCATAATCTTTTTCACTTATATAGGTACATATATTACATATTGGTCATCTGTTGTACTACGATTTCTTTTCTATGCTTTGCTGAGAAAGAAACGTGTTTAAGTACTATTTAATTTGTTTTACACTCTAATAAGAAAGTATTATAATAAATATTTAATATAAACCAACGTTACACAAGATATATGCATATTTTCAATCATCTTGCAGACTTGCAGTTGACAAAAATGACACTAATGACAGTTCACAAAATAATGATGAAGTTAGCTGCAATTTAAGTAAGCACTGACAGTGCTGTAACACCCGCTGCAGATCACTGACATACAGCGGTGCATTGAGAATAAACATTTTTCAATGCGATGTAATTTTTGTACTTACAGCGCAATGTAAGCTACATCAATGTAACAAATGTAGCCTAACATTGCTGTAATTTTGAATCGAGGCATTAGTGTTCGTTTGATCTGTAGTGTCCCGGCATCTAGCCGCTAGTTTTCATATTAAAATATGTATATACTTGGCGTTGGTCGCCAAGGATAGGTTGTTAATGTTTATATTTAGAATTCTAATGGTATATATTTTTTGATGTTTTTGAAAAATAAATAAATTGTTCATATTACAATTTAATTTACAATTTAAGTTAAAACATTATTTTTACATATCTAACTATCTAGCTGTTACTGAAATGCGATTAAATATACATCCATATGTTCGTTTCGCCCTAAAGACGGCCTCAAAAAATTAAGCCGCTGCTCCATTAGTGGCCGTAAGTTTGGCTGCATGCTTATGTAATTAGAACATGCCACATGTCAAATGTTTACTACTCAAAATTTTTATGTACATACAGTATGACATTTATTGTAAATGCGCAATTGAACCGCTGAAACAAACGACGACAATAACAAAAATAAAATTCTAATGACTTAGTTTCACTGCTGGCGTTTCGCTGTAAATTGTATTGCAGCAACGTCAATGTACCTTTTCAATTTAACGGCTATATCTTTCGATCGCTGCAAATAGTAACAAAATGGCGTGAACAACTGCCTGTTGGGCGGTCAAACGAAACGTCAAAAATATTGCAGTCATTAAAATACCTATATTCTCAGTGAAAATTTGCATCGTTAGACATTTTAACTTCAATAAAAGCTTTTCTAACTTATTTCGATAAGATTTTTTAAAGTTATCTGAGATATTCTCACATTTTACGTCTAATTTTTTTAGAATCAAACCACTATGCGCAGATCCCCTTGCGCATATCTTCTATCTCTTTAAATTGAAAGTTCCATTGTTGCGTTTTGCAGTAAAAAATAAAGTATTGAGGCGAACAAAACTATTAAATCCTTGCAAACAGATGACATAAGATATTCGTTCATAGTCAAGTGCTGTGCGTAGACATTCAAAATTAATCATTCGATGAATGAAATTCTTGTGCCAGTATCCAAATGGGAGATAAAAGAATTAATTATTCTTTGTCGTACTTGGAAATGCATGGTACAGTTTATTATGCAATGTCGTAAAATATTTCCGGCTCTATGGAGTTAAGAAGTGAATGAAATTATATAATCACGATTATTTACCTACACTATCTCTTGTTTCATACAATAAACACTCATTTAAATTTTTATTTTCGTCAATGAAATTTATTAGTGATTTGTATGTAATCCGGGTTTCGGTACTTGAATAGTAATAAAATATCATTGTATCCACAATCCACAACCAATTGGAAACTAAATATTTTCCTGACAATTTTTATTTAATTTTAGATGAATGTGCGAAGTTAGTAAGTTAATATTATGTACACATTTTTTCCTATTTCCATTTGTATTTTTGAACCATTGCAATAATTATTCTAAAATTATCTACCTTATTCAATAAAATGAAACTTTCCCGATTTCATGTGTTAAATTGATTTACTTTATATTTATATTAATAAATTGCACTGCGGAGGATAATGCATTATCTTAATTTTAATATCCTGTTTAAATTTATCATCAATAACAGGTAGCAAAACTGAATAAAAAATTAAAATGATAGTTAATAAACTTGTTAAAATTAACATGGTAGGAAACAGAATACATACTTTATGTCCTTTTATTTTTAACATCGAAATTAGTGCATTTTGTTAACAAATGCCGAATAAATTTTACGATATACACAGAAAGGTAAAAAGGAAATACGTGTCTCTACGAAGCAAAGTTTGAAATTAGATAGGGACATGATACCGAATACTGTAATTGAAACGTATCTATGTACTATGTACTTGTAATATGTTATCCAGGATTAGTAGTGTTGGGTAATTAAGTTCTAAGACACAAACTGGTTACACAGATCCATGCAGATTAGTTAGCGCTTAGTTACTACCTAGTATTACGACATATTTCATTTACATTTTAATGAGTAATTTTTGTAATTGTTTATCTTAAAAATTAATAAATAAAAATGGCATTCTGAAAATTTTAAAAATATCTCCTATAAACAAGGGCGAAACGAATTTATTTTAAATTAATTAAAAATAACACAAAAAGCACGAAAAATTATTTTATTTGATTCGTAAATAACTATTTTGTTTTAAGAATTTTTGACCACGCAATTATACTCACAAAGAAAAATATCGTGTTTAATTAGAAATAATGAAATATGTTCATTTTATGATATTAATAAAGATTGAACACTACAAATAATTTTTAAGGTTATAGGCAATAAAATATGGGCACCTATAGTTAAAAAACAATTATAATTCCCACAATATTGGGATACAAAAACTTTTTTTCAAAAATATTTACAAAACAACCAGAAGTATAAAGTTTAAATAAAAAAAATGTCATTACATTACAATTTATAAATAGCTCCACAAGACTAGACATAGCTATGTCGAGCACAAGTTTCATGCAGTATCAATATGCATTTAATATAAATGAGAACAATTTGAATTGTATATGCCATTTTAGATGTAAGTTGTGCTTTAATTACTTTCAAGGCATAAATAATATCTATCTATTGATAGTATCCTAATTACTTAATTTGTAATTTTGTGTTATCTGGAACAGTAAAATTCGAAGATATTTAACTATTAATTTTAATCAAATCATTGCGGTGTTATGGAACAATAAACAAATGTGCGCACTATTCCGGATAATAGAAAATTATAAAATAAGATATAATTAGATGTAGAATTTTTTCACTGCAAAAACTATTTAACTGTTTTGCTGAAAAAAATTAGGAGAGCCTAAATAAATAGAAATAAATAAATACATCATCACGGCATATTACCCATTACTGGGTGAGCCAATCTGCTTTCGCACACGGATTTCGATAATGATGGTGACATATTTGTACCATGCGGGCATTTATCAGGCGTCACCTCACGGCCACTCATTGCTGGCGTGAAAAGTTCACCACAGGGGCAAGTTTGTGCTATTTAAAATTCGAAATATTTGGCGTCGGTATACAAAAACCCGGTTCCAAGATTCGTAACCAGACACTCAGGCACACGGCCACGAGACGCCATAGGAGAGACTATATTTGAATAATAATTATTATATATTTTATTTTTGTTATTTTGTTTTGGTTATTTTATTTTGATTAAATGAGAATTAGTTTAATCTTTTTTAGGAATCTGCTAGATTTTAATATGTAATTAATTACAAAATTGGGGACAAAATTAAATACCAGTTTCTGGTGTGAAAAGGTTCTAAATTATACAACCGGTTTCGCCAGAAGCGAAATTATTGTTGATTTTTTAAATGGAACGCTACCTATTTTGTATATATTTTTATATTTTAAATTAGCTTTGTGTCACATACCCTCATTTCCATTAGGAAATTGTCACAGTAATTATTTTGCGTAAGATTATTTTTATTAAATTTATTATGTTTTGTCTCTAATTAGCTATTTAGGTACGTAACCGATGCTGTTGGATAAGAGCTACATTTAATGATACTGGTATTCACGTATTTTATTTCAGTTTATTTCTAGATTTCAGTGTGAGAACATCGATATCGTAGTGATTGATTTGTGTAGTGATTCAGGTGAGAGAGAATCTAGCATGTGTATGATTGTGAGTTGAGTCTTACACACACTTTTAGTCCATTATAGCAAGAGTAAATGCAGATACGGATTTGTATGATTATTCTCTTACTTTACTGCGTTGTCCTTTATCCCTATCCTTGTTGAACGGTCGCGCCCGGTAGAGCCTCCAGGTGTGATGAGAGAGCTGATAAGGGTAACCAGGAATGCGATCTGTGTGTCCACGATTGCTAGCCTCGTGGGTTTTCGCTGATTGACCGCGTGGTAACGGCAGGGATGGTTTTATCCTGGTTTTGTAACTATGCCCCTAAGGCCGAAGTAAAGCCACTAGGGTCATCAGCATCTGAGCGGAATTCGGGTTAGGGTAGCTCCCTATTCCCATGGGTGGTAATGGCAAGGTTGGTTGTGTAACCATATTTGAGTGCCGGGATAAACCACACCGCTCAAGCTGGCAATGGCAGGTACAGTTGAGTATACGTACGCGTAAGACCGGGGCCAGGGTGGCAGTGGCAGGTACAGTGAGTATACGTACGCGTAAGACCGGTGCCAGGGTGGCAATGGCAGGTACAGTTGAGTATATGTACGCGTAAGTCCGGGGCCACACTGCTATGGAGTAGCAGGTATGCGTTTCGCATAAGGTGACTTATTCCATTTTCCCTGTTTTATTGGACTTTGTTGCATACGTGTGTTATTTGTGGTGTGATTTTGCAATACATTGCTTTGTGGTGGATGCGCGTGTATTTTGTGAATGATTACCTCCTCACTGAGTATTTCTTATTTTCAGGGCTAACATTTAATCGTCATTTTACTAATAAAATTTTTCAAAATCAAATATTTTAATGTATTATAACGTTTTTATTTATTTAGGTGAAGTGTAAATATTAGACCATTATTATTAATTAAAATAAAAGTTTATTATAACGATAAATAGTTATTAATATATAATTAAAAATTGAAGAGTGGTGCTATAGAAGCGTGTAATTATTGTATTACTACTAATGGTGGGTTTATACAGCAAGTAAAGTAGTAAAACAAGAAGTAAAATAATAAAGTAAAGTAAAAATGTATGAATTTAGTGTCGTTTATACAAAAAAGTAACAAGTAATATGGAATCAATGAGAACGAACTACTGCATACATGCTCGTCTCATTGTAGTAGGAAGCAACGACGTAGACAGCTAAAAATTGTTATTATTGTTAGATTAGATGCTGAAATGTCAGAATGGAGAATTTCGACGAAAATTTAATAAAGCAAGTAGAGAAATTAAGAAAATACATTTTTCCAAGATAGAATAGCAAGAGAAAACGCATTGGAAGCAATTGCTACTGCTGGACAAGCTAATGGTCACAAGTGTTTCAAAATGTTCATGTTTTTGTCATGCTCTCTTCAAAGGTCTTGTTTTAAATCTTTGTGATCTTCGCCGTTTTTCCATTAATATACTCAAAGTAATACTTGTTATTGTTAAACAACACATTATTGTGGAGTCCATTTTATAATTCATTTCTATAACGTAAAATTAATGTTAAACAAACTTACATAATATAACCCCATATTATTCACCTTTCTTTTCACAGTACAAACCAGAATGTCAGCTGTCAGCTGTCAAATTCAGTGTTCGAATCGTTCGGATAATTTCGTAAGGAACGATGTTACTCGAACGTAAGAAATTAATGTAAAAAGATAAAAGATAAGCAACTTCTACGTTGCGCAGATACTTTACGTTTACTTTAATTTACTTTACTTTATTGTATAAACCAATACATTGATTTAATATATTTATCTTTTTTACATTACTTTTTTACTTTACTTTACTACTTTACTTGCTGTATAAACCCACCATAAGATAAATTGTACAAATGCGAGAGAGAAAAATCAGCTGACGCCGGGGTTCGAACCCGGGACCTCCAAATTTCTAGTCTGGAGCTCTACCAACTGAGCTACGCCAACCCTAGCGTCAACTGAAACATTATCTCTCACTTGTATAGTATATAATTAAAAGTTAATAAATTTAATTTACACTATGATTAAACAAATATTAAACACTAATTAACACTAAGAATATTATAAAACACTTGAACCCTAAGATTATTTATTTTAACAATATATAACTCATTTATTTATATAACTATATTTATTTATGTTTACCACTTGTCGACTATCTGTTTATATCACCCACTATTCAATACGCGACGCTTATTTATATCAGACTGTCCAATGCCTTCGCTAACGGTGCTTATATACTCCGGCTTTTTTATTCGAGAAATTACTAGAACACTATTCCGATAAAAACATGAAGTGCAATAGAATACGTTACCCGAGTAATTAAACAGGTTCCGACAAGTCCGTTGACAACGCACGACCCACCGTGGCTATTGCGTCATCGCTAAAAATAGACACTCGCTTATCGCTGTGGCGACGGCGACAGCGGCGGCGACGGCGGGCGCTGTACATTATAGTATTATCAGTTTCCCTTTTCCCATGACATTTGTGCCTTTCTTAATTTTGATTATTTCGAATATGGGAGTTTCACAGTTGTTGAAAATTTTATATACATTTTATGTACTAAGAAATCTATAGAAAAAAATCTGATGTGGACACCACATGACTTCCTTGTACGCCTATTAAACATATACATAGATATGTACGTACGTAATTTAAAAACGGTAAGCCGTAGAAAATAGAAATTTTGTATTTAGGACTACTATAACATCTCTCTTTTTCTTGAATAAAATGGTTTTATTTTGAATTTAGAAATAAATGCTTCAAATAAAGGTTTTAGAGAATTAAATTCTGCGTCTAGCACATCAAGTATTATTAAATTAGCCCTTTGTATAAACGAGATATGTAAATTTAAAAATTATATACTTTTTGGTTTTTGTAATAAAGTTTTCTATGGATTAGGAGAAAAAATAACAAAAAAATAAAAATAATGTTATTGTCAATTTACGTCAAATACGTGCAATTTTATGATTGGGTCTCCCGCTTTAGAAATATTAACGGTAACTCAAAACCTGTAAGCCGTTAAAGGCTGAAATTCGTTATTTACAACTTGTATAAAGTCTAGTTTGCACCCACGTTTTTGATCAGTACACAGGATATCCGGATTTCGAAGGTCACTATTGGGATCTCGGAAACTATAATAGATACGACTTCGGTTAAATTGGACATGTGCAAGACTCAAAAAGCTTTATTTCGCGTATATATATATATATATATATATATATATATATATATATATATATATATATATATATATGGGTGTCCCAGAAGTCGACGATCAAACTAAATGGGGTGATAGAGGAGATCATTTCCAATCAAAATAACTATATATATATATATATATATATATATATATATATATATATATATATTGCAATGCAATTGTTGATGGTTCAAAAGTTATTGCAACTTTTGTAGTTTCTCCTAAAAACGGCAAGGCGTCCAATAGAATTATTATTATTTTTATTACGAGACGTTTGTTTCTCTTTTTCTTTTTTATTGTATGCACCTGAAGGGTTCTACTTTCTAATAAAATCATTTTCATGAACATGAGTACCTTCTATTAATAATAAAAATATTGTTTTGTGAAAAAAATTTCTACCGAAAAAAAGCTACTTGATTTTAAAGTGACGCTGACAGAAAAAAATGTCCTAAAAAAATTAACCAACTATAAGAAGAAGTTGTGTATTTAATGTAGATTTTAACGCGGTATAACACATGGGGATATTCAGAGCAGATTTTCTTAAATAATTTTTTTTTTTCTACAAGAAAGTATTTCAGTTAAAAATACAATTGAAAAATTCGAGAATTATCTTAGATGCTGTGTCAAAAATAAAACAAAATAATAGTTGTAATAGTTTTTATACAACATTAAAACAAAATAGGGTTTATGAAGCTTTTCATGATGTTTTCAAATTTTACAAAAAGTGTTCAAAATTTCTACCATGTTTTCTAATGCACATTAAGCATCGCCGAATAAAATTTCTTTTTATTGTTCGGAACGCCCGTTGATTATTTTTAATAATGTTGGTTCAGATAGTCCCAAAAATGTAAATTGTGAATATTAAATATCCCGGTTCTACAAAAGTTTGATTCGTCGCTCCACAAAATCTTGTTAAAAAATTCGGAGTCTTCTCTATGACGACGCAGCATTTCCCGACAAAATTGCACTCTTTTGTCATAGTCCGCAGGTAAAAGTGCTAGCACGCGCTGCACATGGTATGGATACAACTGGCCCTTTTGCAAAACACGATGAACCGTAGATTTTGGAATTTCCAAATGTCTAGATATACGACGAACACTTGTTGACGGGTTCTCTGTCACCATTTCAATTATATCGTCGTCATTGCACTGAAGCGCAGGTCTTCCTTCTCTTCGCGGATTGCCAGGGATTTCGCCTTCTAAGTAAGACCGATGAACATTTTGAAATACCCTATAATCAGGATAGCGTTCTCGATTAGGGTATCGTATCCGATACTCTCTTGCAGCAGCTCGAGCGTTCCCGTCACAAAACCCGTACACGTAATGCATTTCTGCATATTCTCGAGGGGTATAAGACATATTTTTGAGACCAAGAAGAACAAAGTCCAAATGAAAGGACTAACAAAAACCAAAAAATACGCAAAATCACAAAAATTAAAACAAAGTTTAAGAAACGAAGAACTGATAAATCAAAAACACACAAACAGTTAAGTTATTATTGATATGTCACATCATATACCTTCTTTTGTTTTATGTCTGACACAGCATCTATGATTCAAGAATTTTTTTCAAATGTATTTTTCAAGTAAAATGACTTTCTTGTAGAAAAAAAAATATTTAAGAAAATCTGCTCTGAATATCCCCATGTGTTATACCGCGTTAAAATCTACATTAAATACACAACTTCTTCTGATAGTTGGTTAATTTTTTTTAGGACATTTTTTTCTGTCAGCGTCACTTTAAAATCAAGTAGCTTTTTTTTATTATTAATAGAAGGTACTCATGTTCATGAAAATGATTTTATTAGAAAGTAGAACCCTTCAGGTGCATACAATAAAAAAGAAAAAGAGAAACAAACGTCTCGTAATAAAAATAATAATAATTCTATTGGACGCCTTGCCGTTTTTAGGAGAAACTACAAAAGTTGCAATAACTTTTGAACCATCAACAATTGCATTACAATATATATACATATATATATATATATATATATATATATATATATATATATATATATATATATATATATATATATATACCGTGTGTCTATCTTAAAGGTGTACATAGGAGATTAACATGGGAAATCAGTTTTTTGCAATTTCCTGCTCGCCTAATTATTTTAAGCAAAAACGCGTCAAATAAAAGTTTTAGGGCATAAAATGCTGCATCTAAATCAATAAACATAATTACCTTTACATGCTTTGTAACGACAGAAATTAATTTTAAAAATGTCGAAAATTACGTTAAAAATATCGACAGCCATGAAATTGAACAAAAAAAATAATAAATGCTTGACGTTTTATCTGTCACAACGAAAGTTAACTTATTTGACGTTTCCGACAATTTGATAAATCGTTAAGCACTTATTTATTTTTTGTTCATTTCCATGGCTGTCGATATTTTTAACGTAATTTTCGACATTTTTATAATTAATTTCTGTCGTTACAAAGCATGTAAAGGTAATTCTGTTTATTGATTTAGATGCAGAATTTTATGCCCTAAAACTTTTATTTGACGCGTTTTTGCTTAAAATAATTAGGCGAGCAGGAAATTGCAAAAAACTGATTTCCCATGTTAATCTCCTATATACACCTTTACGATAGACACACGGTATATATATATATATATATATATATATATATATATATATATATATATATATATATATATATATATGTTATTTTGATTGGAAATGATCTCCTCTATCACCCCATTTAGTTTGATCGTCGACTTCTGGGACACCCTGTATGTATATATATATATATATATATATATATATATATATATATATATATATTATATATATATATATATATATATATATTATATATATATATATATATATATATATATATATATATATTATATATATATATATATATATATATATATATATATATATTATATATATATATATATATATATATATATATATATTATATATATATATATATATATATATATATATATATATTATATATATATATATATATATATATATATATATATATATATATATATATATTATATATATTATATATATATATATATATATATATATATATATATATATATATATATATATATATATATATATATATAGTGTGAATGGAATCCTCATCTTATACTAAGTTTATCCCGATAGTTTCAATCCGCTTGAAAATGGGTGATCTGACCCGATTGAATTTAGCGGGTTGAAATGATCGCAATAAACGCATTTTCAGCCGGATTGAAATGTTGAACTCAACCCTAAAATATAAATGGGTTGAGCTTGTTCCATCGGATTGACTATGCGAGATTTTAAACGCTCAACCCGATCGAAGTACATGTATTGTCTATCGTTAGAGGTTATCTGTCAAGTGCATTTTTACAGTCAAATCGTGTGTGATAAGAATTAAATTAGGTATGTCCAAAAGAAAGATTTGGGAGAATCTGGAAGTAATGTATTTTCTTTTCGTAATGAAGGAAAAGAAAATTCCCGGTCTTATGGACGGAAAAGGCTTAGAATACTCTATATTCACAACTAGAGATTCACGGGCTTGGCTTGAAGCTTGAAAGCTTGGCTTGGCTTGGTTTGAAAAAGCTTGAAAAATCAAGCCAAGCCTGTCGTTCAAAAAAGCTTGACTTTTCAAGCCAAGCCAAGCTTCTGTTCCACCAAGCCCAAGCCAAACCAAGCCTAACATTTAAAAAAGCTTGAATTTTCAAGCCAAACCAAGCCTTCGACTGTCAAGTAGCTTGGTTGAAAACAAGCTTTTTCAAGCTTTTCTTAAGAAATGTTTTCGAGGCCGACAAAACCGTAATTTTATGGTGGTAACGTACTTTCTAATTGCTTCGGCACATTTTTGCGAACTTCTAAGAATTGAAGTTCCCAGTAGGACCAGCCTTCATTACCTGTCAGGCTAGTAAGCTTCAAAAATTTGTAAATAGGAAACTATACCCTTCATCATTCTTATTATGCAAAGACCACTTATTTTCTCCATCTGAACCAAGAAATCGCACATTGTAGTTCACGCACACAATCAAGTATACAAAATAAATAAAATGTTGAAAAAGTTTTAAATACATAATGATAAATGATAATATAATTTTATTGTTTTATCCTTTACCTACATTAATATAAAATGTATGATGAAAAATGATAATACAAAATTTATTGCAAATGTCAATCATTACATATAGAACTATTTTATTTTTTTTTAAATACTTATTATTGTCAAGTTAAACGTATTTTGTATTAAAATTAGTTAATTAAATACTTAAATTTTTAAGTAACTGGAATTAATTATAAGTTATGAGGTCTCGTGGCCACGTGCCTGAGTGTCAGGTCGCGAATCTGGGTAACCAGTTTCGATCCCGACCGACGCCAAATATTTCTAATTTTAAATGGCACAAAATTAACCCCTGCGGTTTCACTCTCCACGCCAGCAATGAGTGACCGTGAGGTGACGCCTGGTAAGCGCCCGCATGGTGCAAATATTTCATTATTACCGATAAAACAGATTGACAAATCCAGCAATGGGTAATAATCCGTGATGATATATTTATTTATTTTATTTAATTATAAGCTCAAAGCTTCAAGAAATTAGATTTGATTATCAAACAAAAAAAATTATTAAATTTATCTGATTACATTTCACATAAACCTACACTCTATCTGTTTTAACTATAGAGTGGAGGGGAGATAGGTGTAGTTTGGTCTTGTTGTTTGATTGGGTAATTGCAATAATAATTATTGCATTTTAAAGTTGCATTATATACAATGTTTTGTTATTCTGGTATTTCCGAATCATAGAGACGAGACAATTTCTGTTTGTGGATATGTATATTTATATTCAAATATTTTCAATGCTATTTTTAGCTCTACCCCTAATGTATCCCTAATAAACCGCTCTTGTCTGTGACAGGTATAATAGACAATATCAATGTACCGACAAAGAGAGCATTCTCTTTTAAATATTACCTTGATAATCACGGCTTATTACCTAGTTCTGGGGGTTTTTAATTTTCTTTTATCGTTGAGGGTATTTACTTTTGTGCTATTTGAATTTGGACATAATTACTGTAATTATATTTATGTATTTAACTTAAATGATTCTGTATTCAAAAATCAGTAGAAATTTCATAAGAAGAGGCGAGTAGGTATTTATGTCACAAACAAAATTTCGGGGAAATTTCCGTCTGTAGGGTTTTATGATTTCCAGATGTATTTGAAGTAGGTATAAAAGAATAAAAGATCAGTCTCAGGTCATTTTCATCCCATTGTACATTCCAAAATATTTATGTATTTATTTGAACACTGTTCTTGCGTGTTTGGAGACTTGAGTTGTTTATTTATACAGGATGAATATGAACTATATAGTATGAGAAACTCTAACAGTTTGTTGGAAGGTCATTTCGAGTAAAAATAACATTACGAACTTAAGTCCTATTCATTTTAATTATTAAAATACAATAAAGTCTAACTAATGCATATGCCTACTTGAATGAATGCAGTCAACGAAAATAATAAAAGAAACATAAAAATTCAAGTTTAAATATTTAATAAAAGATAATAAATTTATGTTTATTGTATACTCTCAAAAATAAAATAAATGATTGAAATATACATTTCAATATTTTTATATTTTAATAATTACAAAGAAAAAAAACACTTGGTGTAAGTTGCATAAATTTTATTTCATTGTTTTGTTTATCTTTGCGCATAAGAAGATATTTTTCAATTGTACCACAATAAATTTATGTAAAACAAAACGTGATTTATACATCGTTACGATACAATGAAACATCGACATAACATATCAATATATTGATATATCAATATTCCAATACATCGATATATTTCGGATTTATCGATATTTCGATATATTTAATTTAATTCATATCGAATATTTATATTAAAATCTTGATACCGAACAGCTACTAAGGGTTTTCAAGACCCATATACCTACTGTGCGTATGAGTATTTATAAAGCTTGAAAGCTTGAAATAGCTTGAAATAGCTTGAAAAAGCTTGAAAAAGCTTGATAAAGCTTGAAAATCAAGCCAAGCCAAAAATATTTAAAGCTTGAAGTTTTCAAGCCAAGCCAAGCTTTGTCTCCATCAAGCCCAAGCCAAGCCAAGCCTAACATTAAAAAAAGCTTGAAGTTTCAAGCCAAGCCAAGCTTTTTTGTTTCAAGCCAAGTAGCTTGGCTTGGTGAATCCCTATTCACAACAGCTAGCGAGAATATATAGTGAAACAGCAATATTTTTCTCAAAACTTACAATTTTAGAAGGGCCGCTTAAACAATTATATATTGTTTTCAATTTAGTATTCAGCACCAGCACCAAATATAATTAAAAGTGTTAATTTTCTATCCAATCTGAATCGGTAAATTGTTGTAGCACATGTTTTCCCACCAGACAAAACTTTGTTTTCTATTTTTCATTCGAAACCTTTTATTTTAAAAGTATGTGCATAATTACTTGTTCTTGTTCCATTTTCGATTATATTCGTGAGCAAAAATCAACTAAAGATACCCAAACAACTTGACATAAGAAGTTTCGCCGATGCTTTCGGTTGGGTTCAAATAGGGTCCGCTCAACCCGCTAGAACAAGAGCGAGGTAAACGGTAGAGAATTAACCTTGAAATTCAACCCGGTCGTATTATAATTGCATTGAAACTATCGCGATAAACTTAGTATTACATAAATTCAACCATATTTTACTTTAATGTTGTTTCATAACAAGCAAATTTACGGTAATTTAATATCAGTGTATACTCGTAGCTGCAACGGAAATCTGTGTGTTTTAAACAACTTTCTTGTTCTTGAAACAGTTGGAGCCTTGTTTCGTATATCTACCATCTCTACACACACGCACTATATAGACTTGTCATGTGCAGTAAATATAGAAAGCAGCATCAGCATTCAGCACAATGTCATAACCGTGAACTTGAGAATTAGTGAACGTGTTTTTGCACCGCTTACTGATTTATTTTTCTTAAGAACTTGAACTTTTGCGAACGTGTTGGCGAAATAACACAATTTTGTTCATTTTTATTTTATTACGTGGTACTTTTTGAGTAAAATATGAACACATGTGATACTTCAACATAATTGTATAAGTATGTATATTGAACGCTACTGCTGTTGAATTTTTTTTTGTTTTAAATATTACGGATAACTCTAACACAAACAGAATACGAGTATATTAAATAAAAGATACTTAATGTATAATGTGATTACATTTTTATATTAGCATGATAACAAATGCATGCTTATATCTCATAGCCTTCAATATAATATTGTTTGGACCAGTCTTTCAAAGCGGGGACCTGTTCTGACTATTTTAATTATATTGTGCATTTCTTTTTATCTATTCAAATTATTTATACAAACTAATTCCCCTTTTTTGGAAGGTGTTTGTTTCAGTTTCATTCTAGCTTAACCTAATCTAATTTGCATAATGTATTAATGTATTATGTCTACCAAATAGGGAAAATTTTGATTATTGGGATTCATTTATATTTATTTGAGTATTAAGGGCAATAAGTGCTTCCTACCGGTTGAAGATGATTTTAGATAACGAGACGAATTCGAGATCTCCAATACATCCGATACCGGAAGAAGAGCACTTACTGACAGCAATGCTTATTACGTTTTTCTGCAAAAAAAAAAAATAAAAAATAAAATTTGAAAATTATTTTAACTTTTAAAAAATTTCATTTCTAAAGTAAGCTTTGATTATTGTTTTAATTTTCTTACCGTCTCCTCCTCCTGATCGGTAAGTGATTCACATCACTTACCGATGGCTCGATATTTTTGAAAATGGACATTTTCGTTTGAGCATATCAGTACACTTATAATAAATTTTAAAACACGTCAACTATTGTATTTATAATGTAATTAATATTTCTAACATCTAATATAATACAACTGAATCTATTACAAACAAAATATTCTTTTAATAGAAAAAAATAAGTTTTGCTCAATACTTTTGCACGCAACTGTTGTATGTATATCGTTAAGAAATAAAAATGTTTTCTTTCCAATTTTATCTTACTCAAATGTCACCTAATGGAGCACCTTTTATCCAGTTTAAAGTTTAACCGACTTCGTAAAATCTCTTATAGTTCTTCAGATCTCTATTTTTGACAGGTTTTCCTAGATACCTGTATATCATTTTTAATTATATAAATGTAATTACTTAAAATAATTTTAATATTTTGTGAACGTATATGTGTATTATTCATATTAACCAATTTCAAGTCATTTTCAGTCAATATAGAAATAAACTAAAGTAGGTTCGACAGTAGGTTACAAGAAAAATAGTTAATTGTCATACATAACTAGAATCTAGTTGATAATCTCAGTATATGAATAAAAACTTTAATTTATGTAGGTATACGGTATTTTATTTATGAAACTTACTCGTATGAAAAACTCTAGTTCATAGTTTTGTAGTGAAAATAGATTAAAACTCACTGTTTTGAAATAATTATAAATACAATTTTGTGAATTGTAAATCAATATGCAAAGCCTTTGTGAATGCTACAGGCATTATTTTTCATATTTCACATAATTAGTTTACACATAAATGTAATAATAATATTTTCGTAATTATCATTAATTTAATAATTATTGTTTGTGAATTCATGCATTGTACTACATTTATTATTATTATAATTCCAAAACAGACCATGTTGATATAATTGTTAAAATAAATATTAAATTAAATATATAGAGGTACACATTTTTCTGGCACATGAACAATTTAATGTTTATTACATTTGCTATATTTAAAATCAATGTTATAATTTTTTCAAAGTGATAATACGTTAAATTATAAATATTGTTTAATTAGAATATCTATATGTCAGTGACATTGTATATTAGTCACAAATATTGAACTGTCGATACCACTGTGTTTGAATAGCATGTGATGTGATGAATAATGTTGTTTATTTTCAAGGTGAACATAGGAGATTATAAATCATGGGTATATAGTTTTTTTGCAGACTGTTGCCTCCCGTTTTGACTGATTTATGAAAACAATAGTTGTTGTATCAGTAGAATGATAAAAAAATCTTTATTAAATGACACCAAATACATGTAAATTGCGTTTTATTTTAATCCCATAAATTAATTATTAAATTTATTCAATTTATTAGTAATAGTGATAGCCATGGCAATAAACACTGATTTACCATATTAATGTACACCTTGAAAATAAACACCACAAATACAAAAACTTTAGGTATTATAATTCTAGTATGGTTCTGTTGTAATCTTTATAAAAAATGTCATCAACTAGCCAAAAAACAAAATATTTATCTCTTCCAACAGTATTCCGACAGGTTGGTTTCAGAAGTTGGATACTGTTTCATATTTCATACAATATGAGGCAAGAAGTAAAGAACAGTTAATGTTAAGATATGTACCTGCTTGAAATTTATAATCTATCTCTACTATACTTAGTTACATTATTAAATATTATCGTTTTCATTCGAGAATCTTTGTTTATTTTTTAATAATATATGGTAACGAATTATAACAACAATAACAAATACCTAAATAACAGCATATCAGAATTTAAATTTTTCAGTGCAACACTAAATAATGTTTTTCTTTCTTATTTATTTCATGTACTCGTATTTCTGAAAGCGGATAGAATTTTTTAGGTAATACGCATCGTAACCATAGATTATGGTATACGTCATATGATAATCTTCACGACTAGTACCATAATGATTGATGTTACGAGCCTAACCATTGTAACACTCACGCCCCAAGCAAAAAACATATCTTAAAATTCCTATGTTACAATATAAATAACTAGTAAAAGCTACCGTGTTAAAATAAAATATTATAAACTTCAATTTGAGTACTCTAATGACATTGTAGAACTGAATACTTTAATGCGAACTATTATAATATTCACTCCCATAATGAACTATGTGAAACTGCGTTAACGAGGAACTTGTGTACGAAGAAATCAAGCATACCTGATTTTTTTGTACAACACAAAATAATGTATTTTATATTTTCTTAGATTTACCCCAGCAGATAAAATTTTGGGTTTTGGTACACATTGTCTTAATAAATTGTGCTTCGCTTCATTTGATAATAATATTCACGACTAGTATCATGATTGACGTTACGATCCTTCAAAATTTATGGATTTGACAAATAATCAAATATGTGTTACTGACAAAACTAAATAAATTTGAATTAATAATATGTAGAGTTTTGAAAAGAATATATTGGTACGACTAATACATTGGAATAAATTAGAAAATATGTATATCAACAAACATTATTATAACACAACTAAAATACGTCCCTACACCACCTCCACCACTGGTTTTCGAGTCATTGACCTTCTCAGGTACAGTTATCCTCACACGCATTCACGCACGGACGTGCGGTGTACCCGCGTGCAAGTCTCTCACTCCACATCAGCGCGACTTTACTCAACCCACATGCCTACAATGTTGAATACATAACCACGAGTACTCTATGTGTATGATATGGGATATGCCTACCTATCTCCTTGCGGGACGACGTGAGCTACGACTCTAATATTATTTATGATCCGCTATAATGAGAACGGGTGGCGAAATGTGGGTGTTCAAAGAAAATTGTATTAACAATATTAGTTAATTATTATGCCTGCATTGCATGGTCGTACTTTGTAATAGAGTTTGTGAATAATGTGCTAATAATGTAATTAAACCACAAGTTATTGTTAAAAACTTGGTAAACATCTTTGTAATAATGAAAATTCTTTCTTAAACCTTGGTGGTTATTAGTTTAAAATTTACATTTAGTTCCTCAAAAAAATTATATTGAAACAATACACTACGGGTTCTGTCATTTCTAGATATAAAAAATGTGCACTTTTCGATCATTGATCATGGGAATGTATATATATTTATATATATATATATATATATATATATATATATATATATATATATATATATATATATATATATATATATATATATATATATATATATATATTTGGTGGATATTATTTGTAAGTTTTCTGACTAAATTGCTGCAAATCGGTCATCCCACATTTTCCAATTTATTTTTTTAAACAATTTTTTTAATAATCCGTTTTATGAATCTCGCTCTGACAGCCTATGTTATGCATTTGATAAATAATTGTCCCTGGCAAAAATACCAAATATTAAATTAAGAACGATAAGGTTTGGGAAAATATTGGATTAAAATTCAAATTGCATTATACATTTACCAGCAATGTTAAAAGATGAAAACTGCTTTACCGTGAAGCAATCTGCTGCTATCAGATGTCATTTTTGCGTTGCTATGGTTACAAGTTAGTCAACTTAAAAAATAATGTAAAATTGTGCATTGGCAAAATTTAAATTATAATTATTTTATTAGCTCCTGATGAAGTGATGAAGGCAAATGAGTTATCAAAACTAATATTTCAATATTTATATTTATAATTTTTCTTGTATTTTTCTCTGAAGATGGTTTAATAAACCTAAATCGATAAGAAGATAATAATATATG
This sequence comes from Harpalus rubripes, assembly GCA_963082715.1. Taxonomy (NCBI): domain Eukaryota; kingdom Metazoa; phylum Arthropoda; class Insecta; order Coleoptera; family Carabidae; genus Harpalus; species Harpalus rubripes. The sequence goes on along the minus strand of OY720451.1, from coordinate 43,785,195 downwards.
TGTTTTATTTTTATTATACAATATCTATATTTAATTTGTGGTACTCATCAAGAGATTGTAATAATTAAAATGAATATATTTTAAAATGTACCATCAAGGAAAAGAAACAACTTATAATTTAATAAATGAAGTAATAGATTTCAATTTCTGAATAAATATTTGACTGCACTCCCATAATTATTTTAATTTAAGCAACATTAAATATTGCTGTTTTTGCTCAGTGTAAACTTAGCATTATGTCCTTGAATATACCTACTCTTCAAAATATATGCAAATGAGAAAAATACATAATAAATATTTTATTATAATTGAATATAGAAAAGCGTTAATTAACCTGACCATGAACCTGTAAGTCCTGGATTTACTTCTAGTAGAAGAAGAAGAAGTTCTCTGTTTTGCACGTTTTATCAGTGGCGTACTCAAGGGCAGGGAAACAATGGACCATAGCACCCCCCCCTAAAAAACATTTTATTAATTACGTTCTATTATTGCTCTCGTAATATTCATATGTTGTAAATATAATTATTTTAACAAATACCTATTTATACGACTACATGCATTATGAAAATTATAATAGGTACAAGTAAAGACAAATTTTTTCCTCAAGCTGAAAGTTTACCACTTGATGTGAAAATCGAGTGTGCTAATATCCACGAGTGGTTAAAATGACATTCTCAAGTGAGTCGAGTGGTATACTTACCTATCTTTGTTTCTTATGCTATTATTTATTGCTCGTATATAAATCATACATACATATACATGCGTATAACAATATATAAGATAGTTCATAATACAAAATAAACTAAGATAGAAATTGTCAAATTTTGTTATAATTATACTCGTATAATTTACTAGGTTCTGTGCATTACCCGACATTAACTAGGACGGCGAGGACGCATCTTCTCCGAAAATTCCTCCATCACGCCAGTGGAAAACCGTCCGCAAAACCTGGAAGAGATGTGGCCTAGCTAAATTGTATTCTTTCAGAAAATAGTTCAATTTAGAGCAGCTGGTGGTGCTTTGGCAAAATCTGCTCTCGTGCATTACTCTTCCAAGTTGGCAAACGTTAGAAGGTGACCCTTTGTTTTTTCATATTTACTCCACATTTTCCTTCATGATTTCATAGGCGATTTAGTGTTTTCCAAATAAATCATTTTTGGTCATTAAATGGTGGTAGTTTCTCATCTGGGCGGATACCTATTGCTTCATCTTCTGGTTTCAATGTCTTCATCCAACATTAAATTGGTTTTTTTTATGCATTGCGTTGAGGAAACTGTGTCTAGATTTTAGTCGAGATCGAAAAGGTTCTTGGCCGAACATTGCCGACGACCGTCTATTAACCAGGTATAATTGGTGACTGGTGTCGGTTTTAAGCAATCGATAGATAATCGGCAAGTTTCGTTTAACAGAGGATCCAGCCGTTTATCGTTAGCTGACCTCTTCCATACTGAAGTAGAATACTGAGCACATGAATAGGACTGGGCAAGAGCTGATGTTCTGAGGTTATGAGGATGAGCTCTCTATTTGGTGCAGGTTAATTTTTGAAGAAAATTGTTCCTTGCTGTAAATTTTCCCCGTATTTTAATAGCATGATGTTTGATCGTTAGAGCTTGGCTCAATGTTCAAAGTTACGCACAGATAGCATAGAGTTTTATTAAATTGAATTAGTGTAAAATTAAAGATGCTATTTGACTATAATTATATTCTATTTTTGCAAATTTTGTTGGTTGCTATAGATATTTACTTTAAATCATTTATATTTAAAGAAATTATTATCCATCTTGGTCATTAAAGTGATCCCTTAATAATTTATCAGAAGGAATTATCTTTAGTCTACGGAGAATTGAATTCAAATATTTTATGAACAGGGGTGCTATTCTCGAGTTCATACGAACAGCGTTCATATACGGTTTCGACAAATTTTCGTATGACTTTTGACAATTTACCTTATTCTCAAGCGTGCACATGCTATTCGTATCCGAGTTTGTTCGAATGACTTTACTCGAATGGGTGTCAGTCATTCGAGGCGTTTATTCTTTTTACGAGAATTTAGTGTATTTTTCGAAAATTTCATAATTCGCAGTCAACTATAAAAACTGGTAAGTAATATATAATTTTATTAAAGAAAATACACTTAGATGTTCCAATATTTTTTGTTGCAGTATGTCAATATAATCTTCAAGTAGATTTAAATTTCAATATTTCCATATTCTGTTCTTATATAATAACTTGTAAATACGTTTTAGAAATGGCAGCGTTAGATGAGTTAGTACATTTAGCTGGTGTAGCTGTAGTAGAGGACGCCGAAATAAATGCAGAAGCAGTCAGGAAATTTCATATTCGTGACGACGCATTTGATTTGCCTGAAAAACAGTTAGTGAAGTTATTTATAATTTACTTGAGGAATTGGAAGATTATTCAAATCCTCCCTGAAGAAAATCTGCACTTCCAGTATCGGTACAAGTAAAATATTTTATATCAATACATATGTTTTATTCTTATGGGTATTAACCTCATGAAGGTTTTTTTGCAACGGAAGAAGATAAATAGATATGTCAAATAGACAAATATTAAACGTATATTTCATAAATGCTAACTACCTAAAGTTTTGTCAATAGAATGTTTTTAATGCATTGAAAATATTGTAAAATATATGTGAGTTCATAATCAACGTTCCACAAACCAAAACAAAGATATTTATTTTTAGATTTAAACAAATATAAGCATTTATTAAAATTAAATTCAAGTTAGTGAATTGGTAACAAAGTAAAGTCGGTATCCCACTGTAAAAAAAAATTATAAAAATTTTTATAATTTTTTTTTAACCTTCCATGAAAAGTACTGCGTCCCACTGTAAAAAATTTTACGCATTTTTATGGAGTGTTGCATAACACATGAAAGAGAATTGGCGCCAAAGATACTACTAAACTTCATTTTGTGGCCGTTGTGTTGCGTTTTGTAATTTCATTATGAATAACGTCAGTTCAAATAAATAGTCGCTGGTGGACTAGTCTATGGCTGGAGAAAAGAAATAAAAATCGCAGTGTTTTAGTTATCGCACACAACGAATTACGAATAGAAGATTAAATAAATTACAGAAATCGAATGAAAGACCATTGTTCTATCTAGGGTAAACATAAATTTTGAAAAATTAATTCTTTTATCGTCACTACTTAAAGGGTACGACGCGAGTACACAGGTGAATAAAGTCCATCATAAAATGCATGAACAAGGCGGATTTGTATGGGTTTCTCATTTACTTCATATTTTATTTTTGCAAATTTGTATAGGTAATTCAAAATACACTTTCTATAAATTATAGATCAAGATATTTATACTAATACTACGTAATATTATTGGTTGAAAAACTTTGCTGGTTACGATTAATGAGTATTCGGACGGAAATTTAAAAGGAGAAAAAAGAAATGCAAAGAATAACGCATGTAAATATTAATTAACTTTAATACTTATTTTTTGATGTATTGCCTGATTATTATAAAATACTAACAACTAGCAGTTGAAAATCGCACTTTGTCTGGCGTATTTATTATAATATTCGGGCGATTTTGTGTGGTATAAAACTTCATTTCTATATAAATTAATTAAAACGCTGTCTGTTCAGGCAACCACACTACACATTTTAATTATTTTGCTTTATATTATTTCAAATTTCAATATAAATACAGTTTTCAAAAAAATTCTGTCAAAACAGTTTTTATAAAAATATTTACGTCCATTTTTATACAACAAATTACAGTAGGATACCGGCTTAAGAAACATTCGCATAAGATTATTCGTATAACTTCTTTGCGTACACCTCTCTAGAATACGTGTGTCCGTTCCTATACGGATTTTTTTTTTGCGATCGCGTTCGTTTTCGAATCTGCTCGTATAAGCTCGAGTATTGAGCCCCAGAATTCTGTACGATTATTTGTGAGTCAGTGCCACTGACCTATGGACAATTATTGTCCTTCTAGATTCATTCAATGTCAGTAGTTTTTTATAGCATTAGTCATGCAAGTTAGAAGCCATAAAACTTTTATTTACTCAAACAACATTCTTAGAATTCAATTTGTATGCATATCTTTTAATTAAAGTAAAATATTTGTTTATTAGTATTACAAAAGACTAGTCAATAAAATTCTTTTATATAAGATTAAAAATATGTAACGACCACTTTTTTTACTGTACCTACCTGCATGTATTGTTTTAGAGTCATTAAAATGGTCAACAGAACTTGTAGATTATAAAATTAAAATGCAAAGCATTTGTTTATTCAATTAAATAAATGCGTTTTAGCCTTCAAAAGCTGTTTTTTTTATATTTAAACCACAGTACATGAAGTCATTTTTACCACACGAACTTTCAACTGCACACAAAAGTGAATTAAATACATATGTAGATAAACTATTCGCTGCAATTCAGCTTTGGTGAAAATAGATGTCATGATTTCATTTTTCTTTGTTATTTGAATAAATGTCAAATTTTATCATATAGAATAATGTTGATTATAGAGCACCTCTTGAGAAAACGGACTTGAAAAGTTTAGTTTTACGATTGATTTGAATATTACTATCCTGTTTTCAAATCTACCGTTAATCTATGTATAAAACACGTTTATAATGTCACTGTGACAAGGGTCCCATTAACGGCATGCAAGAATTTTGCCTGGGGCACTCATTGAAAATAATTCCCATTCTGGAGATACAATAAGACAATGGTGCAAAAATGTATTACTACATTTATCTGTGACAGTACTTTAATGGGAATGATTAGACTCGAATTCCCTAATGTAACAAGTTTAATTCCGCGGTGAGGGTCATTTCGTTAAAAAAGTATTTTAAATATTCCCATATAGCTGTTTGAATATGTACTATAACAATGGTTTTGAAAATTGTGAATTACTAGTATCATAGGTCATAGGTTTAAATCTTACTTTAGCGGCACGGTAAGGCCTTCATAATTATGTATCTTTTATGATAAATTATGATATGATACGCGAGCTGAGCGACGGTCAAGTAGACGATTGTTAATTAGGCGACGTTCATCTGGGCGATAAAAACAGGTATTCAATTTGGTAGATTTTTTTGCAGCTTAAAAAATAGTTAAATGTGACGCTCAGATTTTTCTAAACATATCCTAATCTAACGCGCAATTTTATATTCTACACATATATTATTTTATCGCTCAGACGTCCGTCGCCCACTTGTCTCTCGACAAAAAAACTTCACGCATGTATTGCCCATTATTTTTTCTACGATTGATTCATCAAAAGTATTCCAAATTTGAAAACGTTTAACCTGCGCTGTCAAACATCTGTAAAATTCAAATGTCAAAAAACAATCTGCTTATATTAATAAATTTATCCGATTTAAAAATTATAAAGAGCTGTTATGGACGTAGTGCGTAAAATAAACTTCATTAGAAATGCATTGTATTTTACTCATGGCTATTAAAAGTCATACTTCAAGTAATATGATGTGTAAAGGGAAGATATTATTTCACGTATGGGAGGAGAAAAATGTTTATAGTGAAATTTTGAAGAACTATGATTGAATAAATGAGCAAAAGAATCACTTACAAAGTCAGTAGTAGAAAGAAAGAAGTATTAAATAAAATAATGTTCTCCTCGGGCAAATATCGTGTAGAAGTTAGAAGCAGTACAGAACTAGCGCGGCGGCTGACTACTTGGAATCGCGCAATTATTTTGACTAGGTGGGATTTGGGAATCGGAGGTACAGTCTGTGTTATTAAACGTAATACGTTCCCAAAAAATTGCTTGTCCAGTTAGTCATATTTCAGCTTTGACTTAACACTCATACTAAAAAAAAGTACAACAGTAAGAATAAGAATCATATAGTCAAACCAAACTATATTTATTATTTATTACTATACTATTATTTCTACACAGTTTGACATCATCATATTACCAAATTTGTTAATAGAGTTTTGTGATCATTTCACAGATTTATAATAAAATTAGTGATGGAATAGATGAATATTATTCTTCTGTCGTATATTATAACGTTCGTTTTCAACAAAACCAAATTTGATAATTTATTATCGTGTCAAACAAGATTTAGAAAGGGTAAATCATACTAGGGTAATAAATGAAGAGCGTGGAGGGTACATCAATAACCAGCCAGTACTCGCTGTTCGGTCTATACTATAATCGTATCACAGTAATTATGCAGCAGAGATAATTATTCTCGAAATATGTATGACTCAGATTGCCAAAATTCATTATACATATTTATATTTTAAACATTAATTATTTCTTTTGTTGATACACACATACGTCTACTAGCTGGTCTTATTCGTTGACAATTTCACTGGGAGTATTGACCTTAATACCTTGAAGTTAACACTATTTTTAATATGTATTAAACGATGACCTTTTAATTATTTATAAATGACGAGGTGTCAACTAACACGTGTTTAACATACCTTGCTTTTCAATGTAGAAATTTAATATGTAGTATGAATTACGTCCTTAAATTCATGACTGAACATATTAGATAACATTCTGACAAGGCCTTTTCTAACTTCTCCTAGTATGCATATTTGACTATGAAGTAAAACAAAAATAAATTATATACATAGACGACCCTGAAATGAAAAAGAAAATACGTGTCTATAAAATAATGCATGATGATAAATATTTTATCGTATAGTTATAATTTATAATGCAATTTCAGACCATTAGAATAAAAATAAATTTGTATTTTAGTAACACGATATACAGAATATAAATTTTAAAATAAACTTTTTCCTTTGGTATTTTATTTGTACATAATCTATTATTTTATTATTTCAGAAAGCTTTTTAATGTAAATGGATTATTCACTTTTCAATATCATAATGAGTATTTTACATGGAGCAAAGTTAATAATTGTTAATTTCATGAATTCTATTTTTATAAAAATTAAATTTAACCAAGTATTGAACAAATATATAACAACCTTTTTATTATAAATGGACGTAGAAAACTAGTGCTTAGATAAAAATGAAAAAAAAAAATCCTGGAAATGTAAAACCACTAATGATTTTCTGAATTCTAGAAATTTTTGTTCATGATTATTTCATGAAATAAAATAAATTATCGTAAAATTGTATATGCTTTAGCTTTTAACATAAGTCGCTCACTTGTATTGTATTGATGTACGCTTGAGAAATTCCGTAGTTTCTTCACTTGGACTGTAATATTACTATAGTTTGAATAGTGCACTACATGTATCTCTTTTATGCGAATTCAAACTCTGGTTCATTTTTATTCACTTGAATTTGATTACCCATGAAAATATTGGTCAGCAACACAGCTGCATGCAATTTCCAATCTCATTAGAACAAGTGAAAAAACATGGATATATCATTTAACATAAAGAGCTTTTTAGATTAATTTTCAATTAATTTTGGGATTTGACAGAAACATAACCTCATTCAATGTATTTATGAAAATTAATTAATTAAGTAAATAAGTGGAATATCATTATAATAAAATTAATCAAATTATTATTTTGGCAGGGGTTTCACATGAATGTCAATTATTTTAGATTGGTCTATTATATCATTAATATTGTGATAACGACATAACATGAATAATGACATATACATTTAATTATTTTACAATAGAGTCAAGTGTAGATATAAAGTGCTTTCTTCTTCTGTGACCTTTGGAAAACAATAAACTAGTTTCATTCTTTGTCATAAGTAGTGTAGTTAGGAGAAATTCAGATGTCAGAATTCGTTATGGTTTCAGTTGTGTTGCGAGGAGAATTTCTCTGTAGCAGGTTGCGGTTAAAGTTGGCGTGAATCTAGCTTCATGATTAATTTTGACAAAATTACTCGTGACCGAGCAAAAACAATAACATCAAGTTTTGTTCAGACATAGATCTATAGTTCGAGGCAGCTCTCGTAGATTGAAACAAGATGCTTCAAATAAATGGAACACTATTCTACTTTTCCTTTACCTTTTCAACAGTAGTGGTTTCATAAAATATCTTTGAGCTTTAAGATAATAATTATAATTTGCTCTCTAATATATCAGAACAATAATTTCAGTAGTTATTTATATTATTTTTACTATAACAGTACAGTAACTTAAATAATATCACGATTGTAATCCGTGACACGAAAAATCTTATGATTAAGGGCTTCAAATGTCTGGAAATTCATACCTGAAAATATGAATCCTTCTTATATACCAACAACAGAAGACCTTTTTTATCAGAATTATTAGCTTTTTCACAACAAATGATACACAAAAATTGTATGTCGGCTTAATGGACTCATTGTAAATTATTAATATATAAGGTGTGGCAAACCAACCTCTCTAATTTTTAAGGTGAATTAAAAAAGTACTCGAAAATATATATATATATATATATATATATATATATATATATATATATATATATATATATATATATATATATATATATATATATATATTATATTCACATCTTAAACCTGCCACACGAGAAGATTTAACACAAGTTGTGTTACAATTAAAAGTGTAACTAAGATAAATTATATTAAAATCAATAATAATAATTTATATACCGGGCCGCTAGTCTCAGTCTCGAGTGAGGGGTGGATTCAAAATAAAAGTAGCAAAATAATTTTAAGTTCAATAAATGGGCGCCATGTTATTCTGTCTGGTAAATTGTCAGTTTTTTTTTTTAAGAAACTTCTCTCACTTAAAATCCTGAACTGTAAAAGGATTTTATTTCACAAAGAAAAATATCAATGATTGAAATCAAAATCTGGATTAATTTGAACTAAATATATGATTTATTATTGATTAAAAAAATAAGTAATAATACAAAAATGTTTATGAATAAAGAAATCTCGATATAATACAATAATAGCCACGCAACAAATTATCCCTTAACCAAAAGTGAATTAACTGTGCCGACAACCTATCTCCGACTTTAACGAATGCATTCTTAAAATCGCGACCCCCAATAAAATATCTTAAAGCACGAAATAATATTCGAAAAAAGGAATAACTATATCTATATCGAGTATCATCAATGATATTTTTAACAAGCAAATAATGCTTATCAAGTAAAAATAATTTACTATGAAAATCAATAATTCACAATCCAATTGCGATAAAAAAAATCTGATGTGGCCAGCACATTACCTTCCGTCAGTTGTATGTATTTTGTATAAATGTCATACAGAAAGTTCCTTGCAAAAGATTCTATTTCTTGTACATTACCTTGAGGCAGTTGTATGTATTTTATACAAATTCCATACAGTACAAAACATCCTATATTTCCAGTAGTAAAATTATAACTCAAACATACTGTCAACTGCACTTGACATTGACACCTTTCAATCAGAATTTTTATTAATATAGCAGCTGTTACCAGAGTTATAACATAGCTGACTAATATATATTATATTTAATTTCTTTATAATTTTTTAACTCTATATTTAATATGAAGTATAAAATGCATTCAAATCGTATAGAGAATAAAATATTCTTTAATATTTATAATAACATTAAATGTGAAAAAATGATATTTAACATCGTTTTTTCAAGAAAAACTGTTAAAATCGTCAAATAAGGGTACTTCCGGTTGACCAATTATAACCAAAATCTAATCAGCTCTTCACATAGATGTAAGGAAGAGGAATACGAAAGAATTATAATTTTTGGAATTGTAGTATTAGAGATATCGAATTAGAAAATTTTGTCACACACAGACAGACACACACACACACACACACACACACACACACACACACACACACACACACACATGCAGACATTATCGTAAAAATAGTAAAATCGTATTCTAGGGACCCTAAAACATGCTTATTCATCAAAAATTCACCACCGAATTTTTTGACCAAAGACAATACCTTCCTTGCCTAAGGGTGACGGAAGGTAATAACATTTAACGTACGAAGATAAAAAGTTAAGAATAAAATTATGTGGATCAAGAAAAAACAAATAAAGTATGAGTTCCAATGGATGTCAAATCGTAGTATGGAGTTCAAGACCGTAACCGAGTGAATGGCGAGTTTCGTATAAAAAACTGAAACGGGCTCACCGGGATATAGTGTAAAATCCTGGGGCGTAGTCGTCGTTCGCCGTGAGGTCGGCTGGTTATTTCAGCGCTCGCTACCGCTTATCAGTATTCGGTTCCCTGAATTCGACTCCGGCCTTGTCCTCTCGATGTTCTTGAAGTAAATATAGGATATTATCATCGTACGGTACAAAAAAGGCTATACAGAAATACTAGATTATAACAACAATCGCATGATCAATGAAAGAAACCAACGCTTACGCAATAAATAACTGTCCTTTTTTATTTGAAGTAGATTTTGAATGTCGAAAATAAACTTGAAGGTGATAATCCGTCAACACGACGATATATACAATTCGTATTTGTTTCTTTAATAGTTGGTAAACTATGTTATGACAGATCAATTTATAAAGGATCTAAACCAAGGTCAAGATCTTTACAATTAATATGATCTAGATCAGATCATAGGTCAATTTCTGCGATCGGATCTTTTTTCTCAGATCAGATTAGGAATTTGGGATCTGTTTTTCTTAGATCATAAACAACTGCCCTATTTTTATCAAACTTTATATTACCTTTTAAAGTACAGTTATTACGAACTTGCTCAATAACTCCAGCAATAATACCTTCTTAAATAAATAAATAAAAATATATCGATTATATATTATATTGGTGTGATAAACATTTTCATTTTAATAATTTTTGTGAATTAGCATCAAGTGTAGTTAAATTCCACTACTTTTAAAAGTTTAAAAAGCCTATTAAAGATTTTCTTCTTTTACACCTTTATACTTGTCTGTTCTCCATATAAACCTCTACGCAAATAAGTTTGTCTTTGTACACTAGCCATTAAAAATAAAACTAAAGTTTTGTATGCTTAATATAATACCCCGAAGGAATTAATATAAAAACAAGTCGTTTACGTAATACTCTTTCACCAAGGTAAATTTGCATTTATTTATTCAAATTACGTTTCTTTGATCATGACATTCAAAAATCAAACGAATGTGTACGATTACATAATTTCTTTGTAGTAATTGAAGTATTGTTGTAACTAGTATTACTATAAATTATAATGTTTACCTCTTTATTATATGAAATCAACATAACTGGAAATTTATTTTCTATTGTTCACGTAACGACCAAACCAGCCACAGACACAGAACTAGAATTTACCACACGAAACTACATCGAAAATAAATTGATTCGATGGCAAATTTATTGAAAGAGGGAGAGGTTTTGATTCTGGGGAATAAAACATCGAGAAAGGGAAGATTTATATATTGAACCTCGTGACATATAAGATTCTTATGGGTTCTGAGAACTTTTTTTCCAATTTTCACCCTCTATGCCAAAGATAGATATAATATAAAGGTTAACAATGAATACATATATTTTGTGTTATATATTTATTTATATACTTAGTTTATAAACAAATGTAATACAATATGTAGTTAGTTATTAGGTTGAAATCTCAAAGGTGGCATAAAAGTACCTACATGAACAGAATTGTAAAATAAAATCATTGTTATGAATCTTTAAAATACTTAATTTCTTTTTATGAGTATATTGTAATTTTCAATGCCTATTCATATATTTTTATATATTATGCATTAATGCATTTGGAAAACGATGTATTATTAAATTATGTAATAGAACCTGTTCTAAAGAATATCTACTCATATTTTGTACCAATAATACTTTAAAGAACATTGGATATTACTTGCTGTATCTATAATAGTATGTTATTCAATAAGAATGCAACGCGGTGGCAATAACGCAAGAGGAAGAGGTTTGCATTCATTTGCCGGCAGAATAAGGTATATTCGTATATTGCTTCTGCTGTAATTGGTTTGTTGTAGTGAGGTATATTAACGACACAAATTTTGAAAAAACAAATATATAATGAAAGTATAATTCAAGAGGAATAGATAAATCATATTATAATTATATTTAATCCATTTTTTGTATGCTAGTTAATACATATTATAGTTTGCAATGAATTTCATTTTAAGTCTTCATCTTTAATATGCACTATTTTCAACGTATCTTTTATATGCACCTGGATATTGATATTTACTATACTTGTATGCGCTTAATACAATTTTCTACCGTCTTTTTTTGCCACCATGTTATTTTGTAGCAAATTTAATACGCCTGTTTCATATATTATTTCCCCAAATTATTTGTGTTGTCTATTTAAATATTAGATCAAAATTTTTGGTTTTTATTTTTTACCAATAAATTATAGTTTAATTTTTAAGTATACTTTTATAAATAACATTTTTCTATTTGATTGCCATTAGCGGTTAATTCAAGTACAGTTTGAATTAATCAGAATTTATCTTTTTGTTTTCACTCATCCGTAAATCAAGGTCTTCCTTATTTGAAACATGTTATTGATACTTTATTTAAACACAGAATTTCTTATAAAATTATTTATAATCAAGAAACATGATGTATGTATCTATATATTTTTTTTGTCATGTACATTTTCTAAATTAAAACCATAAATAGGAAGATAAAATGCAGCCATTTTAAGTTTATTATTAAAAATTAAAAAATAGTAATTCTCAAATTTATGTTTCGTGCAATAATGGTTAATATAATAACAATTATGTATAGGATATCCAGCCAGTCAGGATTTACGCGAGATTTACGTCATCGTTTAGGGATTTTTGAAATTTTCTCTTCTTTTTAAAATATATTTTATTTACGGTATTTTATTGGTTTTTCTATTATTATTACGTATTTGAAACGATTAATACAAATAATTACATTTGAAAATATTATTATAAGTAACATTTTGTTAATTTTTGTAAAATGACGTTTGATTTGAACATTCATATTACTGAATATTATATATGTCTACAAAATACTTCTCAACCTGTATTGTGATTAAGTTTTCGTGATTTTGGGGATGAATTATTTCACATTCTTAAACTAAAATACCCAAGTAACACTGACCGACGGTCGACCAAAAAGTGACGTCGATTATAGGTTTAATATAAGTCATATGCGGCCGTCTAATTTAACGTGGATGCGACGGCACTGCGACGTTGATTTTTGGTCGGAAATACGACTATCTAGACGTCTAATTTGACGTCTATACGACGATACTGCGACGTTGATTTTTGGTCTGAAATAGGACTATTTAGACGTCAGATTAGTGGTCGCTATGACGACCATGTGACGACTTTATATGGTCATAATTAGGTCTATTTAAACCTTTGTCACACGTCTAATTTGACGTTTTTGCGTCCATTATTTTTACTTTATTTTTAATATAATTAAAAATTTATATTAAATTTTTAAATTTATTTAATTTGGCAACTTATAATTGTTTATAACACACGAAGATTTGTATTATTTTTATTTAAATGTCAAAATGATATTTTATTTTTTCTAATGCAATAATATAAACAATAATCTTTAAAATTTTGAAAAAATGTAATAAAAATTAAATTTAATATACATTTTTATTTAATTATGGTTACCCGTCATCGTCACCGAAATGGATAAGCCGTAATGATATTTATGTTTTATTTATTTATTTATTAAAAAAAACATATTTACATTTATAAACTTACGACTGTGAAAAAGAAACAATTAATATCTGTTATATTTGTGGTACAAAAATCAAAGTTATTATTATATTGGAAATTTAAATTTTTAACATTTTAAACAAAATCTAATAGTGCTTTAGAAATAAATTTTAAATCTTACAAGAAATGTTATTAAAAGAAAATGTATTAAGAGATCTTTGAGTTTTGTATTTACAATTTTCCTCTGAAATTAAAAGGTCGTAAAATAAAAAAATAAATTGTATTTTCTACATGTCAGATTTCCAAACAGACCCTCCATGAACAAAACAATACAATGACAATGCAGCATGTCGCCAAGATGGCTACTGTTGCTTGTGTTGGCAAACATACCGATTGATGTTAAAATGCTGCGGTTTGTTATTGTTTTTTGTTTTATTAATATATTTTCATACAGAAATATTTTTTTTTACACTGGTTAAGAAGTGTGTCTTGTCTCAAAACGTGCTAATACATAGGAAGAACTGAGCATATAAAAGTCCAGGTATCAATTTAGAAGTGGGGTTAGGTTACAAAAAACCAAACGATATTATTTGTACCAAAGTTTTTGTTTTGTTATGGTAAAGGTATGTAAAATGTAACATTTTTGAAATTATACTTATTACTGTTTCTTTTGTAGACAACATTTTCAGAAGTTTATCGAAAATTCTTCGTAAGCGTCGTATACAGCATATGAAAAGGCATAAATGTACATACTATTTGTATTTTGTAGTAGCTTATAAGCTACTACAAAATACAAATATATATGTTCTGAATTGACGACATTGTAATCCGTGACAGTAACAGGTGAAAATTATCAGGTGGCTAAATCCATCAACTTAAAACAATGGCCATAATAGAAGAAATTTATTTTTCTATTTAAAATCTAAACATGAACTGGTTGGTAATATAAAACAAGACATTCGAGTAACAAGGCAAAGCAAAATTTTCTCATATTTAAGTGATTACCTACTTATTTCATAATAATTACAAAAATAAATACTAAACTAAAACTACTTTATAATTCTAATAAGATTATACAGTTCTTAAAAGAACTATTCCTGGGTAAAGATACGTTAATGTATAACAAACAGTTATTATTTTATCTATTATTGTTACATATTAATTTGAATACCTGCTAAGAATAGTTACTGATAATTTTCCGGACGAAATTGTATTTTTTGCTTTTAACAGCTAATGCATCCAATATGAAATTTTGCTAAATTTTTATGTATTCTTGTAATCTCCATTTCTGTTAAATAAATGTACATGTATGGTATAATATTTATAGATGCATTATTTAATTAATTTGAATTTATTATGAATATTTTTTTTCAGGAATGGCGGTTTCCACCGTAATCAGAATATTGAAAAATAACACTATTACACTAAAATATATCATAAAACATTTCTGAAAACACTACTTAAATGGTTAAATATGATTCCAATTTTTTTAAAATGAATGAAAACAATTTACTACCTTTGAAACGCTGCCAGCCAGTGACGTCATTTGCCGGCTCGATTTTAGTTTCTATGTTAGCCGTCAATATACATATATGTGTGATGGGAGTAGTTTACAATATTCGATTTTACCTACATAGATCAAATACATTCAATATCTTCCTATGTGATAATAGATGGCAGCACATTCAAATTGGAACATTATATTTAAAAAATAATAAAGTAGGTATTATAAACTAGTTAAAAATGTGAATACAATACAATTATTATTATTATTATTATTTGCCGTATGTTATATTGGTAAAGCATTTTCTAAAGTATACGTATTTTATAGATTATTGTATTTCGTGGATTAAATATTTGTAAAGTATTTGGTAAATCTCCAGCAACGAATTCAAGGGATTACCAGAAGTTATGCCTTTGCCTATAATTATTTACAAGTTGAAACACCCGTAAAAGAATATTTGTGGAAAAACCAGGATACAAACATTCCACCCAGATGTTCAGTTGACGAGGGATTTGGAATTTTTGATTAGGATTTGTAACAAATTAAATTATAAATTATGTATGATATAATTTATCTCTCCAAATATTTTGTAAGTCTTATTATCTTGACGTCGTACTCGAAAGATTCGAAGTTCAGTTCTTTAATTCTAAGAATTGTAAGGGCACAAACAAACTCAGTTTGAAATAAAACAATTGTTTGTAGTTAAGTGAAAACTCCTATTCTTACCCCTATGCGTTAGTTCAAGAAAACTGTAATAGAAGAGTGTTAATACACCATCAATTGACAGATGACGCCACTATAGGGTACCTTTATAAAGGTTATAAAGGTACCCTACGCCACTAGAGACTCATGCACCATCTGTTGAGCATTAGCTACATTAGCCGGCCTTTTACGCGCTGTCGGGGCGGTAAAAATTGGCCGTTCAAACGAGCTGCAAAAAATACTGTTTTCAATATTTTTTTTACAGAAAACCTGTTATGATAAAAATATTTTATTTATTGTAATACATATAAGTTTTCATGAGGAATAACATATAAAAAAATTAAAAAATAGTGGAAACCCTTATTCTATGTAGGTTTGATATTATATTTTATTGTTTTTTTTATTTAAATTTTTGTCATACAATATACTTTAAAAATAAATTGTTTATTTTTCCTTTACCTATTTAAGTTATTTTCGGTATATATCCGAGGTCTATCTACAAGTCGAAATAACATCTTAAAAAGACGTCGAAACACCGTCTAAAAATGACGTGGAAACAACATCTTAAAATGACGTCTAAACAAGTCTTATAATGACGTCTTAAAATGACGTCTAAACAACGTCTTAAAATGACGTCTAAACCACGTATGAATATGACGTAGAAACTACGTCTTAAAATGACATCGCACAGCTCCACGCTGAGACGTCTTCTGGACGACTATATGACGTGAGTTAGGACGTCACAGTGACGTCGATTTCAGGTCATTTGTGTTACTTGGGTACTACTCCATTTTACGATTATTTCTAAGATTATACTTACCTAAGAACGAAAATCATTGTAAGAAAAGGTAAATATCACCAATTAATTATAAACATAACAAAGACAGTGACACATCTAAAATGTCAAATCTAAATTTCAGATTGTTATAAATGACGATTAAATGTTAGCGCTGAAAATTAGAATATTAAAACACATTTATCACCCAAACCGTTATATACAGTATTAATACAAAAATAATAACAAATCTAGATGACCGTCGCCTGGCCGAACCCGGTCACGCGGAATCCTCCTTCACGCCGTGATTATTCTGTAAAAGAATTAACACATGAGAAATACTCAGTGAGGAGGCAATCATTTACAAAAGGTTCAGGCGTTCACACACCGTATACACATGTTGGCAACTACGGGCAGTATCGCTAGTTACTACGGAACCTCTGCCGCTTCGGTGGTGATCCGGAGACAATCCTCTTAACCAACTGAATCAGATCACTACACGGAGAAAAATGGATTGTTAAAAATTTATTGCTAAGTAAATTATATTTGTACTAACAATATAGAAAATTACAATAACAATCTGATATTATTTTTGATACGTAAATTTACAATATAAATATTGTTAATTTCGTACGTATCCGCAATGTTACTTTAAATATTTTGTATTGTTATTTTTGGAATACATATTGCTAAAAATGTTATAACAATATAATATTATAAAATCAAGTATCTATTATTGTTTTAAATTCGGGGTGTATACAGATATGTATTACAAGCATATTTATATCTGTTATCATTATCTGGTATTGCTACAGCACATCAATCTGTATAGCTGCGGGTCCCTTCCCTTCTAGTAACATCCATTTTAGTATAAACGTGTGCAACAAACACGACTTGTGATACAAGACGAAGGCGTTCTTTCTGGTGTTTTCGTTGTGTTAACAGTTAACACTACCTTTGTTTGCAATTCTTTTGGTATTAAAACTAATACAATAATACGACGTGTGATATTTTGTATATATTTT
This sequence comes from Harpalus rubripes, assembly GCA_963082715.1. Lineage (NCBI taxonomy): Eukaryota > Metazoa > Arthropoda > Insecta > Coleoptera > Carabidae > Harpalus > Harpalus rubripes. The sequence continues at coordinate 43,767,601 of OY720451.1, read as the reverse complement.
CTATCGCCATAGCCCATGGCTGATGTCTACGTAAAAGATACTTTAAAAGAATGGGGATTCGAAGTGTCCATCGGCGTATTTGGATGTAAGTTTTATAAAATGATATATATGTTATTTCAAGGAGTATATATACTTTAATTGGCCGCATTATTTTTATACTTTTCTTTCTTTTCAGGGCTTAAAAAGTATTATGAAAAAAATTAAATAAACGGACAATGTGATCTTTCCAATAGAAGACAGAAAATACGAGTAATATATTATATACATATGTACCTACTTCACACTAACATACTGTTAGTAACAGTGCAAATTGTACGTACGTAACCACATGGTAGGCCATCTTTGATACACTTAAAATTCCCCAATCCATGCCAGGAAACTACAGTGTTAATTGATTTAAAAAAAAATGCTGGTGAGATATATATTTTTTGTTAAATTTGTATAATGTTAAACATAATGTTATTTATGTTTTTAAATAAAAATATTTATTTAAACTCTGGTCTTTTATTACCTTCCAAGGTCAAAAGTACAAATTAAAAGATTGGTGCCATAAATATATGAATTATTAACTACAAATAACATATATTGTTAGAGTAAACATCATAATATCTATAATAACATTCTCAAAATGCTAAAGGTAACAATTTTTAACACATAAAATAAGAATAATAATTGCTACCCTAAATATATGAACTACCAACAACATCCAACTTGTATTGTTAAAGTGAAAATATATTGCTGCTATCGTATACAAGTTGAATTTGTTATTACAGCAAACATTTTTAATTGATTTGACAGCAATATATATAGCTGTCGCATATATAATAAATTGTCAATTTTTAGCAATATTTGTATTGTAATCGCAAGTAATAAAAGCGCTGTCACTATACGTACGATATTTTATTGTTATTATATACATAATTATCTTTAGCGTAAGTATACATTTTTCTCCGTGTACAGCCCTTACTGCTGCTGCCGTTGGCGACACCAGATGTGAGTCACTACAGCCTTCCCTGCTGCTACGCTGGCGACCCTTGGGTTCACACGAGCGGCCACTACGGAACCACTGCCGCTTCGGTGGTGATCCGGAGACAATCCTCTTAACCAACTGGATCAGATCACTACAGCCCTAATTGCTGCTGCCGTTGGCGACACCAGATGTGGGTCACTACAGCCTTCCCTGCTGCTACGCTGGCGACCCTCGGCTTCACACGAGCAGCCACTACGGAACCACTGCCGCTTCGGTGGTGATCCGGAGACATTTCTCTTAACTAACTGGATCAGATCACTACAGCCCTAACTGCTGCTGCCGTTGGCGACACCAGATGTGGGTCACTACAGCCTTCCCTGCTGCTACACTGGCGACCCTCGGGTTCACACGAGCAGCCACTACGGAACCACTGCCGCTTCGGTGGTGATCCGGAGACATTCCTCTTAACCAACTGGATCAGATCACTACAGCCCTAACTGCTGCTGCCGTTGGCGACACCAGATGTGGGTCACTACAGCCTTCCCTGCTGCTACGCTGGCGACCCTCGGGTTCACACGATGCGGCCACTACAGTATCCAGTACTGCTCACACGCACACTCACAATCATACACATGCTAGATAAACTCTCTCACCTGAATCACTATAATATCGATGTTCTCACACTGATATCTAGAAATAAACTGAAATAAAATACGTGAATACCAGTATCATTAAATGTAGCTCTTATCCAACAGCATCGGTTACGTACCTAAATAGCTAATTAGAGACAAAACATAATAAATTTAATAAAAATAATCTTACGCAAAATAATATCTGTGACAAGATATTTCACATTTTTTTACCAAAATGAAATTTCGTGACAGTTAACGTAAACAGGATGAGTCATACCGGCACTAAACGTGTTAGTAAGACACAGATGTAGCTATTAGACATAGCTATCGATGAAAGAATGAAGGAAACCATAAGTAAGACAGAGGTAAATATAAAATTACATGTTATTTTGCGGTTTAGAGATCAATGACGTGAAGCTGAAGATGTATTAACTTATTTCTCCCCGAAACAATGATTTGTATGCATGGAGGCAATCCTCAAATCGTATGTTAATCCGTTTTACATGCTCATGTAAACTTATTAACACATGACGTCATTGTTTTTAGTGATATTATATTTATGACGTAAACCCATTACCTGGATGGATGCCCTATATAAAATAATTATTAAAAATATATTGCAAACATGGGGGCATGGCCGTCACTTCGACAAGAAGACTAATCGGAACTCGTAAACATTATAATTTGTTTCGTTGTTGCTCACATGTCATTATTGTCAAATATCAGTCACGTGTTTATGAACTGTAGTGACGTCTACGTTACTCTTTCATTTATATTCAAAATTCACATTTTCAGTATGTAATTTCTAAAAAAATCCCTGGTATGTTGAAGATATTTTGAAATGCATAAAATGATATCAATAAATAACTGCATTTCTTTTAAGTAGGCAGGTAATTGACCGTGCACCATTATAGTCTGAGTTGCTCGATATAGAAACATAAATTAAATCATTGCCTATGCTTTACTAATATTGGTTTGCAATAATTATTGTGCAGAATATTATTGCTTTATAAGTTTAGAATTGATAAGTTCTGTATACTAGTTGTGTTGCAGGACATCTGCGGTTCTCTCACAATCGTAAAATGAGTCACCCTAGCCTAAGCCCACAGTAAAATTTTCATTAATTTGCATTTTATGTGCCCGTGAACTTCCATGTTTTAATATGAGTGTTGATTTTTATTGTTACTACACAGTTAGGGACATGTAATTATATTAAATTTTTGTTGGACTAATCCCTCTGAAAATTCATGAGCCGTAGTGAATGTTTTATGAAAGCTAATTTTAATTTTGTTAAGTAATAATAAGGGTATTTCACCAGATTATTTTGTACGTTTACATTTTTGGCATATTTGTATATATTTAAAAACTGAGTGCATCTATTTTTGGACTAACCCCTGTAAAAATTCATGCGCGTAGTGAATGTTTTATGAAAGCTAATTTTAATTTTGTTAAGTAATAATAAGGGTATTTCACCAAATTATTTTGTAAGATTACATTTTTGGCATATTTGTATATATTTAAAAACTGAGTGTATCTATTTAATAATATTTTAATGTTACCGAATCTGTATTGCTTTCTCGTTCATTAATTCAACATCATTACAATTAAAATAATAATGATAATAATGATAATAATAATAATAATAATAATAATAATAATAATAAATTTTTCTTATTATATACCTACCAAATATTTATATATTATAAACCGAATTAGTCGTAAATACATAAAATTTTAAAAATCATTATCTTATTTAATAAATCAAAATATTTAAAGTAGTTTTAAAATAGATTTGCTTCAAAATATAGTGAAATTATAATAAATTAATGTACACGTGGTTTGAGTTTGCGTGGTGGATTGGGTACCTAAAAATTGTAATATAGTTAATTATTCATAATTTTCTATTACGCTACTGTAATTTTTATTGAATAAAAACTAGCAGCGTTGAATTCACAATTTTACATAGATTCTAAGTATGTATATACAAATACAGTGTCTGTTTTTCGGGGCGCACCATTCGGATCTCGTAAACTATAAGAGATACGAAGTCGATTAAATTGGGGCAAAGTTGCCCCGTTAGTATGCCATTTTAAAGATGTATTTGTTTTTCTTATATATAATAATATGGAATTTTTGTTTGCACTTCTTTAGGACACTTTTTTATTTCCTTTTGAATGACTGTGCTCATTTTTTTTATTATTATTATATTTCGAATTATGAAGTCAAAGTTATGATTTTTATATAGACGCCATATTGGAAAGTTACACCATTGAAAGGAGAAATTTTTAGCTTTCCAACGATGTATAATTTATTGATATTCATTTGTTTCAAACAGTAAATATGCAACAATTATTAATTTTATAGGGTAAAAACAATGATTGTGGCAATGAAACAAATGAAAACATAATTATTTTTTTATTTTCATTTCTATTTTCCTAAATTAGATCTGAAATTTTATTCAGCTCAATTAATTTTAATATTTTTATGTGGATCCCATAGTAGGCGAGGACCATATTGAAAACGAAATTAGAAAAGTGTTTCACAGCTGAATAAGTTAAAAATATTTTTTTTAAAAAACATAAAAATAAACATATTACAACACTTAACTTATTATTTCTTTTGTTTCATTGCCACAATCATTGTTTTACCCTATGAAATTAATAATTGTTGCTTTTTTGCTGTTTGAAACAAATGAACATCAATAAATTAAACATCGTAAGTAAACAGAATTAAAAAATAATTATGAATAAGAAAGTTATTTTAGTGGCCCGTTTTTCAATGTTACCCTGTTATGAAATGGATTTATCACACATGGAAAATACCTCGGTAAATATTAGTAATAATAATAAGAATTAGAAAATAATATTTGGAGTTTTATGATCTACAAACAACAAACACAACTAGGATATCCCATTACAATATATTTATATTTACAAATAAATTATGTTAAAATAAAACTTATGAACAGCTTAGACTTGTTCACGCTGTTAGTAACATTTAAATAGGTTTCGTTATAAATATGTTGTAGATATAATATAACGAAAACAATAACAATGTTGCACCCTAACAGTAGTTTTCAACCTCTTTAATTATTATGATTATGTTCCACTGTAATTAAAATAAATTCATATAAGTACTGCTCGTAGTAATAAACCGTTTTAATTCTTAAATTATGTTTTATGATAACTGGTTAAATTCTCCATTACAAAATTTTATAAATGCTGGATGGTGTGTAATATCTGTGGATAAAATTTTATCGTATGCGATTTCTACAGCTATTTAAATTTCTTTATATTTAGAAAAATTTATTTTCGATGAGAGTAAAATGTCTGCAGCGATTTACGTTGTGGCTGAAAGGAATGCTGGCCTAATTTTTGGCACTCTTCGATTCCATTAAAAGCAAAGACAAAACCCGTGTCATGTCGCCATTAATTCAACTAATTTTTAATGAAGTAAAGCAGTAATTAAATCTCCAAACTTCGTTTAACTTGAGCAGAATCGATTTGGAGAAGTTATTTATTAAAATCAAAAGTGGATGTTGTTGCTCACCACTGTCGCACTTCCACAAATTGAATACGGAATTTAATATAACTTTATTTAAAACATTTAGCGCCGTGAGGACGTGACTGCATTAGTTATTCCGCCGAGTATTTCGACACTAACTTGATAACGCCCCAAACAAATTATCCTGGCGTGCTTGCCGCGCGTTGCTCATTTTTTACCCATGAAAAATACTCGAACGGAAATTTCTGATTTTTTGATGGTTTTATATTGATTTTTACGCCGGGAAATATTTTATCTCGCTGACATTTTTCTACACCTAATGGGTGTTTGCATTAAATTATAAATAATTTCGGAAAAGCACTCTGGTTACAAATTACCTAAATATATTTTCCCTATTTTAATTTACGCTCCAGAGGCTTCTTATACTTTTAGAGTTGATAATTTATAAACAAACATGTCGAAAATTTATCTTAATAAAGTTTATTTTACTTCCATTTTTCAGCATTCCCTGCACTAAGTTAAACGCTCTAACATTATTATTAAATTTCAATTTTTTTCTCAGTTGTTCCTCACTTATTAATTATTTAGAACTTATAAGTTTATATAAGTATATTCAAGAATTTTTTATTAGTTATTTCAGCATATTCATGAAAGTAGGTGTGTATTTCTATTTACATAAATGAACTTTATTTTGTCTATTCAAATACTTAATCTAGAATCAAAATGTTTATTCATTGAATAATTTTTTATTATGAATTATAATTATAACTAAGAAAATAACGAAGCTGTTCTATAACAATAGATAATTTTAAACGATAGCTTCAAGATGTATTTTTATTTCATAAGTTACGTAAAATTTTCAGCCATTATTTTCAATTTCAAACAGACAAAATTAACAAAAAAAAAATCAGGTTAACGAAAACAGCTTTAAATCTGACATTTAGTTGCCCCCACACCTGTTCGTACAATCTACACTACCTCGCGAGTAGATTCAGGTTAGTGTGAATTAGTTAAAAAAAATTCTCATCGAACAGCCTGTCCAAATTACTCGTTTTTCGTAAATCGCTTCAGTGTTAAATAGTTAACACTGTAACTACCTCGTGCAAGTCATTGAACAAACCTGTTATTGAAATTGCAAAAAGCAATAATAAGTCAGATATTTTCTGGTTTATCCTGTAGATACCGAATAGGCCCAATATCTAGTAAGTAAGTAATTACTACTAGTTATTAAATTTATCTAGCACATCGAAGGCCAAAGTTTCAAAGGCAGAAAATCTTAAATAAACTTAAGTTGTTCTTCTTAATTGTTAGTTCTTAGAATTCTTCATCCGCTTGATAAAAGCGAAATTTGAAGTCTAAAAATTTATATAATGAGTCACGATAGTGTACGTTTCCTGCAAGTATGCAGATAAATTCAAACTGAAAAATATCTGATTTGAAAATTTTTATTTTTTGCATTTAACATATTTTTTGGTAAGGTATTAAATATCTACTTTTTTATTTTTTGTTTTGATTACTTACCGAATACTATCTATATTTGTTGAAGATACGATACATTATTTTTTTAAGTGAAATATTTTTCTTAGTTAATTGAATTCCTGTTAATCGAATATATTAGGTCGCGAGCAGTAAACACTAAGTTTTAATTCAAGTACTTGGCATGAAATTAGATTTCGGAATGATGTAACTTTTCTCATTATAAGTAGACGACGGATACGGATACCTGTTTAATTATAAGATGACTTCGTTTATAAGTTAGCAAGTTCTAAAAGCGAAATCACAGACAATTGCTGCAAGTAGAAGGCAATATGTTACGTCACAACACAACAATGTCGATAATATTAAATTCTCTTTTATCACGAAAACTTCGCTACAATAAAGACAAAAGTGTCGAAATTTACCAAACTTCTCATTCTCGCTTGTATCTTATTCACTGTAGGTTGGCTGCTTCTTTAGCTCTTCTCTTGTTCTTGGCTTATGTTTTGTTATTCACCTGAACACGGGAAGATAACGGCAGTCGTTAGAATAAATCATTTTTACGCTGCGTTAATAAATAATATAGCAATATCAAGTGATGTAGGGCCACTATATCTTGTTAAGTCTTAATATGAATTATGGCCATAGTCGACGAATATGTGTAACCCCGGCATCGAATCTCAACTTACGGCCGGGGTTCTTTACTTTTATATAGTGGGGTTTTCTTTGATTTATTCTCTGTTGAACAAGAATCAGAGGGCATTATATGACTTTTACATTACCTACGTATTCAACTTTTAACATAATATGCATTGTTCATACTCATGCTACTGAAAGATATATGAGAGTGTACTCATATTTTAAATATACAAGATTTATTTTATATCCTACATTTCATAAGAAGTAAGTAAATATTTCTTTAAGATGAAGTCAAGGAGGAAATAATATTTATAATTGATTTCCAAGTTTTTTTTTTTTTAATTTATTATAGACTTTAAATATTAAGATATTTTATATTTACAGTTAAAATATAATAATTATATTTGAAATACATAATTATTATGTTTTAAAATTTCAACTATACATGGCATTTAATTTAAGTTTACCGCCATTGCTATTTAGAAAACTAAAATAGGTATGGTATGACTAGCGAATGAAAGTTGACGTTTAGATTATTTAATAGATGTGGTTTCTTTTGAAAACATTTCCCTATATTTGATTTGAAAGGAAACTGACTCTTATGTATTCCGTTACAGAAGATTAGAATAATATTCAATACCAGGAGGCATTTAAAATTACCTTAGCAACAAGATTCGGGGATGAACTTAAAAAAAATTAATACCGCAATTTCTAGTTCGTTCGTCCCAGGTGTAAACAACCCTCGAATCGGAATTAGTGTTCGAGGAAATTAAAAATAATCCCATTTCATTGAATGGACTTTTTCAATTTAAAGAGATAGAAGATATGCGCATTGGGGATCTACGCATAGTAAGAACAATTGAAATCTATGACGTTTGTTTCTAAAAAAATTACACGTAAAATATGAGAAAAATCTTTGACAACTTTAAAAAACATCTCGAAAAAAGTTACAAAAGCTTTTATTGGAGCTAAAATATCGAACGATGTAAATTTTCACCGAGAATACATGTATTTTAATCACTGCAATATTTTTGACGTTTCGTTTGACAGCCCAACTGGCAGTTGTTCGCGATTTTCTTACTATTTGCAGCGATAGAAAGAGATAGTCATTATATTGAAAAGGTCCATTGCCAAACTAAATAGTTTAAAGATCAAAATATTTTGTTATAATCAACATAAACAAAAAATGTTGAAAATATTATAAACGCACCCTTGTTTTGATAATCAGTTATCCATCTATGTTCAATCAGATATAGTAATGTATTTCTGTGCTTTCCTAGTCCAGTATTTAAATGGGTCCATGCAAAAATTTCATATCTGAATATTTCGTACAATTATATTCTTCTCTAGGGTTTCAAAAGAAACCACATCTATAAAATAATTTAAACGTCAACTTTCATTAGCTAGTCATACCATACAAGGTTGATTAAATTAGCAAATGTACAAGTATTATTTATTTAGCGTATTTACAACAAAAATAGTAATTTATGCAACAAGAGTGTAAACACAAGCTTTATAACATGAGTTCCAGTATTAAATTACGAGTCATAAAAATTATTGACATAAAGCTTGTTTACACTTGAGTGGCATACAAGATTTTTTATATGAAATTAAATAACTTTGCTGAAACAAATTAGAAATTTAACAGACAAGCAGATGACAGTTTGAATACACCAAATACCGAGTTCACATTTGACAGATAATGTAGGTATCTGAGGTCGAATACTACAGTACTCAGTCAGTATTACCAACAAGAATGTACAGAAAATACTAAATTTATGTAAGTCAACTTAAGTGTCATACGTGTATTGTTTGTGGTAGCTCTGTATTATGTGATAGTTATTTACGTCATTAGGCCAACATGAAGCAAATAACAGACGCGGCTGAAGTTTGTAAACCGAGACGATAGCCGAGGTTTATAATCAGCAGAGTCCGTTATTTGCATATCGGCCGTGTGGCTTTCAAAATCTTTTGTAATAACATAACTGCAAAAGACGTGTGTTTAAAATAGACTTTAATATGAGGTTACACAATACACAATTACAAAATACTAACCTTGAAATATCATTGTTGTTGTAAATCTTCAAAGCAAGTTGTAGCATAGAAATTTTTGTCTACACACGTAGGAGAAATGGATACTGATTTTGGTTTTGCGCCACTGCATAAAGTTTTGATATACATTTTGATACCTTTCTTTCCTTTTACCTGGCACCAAATTTACACATGTCACAGAAGCTTCTTCTATTTCAACAGGAATATCTTCCAAAAATTCTTCTTCAACATATTGAACATTTTTGTGTTTTGTACTCGTATATTTACAAATTGTCAATTCTCCCGGACCGCTGTACCTTGTCAACAAACATGGAATGAAATAGATTTTCTGTGCCAAGGTTATATGCAGTGGCACTAGCGGCATATTGAGTAATTAGATATATTATATATATATATATATATATATATATATATATATATATATATATATATATATATATATATATATATATATATATATATATATATATATTATATTATATTAAATTTAAAGAGTACAAAGGCTCGAATTTCGATCATGATGTGTTGATTTTTATTAGAAACACCAGAATCACTTGAAGACCTGATTCTTCATTGCAATCGTTTGAGCATCCGGCCGTTATAGACCTATTATCACTTACATATTTAGTTCTGTTAATTCATATTAACAATATGGTATTACGAAATGTAAATAAAATACGAAAATTGTTTACTTTACACATCGGAGTATAAAAATATGATGATTCATAATCTGTTCCAACGCTTTTGGTGTGGCTTCTAGGAAATATCTGATCTCATTTCTAGAGTTTCTTGGAGAAATACTTAGATTTGTTGTTGTCAATGTTGTCAGAAAGCTTTTAAAAGAGCCCATTTGATCTTTGATCACTTTTGTTATTTATAGGTTGTTGTAGTTGTATGTACAGGGTGTTAATTAAAGTTATGATAAAAATAACTGAAAGAAGTTATAATCTGAAATAATATATTCTGCACAATGTGTCAAGTTGTAAAAGTTCTAGGACTGTAAAGTCGACCAATTACGAACCAGCTTCTTAATAAATACAAATCTTAAAATCAAGGATTACGAAAAAAAAATTATGTTTGTCAGTTGTCATAAATGACATAGAATTTGCTTAAGTGGCGTATTACTTAGATATTGAGAATTACCTGTTCCTTTCACTAATTAACAACCGACCGACATGCATTTGGTTTGCACTCAAACTACTGTGATTTTTAAATAATTCTTTATTCAAATGAATAATTGCTATTGGTCCAAATGGAATGCTTTTACAACTGCAACAAGCACATTAAAAAGATATTCTTGCAGATTACGATATATGTCAACCATGGTTATTAAGTTGTAACGTGTGGCACATTACTTACATAACAACCTGTATATTTGTGATAGCTAGGAGACTGCCTGTTTGTTCTAGGAGGCGAGCTAGAATTAGCAAAGACATACTATTTTACAAGTCTATTACAAAAATGCATATTAATATTTTTTTCCAACAGTGGTTGTCAATTATGAGATGAAACTTTCATATTTTAAATGGAAACATATACAGGATGTCCGGATTTCGAGGGCCACCATTGGGATCTCGGAAACTATGAAAGACGACTTCGGTTAAATTGAGCATGTGGTGCGTTTTTGGGTGACCATCTTAAATGTGTTTTGCCAAACTTTCTCATAGGTTACTAGATAATGACGAAAAATTGATTTTGGTCCGAAATTTTCATTTTCTATTGGTAATCAGGAAAAATATTTTAAGTAAATAAGTTATCCTTATTGTTCATCTAGTGACGTATGAATATAAATTTTCTATTGGTAAATAGATATATTGAACAAACTTGCAATACTTTAAATCGCGTCATATGTTTCATATAACCGGAGTCGTGTATATCTTGTAGTTTCCGATACCTCAATGGTGGCCCTCGAAATCCGGGCATCCGGTATAACTAAAAATGAAAAAATACTGAAGGATTAAATTTATTTAAAAAAAGAATATTAATTAAGCTGTATAAAAAATACTAAACAAAGCCAAAAAATGTACTTTACCATTTTATTCTATTGAATTGCAAATTACAATACGGAAAATTGATTGAACAATATAAAAACTTTTACTGTCAAATATTTATTTTAATAATGTATAATTTATTAAAAGAATATTCTTTAATCGTAATAAAATAGCTCTCTTATTGCAGCCTGAATCTAATGACGTATTCTTCCATACTCCATTTACTGATTCGTTTTCCATCTGGTTTTTTCTCCAACAAATCAATAATAAATCGAATTATTCATATAAATTGGATAATTTTTTTCTCTGAAGGTTCAATTTCAGGCGAACTATCTCCTCCGGTAATTGTCTCTATCCACCATTCTTAAAACACATTTTTCGGACTCGTTTATTACTATCAAAATCAAATAAACTGTGCTTTATTGCAGTTATAATTCGTCCTGGAGCGTTTGAATTTTTTCCCAAAGTGATCATAAAACAAATGCTCATCGCACAAACAGACGCCGACCCCTAGGCCGTGCCACCGAAGCTGGCTATGAAACGAATGCAATCTGCCCGAAAAGCCGAAAAATAAAACAACGTTGTCGGCCGGCATTTATCATTTCTTGAATACTTGTAGATGCTTTTCGTTCACAATATTTCCACGCCATAACGCGGGGCGCTGTCTTCGCCTCGGAATCACACTTATGAATTTCCACACACGATGAATATTTCAAAGATAAATTGCCTTGGCTTCCACTTTTGTTTAGATAAATAATAGTTTATTCGTTTGATTATTACATATGTCTTATGGTCATAAACCTGAGACCTGAGAATGATCTATAACTCACATTAACCCGGAGGTCATTTGTAAATATACGAAACTATAACGATGATAGAGTGATAGATGATAGATGGACTGTTACTAACCGTCTCTAGTATACATACGACAGGAGAATACCATTACTATACATACATACCATTAATTATTAATGGACCATGATTTACTGAGAAGCATCTTTAATAACGATGATGATATTAATGTATACAAATTATCTTTAGATGTGTATTAATTATTTGATATTTGTATAATGTGATATATAATAATAAATAAATCACAAATTTTACAAAATGATACATGTACAACAGAATTTAAATAAAATTCTGATATTTGTTTTACATTTGCTAGCAAATAATACAAAACTTTGAAAATTACAAGTAGATATTTGGGGAAAAATAAGTTAAGCACAAATAACTTTATATTATTTTTCTGCAGAAGAAAACACACGTAGGTAGGTACATATTACATTGAGTTGATGGTCTTTAATTTTAAGGAATTTGTGTATGTAAATACATATGGACGATCAAAGACAAAAAAAGAAAGTAATAAATACAAAATTAATTTTAAACAATATAATTGCTACTAATTTGCATTATTGTTCTCATTTTACAGGTGTCTTATATTTGACGTTTTTTTTTTTTTTATATCTAACTCGAGTAGTAATGAGAATACAGCAAAACCGTTAGGACATTTCATAACAAATATCTTGAACTAAATTTAATAGCCACCGTAGGAATTTTCTATCGTATTTTTTGTTTTTGAGCTATAGACTAAAACTTGTTTTTGGCTCATTTTGAAAATATTACAGAAAAAATGTTTAGACAATTTAGTACGTATTTTACGTAGGATAACGTAAAGTAATTAGCTTGTTTCAAACTTATTAATTCTCGAAATATAACATATTAGGTTTGTTCGTTTCGCTCCTTTGCGTCTACGGTTTACTGCCGCGCTTATATATTTTGTATAGAGGCGGCAGTAAACCGTAGACGAAAAGTAGCGAAACGAAGAGACCTATTATTTTTTAAATGGGAAATATTATTTTCTTCATTTTTGCTCATTCCTTCAATTTATATATGTTCAGAAAGCATATTAAACTAAAATTTTCGAATTGAAGCCAAAAGCCAACTATGACAGTGATACAATAGTTATTTGTATATCAAGGCACTAAAGTATAATTTTTTATTACGAATATGGATTTCTTTTGCACGAGGCGATAGCCGAGCAGAATAACCCATGAGTAATAAAAAAATACTTTAGTACTGAGGTATACATTATATTTTTACCGAAATCGTTAAATTATTAATTAAAAACATAAATAAATATGTAGCATTATGTATTTGTAAGACGTCATCTAGCTGTTACAACGGGGATGGCTGTGATAACAAAAACACTGTGTGTTCAATATTTGTTTATACTTTCATTATTGTTTACACGTGCTTAGACATGATCTGCATATGATTGCATTAAATCTGATAAATTATTATCACAGGTAAATAATAAATAAATTCACCAATAATATTATAGAATAATATGTTTGTTATTTTAGGTAGTCCTAAATTTTTTAAATACTGAACGTACAAGTAGATATGGATGATATAGATAGTGACGACAGTTCCATTACCTGTACACCTCCAAATTTACAAGCGTTTGCAAGTGATGCAACATCAAATTTATTACCGAATAAATTAAGTCAAATTTATGAAAAACAATATGACAAATTCATTAAATGGTGTGAAGCTAATAATGTTAAAAATTACACCGAAAACATTTTTTGGCATATTTCCCAGAGAAAGTTAAAGTTTTAAAATCATCAACTTTATGGAGTTTGTACTCAATGCTAAAACACAATATAAATATTTCAAAATTTAATATAGTAATAGCTTTAATTAAAAAACAAAATGTTGGTTAAGATCCAAAAAAATCTAGAATATTTACAAGGGAATATATTAACAAATTTCTATTGGACGCTCCAAATGACAAGTATTTAATGCAAAAGGTAATTACCTATTATTTATTCATGTAATAGAATTATTATTATTCACGAAAGATGACTATTCAAGGTCATTTGTTTGAAGAAAGAATACACAGCACTTTATAGCAGTAGCTTAGCAACAATTTGTATTAGAAAGAGAAAGATTAGTTGACATATATGTCTATTTAATTTGTGGTGTGACAGATATACGTAAATAGTGGGATTACTTTCTAACACACTAAAAATAGCAGTGACGTATGTCGTAGAGTTACAGATATGTAATTATCTACTACACTGCCATATGCACTAATGTTTATCCAGTGACGTTGACATTTAAATCAAATTATTATTTTATGGTTTAAGTCAAGTCTATATTTCTGAATTATGTAAAAACGTAGAAGATGATGATAAAACTTTGAGAAAAATATTATTTTAAATGAAACAAAATTTTCAAATAAAGTACATTTATTTTTTCAATTAAAATGTATCTATAAATATTTCGCGTTGCACGCCTGTGGGTACATACGGGGGTACGAAATGCAGTGAAGTTATCTGCAAGTAATATTGTATCACACGGTTAGTAAATGACCCTGAATGGTCATCTTTCGTGAATAATAATATATGTACATTTTGCTATTTATACACGAATATTACGAACACGAAACTACAAAATAAAAATAATTTAATAATTAAAAAATTACATTCTGCCAAGTTTATAGATGACAGTACGAAAAAACAACTAATTACTGAAAATGCTGTACCTCCCAAACTATATGGTTTAATCAAAGACCATAAAAATGATTTGCCACTAAGACCTATTGTAGCAGGAATTAATTCCCCAACATTTAAATTATCAAAATTTCTTGGAGACATACTAAAACATCTTGAACAGGACGAATACCTAGTTAAAAATTCATACGACATAATTGAAGACATCAAAAAAATTAAAATACCAGATAATCACATACTAGTCTCGTTTGATGTTGTTTCTTTATTCACAAACATCCCATTAGAACTAATAGAAACGGTTATTACAGAAAAATGGAACATTATCAGCATAAAAACCAACATTCCGTTAAATATGTTTTTAGATCTTATTAGATTCTGGTACAATAGTAGCTACTTCTCATTCAATGGACACTTTTACAAACAAATCTCTGGTACAAGTATGGGGAGTCCACTTTCTCCCATCATAGCCAATTTGGTAATGGATTATGTGTTAACATCTGTGATACAACAATTACCCTTTGAAATAAGCTTCACAAAAAAATATGTTGATGACATCATCACCATAGCACCAGCAGACCAAATAGAATATATGTTGAATAAGTTTAACAGCTTCCATCCCAACATACAATTCACCTTTGAAGAAGAACAAAATAACCAAATACCATTTCTAGACATTTTATTAGTACATAATGAAGACAACACAATTGACACGAAATGGTATCGTAAACCCTGTGCTTCAACGAGGTTTCTAAACTTCAAAACTTATCATCCCATCCATCAAAAAATCAACGTAGCGATGAACATGAAAAACCGGGCCCTAAAATTAACAAGCAATAAACATCACAAAGAAATTAAAAACATGGTAATGAACCTACTTCTGATTAATAACTACCCAAAAAAATTAACCAACAAAATAATGAATACATCAAATACTAATGTCGAAATAAAGAACAATATTAATGAAGTTAAATACATATCATTACCATACATAAAAGAACTAGCGCCAAAATTTAAAAAATTGATGAAACAAAAATTGGATTTAAATATAGCGTTCAAACAACAGAAAACTGTAAACAATTTATTTAGCGTTATCAAAGACACAACACAGAAAGAACTACAATCCAATCTTATATATAAAATCCCTTGTAAAAATTGTATTAAAACATATACAGGACAAACTAAAAGATACCTTAAAATACGCCTAGATGAACATAAAAGAAATTCAAACAATAATAATAAAACTATTAAATGCGCTCTAGTAGAACACACTAAAAGTAATAAACATGAATTTGATTTCGAAAACACAAAAATTTTAGCAAGGGAATCAAATCTACATAAACATTTAACTTTAGAGATGTTATTCATAAAACAGGATAAAAACAACATTAACTCTCAAACCGACATAGAACATCTTAGCCTAATATACAACAATTTAATAAACATTAACAATAAACAAAAATAAAAATTAAAAAATAAAATCAACACATTAAATATTACACGGAAGCACACCAAGTCATCTACCATCTAGGGGTTTTTCATCACACGTCAGGATCCGCACACCCACTCATCCATTGGTCCTGAATTAATTAATCTAAAATCTTCCAAATTAGTCCTTAGATTGGTGTAAAACACACATGTACAGTTACCATTTTAAAATATTTTTTCTTATATTCAGCTTAGTTTATTGTAGTCATCTTGGACAATTTTTTATTATTTGACGATTTTCACTCTGTGATCTGTGTTTTTTGACTATTTATTTATTTATTTTTTTAAATGTCCGACTTGATTGTATCTACGCTATCCACACGTGTATTTTTTCCTTCAACTCGACCATTCTGTAAGTTTCATGTTTAGTGTTTTGTAATCTAGAATTTTATAATTATATTGTGTTCTCATTTACTATTTCCTCTGTATATATATATTGTAGAGCCCTGAAGAAGACTATTGTATAGTCGAAACGTCGGCGTGAATAAATTGTAATATTGACTGCCAGTCCGAAACTTTATTTATTCCATTACGAATATATATTCAAATTGCAGGTGTGTTTAATTATTAGTATGGCAGGTGGATGCCGAAGTGATGAATTAAAAAAAAATGGCAATAGATGGTATAGGCGAGAGAGAAAATTTACTCGTTATTATCATACCTATGGGGTCTCGTGGCCGCGTGCCTGAGTGTCAGGTCGCGAATCTGGGGAACCGGGTTCAATCCCGACCGACGCCAAATATTTCGAATTTTAAATGGCACAAAATTGACCCCTGTGGTGCACTCTCCACGCCAGCAATGAGTGCGCGTGAGGTGACGCCTGGTAAGCGCCCGCACGGTGCAAATATTTCATCATTACCGATATCTGTGTACAAAGCAGATTGGCATACCCAGCATTGGGTAATAAGCCGTGATGATATATTTATTTATTTTATTTTATTTATTATCATACCTGACTCAAAAACTGGAAAGAAAAGAGTGTTCAAAATAACAAACCAAATGTATGAAAACCTAAACCCTATTGATTTATACAAACAGTATAAATCGTTAAGACCGTCTCATGCACCTCATAAATAACTTTTCATTTCATACAGTTTAGGTCGGTATTCAATACAAAAAATAGTTATTCATACTTTTGGTAAAATACCAAGTTTAATAGCTGCCTATTAATTGTCTGACTTGAAAACTTACACTGGATATGCATTTCGGAGAACGTCTGCATCATTATTAGCTGATGCAGGATCAGATGTATTAACATTAAATCAACATGGTGGCTGGAAAAGCTCAAGCGTAGCTGAAAATTGCGTAGAAACATCATTAGCTAAAAAGAATGAAATAAAAAAAATCTGCAAGGACAGGGACAGGAAGAAACCTCGTCCTCATATATTTCCATAGTCACGTCTAATAAATTACTGGAGCCGTTCAGCTTAACAAATAATCATAATTGCAATTGTGTTGTTCTCGTTATTAAAGAAAAATAAATAAATTGCAATAATATAATACTAATAAAATATAGGTCAGTAAAGTTTTACTTTAGCTACTATTTTGGCTAACTTCGCAGAGTGATATCGTGTACTTTAGTATCGATTTCGGCAAAAAAAATTTAATAACGCAATACTAACTGGCTATGAATAATTTTTAAATCTTAATTAAAAGATGTAGAATCAAAATAAACAAATGATTATCTCTAATTTAGTTTCTCATTTGTTAGAAAATGATTTTCCAAAAAATTTATAATTCATGTTTTATTATATTTGTCTCAAAATATTGAATGAGATACCTCAAAAAACGCTATGAAAGAGGTACGTACCTATGTACCTACAGCAAAGAAATCGGCTTTTAAACATGCAAAATGGAATCATTATTTTAAAGAATGTATTGTAAAATTTTACATTAATATTATAAAAAGTCGGGTTATAAAATAAATTATTTATATATATATATATATATATATATATATATATATATATATATATATATATATATATATATATATATATATATATATATATATATATCGATCCCGACCGACGCCAAATATTTCAAATTTTAAATGGCACAAAATTGACCCCCTGTGGTGCACTCTCCACGCCAGCAATGATTGCCTGTGAGGTGACACCTGGTAAACGCCCGCACGGTACAAATATGTCATGATGATTACCGATATCTGCGAACAAAGCAGATTGGCACACCCAGCAATGGGTAATGTGCCGTGATGATATATTTATTTATTTATTTTACATATATAAACAAAAAATCGGTTATCAAGGGAATAGATTTGTATAGAATATAAAATAAATTTATTTATTGAAATTAGTAACACGATTACATTTATTTATGGACGAAAACCAATAGTACATACATATGTACCAATAACATTGTCTACATACTCGTATATTTATATTAAACAATTAATATTATATCATAATATCTATTTAATAAAATGCATGTATTTCGTCAAAATAAATGCTGATTTCTAGAAACTGTATTATGAAATATTTATTTCAATTTTTTTCCATAATAGAATAATCAAATAATATGCATAACAAGCATATAATGTTGTTTATACATGCTTTTTGTATATTTAATTTATTATTTATTATTAAAATAAAAATACCAATATTTCAGAATTTTAAACAGTTCGAAAATGCAATTACAATTTCAAGCGAAACGTATTTCTAATTAAGTATTAAGCAGAAATTCATCATCTCTGAATGTTACCGTACCGGCAACTTTTTGTTTCTGGTAATTTATTCCATCGTGGCAAACAGCATGGAACTCAATGGAAAACATCTGTCACAGATATTATTTTGCGTAAGATTATTTTTATTAAATTTATTATGTTTTGTCTCTAATTAGCTATTTAGGTACGTAACCGATGCTGTTGGATAAGAGCTACATTTAATGATACTGGTATTCACGTATTTTATTTCAGTTTATTTCTAGATTTCAGTGTGAGAACATCGATATTCTAGTGATTCAGGTGAGAGAGTTAATCTAGCGTGTGTATGATTGTGGGTGTGTGTTAGCAGTACTGGGTACTGTAGTGGCCAGGCTCGTGTGGACCCGGGGGTCGCCAACGGTAGCAGAAGGGAGACCTGTAGTGACCCGCTTCTGGGTCGCCAACGGTAGCAGCAGTTAGGGCTGTAGTGATCCCTGTGGATGTGTTCCCGGATCACCACCGAAGCGGCAGAGGTTCCGTAGTGGCCGCCCGTGTGGACCCGGGGGTCGCCAGCGGCAGCAGCAGGGAAAGGCTGTAGTGACCCGCTTCTGGGTCGCCAACGGTAGCAGCAGTTAGGGCTGTAGTGATCCCTGTGGATGTGTTCCCGGATCACCACCGAAGCGGCAGAGGTTCCGTAGTGGCCGCCCGTGTGGACCCGGGGGTCGCCAGCGGCAGCAGCAGGGAAAGGCTGTAGTGACCCGCTTCTGGGTCGCCAACGTTAGCAGCAGTTTGGGCTGTAGTGATCTCTGTGGATGTGTTCCCGGATCACCACCGAAGCGGCAGAGGTTCCGTAGTGGCCGCCCGTGTGGACCCGGGGGTCGCCAGCGGCAGCAGCAGGGAAAGGCTGTAGTGACCCGCTTCTGGGTCGCCAACGTTAGCAGCAGTTTGGGCTGTAGTGATCTCTGTGGATGTGTTCCCGGATCACCACCGAAGCGGCAGAGGTTCCGTAGTAACTGGCGGTACTGCCCGTAGTTGCCAACATGTGTGTACGGTGTGTGAATGCCTGAACCTTTTGTAAATGATTGCCTCCTCACTGAGTATTTCTCATGTGTTAATTCTTTTACAGAAATAATCACGGCGTGAAGGAGGATTCCGCGTGACCGGGTTCGGCCAGGCGACGGTCATCTATATTTGTTATTATTTTTGTATTAATACTGAATGAACCGGTTTGGGTGATAAATGTGTTTTAATATTCTAATTTTCAGCGCTAACATTTAATCGTCATTTATAACACATCATATTTCATTAATATTACGGAAATGTATCTCGCTACTAAAATTTCAGAACAAATTAGAAGTGATTTTTATTAGCTATCCATGTAACACAATCCTTTGCTGTCTCTTTGTATAAGACTATATTACTTTAATGTTGCATTTTATCAAATAATTAATGCATATTTTCTGTTTTAGGTAACACAATATTTTCCTGCTAGAGGTGCTTTGTACGTATTTTATAAAAGTAAGTTTTTTTTAGTATTTTTAATCAAAACGTCTAGTTGTATTTATCTAAACACCCAAACTTCACTAATTACCAATGGCCATGTAAAAATATGTATGTACATGGGAACTCTCTCCGAACATAGAACTTTAACATATAAAATCATATTTTCTTAATTTCCTGCTTCCCTAATACTTTAGGTAAAAAAGCTTCAAATAAAAATTATAAAGCATAAAATTAATTTCGTATTCCATAGTTTAGTTATAGATTAATTAGTACGCCGCGAAATGAAACAAATATCAATAAAGAATTAAATGTAATAATAATAATTACCAAAAATAATGGTTATAGAGAAAACATATTCAACATGCTCGGCAAAAGTAAGACGGATTATCTACAATTTTATATCAGTGATGCTATAGTCACATTAAGTAAAAACTATGTTTACAATCAAATGAAATATTTTAAAGATGTATTGATTCATTTTGTAGGAGAACCAAAAACAAAAGTTTTTTACCAGGCTTATATAATTATCCAACACGAAATAAAGAAATAAATAAATAAAATATATCATCACTAGATATTACTTATGCTTTTGTAATAATCCTTTAAGTAAATCTGGAATTTATGACGTAAACTGTTCATATTTCGTTTTACATTTGCTAATAGAATTACCAGTTAACTTAGTTTTGAATTTTGAATGCTGTTTCTGTTAACATATTTTTATAATAATAAAATAATAGTAGTATCTTATGTAAATACCCTCATAAAAACTAAGTAAACGACACTACTAAATTTAACAGAACAAAATCTTAATTCGTACAATTTTACTGTACCAATCAAATAATAATAGTTATTTATGATATAAGTGGGATATAGACATTATTAACGCACGTATTGTGAATTGCCCTACGAGCCCGCAGGGCCAGTTCGGGTAATTACATAGTGTGTTAATAATGTATCCCACTAATATTGTACAAAATTTTATCTATCACCGTATGCCATATCGCACTCATTTTATAGCATTATCCATATATATATATATATATATATATATATATATATATATATATATATATATATATATATATATATATATATATATATATATATTTAGTATTACACTCAGTGCAGGCACTAGATATTGTTACACTTCCGTGGTGTATTTTAAATTAAACATGTTTAAAATTCCAGTGCAAGTTTGTTATGTAGCTATGGATATCACTACACAACATTTGAACTGTGAAGACTTAATTTTTTTATATTCATTGTACTTACATAGACATTTTTTACAATTCAACATATATGAATTTGATAGACTGCACTGGCAAGAATTGCAAGAAAGTGCGCACTGAGTAAGGTTCACTTTACTCGAAAAGTATAAATGGAACATATAAAACTTAGTTAGTAACCATTAATAATATGAATAAAATGAAAAACGATTTATGCACTCAGTGCAAAAAAGTGTTCACTAAAATATGTAAATGGAAAACGATATAAGATATTTAATAGCCTTTTAGTGCGGTAATAAAATTATTTCCAAATTAGAATTTCATTATCGCATTTAATGGGATAACAAGGCTATTACATATATCTAAAATAAATGCGATTTGGTATAAACTTATCCCACGGTGATAGATAAAAAAATTTAAAACTATTTTTCTTTAGAAATTTCTTTTACTTGTTCCACAGCTAAAACAGCTCATTTGCGGACGTGGGTTATTAACAAAAAGTGATTGTTTTTTGTTTTTATGTCCTCTACAATTTTTGGAAGTTTGTCGGAATGTTTTTGAAACACCATGTATAAATTAAGATTTTAATTTACTTGAAATAATTTTAAAAAATTATATTACAGACTCCAGTATTTATTTTTTTAAATTTAATTTATACGAGTATGTAAGTAATAAAAATTCTTGTAAATGTATTTTGGAACGCTATTCCGGTACTTTTTCCCACGAAAGAGAGGAGAGACGCATTATGGAAATATCAAATATTGAAAAAAATAATTATCAAATTTTAATTAATTTAGATTAGAAAGAATTATTTTATTTAATTTTTTTTAGAAAATTGTTAAAAATTCTATTTATAACAAGTTGGAAATTAATGAAGCTCAGAGATATTAAATTCTCCAAAGATTAAAAAATGAAACTCATATACAAAAAATAATCAGAAAAGTTCCGTACTATACTCGTATTTCATGAACAAAATAAAACTCAGCATAAAGCTTTTGCGAAGTAAGCTTTTCCAATTAATTTCTAAGTTGTAATCGCAACAACGAAAGCAAGATAATTATTTTCTCTATCGCGTAAAGATTTTCTTGTACCGGGAAGAAAAGTTAGCACTAACTTATCTTCAGTATATTACGACGTACCAGCTAAAATAACTTCTTAAGTGTAATTTAATTGTTTGTAATATCTTACGTGGAGCTTCAGAAAAAATACAACAGGCAGGAAACTTCCAACGAGTGTGTGCGAAAGGAAAAAGTTTTCTTAATCGCTCTTGCCATCCAGAGAGGTATTCAAAATTAAATTAAAAGGACATGAAAATGGATGGTGTCATGGGCATGCTGCTTCTTTGATGCTTTATTCTGGCATACGATCTATTAATTATAAATTTAATACAAATGAAATACAATTGTATTTGTGAGATTTAATAGGCGCAAATGTAACCATCAATTAATAATAATAACAATAATAGGACTTACTACATATCAATTATGCATAGATAAACAATAAATTTTAATTATATTTGAATTATTGCTATTTCGCAACTGTTGTTTATATATTAATGATCTCGTTATCGTGTGTAATCATCGTACTATTAATTAAATAATAATTTGCACCACTATAATTTAGATAATTAATGTAATCTTAAAATTTCATGTGCTAGTATTAAACTAAACATTGTTGACAATCGTTTTCATTTTTCTCAAAGTAGTATTTTAAAATAATCAGGTATTCAATTTAAGTGTTTCACTATTGCTATCTCGAGAACCGTAAGAGATACGAAGTCGGTTAAATTAGCAAACAATTTCGATATTATAAGACTATTAAAATGAGTATTACAAAAAAAATCAACCAGCGGTTCTCAAAATACAGAATTCAACTTTTTAATTTTAAATGAGAACCTACTTTTTTATTCGCCTATTCGATTCAGCATATACAACGATATAAAATGTTTATACCCTTACATAACGAAAAAAACGAGAAAAATTCAAAAGATAAATTATTATTTTCATATTTATTTCTACATGTAATCAGAGTGCCATGACAAAAACAATTGAATATTTTGTTTTGTATCACATGTCAAAGTAGTTCGTTTTTATATTTTGCGTTCATAATGAAGTCATTTCGATACGCAATTTTTTGTTTTAGACGGTTGGTACTAGATGACGTTTCTTTAACCCATTTTTACCTAATTTATTTTTAGCTAATTGACAATTCATTTTAATAATATAATGTCGTAATTATTATAATTTTTTATTTAGGAAAGATTATTTACATGAAAATGTACAAATGGTTACAAATATAATCACAAATTGAGTAAGTAAATGTTATTGTAGAAGGCGCAAAATATAAAAAATAGTATAAAGAACTCATTTTATAAAACTTTCTTTCGCACTTGTCAATTAGAAAACTGACTAATGCTCGTTTTTTTAAATTTTGACGCGTGCGAAAAAAATGTCTTATAAAACACGGTCTTTAATATACTATTATGAATTTTCTTGTTTTCTTTTGTGTTAAAATGAATTTTACGCACGAAGATGAAGTTGTTGCAAAAAATATGTATAGGGAACGTTATTATGAGTGGCGAGTTCCTTGTCGTCAGTATTTTAGAAAATTAGAATTAGCACTGCGCGCTAGTACGGATGCATTCGTATCGAAGCGAGTTAGAGTACAAGATCAAGAAGCTGAGATAAATATATTCAGCATTTAAAAAATGCAATCGAAAATATTATTTCCCACATAGACGGCCGAAATTTAAGAAAAGTAAGAAGTAATATGTTCAGAAGGCTGGAATTATGTATAAATCAGCATGGCAATAATTTTGAACAATTTTTATAATATTTTTTAAAGCATCTAAATCGCCCAAACAATGATGAAAACAAAATATTCAATTGTTTTTGTCATGGCACTCTGATTACATGTAGAAATAAATATGAAAATATTATTTTTATATTTTGCGTTCATAATGAAGTCATTACGATACGCAATTGCGTATCGTAATGACCTTCATTTCGATACGCAATTTTTTGTTTTAGACGGTTGGTACTACATGACGTTTCTTTAACCCATCTTTAACTAATTTATTTTTAGTTAATTGACAATTCATTTTAATAATATAATGTCGTTATTATTATTATTTTTTATTTAGGGAAGATTATTTACATGAAAATGTACAAATATAATCACAAATTGAGTAAGTAAATGTTAATATAGTGTTCGAATTAGTCCACATAGATGGACCTAGTAGTACTAAAAATTTGTAGATTGAACCTTTGAACGATAGAAAATTATTTTTAAAGCAAGTTTTAATTCAAATATAAGAAAAAATAAAAATTTCCTGGACACTGAGGCTGAAAGGGTTAAATTGTCAAACGTCAAAGCTGGAAGATAAGAAATTTCAATATAACCTCAAAATTTCTTTTACTTAATTAATCACTTTATTTAATGAATATAATAATAATAATAATAATAATACATATTTTCGTCTTACTTTGCATTTCAAAATAAGCAATGAAAACATTCTCTGTTACGCCTTTGACATTATTTTCTTTACACCATGTGTCAAAATTTGCAAATTCTTTCTCATAAATCTCGCGCGATTTTTTAGGAAGTAGATTATTTCATGTAGTCTGAGCTATATTACTTAGCTCAGGCGGAGTGCAACTGATTTCATCTTCCATGATTACACTAAATTCACTTAAATTTGTTCATAAATATTGAAATGACATGAACTTTCAAATAATAATTGAATGTGGTCAATTCAATGTTACCAACTACAACATTTCACTTACAAATTTCCCTAAATCAACTCGGTTTAATATTAACAGTTTTTTTAAAAATATTTTAGTTTGTAGAAGGTGCAAAATATAAAAAATAGTATAAAGAACTCATTTTATAAGACTTTTTTTCGCACTTGTCAATTAGAAAACTCGCTAACGCTCGTTTTCTAAATTTTGACGCGTGCGAAAAAAACATGTCTTATAAAACACGTTCTTTAATATACTATTAATTAATAATTTTTCTTTTGTATCTTTCTCGTTTTTTTCGTTATGTAAGGGTATAAACATTTTATATCGTTGTATTCAGAACAAAAATGCTGAATCGAATAGGCGAATAAAAAAGTAGGTTCTTATTTAAAATAAAAAAGTTGAATTTTGTATTTTGAGAACCACTGGTTGAAAAAAAAAATTGTAATGCTCATTTTAATAGTCTTATAATATAAAAATTGTTTGCTAATTTAATCGACTTCGTATTTCTTACGGTTCTCGAGATAGCAATAGTGAAATTGAACCCCTATATATATATATATATATATATATATATATATATATATATATATATATATATATATATATATATATATATATATATATATATATATTTTAACTTTAATTAAAATCTTTTATAGTATGCTACCTTATAATGATTGAAGTTTAGGTACTATATTTCATTGCAATGGTGGAATATCCCAATGAAGATAATTTTTTGTTTGGGCACTTTATTTATGTTACTTCACAAACACTTTACTTGTGAGTTTCCCATCAGGGCCACTCCGTGGGTATTAGGAGCCTTTGTGCTATGTTACATTTTAGTGCCCCTTTCCCTCATGATGTAAAATTTGCAAATTAAAGTTTAAACTATACTTTTTGTTCTTCAAAAATGCTAGATTTAATATATTGATGATATTTTCCTAGATTCATTCTTGTAATCAATAAGTTATAAACTAAATCGTTTGTTGTAATCAACAATTTTACAACATATTTCAGAATTGTATATGCAGTTGATTCTTTGCAAAATGATAATAAGTATTTAAATATTGGATTCATTGTGGGATTCATACTTGTAATCAATATTCTTGAGTTATAATCAATATATTCATTGTTGTAATCAATATTTTCATAGTTATTATTTCAATATAAGAATGCTAGAATAATAACGAACCGATTGATACGATAATTATTTTACTTATAACTAGAGCTCTAATGCAAACAAATTAAAATATATTATTCATTTCTACACGTTAATTTGTAAGTTTTATAGTAATTTTGACTTTACGAATAAAAGTGTTTTATAAAATTTACTATTATTTACTTTACTGTCATGAAACGGCGCCCCTCAAAGTCAAGCGCCTTTGCGCGGGGCACAACCTGCCCACCCGCACGGCGCGGCCCTGTTTCCCATATAGATTATTCTCTCACTACGAAAGTTACCCGTATTTTGATTAAAATTCTGGATATCTGAATCACA
Source organism: Harpalus rubripes (assembly GCA_963082715.1). NCBI lineage: Eukaryota > Metazoa > Arthropoda > Insecta > Coleoptera > Carabidae > Harpalus > Harpalus rubripes. The sequence continues at coordinate 43,740,699 of OY720451.1, read as the reverse complement.
CTCAGTAATTTTATAAACGTTTCTCTTTTCTTTCATTGGACAATTATCATCAACACACATTACCCATTCAGCGTTAGATTTGAAAACTTTGTCAATTTTAATGCTTTATATTTTAAAATATTGAAAAATTTTGTTCATATTCAAAATACCTACGTAAAATTCATAACCAAATCAAAAACATTGTTGTATTCAATTAAAATGAAAATAGCGTAATGGATGTAAATATGTATTTATATCTACCCTTAAACAGTTTTATCAAAGAAACTTTTTTTAATTTCTCCGCGATTAAAAACATAATTTATATTTAATAATTGTGTCAACTAAAATTATGTTAGGGCCTTTGAATATTAATTTCATATGTTTAAAGGATCAAAACTATAATATACATATATATACATGTACATATAAATAATTTCACAATAAATTTCTTAATAAATATTCCACTTGCAAAAAACAGCTCGTAGAATAATATCTGGCCTCAAACATACAGATCACTGTCGAGAAGCTTTCATTGAACAAAATTTTTATTTCTTGCAACTTAATTTAAGAGTATTTTTCAAACTCTGATTAAAATTCTTAAATTGAAATCTGCCGAAATATGAAGGTATCCACTCGTATCACACTATATCTGCAAAATTATAATGATATCTAGGTAAAGACTCCAACAATTTGTAAAAAAAAATCATAAACTTTGATGTTTATAACATACCTCCTACCTGATTTTATGAAAGAAGTAATCCTACAAAAAAGTTACAAAAACATTTTTGACAAATACAACATAGTTTTTGTTTTATTCTGCTACTTTGCTATAAACGTTATAAGAAGGCAATGTAGTATGGTGAAGTAACTATAATTAATTATAATAATACCGGTAATATTGATCATTCAAATTGAAAAAACTATTTTTCCGGCAAAAATGTATTTAAAGTATTGATTTATAAGAAAAAAATCACATGATTAAAACCTGGAAATGATGCTAGTGTAACTGTCAATATCACAGTTTGAATTTGTACAGCGATACATTCTATATAATTTGATTTGTAGTTCAATTACTTGTTCGTGTTCGTATACTGCGATTTGAATCTAGTTTCACAAGCTCGGCGAACGTAAGTAAATCAAAACTTGAAGTTATGTATATAATAAAAATAAAAAGAAAATCCGGTCCTGTCGTTCAAGCGTCCATTCGTTCATTCACTGGAAAGTATTCTCATTTGTGGAAGTTTCTTTTTTATCATTTTTCGCTGAAGAGAAATGTAATTTAAGAGTGTTTGATATACGATACAGCCACTGGATCTGCAGCGTCTTCTTGTTAATATAATATAAATTAATGTTCCCCTTTTTGTTCTGTTTCCTGGCCTCGTCTAGTTGCTTTCTTCTGCTCAGATCGTTCGTCCTTGCGCACATTTCACACAGAAATGTGAAAAGATAACAGTGATAAATATTTACCAGGGGAAGGTGTTAGATGATGTTTGTTTTATTTTTTCTTTTCTTTATTCTTACGTTCGGGATAGTCATTAGTAATAGTTAATTTCACACAGAAAATATATTTCGTAGATGTTTTCGTAGAAATGTCTGTTGGTTATGATTTTTACATTACCAGCAATTTATTCACTTTTTGTGATATCGCTGGCTTAATATTACAAGGTTCTATGTAACATTTTTTATGATTTTCTGATTTTGGTATAATAAGGTTGTATGATACATTGACTTAGTTTTAAACTTTGTCGACAGATGACTCTGGTGCGCTGTTGCTAAGCAAGGTATAAAATATCATGGGTGTATGTTTTGAAATAACACATTTTCAGTCTCATAGGTGTATGTTTACACATACAACCTTGTAATTATTTAAAAGAATTTTGTGTGCGGTAGTAGAGATGCATACAACCCTGTAAAATTTTGTATATGATCTGTCAGCTACAGTTTATTTTAGAATAGAGTGACGTTGAATGTATCATAATTGAAATGTTAAATAATGAAGAGATGTCGGACGATGAAAGCTGTGATGATTCTGTTAAAGACAAAGATTTTTCTTCTGACTTTATCTGGATAAACAACCAGTGAAGGAGTCAGCTTATAGAAATATATTCTATAACGAATTTAATATATCATTTCATAAGCCAAAGAAAGACAGATGCAATATTTCTGAACGGTACAAACTAATGAAAGAAGAAAATAGATTAGATAAAGAAGAAAATAAACAATATGAAGAGCACATTGCTGAGAAAGTAGCTATGCGTGAAAAAGGCAGAAAGACAGAGATAATAAAAATAAAGCAGTAATAACTTTCGACTTAGAAAATGTGTTAACTTGCCCTAAAGCAGAAATTAGTCAATTTTACTATAAAACTAAATTTTCTGTCTATAATTTAACTGCTCACTTATCAACTACAAAACAAGTGTATTGTGCTATATGGACAGAAGCGACAATTGGAAGAAAAGGTAATGATATTGCCAGTGAACTACATAAAATCATACAACGCGTTTTAAATGATAACAAAGAACTTACGTTATGGAGCGACAGCTGCGTACCACAAAATCGTAATAGTGTGATGTCATTTTCGATAGTAAGAATTATGAAACAAAATCGTAATTTACAGAAAATAACTATGAAATATTCAACACCCTGACATTCTGCAGTTCAAGAATTCGATGCGGTATATAGTTGTATTGAAAGGGCGTCAAATAGAACAGATATTATTCACCTGTAAGTGTATGCGCTTGTTTTTAAAAATGAATCGTAAAAAACCTTACATAATTATGCAAATGATTTCGTCACATTTTCTTAATTATCAATAACAATCCCAAAATTTAAATTACAACTTAGTTCCATTTAGTAAAGTCAAAATACTGCAGTTTAGCACATCTTACTACGAAATAAAATATAAAATTTCTTACCAGGATGAAAATTTTGAAACCATGCAGTTAAAAAAATCATTACGTAAGCCTGGAACTATCGGAAAGATATTTGACGCAAAAATAAATGCTTCAGCGTATAAATGGCCAGATAGTAAGGTGGCATCTCTCACATCAATAATGCCATGGATGCCCGCTGTAGACAGAGATTACTTCACAGTAATTTTACCAAAAAATGGGTAGTTATTAATTAAATTTGTAAATTAATATAAATATGTAATTATATAAAAGCTAAATAGATGTTACACACTTTCTAATGTTATGAATTTAACTTTTTTGTTGAATAATATTAATGTAACATAGTTGTATGATCCTAAAAGTTAATAATAATATCAGCTTTTCAGTAACAAAGTTGTATGTTATTTTTATTTTTGTAAATAATTACTGCCACGAAAATATTTTTTAACCGAATTTTCTATTAAGTCATTAAAAATGCTCACATATACGTATGCAGTACATATTTCAGTTATGAGCGTATTTATAATATGAATTCTAGATGTCAAAATTTTCAAATGCTGTTTTCTCAAAACTATGATCACTCATCATAGAACCTTGTAATATTGAGCCAGCGATATATCGTTCATTTTTCTAATAAACAACAAAAATTGGTTCTGCTAAATTTAAGTGAAAAAAGAAAATAATACAAGAATTATTGAAAATACAAAATTGTATATACAGCAAGCCCGACAAATTTGGGGGCATGATTTATGAACCCTAAATTCTGATGCACATTTAACTAGTGAAACGCAAAGTAAAAGCAAAATTAGATATTTTTCTAATTTTGTTTCAAAATACAAACTTTTTGCCAATTTGAATGTTAAAGCAACATTTTTTTATATTAATGCGTTTAACGTACTATGGCGAGAAAAATGCAAATTAGCCACTCAGAGTACATGTCACTTTTTTACACTACTGCGAAAAGGTGGCGAAATTATAAAAAAACATGTATGTAGTTCGTTGTCGTGTTTTTCGCAAATAACGTATTGAAAAATACCAACATTTTGCAACTATATACATATACAGTGTGTCCCATCTAGAACTGCCACCATTGGGATCTCGAGAGCTATAAGAGATGCCATGTCAGTTTAAATGGAACTTTTTGTGTTCCTTTGGGGGGCCATCTCAGATATGTCTTTGTTCTTACAAAAATTCTCATATGGCACTATATAATGACGAGGAACTGAATTTTTGTGATGTTTTCTTTTTTAAATAACTTTTAAACTATAATCAATAAAAATGTTGCAAATATAAAAGTTAGATAATTTTTTTAGATAATTTTCGAAATATAACACAAACTTATATTTTTTAAATAGAATCTGATTTAGTCTCAAAAAATCGTTATTTTTTCTCTTCTCAGTGATATAAGGTTTATTGTGTTTTGTAGACATCTAGACCTTAGGATGAAATCTTAGTTTTATACAGAAAATAGATCCGTAAACCATATTTCTCAATTTATTTTTTAATTTACTGTCTCATTTTCGAAGTTTTTTAAAGGTATCTCGGGTAATATTACCGATAGATCAGAACCGTTTGCACATTTCAGGGTCAACTTTTTGAGAAAAGTTTAATAGTCACCACAGGAATTTTCGATCTTCTTTTGTTTCTGAGCTACAGGCAAAAACTCGTTTTTCACTCATTTTGAAAATGTATCATATCTTATTTATTATGATAGTTAGAGAAAAATAGTTTTTACAAAATTTTTACCGTTTTTTAGATAGAATGAAATGGTGTAATTAGATTTTTTGAAAACTTAATAATTCTCGAGATATAATACAAACTTATGATTTTTTAAATGGAAACCTATGTTGAAAATAGTCTCGTCTTTTTGCTTAATTTATAAGCTTTTCAATGATATATAACAAGTCTACATTCTTTTGTTTTAAACATTAATAAAAGACTCATTATTAATTTATTGGGGTAAAAATATTGGAAATTATTAAGAAACAAATGAAAAAATCTCTTACAGATCATCATTTACATATTTCTGATGGTATTTGTTACAGTTTTAATAATTTTTTCAATTTATTTACTTATTAAACCGTTTTTTCCGGATTGTGTCAAAGCCAACTATAACGTAGAGATAAATAGTAATTTAACTAACCTGAAAATAATTAGTTAGAATAATTTTGAGAACACGATTTATACATATAGAATCAAAATATACAAATGATGATCTGTATTAATTGTTTTCATTTGTTTCTTGATAGTTTCCAATATTTTCACCCTTATAAATTAATAATTCGTCTTTTATTAATGTTTAAAACAAAAGAATGTAGACTTGTTATATATCATTAAAAAGCTTATAAATTAAGCAAAAAGGCGAGACTATTTTCAACATAGGTTCCCATTTAAAAAATCATAAGTTTGTGTTATATCTCGAGAATTATGAAGTTTTCAAAAAATCTAATTACGCCATTTTATTCTATCAAAAAAACAGTAAATTTTTTGTAAAAACAATTTTTCTATAACTATCATAATAAATAAGATAAGATATATTTTCAAAATTAACGAAAAACGAGTTTTTGCCTGTAGCTCAGAAACAAAAGAAGATTGAAAATTCCTGTGGTGACTATTAAACTTTTCTGAAAAAGTTGACCCTGGAATGTGCAAACGATTTTGATCTATCATTAATATTACCCGAGATACTTTAAAAAAACATCGAAAATGAGACACCTATGTAATTAATACATATTCGGAATATCTGTTATCTAAGTGGATAAAAAAACCTGCGTCACTGACTCATAACAATACCACTGAAATTTCATTAAACGTCTAGTACTGTCAGAACCAAACATGTTATCGAAAAACATTAAACGAAGAATAAACTATTTTGCATTTGACGTTTAATTAATTAACAGAAACAAATACAAAATATGAACAAGAGATACTAGTTTATTTGCGTTTGTTTGTTCGGACTTTACTGAAAATGTAAGCCAAAACAAACAAATATCGCAAGAATTTCATGAGCTTAAAAACTCATTTATTTATTTAGCTAATTGTTTTAGCAGTGGCTCCTATACAATAGTTGGTAGTACACTTTATACAAATATTTAGAATATACAATTAATAAAATAACAAATATGTACATAAGAAAATATCAACATCCCATTATCTCATACGATTTACATTATGCAAACATAAACGTACCAATATATTTATTCACGTATCAATAAGCAATTGTCACATTTTATTATTTTATTCATTTAGGCAAAAACTTCTGACTTTAAAAGCACAGATGACATAATAGACTATATTATTTACTTTCTCTAATGTAAAATTTTGGAAAAAATAACCCAATTCTACCACATTTACTGTACCAATATTATATATTGCTAAGTAATTTAATTAAGCAATAATTCTAGTTTCTATTATTGAAATTTTGAAATTTAGATACTGCTCTGTTTCAGGAGTTGATTTAATAAGATTATAAAACGGGCTATATGAAGAATTCTGTAGAGAGTTGAGGTCTTTATTTTTAAGTTTCACGGAGTATATGAAAATGATAATTTCTGATTTTGTAATTGTTTGTTTTGCCATATAATCCCGAAGCCCAATTCATTTTAAAAAAATTATTGCACCAGTTTAAGTCAGGTTTTTTTATCTCTTATTTATCAAGTGACAGAAGTCTATTCTACAATTATTTATTCATTTCATCAGCAAAAATTACCAACACCCGTTTCCAAATGTTTACTCCAATATGCACGACACCAGTTTCTAGCCTCACAAAATAGTTCGGAGTATTTTTAGGTAATTGTAGCATTTTTTTAACAAATTGTAATTGACCTTTTTCTACACCCTCAGAGTATTGAGGACCCCAAATTTCGGGACCATATAACGCAGTAGCATTTATTACTGAATTAATTAATTCTTTTACCTGGTACTACCCTTCCGATTTACCTTTAGCTAGAATATTTCTCATTTGTTCTTCAGCAATAACCATCTTTTTATAGTTTTCTTCTGCAGCCCTGGAGAATTTCTGGAAGAAGAAAACAATACTAAATAATTAAATGTATTTTTGACTTCAACAGGCGAATCATAATACGAAAATGGGGTAGGTAATTAGTTTTTTAGCTCGACCTTTATGAAATTGCAATGTTTTTGTTTTTTCCGTATTAACTTCTAAGGCACTGGAGAGGAAGCCAGTAGAACCAAATCATCGGCGTATGCTAAGATCATAAGTTCCTAAATATTCAGACCTTTTTCACCAGCGTTGCTGAAGTATTCCTATATTTCTTTCTTTTAGGATTTTTGGAGCGTGATGTTCCTTTGGTGGCGTATCCCCGGATTGTTGTCGATCTCATTTTTTGTGTTGCTTGTTTTCATTCAAATAAACCAATTTGTTATTTATAATTTTTACATCTTTACCCTTTTTCGTTCCTTCAGACAATTTATTAACTAATTCATTTAGTTCCAACTTCTCCCGAGTACTTAGATCATTATTGTTTATAAAGATATTCGTACCCTTTAGCGATGTTCTTTTGGATATTATCATTTGTTTCCGTGTAACAGATACGAAAGTAGTCAGTAATGGGCGAATTATTGTTGTATTTTTGCCCAAGCGGAATGTTTCTTCTATGTATTGTTCACGGATACTAATCTCCAAGTAGTTTCGAAAAAAATCAACTAAATACTCTTTCATTTTATTCGGAGCTTCCTCTTCTTTTAGGCCAATGATTATTATATTCATTTTCTTCATAGTTTTTTCCATTTTATCTATGACTAGTTCACGTGTGTGGAGGCCTTTAAGTTTTTTCTCCAGTTGCTCTATTCTCTCAGTGTTGTTGTTAATAGCATTTTTAAATGTTACAATTTCCGTTTTAATATCCTCTAAAGAGTTTAGTTTGTTCAAAATCGTCTCTGTTTTATCATTCGTAGTGGATGGTGACGGAGACATCATGCCAAAAGTTTGGTTATGTTTTTATCTGGTAGAACAAAATGGTAGTTTTGGCTTTTTTACAATGATTAACACACTTATAATCTTTTATACAACTGCTTCCTTAATTGAAACAAAGTTATATCAGAAAATATAATCGGAAACTTATGAGGATTTAAAAAATACATCTTATTTTCTCTTTGCAGTACTACCAACTTTTATTCATTTCATTTTTAACTCTCTGAAAATCTCTGTAATATTTTCCAGACATTTTATATAATCAGACTGAGAGCTGGAATTAATTAAGCAAAATGATGAAGAAACATTGAACTAAGCAAATGAAATAATCATAAAATAATTTGTCGTTATAACTTCATTATGTGAATTGTTCGTCCTTAACAAACGAAGAGTTTACCTCAAATAATATTCGGAAAGTTCGGCGGAAACAATCGATCTGCGCAAAGTTTGAGAAGTTGAAGGTTTATTTTCTACTGATCAGCTGCACCATTATTCAGTCCCGTTTACTTTTTATTTATATACCTGGAATATATAGGTATTCGTAACAATGTCAATAGATCCAATTGTAATAACTTTGAAATTAAATGTCAACATTAGAAAGAAAAGTAAAGATTACTGGGACAAATAAAAGCCAAATCATGACTATTACAATTTATCGTCTTTATCGTTGCCTTCAATCGATCAATGTAATCGAACTGCAAGTTGATTAAATGAATACTTTTCAAACCGCAAATGTTGATGAATGTCTCATAATTACGATACCTACATTTAACGTTCTAATATAAAATAATGATATACAGTTACGCTGTTTAATCGAAGAAGCTTTGTTTGATGTTTCTTCTACTTACGTTGAATGACCGTATGAATTGTTTATAGAACGATCAGAATTCTTATATCATTTCTAAGATCACATTGCACTTGCGGAAGATAGGATAAGTAAGACCTTTACGTGACTTCAATAATTATTAAGAGATGCAATAAAAGAAATACATTACCGATAAAGCCTATGGCTTTCATTATTTAAAAGGTTGCAAATGTCAACAAAGAAAATTATTTCCGTGATAATAATAATAGTAATAATAGCATAAAGACCTGTCTATAGTTGATTACAACATTGGAAGATTTATTTTCATTTTGTTTTATAATCCATTAAAATTTAAAACCGTTATTGAATATGTAAAAAAATAACATTAAACGATTCCGAATTATATAATAATAAACTCATTGCTGAAGCAGCGCATGATATGCTGTCCCCTGTCCCGATCTATACCTACAGTTTAATTATTATTATTCGTGTCCAAACCTACAGTTCAATAAAGGAAAATAAAATAAATTTAGCAATAATTCAGTTAATTTTTAAAATTTTACTTTATTATTACCAATAATTTTAGCGCTAAAAGTTATACATGAATGTAATATATGGAGAGCCTTACCACAACATTTATCCCGATAGGTTCGCTACTGGGCTAGTTACTTTAACCTTCAAAAGACGTTGAAACGTCAAACATAACCATTACTTAAAATAAAAATAATAAATTTAGACCACGTATTTCTTAAAAATGTTTGTTTTATTCCACCTATAGTATATTATTGTATATTATTCTATTTTTTGTGTTTATATAATGTGCCACAACCATGAAAAGTCACGATTACATACAATAATATCTGTGTTCTTACAAAAGTCTGTACATTGTAATATGTATTTCCGAGAATGTCCATATGCTGCCATCTACGCTAAGCTTTGCGCTAAGGGTCTCATTATCCAATAATACAGGGTGTTTCACGAAAACCGACCACCGTCATTATTTTCTTTATTATTATAGTTACAAAAAAATACTATAGAACAAAGTTGTAGGAGACCAAGGGGGACATCCCATGAGAGATGAAAATATTTTTAAACCAGTGGTTCTCAAGTTATAACACAAAGTTATATATTTTCAAATGGGATCCTACATATTTTTTATTCCTATTCGATAGCGTATTTTTTTTTCTGAATTTAACTATGTATTAGTTTTATATCCTTACATAATAAAAATATTGAAAAAAATGAGATTGAAATGTAACAAAAAAATTATTTTTAATATTTATGTACAGTACGGCTAGGGATGAAAAACAAGAGTGAAAAAAATTAAATTAAAAAATTAATAATTGTTAATTACGTTTCATAAGTAATGTTCTATTTGATTTCCATTATTTTCTAAGCATAATTGTTTTTCATCCATAGCCTTCCTGTACATAAATATTAAAAATATTTTTTTTTGTTAAATTTCAATCTCATTTTTTTCAATATTTTTATTATGTAAGAATATAATACTAATACATTGTTGAATTCAGAAAAAAATACGCTATCGAATAGGAATAAAAAATATGTAGGATCCCATTTAAAAAAATATAACTTTGTGTTATAACTTGAGAACCACTGCTTTAAAAAAATATTTTCATCTCTCATGGGATGTCCCCCTTTGTTCTATAGTATTCTTTTGTAACTATAATAATAAAGAAAATAATGACGGTGGTCGGTTTTCGTGAAACACCTTGTACATGCAGATAAATTAATATTGTACACATTGTGTAATACCTATATTCTGTAGTATATTGTATAAAATTCTTGAACATCTAGGGGCCGTTTAAAACTTAATTTATAATTAGAGGGTTGGTAAAACGATCACACTGGTAGTCGTCTTGTCGTCTATAATAATTGATTCTTATACTCCCAGTCTGATCAGCCATCAGTCACTTTTAAATTGCCCATTTTCTCTGTTATGTATTCACATACAAATTTCTGTATTTTATATTATATTAGGTAAATTAGATTAAATAACGAAATTAAAGCATAGTATTCTGAAAATGCGCCCTTCATTTCAAGATAATTTAAGAGAGTCATTGTTGTTTAAATAAAAAAGTCGAAGGGCAATACCTACCTAACGAATATTTATTTGTATTGAACAATTTTTTTCATGTCTGCGTGCATTATAGTCGGTTCGAATTTGAATATACTGACCGACTAAGAAGTGTACGAGTATTATTTGTAAAAACGCCAAAAGAACAGGAATTTGATCACGCTCTTGTGCGATCATTTGACCAGTTACTCGCTTTAACTACGTGGACTTATTGCACTGTAATATTTCTTTTGCCACCTTGGGTACAGTAGCACTTAAATATTGTCTCACGGATTAAAGACTCTGATTGTACAAATGCGAAAAGATGAATGTTACACGAATAATTTCTTTTTTCCCTTATTCCTTTTATCCCTTTAATAAATACCTTACAACATAGTAGTCATGCGCATCTGTGTTTTCGTTTTGAAGTTACTGTCCCATCAAACAGTTTCTGTCATCTTCATCTGGAGGCATTTCCTCAGTGGTTGTGGTTAACGGATGTATCCGAACGGAACAAAAGCAGTAGGAACTCCGTTAGCGAATTGATTAATGCGACTGTCATGAACTCCAACTTTAAGACTCAATTACAGATGGCATCAGTGCCACTCAAATAATGAAGCAGATCATTGCACTGACATGCATTGTTTCTGGGTCGCTGTTGTAGACAACTTATACTCCATCAAAATAGCCAAATAATGCTTGTTTAAGATGCTACATTCAATTTGTGACAGGGGTTTCTTGAGTTTAGAATTATTGAAAATGTTACGTCATTTTCAATTATCTGATTATTTTTTACAATGCAGTACAATGTAGTGAAAGAATAATGATACCAAATATCTTCAGATACATATCAAGCTTAAAATTATGTCATGAACATTTATGTAATAAAAATAAAATTCTACAACTATTGCCATCGTTAATGTATGCACATGCATTATATTCGTCTAAGCTAAGTGCAAGACAAACATGAATGAACCGGGCAAAGTAACATTAAAACACTTACGATGTGTAGAGGTACTAAATATGTACATATTCTATGTTGCAAGATGTAGTAGATTGGAGTGACTTTACTAAAGCTAGGTTTCCACATGCAAAGATTATTGGCACCAGTCTTATGGCGTCTGTTTTAATGGCATCAATGTATGTTTCCATAATTTTCAATCAGTTTTCAACTGGCATCGGTTTCAACATGGAAAAAATTTAAAGATGGAAACGAAAGCATAGATGATGGGTTTCAATCCTTATAGGATGCGATTTTATAAATCCCATGGATCCCTGGATGTCCAGAAACTGAATTGATAATGAAAAACTATCAGCATTCAACACAAAACGAATTTAAAAACAGCTACTAGCGCAAAAAAGTACTGCTTTGTACTTTCACTGATGCAATGATTTGTGGTGCTAGTTGAATTAGCTTGTTTCTATATTCAACTAAATTAGCGCCAATAATATATGCATGTGAAAACCTAGCTTAACGTTAGACCAGGTTCCGTTTCAGTGCGAGATTCTTTTACTAAAAATCAGAATAGAATTTGCAGATATTTAGACACCACTCGAAAATAAAAAAAAATGTAGCTAGAATGCTAGTTTTGTGTTTAACATAATACAATCAGTCATATGCTATAGCAACTTAATTTATTTTAACACTTTGACTACCACCAAATGATAAAAAAATCTTTCAAAATAGAGCAGTCTTGTTTTCTACGGAATAAGTTTGTAAAAATGGAGTATGAAGAAATCGTGTTTAATTTATTTGCGAAATCTCTATTTTTTATGTAAAGTCACTTCCGACACATATATGAGACAGGGATCTCTAACAATAATTTTTGAGGGATGAAACACAAACCATTTGATTCACACGTGAGCTGAATATTCATAGAGAAGAGATCCCCTATTAATGCTGAAGGCTGCTCTGAACTATCTACAGTTTAGTGTTCAGAACTCTTTGGCACATATATGAGCCAGTGGTCTATGACAGCAAACTGAGTGGCACATATATGAGACGCGCGTTACCCAACGTGTGTGATAAAGTAATTCTTATAAATACTTTATCTCAAAATCTTAAAGATGTGCATTAACATTACTAGGATCGTAATCAACATCTTGACTGACTTTGGTCGAAGTGTTTATTTTTTAATTGGTCGAATGAAATTTTATTTGGCCATAGCTGAGAAACATATGGAACATCTCCGAATGTAAGAAATGCGATGTGTGATTAAAAAATAACGAGAATATTCATTTGTTTCAAAAATGTGTGTAAAATATTCCCTATTCGATATAATGCACATATGCCAAGGTTGTTCAGCAAAGCACTTGCGGAATGTGAAATGCACTTTGTAGTATAACCTTAATCGATTTTACCTTTATATAGGTAGCCTTTATCTTCTATGGCAGCAATTAGCAAAACGTTGCCCTTTCAATGTCTTGTTCATCTTTGGGGAAAAAAGTCGTAGTTGGCATATCTGGTTAATACGGTGAATGCGCGATGCGGTATCACGACGGTGTGGTTTTTATTTTAATAAATAAACCGGTACGTTGTCGTTGTGTAAAATCCAGGAGATGTTTGTCCACGATTCTTTTCGTTTTCTTCGGATTGCGTCGGGAAAATGACGAAACACTTGAAGGTAGTAAACCTTATTTGAGCGTACGGCCTGACGGTAAGAATTTATGGTGGACTATGTTGTAATCAAAGAAAACAGTAAGCAGAACCTTGTTATCTTTCACGTCTTCACGGCCCTCTTGAAAACGTTTGTATCATTTCATATAGCTTCCTCGCCAAAAGACTTTTCCTTCTTTTGCACCACTTCACTGCATTTTATGCCAGTTTTAAAATAAATATGGAGTCTTTGTTCCGTCATTTTTATAACTAAAAAATCGCCGTGCATGTCGAAATGCTTTACTAATATTTAGCTGTCATACATAAACTACGCGTCCAATATGATTGAAACCTGACACACACTTCACAGACCATGTTACCAACGTGAAAAATAGCTTAATCAAAACGATTAACGCGCTAAATTCAAAAATTCTCTTTACTTTTTGATCACATCTCGTAATGGACCATTGTAGAAACGTTCTACGATCTGCCAGACTCGTGTTCGTGGCTATAGTAATCGAAATGTTAATGACCAATATGTTATTTGCTGGAGATTGATAGCCTACGAATGAGAGATTGGTTACTGCCATTAAATTAATGAGATTATCGACTGAAGTTAACATTGTAGTAAACGTACATTACAAATGAAATATGTTCTTTAAATAAGAAAATCATACTTTGATTAATCTTAAAGATATTAAATTAATAGGTTTTCTGTATAGAAATAGCTAAAGGTCTATTAAGTAAACAGTACTTCCTACATTCAAATAATTGCCATTATAATCATGCTATTTATAATTTTAATGTAAGTTGTGAACAAGTAATAAAACTTGTCATAATCATTTTACTGAATAGGGTTTGTAGGTTCCAAACAAAAGATACCGTCGTTTATAGTTAACAGTTAGCTATGAACATTACATTGCCAAACTTAACACTGTTTACATTGTTCTTGGTTCTCTGTATTGTGTTGAAAATTGCGTTCGAAGTTATACTCAAAAATAATTTATAGATCCGTAATAAACTGTATTACAGGTCAGTAATTATCCTGCAGTACTGTTGACTAAAACAAACAATATAACAGCTTTTGTTTCGATCCACTTTCCATATACACTTCATGCTGTTGTCGCTAAAAACATAATAATCAAATTTGGAAGGAGAGTTTAACTTTGTATAACATAATTTCATTCGCAAATACAAGCAACTCCAAAAACCAAACACTTTTGTAATTTTCACACATTGTTCAAAATTCTGTTTATCGGACATGGAAAAAGTTTACATATTGTATTTATGTGTACATGCAACATAGTATAAATGATACACTCTCATATTTAATTTTCATTCATTATTATTTTGTTTGTATTACAAAAGTTCTGTGTATACATAGTTTTAATTAATTATTGACGAATTACATAAAAAGAATAATTTTGAGTTATTTATTAAATAATAAGACTATGTTTACCTTGGCAGTTTGAGTATTTGCGTAGCACACTTTTCGGTGTATTATGTAACTTTTCCGTTAAAATTTAGACCCGTTTAAATTTTTGTTGACATTTACTACTCTGTAATACAAAAATTTAGCGGTCCGTTAATTTTTATATTTTTAACAAGTCCATTAAAAAGTGTGTTGTGACATAAGAAACAGATTAACCAAAAACGCTTGTCTTTGATAAATTTATCACAGATTTTTGAATTAAAAAGTATCATGTCACTTATATTTTTGAAAGGTATGTCAATTAATTTATTTAAATGACATATTCTTGAAATACAAAGGTGTCTATGAAAATCTTGGTTACAAAGAATGACCAAACAACAAAAAACATTATTGATTAAGTTTTTGGAACAAAATAGATGTTTAGTTGAGAGTAAAATTTAAAAAAAATAGATACTACCAAATTTGTTAAATATACTAATAATTAAACAAACGATGGAAGGTATAAACAAAAACACCTTACTTATATTAGTATATGTATATGTACATATATTGAGCTGGTTTTCGCAGAATTTAAAACTAACGCGTAAAGTATAGAAAGTCAATTTGATTTAAATCTTATTGGGAGGAAAGAAAGGATTACCAACACTTCTCAGTAGTCTCAGTCGTCGTTGATTTTCTCGTAAATCTCTCATTTGAAAAATATAAATATAATATATTTTACAATCGCATATAAAAACTAGAAATGGACACTTACTGCAACAGTGCATGTTCTAAATATCAAATTATATTATTTGATTTAAATTATTTAAATCCATGTACGTTTAATCTTTAAATATTGAAATTAAAAAATTTAACATGTACTCTTGTCAAGCTGTTAAAATGTAAAATTTAACGAATTATTTTGACGGAAACCTTAAAATTTTTAGCAGAAATCTAGTTGCAGAATAGGAAAATAATTTTAGTAGCCGTTAATTTAATGTCAAAATTAACAGAAAATGTGTCAAATTTTAACGGATATGTAATTACAGAATAGAAAAATCATTTTCGTGGCCTCTAAAAATTTAACGGCCTTTAATTTTTAACGGATGCTGTACAGAATACACCCATTTGTACGCTTTACATCTCTGATTATTTATATATATATATATATATATATATATATATATATATATATATATATATATATATATATATATATATATATATATATATATATATATACACTACCTATTTACTTGATTTAATGTTTTTCGCTTAAATGAAGAAATGTAAACAAATTATGAAAAAAATTAATTCGCCTTTGTTAAAATTATATTTATAATTAAATTAAATTGCAGCGAGTACGGCACGTGTGTAGTATATGGTATTGTAGAGATGGCGTAAAGTTTTTCTAAATAAAACTCTGCTAGGCAAATTTACTGTAGTGTTGCGTTGCCAATCTTATGAATGCTCTGTTTTCAATTATTGTAATTTGTAAATATTACACTTCCTGATCTTACTTACTTGGTTTCTTGTTTACCTCTTGCCGTTTAGGGTAAACCAATTCTGGTCTGACACATGAAATGGCAAAAACATACCTTGTATTAAATGTGTGAATTAGATTTGTTACAGTTTTCCAATGGAATATGTTTGATATTTATTTTATGTGTCACCTGGTTAATATGAGAATTTGAAATGTAAAACAAAAATAGTTACATTTTAGTTACCATAGTAGCTTAAAGAATGAATAGTTATTTATATTCTAAATGCAATATTTTTATTTATCTAAACGCAAATAAATAACTAAAATTCGGCTAGAAATAATGTGCATAAAATACGTTTATTTAAAATAAAAAAATATCATAAATTGTCAGATTTTATGGAATCCAGAACCTTGTGTTTATTTGTGGACTGAATTGTATTGCAGTGAAAATAGAAATAAAAATGGAAATAGAATTAACGAACGTCGTATTCAAGCATTGCGCGTTGTTGTTTTGTTTTAATTTCGTGTTAAATGTGAGGTTTTTATTTTTTCATTTTTGTGGGAAATGGAAAAAATATTTGGTTACTGAAATGTTTCATATTTTTGAAATGTAAATTTGTTTTGATGGAACCAAAAGTAGATATGTAAAATTATGTATTTTGTCCTAGTTTTTGTCAATATTCAATTTTGAGTTTTCCATACTACATTTTCAGTATTTAAAATATTTTTACTAGGAATGTGATAATAATTAACAGCAAACGTATAACATTTGTTTCGGGAAATGTATTTTATTTATATTTATAGATTTATTCTTTTCCTTAGTGAACTTGTATGCAATTTAAAACCATTTTAATGCGCAATTCTACCTAAATTTATAAAATACATGGGATTCATTGCCTATAGTAACGTAAGTACAATTTTGTTTCCGATAGAAATATAAATAAATATATCGTCACGGCATGTTACCCAAAGAACATAGCTTATGAAGTAAGAAAAATTATTCTTTTCAGTACCAAAAATTCTCATAGGATATCGAAAACCTGAAATTGGTAAAATTTTCATTTTTAAATAACTCTTAAACAGTTTTCAAACTAGAAACAGGTTACAAATAAAAATGGTAGATATTTTTATTACTTATATATATTGGTATAAGGGTTATTGTGTTTTTAATTTGTTTTACTCTTAAAATTTACATTTGTCATCATTTTTCATGAAATTTCTTATTGAGTCATGTTTTACTTCATTTCACATGAACTATTGATACGTTATAATACAATATCTGGCTTTTCAATCACGATATGGCGATATTAGATTTAAAACGAAATATTTGAATGAGATAAAATTGAACAGGTGTATTCTTGTATATCCGTAGTAAAATTTAAATTTAGCGAACAAGAGCAGGGAAATCAAATCATATTGTATCTACGTTCATTCCGCGTTTCTTTTTTCAATTTGATCAAGTGTGCATATTTCTCCGACAGCTATTCCGAATGAGAAATTGTGTACAAGCATTTGAGGCGAATAAATTTACTGGGAAATCCTCTTTCATATTCGTATGTTTCCCTTTGGATCTACGTCGCCTGTTCGTCGCTGTAAAATGCGAAATGGGTTTATGCGACGCAACATACGCCATGTGGCAAGGCATGTCAAGCTACATCCACAGCGAATTTTACTACGAACAACTAAATTTAATAATTTCAATTTAGCTAGATTTTATTTAGATGTCAGATGACGGACTTTTCTGACGTAAATCAGCTTGTATTACGAAGCAAAATAGATTTAATAAATGTATGCAGCTACATATATTTTTATACTTCTGTATATGAATGCAGTTATTTTATGTTGATATTTTCGTATTCAAGGAAAAGCCACGTATGGCATTTGAATATAAAAATAAAATCTCATGGATTTCATTTCATTTCATGTAGTATAATAGTACCTGACTAATTATTATTATTACTATGTATTTTAGGTAAATATACTCGAATTAATAAATGGTTTTACCGATAAGAATATACCTATTATGATAGCATATTTTATAAAATTCAAAGTATGAATTGATTTTCTCTGTTTCGGAATTAAAATGTTACATTCCAGTACGCATATTGATGTTGGAAATTTTTTTGAGATTACCATGACTGCAATAAAACATTAAATATTTTGGCAACGGACAGAATATAAAGCACAAAGTACTGTCACCAACATAATAATTCTACCAAAAATTTCCCTTAATATAAATTTTCATATATTCAAACAATAAAATAAAATTTAATCGTTGCGTAAATACACAGCATTTTAAAACAGGGTAGTTACACGCTAGGTAAATGAACTAAAAATATTATTCTAAAGGTACCTTAACATAAACTAACGCACAAAACTCGCACTTACAACCCTCGAACCGTCATTCAGTCATACTCGTTTTTATGCAATTTTTCTAAACAAACCTTAACATAACCAAACCTAACTATCAAACCTAATCTAACGTACAATCACTTATTTTCAATGTTCATTTGCCTAGCGTGTGCGGACTCGATGTGTTACCTGAAAACACATCTCGTCGTCTCAACTGTATATTCGACTATTTTCGAACCTCTTGTATAACTATTGACTATACAACGTATCAACCAACTATATTTTACGAAATATCAAAAATATTACTTATTTATTTGTATCCATGGATGATATGAATACTGAATACATGTGATTTGTTTACAACCGAAATACGCCAAGAATTGTGTTTCGCGAAACACAACTTAGCAACGCAAATAACCTATGTTATACAGCGTAGTTAAGAGAAATTGAGCTATCTGATGCTGGTCTATTTTCCGATGAGTTGTACGAGTATAGTCATTTTAACTTGTTTGTGTGCAATTATTTAAATAAAATTATCACCATAATAATAAATTCAAATTTTAAATATTTTATGTTATAGTAAAAATGTGTTATTAGTTAAAAAAATTATCGCTCAATTCTTTTCCTTGAATAAATTTAATATGCGCAATTAAAGTAAATTAGTCATGTTTTATTTGAATGAATGCATTTGCGTCTTTTTTATTGTGTGTCATTAACTGGGTGGGAGAGGTGAAAAACAAGTATCGTTATAAATACGAGGCATGTAGAGCCGGCTTCACCATCACCAGGAAATTACAGGGGAAACATGATGAGAGAACGCTCTGTCAAAGTCAATGTCGCGTACAACGAAAAATTTAAATGAATTAAATGAAACACGTGAAATTTCCCATTTAAATAGAATTCGTTTTGCGTGTCATTTACTGGAATAAAGTTCACATTTATTTAAATTGTTTCCAATTGCCTGCCTGTTACACAGGGTGCAATAACAATTTGTAATATTAAAATTGAAGTAGGATAGCATTTATTTATTTAAGTACTACATTCAACCGCATTTTCAGCTAACTTGTAACGACTACATTGTTATTTTAAAGAATGTTAAATACTCGTATATTTCTGTAATTACCATTTATGTTTCGTGTCATAAAAATGACATGTACATGTAATGCATTCAATATTAATATGAAAAAATCTAATGTGGCCAGCACATTGCCTTCCGTCAGTTCTATGCATTTTGTACAAATTCCACACTGAAAATTTATTGCAAAAGATTCTATATTTCCAGTATATTACCTTCACTCAGTTCTATGAATTTTGTACAAATTCCATACAGGAAGTTTCATAACACAAACATACTATGTCAATTGCACTTGACACTGACATTTTTCAATCAGAATTTTCTTATTGTAGTAGATGTTTCCATGGTTACAGCACAGCTGGCTGTTTCTTGAAATTTAATTTCATTATAATTTAATAACTATATCCATTGAATGTGAAGTATAAAAATTAATCAAATCGTATAGAAAATAAAATATTCTTTTATATTTATAATAACATTCAATGTGAAAAAAAAATTATATTTAACAGCGTGTTTGAAGAAAAACTATTAAAATCTTCAAATGAGGGTACTTCCGGTCAACGAATTATAACCAAAATCAAATCAGCTCTTCATATGGATGTAAAGAAAAGGAATATGCAAAAATTATAATTTTTGAAAAAGTGGTATTGGAGTTATGCGATCCGAAAGAATCGTCACACACACATACATACATACATACATATACATATACATATATATATATATATATATATATATATATATATATATATATATATATACATATATAGTATATACATCCATCCATCCATCCATCCATCTATCGTAAAAGTAGAAAAATCGTATTCTATTCTAGGGACCCTAAAATGTGCTTATTCATTAAAACTCATCATCGAATATTTTGACCAAAGACAATATCTTCCTTACCTAAAGGTGACGGAAGATAAAAATACATTCAAATTGATAATGAAATACGCCAAGTAAGTATATATAGTCGGCCATCTATTATCAGCCAGAGTCTACTATTTAAATGGGTTCATGCAAAAATTTCATACCTGAATATTTCTTTAGGGTTTCAAAAGAAACCACATCTATAAAAGAATTTAAACGTCAACTTTCATTCGCTAGTCATACCATAACTAAGTAATAAGTGAATCTGACATGAAAATAAAATGAAATGGAAGTATAGAGCCCGCGCAACAATATTTGGCTCTGACTTTTGGGTGAAGTTTATAGCAGCTCATTACCACAGTATTATCTGTAATATAAGCAGGTAGATATATACGAAATTACAGATATATATATATATATATATATATATATATATATATATATATATATATATATATATATATATATATATATATATATATATATATATATATATTATACGTACTCGTTATTCAGGTATTTATTTTTACCTTAATGTTACACTGATAGTGCATATTAAGCTCATGTAAAATTATTTTTTGGTCTTAACAGAAATCAAACTATACCTACATATACAAATACTTTATTAAAATCATATGGTAAATATGTCGTCAAAAAATTCAAAAAAAGCATAATTAATAAAGTACACAGAAAAGCATAAAAATATTTAAGTTGAATCATATGGCAAATATGTCGTCATGATGATGATGTTGATGACTGTTAACTAACACTGCTAACACTGTTAACTAACCGGGTAGTAGCACCCCCTGCCGAGACTTGTAAAACCTCACATTATGGAGTCAAAGTCAGAGCCAAATATTGTTGCGAGGGCTATAATGCTCTTGATTAATACATACACATAATGTTACTGTATCGCTATTAACGCGGCTTATTTTATTCTAAAATAATAAAGGAGGAATAAAGCATATAATTTGAATATTTGTTGTATTGACATATGCCAAAATAATTTTACTTTTTACCTCTCGCTAAGAGAGGTATTGTATTCTTGCTAAAAATCGCATATCCAGATTTTAGTGAATAAGCACGTTTTAAGGTCTCTAGAATCCGATTATAACATTTTTACGATGATGTCCGTATGTGTGTGGATGTGTGTGTGGATATTGGATTCACGATTTCTCAAATACTATAAGACTTAAGACATTTTTAACTACGGATTCCTCAATCTAACAATAATGGGAAGAGTTGATTAAATTTTGGTAACAATTGGACAAGCAGAAGTAGTAGTTACAAGAAAAAAATTATCTAAATATTATTTATCGAAAATTTATGTAAATACTTATATTAAAAAACGTTAAATTCTTTATTCGATAAATATAAATTCATTATTATATTTTCTATAGATTTAGAGATAAAGAAATGCAAATAAAATAATTTGATATAAAAAATCTCAGATCAAACTACTACAAGGCAAGAAATTCAAATGTTTGTAATTGACACATAAATGTCACTGTCAAAAATATTTGTTTACCACTGTCAAAAATATTTGTACATTATTATGAAGATTATGAAAATACAAAAAAGCCAACAACGCAAAAGAATATACGTAAAAAAGAATATAAAAGGAATTTGCGAAAAAATGACGTATATAAAGAAAAAGAAAAGGAAAGTTGAAAAAGAAAATTTCAGGATGTTGAATATAAAGAAAATGTATGTACTGTATATAATTTATATTAAAATATCCCATAGATTTTGCAAATATATGTGAGAATTATTTTGTAGTAAGACATGAATATATGTATTTGTATTTAAAAATATTTTTCGTTTTATGCGTACAACCAAGTAAAATATCTGGAGAGAGGTTATGTGCTGGCCACATTAGATTTTTATCGTAGCATTCTGAAAGTAGCATTAATGAGTGTATTTAAAAAAATATATTTATTAATAATACCTTCACTTTCTGAACCCGAAAATAATAGTAAAATTATTAATAAATATCCAGGGGCAGCGGGTTTTGATATTTTCCATGGGTGCACAATAAAAAAAATATATACAGAGTGTGCACCGAAAACTGGAACATGTGAGTTCAATATACAGAAATTGGCTCTCCTGTAACTTTTAGAACAAAACCAAAAAAAGGCTTAAAATTAAATTTTACATTAAAAATGTTTAAATTCTTGTAAAAGCATATCTGCAGTTATTTCAGAAATGCTGATACAATCTCGTCAGGAATTATACGGACATGGAAATAAAACATCAATGTGACGGTTTAATAATATAACACTGCTTATAATTGTTGCAATCATGATTTTCATATAATTATAGTTATAAACTAGTTTAAATGTTATAAGATGTATACAGTACAAGAGAAAAAAATTGTTTGTAAAATTGTACTGTAGTGACAATACTTATTAAAATATCACATTGATATTATGTTTACACATAATATCAATCCAAGGCCGTCTAATTCTTGACGAAATTATAACAGTTTATATGCTCATATGACATAATCTCGTGCTGCAGACTAAAAACATAAAACATTTTTAATCTAAAATCTATTATATTATAAATTATAATTAGTAATTACAAATAGTAATCGGTTGGAGCGTCTTAAAACTACCGGTCACCGGTTGTAAATCTGAAATAGCGTTTAGAATTAGCACTTAGTGAAAGTGACATCTATTGAAAAATCGATGAAGCAATCTAAATACATAAAATAAATTTAATCATTTTTATTAAATAGAGTAGTATTTGTTGTTCGAACACTATAATTGACGAATAAAAATATTTCGGATCATAATATTTTCTATTGTGATAAAAATAGTGTTAGAATTGATCAGACATTCTGTAACATGTGACAAGTAGCTACATGTGATTCTGCGCCTTTCTATAATTTTATTTATTATAATATCATCATATACCACATTTAAAATATATTATATGCGCTATGCCGTTTGACGTTTCTGATAGAAAGAGACAAGATGATATACCTGTCGCACTACTTGTAAGTGAAATGTTTGGAATTTGTATACTTACCACTTAACACTTTCAATTAACGTCTTAATTTTGATGCTGTGTATGCTAGCGTTTCCCATAAGTCAAAGTGCGTGTAAGAATTATAAGTACTAATTGTAATTAATAATTGGATAGCTCTGAACGCAGCTTAAACTTTAAATACCTTTTTATTCTTGCAGTTTTGCTCTTTCAAAGTTAGAGGAATACAAAATATTAAGATTGGTATCGCAAAATTAAATATTTTAATAAAACAAATCATAAAAAAAGGTTATTGTTCACCGTGGGTGCATTGCATCCCCATTTTTTTGCTCATGGATGCACCTGGACCGTTGCAACCACGCAGGGGTGTAGTAGAGGGTATACGTGGGGATACGCCGACATCCTCTGGATTTTTTATATGCCCTAGCGTGTACCCTCTGCTTTTTTAAATATTTGAAACAAAAGTTATAAAAATTAAATATTAAATTAACTAATGAAAATTTTACTCAACAATTAAAATTAACGTTTCTTTCGAAACTATATTGAAATTATCTGCGTGTTTATGAAATATACTTTGGATTTTTGTTATACTTATAGAAGCCGTATATCCTATGTATCCACTATATGCTCAACGTATATCCTCTACTAATTTTAAGACTTCAGCACTGTACCAACGTGCTCGCCGCCCCTATAAATATCATGACGAGTAAAAAAAGCGTCACACATGTGTTGCTTATTTGCATACTATACTTTTTCTACCATAATTTTCATAAAAGTTCATTTTCACCTGGACTGTTAAACAACTGTCATACTCAAATGCCAAAAACAGTCACTTCTGTTGCGTTAGTTGATAGAGTTGGCATTGGAAGAAGATGACATTAAATTAGATAGCTATGATAGTATTGTTTTTGAGTTTCAAGTTGTTAATTTTGTGACAGTTCCATGATTATTACCAATTTTGTATAAAATTCGGAAAATACAACTTTATAACTAAAAAAAAAAATTCGCGCATTATATTTGTCTACTTAACAACTGCAATCTAATAACAAATTATGGGCGTTGTGCGTAAAATAAACTCCATAAAAATGCTTTTCATTTTACGCATGGTTAAAAGTCAGATTTCATGTTACTGTGATCCAATGAAAGCTACTACTTCATACATGGAAGTAGAAGTACATATTTTTTTTATATATTATAGTCAGAAGTATATTTTTGTAATAGTTTTTATAGTAGGTACATGAGAATACAGAATATATTTCCGGAAGTGGATAAATGACTACTTTCGAGTAAGATTTTTTTGTTCTACACCTATCCATTTGGAAAAAAATTTAAAAGACATTTGATATTTATTTTTAATTGTTATACATTTATGTATGTATTTACTTTAAGCAAAGAAAATAAATGCATACTATACTGTATCTGGTTTAAGATTGCAGTGATGTGAAAATAGAAGCATTTTGATCCTGATGTGTGATTGGATAATATCGGGGTATTATCCAATCAGAAAATAAGATCAAACTGCTCCTATCTTCGCACCATTGCAATCTTAAACCAGATACAGGGGCCTATTCTGTATCTCAGTGGTTAATTTTTAACCACTGGTTAATTGTTTTAACCAATCAAGTATGTTGACATATAACAAAAAAAGGGATTTTTAGTTGTCAAATCAATAACGATTGGATAAAAATTTTAACCAGTGGTTAAAAATTAACCACCGAGTTACAGAATAGGGCCCACAGTATAATATAAAAATCTGATGTGGCTAACACCAAACCTCCCGCTATTTAGGCTGTGTCCGATGTTGCATTTTTGTCTCCCTAATATCTAAATCCTAAATTTGTATGCCCTAAATAACGTCATTATTAAGGATTTTAGGAATTAGATTTTAGGGTTTGCAGGAGTTCACTATGCGTTGAAGTTGACGCGCACTAATTAAACAAATCATGTTCGTTGGTATAATTTGTGCAAAATATCAAATTTACTGTCAAATAAAATATTCTTAGCTTCTCTTTCTTTTGGGAAATATAATATTAACATTTAATCTGAAGCATCATTTTAAATCGAATTATATAATTCACGTTTGTTGTAATGCACTGTTCCCATACAAAACAGTGGATGTCATGAGTGTGCCACTTGCCATTCGGAGTTGCATTTGTGTGAAGTAAACGTAAATCCTGTATACCAAATGTCAAAATGCGACTTCGGACACAGCCTTAATTTTTATTAATTTCAATATACATACATACTTACATATTTAGTTATTGCGGAAGCTTTATTAAGATCCGTTCTATATTACTATGGTTCTATTACCTATTTTCTTTTTAAAATGCTACTATTATTAATTTGAAATGATTAGTTCTTTGACAGTGACATATATCTGCCAGTTACATACATTTGAGATATGAACTGTGTAACCAAGGAGTTATGCTTGTTTAAAGCGTAGGCTCCGGGATTAAAATTATAGAGAATTTTGTAAATTTATCCATAAAATATATAGAAAAAGTATTTATGCAAATCTGTAGAAAATTTAATAATGTTTAATTTTTATTATAACACAAATATTACAAAAATAACATTTGAATGTATTTTTCGAAGAAAATCTATTTTGAGCTTCAAGTAAAGTGCCATTTCTGGTTATCTGATATACACCAGAATCTAATGGCCTCTTCCCATATTAGAATAAGGTACAAATACAAGGTTTAAAATTTTTCTGAAGGATCCACACATACACACAGACATCGTCGTGAAAATGTTAAAATTGGATTCTAGGGACCTTAAAACGTAGTCATTTACCAAAATCGAAATGCGATTTTTAGCACGATCCCTATACCTCCTTTACCAAGTGTAGCGGGAGATAAAAAAGTATCTATAAATATGCTTGGTTCTATTCTCTTTACTTTAAGTCATTGTCACTAGAGATTAAAGTAAGCTTTAATAATAAAACGTCATCAAATAAAAAGTCACTCTAAAAATAGGTACTGAAAAAAATATTATTAATCTTTAATGTTTTCTCTATTTTAACTTGAAAATGTGTAGCATTATGGTTAGTTTCCGAGTGAAAAGGAATAATGGAACATTTAAAACCGTGGCATTATATCCCTCTCTGGAATCGAAAAGCGGAGCAAAGAGAATATCTAAATTAGGCGCATAAATTTAAAGTAGACCGAATGAAATTAAAACTTCCTCTTTCGTATATCGGACTCGGTCATGAATTATAGAGGGCAGGTACTTAGTAGTGATGTAGTTCCGCTTCTCCGATCTATCGCCCATTTTTATAGAAACTCGAAGTAACTTTAACTTTTCGATTTCATGAAATATTTACTTGTAAATTAGGCGACTACGTTAGCTGCGTTTCAAATCACTCAGCTACGAGGCTACTGTAATAAACTCTAGCGAATTATGAACTGATCAATAATTTGTGCGTTTTTCAAAGTCCTGCCATTTTTAACTGATTACTCATGTAAATTACTTACAACTTCCTAATTAGTATTTATGATCTGAGTTCTTACTTTTTATTACATATACTTTGACAGTTCGAACTACATTAGTAGTAGTAGTAGTAGTTTTAAAATAGTTAGCAGACATAATTTTTTGCACTTAATTTATCAATAATTTTCATGATGGCTAAGGAAACAAGTTCACTACAACAAAATAGATTCGCAACAAAAACAGATCTTTTCAATATTTAAAAATTAATTTGAAGAACGCAATTAAGTTGCGTGTGGCATATTTCAAATTTTCTGCTAAACTAATGAGGAAAATAAGAAATATGTAATATTCCATTTAAAATACGAAAGTTATGCACTACTTCCGGTAATCCGAAAGTACCAAAATTTTAACATTGTCTGTGCGAAATAGAATAGAACCATTTAGCACAATGTCCGGTATCTTACCACGGTCATTATTAATTAAAAGTGATGATTTGTCAGTATTAATTTTGAGACTGTTCTTTACCCCAAAAACAAAATCATTTAACTTTTTGTTCACAATGGAGCAATGCTCATTTATATGCAACAGTTCCAGAGTTGCATGAACCTGGGTGTCATCTGCATAAGAGTGAACTGAACAAAAATTAAAAACATTTGGCATGTCAGCGACAAATATTAAGAAGAACAAGGGTCCCAAAATTGATACCTGTGGTACACCACATTGAAGAGGAAAATCTGATGAAAATTGTATTCCTTGTTTTGTACTCATGTTAATGTAAAATGATCTGTTTTCCAAATAACTTCTACACCACGATACTGCGCATTCTGAGAAGTTCTAATAACTTAATTTTGTAAGAAGTAAACTGTGATCGATCATATCGAATGCTTTCGAGAAATCAATTTATATGAGTAACGAAGGTTTCGATTTGTCTAGATTAGTATAATAGTATCAACTATATTCAACATGCATGTATTTGTACTATAACTTGATCTACATCCAGACTGATTAGTAGGTATTATTTTATTCTGAAAAACATATTCCATGATCTGATAGCAGCATATTCTTTCAAGCACTTTCGATAAGGTGGGTAAAATACTTATTGGCCTGAAATCATCAAAAGTTACACAATCTTGTTTAACTATTGCCCTAATTGCGGCTACCTTCCACACCTCCGGCACAATATAATATACATGTATTTGCGATATGCGTAATGTAATCATTTACAAAGTAATCATTTACAATTGGTATTATCAGTATAGATATATCATACTGCAATTTTTTTTAAATAGTGTATTCTGCTTTTTTGAAATATTTAAAGATAATATAAATGTAAAATATAAATATTTTATTAAATGGTATTTTATTTTGTTGAATATTGAGTCATTAAAACTCGAGTGTTGTAATAATTGAAGTAATATTCGATTTAAAATTGCGTATAAATTATATAACAAATTAAAGAAAATATAAAATTTATTAAAATATTCAATAGGGTTTTATGAATTCGTTCAGTTCAATTTATATACTTCTGTCTATTACACATATGCAAATGTATTTGAATTGTAAAAAATTTACATGCGTTTTCCAATGCACTGCAATCAGCGCCAAGTGCATTGTGTAGTTGTAGTAGACTCAGCAATGTGTAATAAAACTTCATTCGGAATTACCGGCATTGATTATTAATGTGTGAGTTACACGGCCATTGATTTATCGATTTTGTTGTTCAAGTCCCACTGGTAAGATTTGGTCAACGTATTTTATGCTAATTTAATGTACGAACTTCGGATATTGAGTTCTAGGAGTAAACAACTTGTTTACTGTGATTTTTAAAAGGTAGTTTTGTGATCTATTGTTAACTATAATTGCATGATACATTTGCTCTAATTTAATGAACAATAAACAGGTTTAATAGAGTTGGTTGTTTTGCCATTACTTTATTATGAATAATTGAATAATTAGTACACTCAAAAGTAAGAGGTAATTTAAATTAAATGCTTATGAATTTCTTGTGCAACGATGCAATTGATAACACGTATACATATATATTTTTTATTTGCTCATTCGTTAGAGAATATAATTCTGAATTAAAAACTATAATATTTTCTATTAAAATATGGTTTTTATCAGAGTGCCACGAATGGAAAGAATGAATACATGTTCAAAAGCCAGTAATTCTCCTTTGTGTATATAGTAGACATAACAATTTACTAAAAGATAAATTAATTTGCAAAATTTAGTTGATTACTTTCATATTATATTACATCCCACATTGTTCATTTTATATAGTTACAAAACTACTGTACTGAGTACCGGGTACTAATGACCCTAACTGTCGTTGTATCCTTTATTCTCGCTATTAAGTTTTGAGCCCATATTACTCAATAAAATTTTACATGTAACTATAAAATAATCTACCTATTAATATTTTCACCAAACAATTTAAATTACAGCTGTATTCTTTGTAACCAAAATCTCAGTTTCCTCGACTCACTTCAAATAAACTCAGTAATTTGTTGTTCTTTTTGTTCAAAATGAGCTGAGTGGTACTGAGTATACTCTCATCGCCTCATACTGCTTTTGTATCACCCGCGAAATAAACTCACAATGAGCAAAGCCATGCATTTCTGTAGAAAGGGTAATGTGACAAAAAATGTCAATTTGTAGGTTATAAACGTATAATGGAAATAAAATTGTCATACAAATGGTAATGAATTTTAGAGTATGAAATACTATTTCTATATGTAACATGTTATTCTTTTCATATACGTCTCAGCTCAGTTCATCTCAACTCACTTCACTGAGATGAGCGAAAATATTCCATAAGGAATACGGATTACGTTCATAAAGTCAACTTCGGATTTATTTAATTTTTTAATTAATGAATCTTAGTCTACATCTATATTTCATCATTAACATCAAAGCATAGATCACAAAGGTATTTATTTCGTGTCGTGACCGACTTTTAATAGTAAATAAAGTCTTGAATCCGTGCGACGTCTTTGCCTTTCATTTAACGAAAATCTCATTTAACCGGCTAATCGACTGGGACCAAGGCAAGGGACCTCAATATCAGAGTCAATTGTAAAATCAGGCTCATTAACAATCCGCACGGTTAAGTCACCAGCTTTGTAAACACTGTATTTTTATAAAACATTTTAATAAACACTCTATATCATTAACTTTTTATGTCCCATTACAGCATTTTTGTTAATATTTTAAAATATAAATTTATCCATTTGCAAAAATCAAAGAAAATATACACCACTCATTGATCACATATTTAACATACTATTGAAATATAGGTCTACGACAAATAAACTTTACTATTAAAATTAAAGTTAAATAAATATTAGTGTATGTTGAAAAAGAAAATATTAGTAATACGAGGGATTACATGTTTAAAAATTGAACTGGTAGATTTGTTTAGTTTTATAAATACCTATATTTATTTAACAAAAGATAATTTTGGTAAATGTAATCCAGTGCTTCTCTGTATTTATGTATGTTTACAAAAACAAGGTGTTCAGATACGAGTACAAAGCAAATTTTAAAAACATAACATTTTTTTCAATCTATTCATGCATTTCGCAGGAAAATTCATCACGTTTATATGTGTTGAAGGATAAAAATATAAGGATTATTTATATGCGGCAAAAATAATATTGTTTGGTCTATTTTTCTGAAATGTAAATTTGTGTAATCTGGCTGTTGATTCATTCTGGTTTTAATTTTTATTTTTTATTTGTCAGGGGTGATTTATCACCTGTTCTCTCGTGTAAATCCCGTAATATAAAACTGGAGCAGATTTTCACGTCTGGCAAACATATCCGTTTCACTCTCACGCACGTATTTTCACATTTGTGTCGTCTTCATTCGAATTCAGGTTAGAGCACGTATGTATACTTGTGCTGTTGGTCTGTGGACAAAGGATTAAATTTTCTGCAGGATGATATGAAGGATATAATGGTAATCCGATTGGATTTTTCCTTGGATTTAACCTCCGCTTTTATGTATGTAACGCTGTTGTATTCTTAGTTGCTTTAAATTCTTATGCCGAATTTAAATATAGTTAGAGTTACATATTCATTCAATTCATTTCCATATGTTCAGGAACAAAGGTGATATATTATTTACAATTTATTTCAAATATTGTCTGTCGAACGAAAGCTCTATACAAATTATTAGAAAAATAAATGTAAATCAATAATAAGTACTCATTTTATACGTATTAATAATACCAAATTAACAGTGAGCATTATATTTTACGATTAAATAAAAAAAGAGAGTATACCCTTCATCACATAACTATGTGATCAGGGATAATGCAGTATTTTTTTATTAAGGAAAGTTTACAATCTATTCATATGAATAATACGTAAGTTTTTTAACAATAACATCAAATTAGATAATATTCGTGAACAGATAGCCAGTGCTACCTTTTTTACATAACAATGGAATACAGTATATACCGGGTGATTTTTTTAAAAATGACATGACTATCTCTATTTATAGGAATGCGAAATTTTCAAAAAGTACTGTTAATATTGAATAAAGTCATAATTGTTATTATTTATGCCATTTTTTAAAATATTCTATCACATAGGTAAAGAGTTAATTTCATTCCGTGATCAACAATGGAGTGTGGAGTTCGCTAATATAATTAGGACCAAAAGTCCCTATGTTACAGTTTTTAGAACTAGTTTTAATATAAATGACCAATTTTCTAATTTGTTATGTTAGAGATTGCAGGATTTCTCGCTGCCAATTTTGCCAATTATGCTTCAGACTGGCATTGCTCAGTCTTGATTACAGACTTATATACATGGTGAAATCCCAAATTTAACATTTTGTGATTTTGACTTACAAAACTGTTAACGATTTGTGCTTTTAATTACTTTCCATGGTATTTTCGAAGTAAATGAATGAAAAAGACCTTGTCTAAATTAATTATACTCCTATCCTGTTGTTGACAATGTAAATTTTAAAATTAAAATTTGCTTCGTTAAATATTTAAAAACCAAGATTATTTCACTCATTTGTATGATGCTCTCATACGTCAAACATGCATGTTACACCATGTATTCAATATTTGTAACATTCCACTTACAAGATATTTGCTTGTTTAAGTACATAATACAGACCTTCATAATAAATTTCTTGGTAATATTCTATAGTACAACAAAATTAATATTGGTATAGAAAGAATTACTACAGCACTAGGGTTATGCATCATAGTAATAAATTAGAATATGGTTCATTTCTGTTTAAAACTAGACCTGGAAACTGTATGATAGGGAGAATAATAGTTTTTAAAAAAACGTACTAGTTTTTAAAATATTCGAGTTAATGCCTTTAACCTCGCCATAACATTTACGTCACACGTCTACTCTATGCCAAATTTTTACTACTTTTAAGCCATCTGTTATGGACTTTTTGATATCAGGAATCCACTTCCCAAATGCCATGCCAGATAAAAAACACATGCGTTTGTATAAAAGTGAAATATATGTTGAATGGCATAGGCAGCCAGTCGCAATCAAAACTTGAACTGTAAATTATGTACGTAGTGTTTTATTAATTATTATATTAAATTACTTATTATTTATGAATATGTCCAAATATTGACAACGACAGTTATTTGAAACATTGTATTTTAGAAGTGTTGAAATAGATTAATTTATGTGATTCCAATGAAATATTAGCAAAATCCAACATTCGAAAACTAAATGAGCTTATATGTCACAGAATATTATAAAAATTATTATACATATGTTAGGCAATATGGTTAATTTTTAATAACTGATTAAAAAAATTATCTAATAGAGATTGATTTAACAACTAAAAATCCAACTATTTGTTATATATCAACATACTTGATTTGTGAAATTTTTGATTGTTAAAAATTAACCAGAAGTTACAGAATAGACCCGGTATATGGCTGAACGAATAGCAATTAAGAATTTATTGAATTACAGGTCGCTTTCAATTTATATGAAGTTACAATTTTTTTAAGTAGTGGAGTGCCACTTTACTTATAGTAGGTTCACAATTTATTATGGCGTGTGTAGTCATGGGTACTAAATTACAGGTTGTGGTTCTGACAATACGCCCGAAACGGGATCCAATTCGAATCAATTATTTCAAATTACGTATTTGTAGCATAGTCATGTCCTTCATGATGCATTCTTCACAACTAAATGGATTCCCGTTACACGTAAAGTTAGGTAGGTAAACGCTTTCTTCTATTACATAAAAGAGACAAAATCAGATTTGCATTCAATAATGTAAAAATCGTGACAATATATTTAAATTTTTATGTTTACTTTATTAAGCTTTTCATAATTAAAATAATCACTCGTTAATTACCAGGAATTCCAATGACATGGTATTGAAATTACACACATATTTCTAAAGAAAACATTGCAATCATCCCAAGCCGAGTAATTCATAATCCATGTCACATGTCATCCTCAATGATCCGAGACGGCGTGTCCTGGTACAGACTGGTACCGCGGAAACACATAAACATCAACACACTCCATTCATGCGTTTGTTGTCGCTTGCCTGTGTCGCGTAGACATCTAATTACACATTCAATGCCGACTCGGCTTACACAAGGTTATGATGTGCCACAGCACAGACGTGTTGATACTGACTGGTTACATTGTGACAGATCGGTTAATCAATTCTTTTGTTGAATGGACGCGGTGATGTGACCTTTGAGTGACAGGTTTTTTATACCACGGAATTTAAATTAGGGTTGGAATTTGGATGGAAATCAACTACTTGTATACAGGTGTCTCTAAACCTGTACAATAAATTTTAAGAGTATACAGTATACAGGTGCCTCAAAAACCGCGCCGCCATTGGAAGACAGTTTATGGTGCGTTGTGGTTCAAATTCAGTTAAACCGTTGATCAAAATTGAACGTAGTTCAAATAGTGAAAGGGGAAGTTCGGGCATTCAATGAGAATCAAGTTCAATGACTTGATCAAACGTTATTTTTGATATAAAACCAAATTCTAAACTGAACAGTTCAAACAGCTTTGTACAACGCACCCTTGTGGTGTTCCGTAATATGAGAAAAATGCATAGGGCACTTCCAAATGTGAAATTACTAGATTTTGGACTGCACCTCTTTAAGGCACTTTTGTATGTTCTTTCGAATGGCTATGCTCAATTTTTTATTACTGTTGGATTTTAAGTTATGATATCAAAGTTTTAATTTAATTATTTTAATTTATGTGAACGCCATATTGGAAAGTTACACTATTGAAGTATTTTTTAGCTTTCCAAAGATGTATAATTTGTTTATGTTCATTTGTTTCACACAGCGCAACTCTGATTAAATTTATAGGTTGTTATTGATATTAGTACTTACCTATCATAAAAATATTTTTTGAAATTTCCTATGAAATATGTATTGCCTTCTATGATGACCATATGAATATTAAAATTAATTGAAATTCACAACACTATAAAATTTTAAGTACTACTAAATTAGGATATTAGAAATGAATATAACCAAATTATTATCTTTAATTGTGTTTTTCAGTTGTTTCATTGTTTTAACCTATAAATTTAATAATTGTTGGACAGAGGGCGTATTTATTTGAAATATTTTATTCATTTTTGTGCTCAGTAATGTTATCATACGTTTCTGTATAATAAATGTATATACATAAAATTAATCATCCTACAGTACGTATTATTATTATTATTATTATTATTATTATTATTATTATTATTATTATTATTATTATTATTATTATTATTATTATTATTATTATTATTATTATTATTATTATTATTATTATTATTATTATTATTATTATTATTATTATTATTATTATTATTATTATTATTATTATTATTATTATTATTATTATTATTATTATTATTATTATTATTATTATTATTATTATTATTATTATTATTATTATTATTATTATTATTATTATTATTATTATTATTATTATTATTATTATTATTATTATTATTATTTATTACCAGTTTTAATTATACATACATGTTATTTTTAAATCTAAAATTAATAATAAAAAATAATATCTATATTTTAATAAGTTTTTATTATTTGTTTTACGTTAATTGTCAAAAATTCTATATAACCGGAAGTTGTACGTTATATATTTATAAATATATGGCATACATAATATAACATAATATACATAATATTAAATATATTCAACTGCAGATAATGTATTGATTGTCACATTTTAAACACTATTCCTCATGATATGTATATTCAATTCGAGGGTCATATACAACTTGTATTTGTAGGGCATAAAAGTTGTTGAAAAGCATAGTACAATTTAATAACTACGCTGTTATATTGTTTTTATTTCAACTGAAGATTATCGACCAAATTCTGATGAAAGTGTTCAGATTTATGACGAGGTTTCTACTCGTATATCTTTTTGTTACCGCTCTAAATGATCTGATTTATTTAAATCATAATTACTACAAATTCGGGAATCGGGATATTATATACCATCAGGCACCCTGTAATTCGCTCCGATAAAGTAGAACTGGAGCCTGTTATTTTTTTTTTATTTGTCTTTAAAATTGAAGTTGAAAAGATTTTATGTGATGGTGTGAATATTGTATTTAGAGTAGCAAATATTCTACGTGAAGTAAAACGTGAGAAAATTTAAAATTTTTCCGTAGATAGAAGTTTAACCTAAGTGTTCGCGCCCCCGACAGCTGTCAATTACGTCAAAAGAACATGTCAGCGCAGACAAGATGTCTCTACAGCTTTGGTATTATTCCGGCGCTTGTCATACCCAGTTTGAATACAGATTTCAGTTTTTACTAGTTTTCACTGAAATATTCTGCTTCCACATAGCAAAAAATGTATTTTCTTACTTACGCAGTAGAGTAGTCCAACGTTGTTCAGTCCATAATTTCACTCCTTGCAACATTATTACTGATAGTATTTTTTTTTTATTTACAGTACTATTGACCATAAAAGTGTTTGCTGGTAACAAAAGGCCGCATTTAAAGACTATTTTAAGCCAAAATTACATGATACAACTTTGGTTGATGGAAACTGGCAACTTAGGTATCTTCAACCAAAGTTACAACGAGGTAGGCTCAGATATTTATTTACTCAGGGTAGAGATATTTATATGTACACAAATTTAACGTTTTAACAAAATTTAAACAATCATCTAATTTCATCAGCATCATCACACTCCGAAACAACAAAAACAATGTAATACCATTTACGACAAATATCTTTTTATGTATAATGGCCAATTGCACAGCTTATAGTTAATGTGTTAACTACAGGTTAACAAAAAAAGTGCATATCGAAATTTTGACAGTAATATTTAACAACTCATTCGCCATTTCGTTTCGATACGATATTGTCAGTCTAACCAACGGTTCATAATTTAACTATAAGTAGTGCAACTGGATATAGGTAAGTGTATTTTTTCAAAATTACTTCATGTAAATTAGTCCTGAGGAAGCTTTAAATAAAAGACGAAAGCTTGACTAAATTTCCAAAGAATCAACATTTTAATTTAGGCCTAAATAAAACACTGAACTACCTACTAACATTTCTCCTTAACTAATCGACACAGTGACGATTACACTTAACCTATACATTCCAGGAATGGGTTTTTCCCAACAAATACATCAACGCTACGGCTTACAAGCCATGAAGATATATATATATATATATATATATATATATATATATATATATATATATATATATTTAGTTGTAATGTCTGAAATAACTAAGAAAGTTTTAATTTTATTTGCATTATCTTTGTGTGGTTTAATATTCTACAAAATATATTTGTCATAAATTTTCAGAAATTGATTTATACCTTCCGCGTTCCACTTTCTCATTGTTTAATTTTAAAATCTAAACCGACTAAAGAAATAACGCTATACTCCATATAAAACACTGATTAAATACTGCCGTTGCATGACGAATGGTTACAGAAAGCGAGAATCTTTTACTTGGTTGATACAATTTCCTGTCTGACTGACAACTACTAACTAATGTAATTTAGTAGTTCAGTTGCCAGTTGAAAGTAAACCGGCATTCCTATCAACTAAAGTTAAAAAACAGTCAACTCTGAGGTTGCATTGTTTAGTTGAGAAATGTAATATAGAAGATTCCCGCTATCTGCAACCATTTGCATTACAACTGCGGTTTTTAGTCCGTGTTTTTAAAATATAGTTATTCACTTCTTTAAACGGTTTAGCTTTTAAAATTCAACATGGCAAAGTGAAACTCAGACAATATAAATGAATTTCTGAATATTTATGAAATTATGATATTCTATTTCTGTAGAATAAAACCACAAATATGCAGGGTGTACCGCGACATGACCGACAAACTTATACCATATATTCCGGGGGTCATAACGATCAAAAAATGTTATATGACCTATAGATGAATTCCTCTTTGTTTCGGAGGTATCGAAGGAATTTAAAAAAATGATTGTTGAGTTAGCCTTGACGAATGAAGGTATGTTTGACAAATGAATAATTTTGTGCTCTCTTATTAATTTAAGATATTATGCCGCATTTTACTAATGCAGAATATGCCGATATGGTTTTCGTGTATGGGGCACCACCACATTTTGGGAGACAAGTGACGGCGTTTTTAATGTAAACTTTCCGGAAAGTTGGATAGGATGACTGACCGTATAGTTGAAGCTTGAAGCTACTAATTCTCTAAAGAAGGAATCGGCAGCAAGGCCGCTCCGTGGGTATAAGGCGCTTTTGTGCAAAGTTATATTTTAGCGCCAGCACCCTACCCCCCCCCCCTCCCAATGATGTAAAAATTGCAAATTACCACACACTTTAAAGTTTAAACTATACTTTTTAATCCTCAAAAATGCTAGATTTAATATATTGATGAAATTTCTTAGATTCATTCTTGTAATCAATAGGTTATAATCAAAATTCTTTGCTGTAATTAACAATTTTACAGTTAGTTTGCAATATAACAATGGGAGAAAATTATCCGTTGGACAGGATATTTCTTTTTAACTTTTAATAATAAATAAGAGAAATTTAATATCGGTAGAAAATAAAAATAACATTATTTCACTAAGATATTAGAATTGTATGTAAATCACATAGCATTTGTGGGTATTTAAATATTGGATTCATTGTGGGATTCATTATTGTAATCAATGTTATTGAACTATAATCAAAATATTCTTTGTTGTAATCAACATTTTCACAGTTATTATTTCAGTATAACAATGGTAGAAAAATAACAAACCGATTGGTTTGATAATTATTTTACTTATAACTAAGGTTCTAAAGCAAGCAAATTAAAAAATATACTGTTCACTTCTATCACGTTAATGTTTATAGTTCTATAGTAATTTTGTCTACGAATAAGAGCATTTTATAAAAATTTACTATTATTTACTGTCTTGAAACGGCGCCCCTCAAAGTCAGGCGCCTTTGTGCGGGGCACGACCTGCCCACCCGCTCGCAGCCGCCCTGATTGGCAGTAATTAACTGGCAACATTCTATGACTCGAAGGATAGCTGTTTGTTTAGAAAATGGCTGTTCTCATTTTGAACAGTTGCTGTAATTTTGTGATAATTAGCTATGCATTAATGAATAAATTTTCATTTTTTTTAATTCCTTCGATATCTCCGAAACAAAGAGGAATTCACCTATAGGTCATATAACATTGACCCCCGGAATATATGGTATAAGTTTGTCGGTCGAATCGCGGAACACTCTGTATATAATGCAAATAAAATTTTAACTTTTTTGTTATACCAGACATTACAACACAACTGCATAAATATCTCGCTCCTAGGCCCCTTAGTAAATATTTGAGATTATCTGGCAGTAGTTATAAGTTGACAATTGTAATTAATTTTTGCAACTTTATTTGAAGAAATTTAAGTTGCTTCAACCCAGGTTGCTAGTTTCTATCAACCAAAGTTGACTAATGTAATTTCGGGTTAATATACAACTTTGGTTGTTATAACTGAAGTTGCCGGTTGCAATTAAATTCCTATTTCTACTACTCAAGAAATAAAGCGAATTTTTATATGTTGACTTCCTATACCATTTGAAATAAATCTTTAAATTATATACTCAAATATGTAACTATTATCATGTCATGTAGTTTAAAGGTATATCTACATAAAAAAATTCTAATGTACATGTGCGTATGTAGATCTATAATTATGATTTTGAACATTTCTTATAAATGTTACATATCATATCAATCATTTTAATTTATAGTATTCAGTAAACTGGAAAATGTCATGCAATATAGAAATATCCACTTTTCTTTACGTAATATCAAAGCTACATCAATGTCGAAATATCGTGACATATAATTTGCATAGCGACGAGTTACAGGAAAAAAAGGGGATATCAATTATTAAAACTTCATGTTCAACTAAGTTTTGTCACTTTATACATAATTCAAAACTTGGAAACTGGTATCTTGCAAATGGACTTGGATACTTCGTCATTTATTAACAACTTGATAGATATTTTTATCTACCACACCGCTTACGAGTAAAAATTTATATTGCAGCAAGTACAGAATTCAAAAGTTCTCATAAAGAACAGTCAATTTACATTACAATGTTATGTCATTCGATATTTTACATGATAGGGATAGCAATGTGTGTAACATTAAAACAACAATAAAATGGTTTTGAAACAAACTGTAATTCGTAATTTTATAGCAAACCATTGCGTTTGTTTTTATTTTTTAATGAAGTGCTATTTTATAAACGTTTTTATAATGAAATACGTTTTAACGATCTATAAATTTATATATATATATATATATATATATATATATATATATATATATATATATATATATATATATTGCAGAAAATTCGCAACAATATCGTGAAATTTTACAGTTAGCCTGTTATTTCATTGTAATTTAATATTCAAAATTAATTAAATTTATTTTAACGTGTTATTTGGTAATGATTATGTGATAGAAAAATATCTATAATTATTTTATTCAATGTTAGAGGTCATCCTATCGCATGACGACTACATTTTTGTTTGAAAATTTGCACGTGGATAAACATTATGTGGATAATGAGGTTGTTTCATCCATGTCATGTAATATGCTGTTGTAGGTACAAAGTTTACTTTTTTATATATTTGCACATAGGTAGTTAATTTATTTTCTAATACGAGTAATAATAATACATAAATTATCTTAATTAATATATTAAGTTTTCGTTTCTTTTTTGAATTTTTCAATTTTATGTAACAGAAAATATCACCAGTCCACACCATCAATATTTATAATAACTTGAAGAGGTCTAGATAAAAAATTATATCTTGTCGTTAGCTAGAAATTGATTTATACGAGTATATACTTATTTTTTTTATTTATACCTGATAGACCAACAAAATACAGAAACACAGACAATACGAGCAACACGCATTTGCTAATATTATTCATGAAACTAAAAAAAATGTTTCCGTACAAAAATACTTTTCACGCAGTCTTTACAGTGTGTAAAGAGTCACTTTGCAAGCATTATTTCGTTAAAAGTACTTTTCATGCATTAGTGCTAAGCAACATTAAAATTCGATTAATTTACCTGTCAAGTAGATAATTAGGTAGTAAATAATAATGAAAGTAATTCAATTTATTACGAAATACACTGTAAATGAAACAAATGTAATATTTTTTTATCAGATCAGATTGAGTACTAATCCATCTTTTTTGAGAACATTAACATTTTTTGACTTGTATTCTAATCTAACCTAATTTTTAATATTAATACTAAATGTACAATTTGTACAATTATAGAAGTCTAATCCACTTCTGTCTGAGATTTTTCCAAGTGTTAAGTTACATTTTGTACAGTATTATGAGAAAGAGCACTAACAGTATTTGAAGATGCTGGATGCCTGTACACATTTCGGTTGTAGGGAAAATGTATGCAACACGTGTGTAAAATAGTGTTTTTTTTTTGTCTCGTGCTACAATTTCCGCATACCAAAAAAGTACTATTTTACACACATGTTGCATAAATAACTATTATGAATAAAAATCTGATCTTCAAGAAATATCGGCTTAGTAACAAAAACTGTTTATTTTTTACTATGAAAATACAAAAATAAACACATTCATATGAATAATATATTGAAAGAGTTTATACGAAGAACTAAGAGGACTAAACGTCAAAATGGAATAATTATTTGTGTATGTGTGCACACAAAAGGCTAAACACTAACCAATCAGAAGGATAGGTCGCACTAGGGAAATTTTGAAATAAGTAACTCCTTTTATTCTAAAAACGATCTTAACAGATAGATAATCACAAATAAATTATTGTATAACTAGGCAATTTATTATAAAATATTTAAATAATACCTTAGTTAATGGGAAATGATAGAATCGAATGCAAACATAAAAATAAAATTGTTCACTAAAATATTTGTTTCCTTTTTTGCAACCATTTGCAACATTTTTTAATTAACCTATCGATAAATAAGTTTCATAGAAAGATAAGTTAAACAAAATGGAAACACTTTCCCCTTTACATATGAGCTCTTTAATCTAAACATCTTGATCATTGCCGCACTTATCCCATCATCCAAAATTTATCTGTCCCTATGCTATACGCCCACAGGGCTCCTCGCTCACTGTAGGTACAAGGACCGTGCTGATGAATTATGTAGCGAAGGTGTTATCCTCGGTGTTAGCACTTTTGCCCATCACTAAAACATGAAGCGACTATTACGAGGACTATTAGCAGCCTACGCTCATACAGATTTGCAGATCAAGGCACCTATGGAGCCGAAAAGTTGCTCTTCGCGATTGCAATGACGCTATGAGGATAGTTGACGATCTGAACAAATAAACTACTTATTAATTTGACATGTGGAGGTTTCTTTTTTATGAGGATTTTGGTGTAAATTAAATCTGACTGGAAAATGTATTATTAACAATTATTACGAACAATTTTACATCAAAACTGTAATTTGGTGTGAATATAGTAATTATAATAATAACTGTTATAATTTCAGTAATTGTATCATCAGGTTATTTTCGAATTATCTGGCAAATAATTTGTTATTAATTGAATTCAGCATCATTTGTATTATAATTCATAAGATAGAGAACTAAGGTATGAATATTGTATATCAATGACTCTAATAAAATTAATATTGAGAAAATTATAATGCACAACTCACATTTTGCTAAAGTAAATTAGATACTTATGTAATAATATAATGTATGTAGATAAATAATATAATTATAATTTTCAATAACATTATGTTATTTACTTGGAAGATTTTTAAATTTATTCTGTCTACATAACCATGATAAAATCAGTCTTTTTGCCATTTCTCCTGCATTTCTGACAGGGCGGCAGTGTTTCATACAAATATAAGATACTACTGAAATATTTATTTACAAACTAAGTGCGGAAAGACATATTTCCCACATGAGCGCTGTAAAGCATGAATAAAGTGACTGCTTTACTTGCGCAAATACTGGGACGACATATTCTTGGAAGAAGTTTGTGCAATATTTTTGTAACGAAAAAAATTATTATTAATGCAGTAAATTTTAGTAGATGCTTGTAAATTACTGTAGTCTGTAATAATTTGACTTTGAGGTTATGTTATATTTTGACTGTTGACAATAGACGGAATTGATACAAATTTATTATGATTATGTTAAGATTATCTGTGATATCTACAATTTAATTATTTTTTTATGTTTGTAAGTTCAAAGCGTTTTCAAAAGTTCAATCATATTTTACATTTTTTAAAAAATATTTTACTATATTATTACTTCAACACTTTTCATTCCGTTTATTGTTGACGCGCTGAAGCGTTACAATGTGCCATTACTTGTGCCAATTACGCACTAGCGCGTTTCAGTCTTATCTTACTAATATTATATGTACCTATGTGGTACTATCTATACGGTTTGCTGCTATGTTTTTCTCTTTAAATCGGCATGTGACCATTATGCGACTAAAGTTCAAATATTATTATTTTTTAAATGCAATCACTGGATTTTCTTTTCGTTTTTGGACTTATACATTAGTTTAATGAGTTATATTAGTATTTATACTCAAGACAATAGTTATTTAAAATATAAGTGTTTTATTTTGTGAAAAGGAAGTGTGGAACACGACGCGAAGCGGAGTGCTCCAAAGCTTCGAACAAAATACATATTACTTTTAACACGTATATCATACACTAATTTTTCAACAAACACTATTTAAATTTGTATTTCTAATAATTTTTTTGACATATGTCAAAAATGTTGATTTGTTGTTCCATTCGTTCCATTGCCAAGTTAACTAATTCGCTTTTAATAGTGTTAAAAGTAATAATGGTTTGTTACTTTTTAACTGTGGTGTCATGGTAGATGTGTAAAAAAATAAATTATTTAATCTATATATATATATATATATATATATATATATATATATATATATATATATATATATATATATATATAAATGACACAAAATTGATCCCTGTGGTGCACTTTCCAAGCCAGAAATAAATGCCAGAAAGGTGACGCTTGATAAACGCCCGTACGGTACAAATAAGTCATCATCATTACCAAAATCTGTGTACATGGTGAAACAAATTCGAGTTCCTTATATGAACAACTTATTATACACGCTATAGATAATTGATGTAGGTCTTTATGGACCAACTTTTTGAGACGATATTAATATGTACCATATGAATTTTCTATCTTTTTTTGTTTTTGAGCTACAGGTTATTACTTGATTTTCGCTTATTTTGAATGTAGCTCATAATTAGCTTATTATAAAAAATGAAGAAAAAAATGTTTAAATAATTATTATACGATTTCTTACGTAGAATAACGTGGTGTAATTAGATTTTTTTCAAAATTTATTAATTCCCGAGATATAACACAAACATAATATTGTGTGTGTAAAAAAAATTAAACTTATTAATTTGTTTATTTTTAATGTTATTTTCTTTATTTTTACTCTTATTTTCAAATTTATACACTTCGAAAAGTATAACGTCGACGATAAATTAATTACATAATCCTAAAAGAATTGACTAAAAATTATTTAGAGATTTTAATTGATAGATATAGAATTAAAATAAATAAATGATGATCTGTAATTAATTTTTTCATTTGTTCTTAATAAATATCATTTTTTCACCCCAAAAAATTAATACTTCAATTTTTATTCATGTCTGTAACAATAGAATGTAGACATATTATACATAATTAAAAAGCTTATAAAATAAGGAAAAGGACGAGGTTATTTTTAATATTTGTTCCCATTTAAAAAAATGTTATATTTTTGTTACAACTCGAGAATTAATAAAAACAAAAAAAATCTAATTACACTAAATTATTGTACGTAAATAACCGTATAAAAATTATCTAAACATTTTTTCTTTATACTTTATGGTAAGCGAGGTATGAGGTATTTTCAAAATAAGCGAAAATCAAGTTTTAGCCAGTAGCTCAAAAACAAAAGACGAAAGAAATTTCTTGTGATGCCTATTATTAATGTTTTCTCAAAAAGTTGGCCCATAAAAACCTACATCAATTTTCTGTAGCATGCATAATAAGAAAGTTTAGGAACTCGAATTTGTTCCACCCTGTACAAAGGAGATTGGCACACCCAGCAATAGGCAATATGCCCTTATAATATATTTATTTTTTTAT
Organism: Harpalus rubripes; assembly: GCA_963082715.1. NCBI lineage: Eukaryota > Metazoa > Arthropoda > Insecta > Coleoptera > Carabidae > Harpalus > Harpalus rubripes. Next base: position 43,696,112 of record OY720451.1, on the reverse strand, counting down.
TTATACACAAACTAATTGTATAAGTAAATGGCAACGAACATGAAGTTCATACACATTGTCCAGTGAAAATGGGATATTTAGAGAAATAATACCTGGAAATAATATGTGCAAGCCTCATTGGATATAGATAATTGCAAAAGAAAACAGTTATTTGTTGAATCAGAAATCTGTTGACAGTAGAGCACAGGAATAGTGTACATTCCATATTGATACCATAGAAATTGACTTTACGCTCGGTCTCGGTCATGCAAAAAATCATTTTATGATGAGTAAATTACGTGTTTCCAATAAAGCCAGGAGAGTATTTTATGTAAGCTCTTCAGATAAGATAATATTAGCAAGAGTACAATGTTAATTTAGCAGATTAATAATTTAATAAAAGGGTCAAGTAACTGTAATGAAAATGTAGAAAATATGCAAATCCAATTTTAATTAACGAAGAATAATAGTAGTTCATCGCTCACAGAAGCGTTTAACAAAGTGAGTGGAGTATCCGAGACGGCTTAGAAACCGGGTCTGCAGGTAATTCACCACGTTTACACTCTCGCAGGATGTAATGATAATAAAGCCGGCTTTACGACCCTGAAATGGATTTTAATTCATGCGAGAAGACTTAATTTGCTCCATATGAGAACTATGAAAGTTCATTTATGTTACGTTCAAACTCAGATGTTAAAATCACTGCTCTTTTATTGTCACCATTTTCACATTAAAATGTGTGCTTAAAATATATTTAGAGCATAACAACTTCGGTAGTACATACATAGTAAATTTTAGATTAATCTACCTGACTAGTACATTTTAACATTTCCCGATAGACAATCTACTATAATTTACATTTTAATGACTTGTTTAAATATGTAATATTGGGCAATTATTACAATAAAATGAACTTTTACTTTCACAATAATTTTATCCAGGATCAGTACCTAACAGAACATATTAATTTTTGTACAGCATATTATTTAGTGGTGATATATCACTAAATACGTGATTTTACTACACTATAAAAAGCGAAAGTATATATGGTGTTTGTACATAAACTACAAATAAATTTTAATTTTATATAACATCATGCACGCTATGCGATTGGTTGATAACCTGAGCGTGAAATCAGTACATCGAATCAACTAAAATTACCAAAACCGAAAACATCAATCACATGGTAGCTTCAGTACTGGTAATGCCAGTGCCACTATTGTTATATATTAAATTTAATATTATCACTATATTTTTAAATGGTAGATGTCATAATATAATAACAAATATAATTTATTCAAATTAGTACATTTCATATGCACAAAAGAAAATGAGATTACTAAAGAGAATTATTGACGTCATAAATGATTTTTCTCACATTAAAAGTTCATAAATAACAAAAACACATTAATGAAATTTTCCTTTGATTTGAAATTCAGTTTGTCAAGACTCCTGATTACTAGACTGTTTGGTCAGCACTTAGGTTGTAGAAAAAATCTAACATACTTGTACGAATATACTAACGAGATTTGATTAAAAAGAACGAGAATTTGGTATTTTTGCGCTTTATTCTTTTTCAGCTCATTTTTTTATCACGTTTGTACCACAATTTGTGAAGCGTATGTCAGATTTAATTTATATAGAACCAACGAGAGTGTTTGGCAGCTACATATTGACGACGCATTTTGAAAATCAAAGCGATTTTTTGTTATTTAAAAATAGCGAAATAAAGAAACTGTTAAATTTTGTGTTAAAAATGGGGTGCAGAAAATGGTACAAATATTGGATTTTTTTTATTTTCAGATAAAAAATACATTTTAAACCATTTAAAGAGATATTGAATAAAATTTTGTAAGGCGCACGTGTGTTTATTACAGGAGTCATTTAAGCAAAGTATACATGCACAAGTTAACTTACACTTTTCTCACCTAACTAATTTACAGTAGAACAGTTGTACCATAATAAACTATTATTTCCTATCACAATTAATGTTTGTTTCTTGCGTGTGATATACTCTAAATTCTAAATCATAACCTTCAAGTGTTGAGTTTCTGAGTTATATCTGTGGTGGCACTGGTGGCAGTTTAGTTGTAGTAGGAATCAGAAGTTATCTTATTGATTAAAATTTTAACTTGTGTTTAACGACTCAACTTTGAATCGATAATCGATTCAAAGCTTCCACACTTTTAACCATAGCCCTCAAGGGTAGTTACAATATAGAATAATGGTAGTTTCTCATACAAAACAAAAACTACAATATGTTTAATGTACACAGAGTGATTCATCGGTCTGTTTTTTTTAATAACTCGATTGTTTTAAATAATATGAAAAAAAAATTCAAACGAAATAGTTTACATTAAAATGTCTACAAATCTGCTGTATATGATTTTCTACGGGCTGTTCCATTTTTACTCAATGGTATGTAACTTTATTTTTTCATATACATTTTTGCTATCCAATAGTATAAAAACAATAATATGTTATTAAAAAATACAATGGCGGATGATTTAAATATTACATTTTTATTAAATGCAAAAGGCTTTGCAATACTATATTTTGAATTAGACATCTGATAATATTAAATAAAAAATTTAATAATAATAATATCGACTTAAATAGAAGAAATTTTTAAGTAATAAATTTTCTTTAAATTTGGAATGTGTAATCTAAAATAATGTAAAGCAAAGCGTACTGTATTTAATAAAAATGTAATATTTAAACCACTAGCCATTATATTTTTTAATAATATAACATCTGATTGCTTTTATACTATTGGATAGCAAATGTCATGTAGGTACTTTTCAAATTTGAATAAATATATAGGGTATTCTATTTGAAAATATAAAGTTACAAACCATTGCAGAAAAATGGAAGATTCTGTATAAATACCTATAAGGCAAATTTATACACATTTTAATATAAAATAAACTTCGTTTGAATTTTTTTACCATAATATTTAAAATACTCGAGTTATTAAAAAAGAACAGACCGATGAATCAGCCTGTATATGCCAATAACTCATATCCCTTTTATGACAAAATTCATTCGGTTTTAATACAGGATATTGATCATTTCCACATAAATATCTGTTCTATTTATCAGTAAATGCACAGTTTAATTATGCACCCTGCAGCATTACAGACACTTTGTAGTAATAATTTACAAAATTTCCTGTGAACCGCAAAACAGTTACAAAAAACATTATTCGGTGGTTGCATTCATTGTAACATTTAAATGTACATCGTGTTAATTTTTTTTCTGTGAATAAAACATAGACATTATATTAATATTAAATTAATTTCTCTGCCGTAACAGTACGAGAGTGGATTGAAAAGCTCGCGGTGTAACATAGAGAGGGCAGCACTAGATGCACAATTAATTTTTGGTGCGGTTATGTACATAAACAATTTATTTGAATTTACGCGTCATATTTTATTACGGGAGTAGACATTCCTCTTAATACCGAAGCAAATTCATGTAGACATGGTAAATACTTTGGGTTGGAAACATCTTGTCTTTCATACACAATAGTAAAAAAAAAAGTGGGCATCTAAATATAAACGTGGGAATAAAAGCAATAAAGATGATCCTCGCAGTTTGATTCACGATATGGTTATAGAATAAGGTGAATCAAATTTCGAAAAGTGGCAGAAGGGTGCAAAAAATTTTGACTAATGAGTTAGAAATGACAAAAATTTCTGCGGGACGGGTGCCCAATAACGTATTATTTAAATAAAGGGACGGAATATACCGGGTGGCGCTCGTAATCCGTTACACAGACATTTAACATAGGAAAGCAAAATGAAAATTACTCACTTTGTAATTACTTAACTCTTATTTAAAATTATATAAAAGCAGAATCTTTTTTTTTTACTAATAATTTTAGATATATATATATATATATATATATATATATATATATATATATATATATATATATATATATATATATATATATATATATTTGAGCTGCTTGTATCTCACTTGAATACGGTAGCGCAGTCATTTGTCTCTTTGTTCTCCATAGGCGGGTAACGAAATATGCAACAAATCTTTAAAGAATTTTAACTCAAAATCTAAAAGACTTAGAAAAAAAAGTTATTAAGAAATATTGTTGCTCTCGTCGAGGTACATTACTGGTTAAATTTAATGCAGTTATTTCATTTACACCCTGTATATATATCACTTTTACTAACCGCGTGACAGAACAGCAAAATAAAACAACAGATCGCAACAATGTTCTTATTTGACGTTTCCCAACTCAACCCCACCAGTAGACTTTTTTCCTTTTCTAAGGCGATCATCAATTCCCTTCTCTCTCTCTCTCTCTACACCGGTTCCATTTATATAATACGATGATGGGGTGCCCCCGCTTCTAACTTCACAAAAAGTCAATAGAAAAGTTAATTCAAAAAATTACATTTGTCATAGATTAGCGGATTACCGTAAAACTTCGCAGACACTAATAATAGTTCACATAACCTCATAAAAAATGTGTTAGGCCGCAAACTTTCCAATCCACCCTCGTATATTGATTTTGTGATTAAATTCGTGATGAATTTTAAATATTCAAGGAAGGATCCCGACTTAGTTCTGCGAAATAACGACGTCTTGGTAAACAAAGATTGTCTACACGTCTCCATCTCAATAGTGTTTCAATCCTCCTATGTTTACTTTATGCTTTTGAAGCTTTAAATTAATTCTCTGTCTATTATTATAGCAAATTTAACCAAACTGACATTTTCAATTTATGTATGCAAGTGAAATATGTTTTTTAATTATTATAAATGGTGTTATATCTTGAATAATTCAATGTATTTATTGATACAGTAACTATTGTGTATAATTTATGTATACAAATAATGGAACGAAACAATATTTATGTAGAATTTTATTTATTCAGTTGATGTTGATATGTGCATAAATAAATCCTTTATTAAATAAATTTTTGTGAAATACTCAACAATAAACTTGTTAAATTTATGCATGCATTGGACGTATATAATTAATAGCTATTTATTTCATTATTTATAATAATTGATCATAAATAATATAATACGTCTATCTCTGGACCTATTTATAAATATTTTATAATCCTCTTTTCCATTGTAATTGATAATGGGAACGGGTGTATTGCAAATAAATGTTTGCATCGAAATGAAATGTCAAATTAATTATAATATATTGATGTCAAAATTTCGATTTGTATTTTTTTGCTAAGATTTTAGCCTTGGTGCAACGGGGTATTAGTTCTCTGTAATCTTCTGTTTTTATAAAATTTGAAGTAAATTTAATTGTTATTTTATCAATATAGCAAGGTAGGATCCTATAAAGATATATGAGTGTATATTAATAAATATTTGTAATACTTAAGGTTGTGTACAAATTGCCATGGAAGACTTTGTCCAACGAGTCTCAAAAACGGCTCAACCGATTTGAAAAAATTTTTGTTTATAACAATTATATTAAACATAGATTGTAACGAATATTAAATTTAAAAAATTGAATTTGTTTTTATATAAGAAATCAAAAAAAAAATTACAACTTTTAATGTTTTTGGATTAAAATTTATTTCAAAACCATCTTTATAAATTAAGGATTTCAGATACATTTCATGTTTTAATAACAAACATGTAGTATTGGCGATTACCTGGCCAAAAGAATTGTCTATATACGACAATGTAAAAGTAGTTCAGCGTTTTGTCGCATGGTGCGCCTTACGAATTCACTATCCTCTATGCTCAAAACTAATTTCTCAACAGAGTTGGGCGTCATGCATTCGTCGCAACACGCAGCAGAAACGTAAACTAAATAATGATATACCGAAACACCCAAGAATAATTAATAAAGTAAAAACAAACAAATAATATATATATATATATATATATATATATATATATATATATATATATATATATATATTTCATATTAAAATTAATACAGTCAAATATGTATTTTTAATAAATATAAATTTATAAAAATATGTACATTTAAAAAGTATTACTTTTTTCGAGCGTCAATTATATATTGAGGATCTTTACATTTCTTATTTTTTCTAATTCGCCTTGCAAGCGAATGACACCCCTAAATATTTAAATAAAATAAATATATCATCACGGTATATTACGCATTGCTGGATGTGCCAATCTGTTTATAAAAATAAAACAACTGCATAGGAACCAATAAGAAATGTTTTCCTATACGAGCATAATAAAATACTCGTATTCATTATAGTTTAATCTTCCTTTAGGTATAAATGTAAAGGTGACGTATTAGTGGCGGCGCCAGGATGTAAATGTAGGGTGGACACAAGGCACAATCAAAAAACGAGTGGGCATCAGGGGGGGGGGTCATAATAGGTCATGTAAATGTAACTGAAAAAAAAGGCGCCGCAGGCAAATTTTTTTTCATTCAAGGACACATTGCCTTATAATTGAAAGTTACATTTTATCAAGGGATGTGAGCTGATAAACTGATAATTGAATATCACCTGCACTTCTACTATTATAATAATTATATTTTAACTGACATCCATATTTTGTAATCAACATTAATATTTCAAAAATAAAATAAATAAATATATCATCACGGCAAATTACCCATTGCTGGGTGTGCCAATCTGCTTTGTGCGCAGATATCGGTAATGATGAAGATATATTTGTACCATGCGGGCGTTTACCAGGCGTCACCTCACGGGCACTCATTGCTGGCGTGGAGAGTGCATCACAGGGGTCAATTTAGTGTCATTTAAAATATTTGGCGTTGATCGGGATCGAACCCGGTTCCCCAGATTCACGACCAGACACTCAGGCACGCGGCCACGAGACCATAATATTTCAAAAACACGCTATAAATATTAACTGAGTAAAATACAATACGTATTTAATTTTATCTTAAATTATAATATTTGCGGTTGTTTGATTTTGTTTTTTTTATCAATTTATGACTTATGGTAGTTACCCCCATTACCCCGCGTCCCTTGCATTCGCGCCTGGTGAGCACCCGTTTATTTTAATAATAAAGATACGTAGGTATATGGTATTTTTTCGTATACACACATGAAACGAAACAAAGACACATATCCATATTCGAATAATTACATATACCGAGTGTTTACTTTTTTATGAATTGCAGGAAATACTGTGGTGAAATTTGCATAAAGCTGTAATTTCTGCCCTATTAATTTCAGAACAAAAGTATAAATACAAATAATGTTCAGAATTAAAAATAAAATGTTATTCACAAATATTTTATATACCAAAATTATTATTTGTATGTTGGAAATGGGTGGGCACTTGAGTGGGCACAAGTCTTCTTCGGGTGGGCACGTGGCCACCCTGCCCCCCCCCCCTTAGCGCTGCCACTGTGACGTATATAAGGAAAAAAAACCTTCTCACGTTAGGTACATACATCTTATTAAAATTCACAAGTATTTATGAATTTTAATATGGATTATGGATATGAGGTGCGACAAAAATAGAACGAATATGTAGAAGATTTTTATTTACTCAAAAAGAAATAAATAACCAGAATAACAAATTATGAAAGAAACTTAACTTACACAAAAAATAAACAGCAAGTTTTACATTTTATACTTTGTCCAATTGTTAATTTTTATGAAAGTTGGTTCTTTCAAAGGTGTAAAAATTAGGTTCCAATTCGGATAGTCAGAAACATGACAGATCATTTAACACACTTAGCCATACGATAATAATATTATACATATACATAATATATAGATTAGGTATGTATTTACATTCTACTCCGGTCTCCGGTACACTATGAAAAATAATTATTATCGGAGAGGAGAACTGACTCGAACAGAGCACGAATTCTTGGAAAATTTAGGGGAAGTGGAATTTTTGAAATCTGGCAATACCAAGGTCACCTGTAAGAGATGGTTACAAGGGCCTAATGGTTAGTGATACACACGAGGCGCGACGAGACGAGAAATATAAAATATTGATCTCGTCTCGTTTTCGAAACTGCAATCTCGATCTCGCTCTCGTTCTCGCAAATTTTTTTGGGTTTCGTCTCGTTCTCGCTGTAAAAATAAGCGCTTGCGCACTACGTATTTAAAACGGTATTTACGTATCAGTTGAACTACAAAAGACAAGTTTGCACCAATCGTTCCGTATTCCGTGTATTTGCAGTCGTATAACTGTAATAAAGAGACGAAGCACTAAATTCTAGTCACCAAATATTTTAATACGAACATCTGCTAATACATACATTCTGTCATCTGTAAAACTAATTAAACATTAAAAAAATTCTTTTTTGTAACTAATAGTTTCTACACTTTATCATTAATTATATGCCACTATTTCAGTAAGATTTACTCATAAAAAAGCACTACACTGGGAACCCGCTGGCAACAAATCGCTCCGCTTCACTCCGTGTTGGCTCCTATCAACGCTTAATATAAGATCCTTTACTTTTCAGGGACGACAAGAATTTTATTAACCGTAGTTTTAACTGTGATGAATTAGGGGCTGAAATGTTGGAGAAAAACTAGTTCTATTAGATGCAAAACCGATTTAGTCTTTATTTTGCATTTCCCCGCTCTGCGACCGATATCATTCGACTCTAGAGACTCAAAAAAATATAGTCAATTCATATAATTTTCACATTCACGTGTTCTATGCACGTTGACTCCTCTCCCTGTACGGTTCATTTTTCAAGGTTATAAATACTTTTTATCGCGAGACTCTCGCGAGATTTCTCTTTTCATATTACATTTTACATAAAATTACATCATAATGGCATAAGTGCATATTTTATTATATTTTTAATACATATTTTAGGATTCATCAATTTTTGGAACTCTAATAAAGAATAGGTGTATTTGTTTGAAATATTGTATTCATTTGTAATAGAATTTTAAAAATATTTAAAGATTTAATGAAAAATTAATTATACAATCCGCGTATGAAATATAAAACACCGATTCAAAATGCTATATTTGTCTCTTTGGGATATTACAATAAAAATGCAAAGATGCTAACATAATACAGCGCACATAAAGAAAGAGAGAGAGATAGCAAATAAATAGAAATAAATATTGGTAACACAAAACGCGGTCTCCCGCTTTCGGCAGGCATTGGCGGCATACACGTAGCGACGACAGAAAGCGTGGCGCGGATGTTACGAGTACTACCACTTTTGTACACAACCTTAATGCGTATTTGACCAAATTCCAAATTGATACTATAGCTATTAATTTTTATTTATCTTAAATCATATGTCAAATGTAAACGGAATCCTTTTCATGTTTATTTTTAAAGCAGTAAAATGATAAATATACAATTACGCAATAAATAAAATATATACTTTTTATTTTGAAATAGGTATTAACTTTGTTTTGTAGTTATTTTTTTATATTCAAGTCTACATTCATGCAGTCTACAAATGCGTCAATCCCGGTAATACCGAGTTCGTACAGGGATTGTCGGCAAACAGTGGAATGGTCCAATAGGACAAATTTTTGTCCAACATTAAATTCCAGCCCCTCCTTCATCCCAGTTAAGACCACGGGTAATGTAATTCATGCATATTCATGAATAAATTTTTTCGCTGAATTCAATGGTTAAAAAATATAGCATTCCATTTAAAATACGAATTAGGGTCTACTTCCGATTAAACCGGAAGTGCAACTGCTTTGAGAACATTTTAGTTGAAACGGTGCATGTATATATATATATATATATATATATATATATATATATATATATATATATGTATATACGCCTGGTTAACGCCCGCACGGTACAAATATGTCATCATCATTACCGATATCTGCGTACAAAGCAGATTGGCACACCCAGCAATGGGTAATATATATATATATATATATATATATATATATATATATATATATATATATATATATATCGATGGGATTGGCTTCCAGTGGATCGCCAGTGTAGCGGTTTTCTGATCATTCCACATTTACACAACCATGTACATGTGTACAATTTTAAAATTCATCTGTTTTCAATTACGTGTACAATACAAGAGTTATATTATCTATTGAGTGTTGAGTCCTACCGACGAAAGAGTTACTTGACTTAAATAATACAAGATGATGTTATTGGTATTATTTATGATAGAAATCCATTGCAATCCATCTCTGCATAGGAAGAGATAATAAATACCCGATTACAAGTCTAACGCAGGAATTGAAGCATATAAAACGCTCCCCACTTTTTTCCGTTCTGGTATTCATCCCCCCGTGGGATTCGTAGTCGGCGTTGAAGTCGCTTTCCCCGGCGCTGGATTCGTTTAAATAAAACAGCTGAACTCTAGCGCGCCCTGTTCGCACTATAAAGTTTCTCTGTTCGCGTTTCATGTTTCCGCACGCTCGTACACTCGATCGCTGGAGTGAACTGTGTCAGCCTGTCATCAGTCCAAGATCGATCATTTCGTCAATCTCTATTCCACATGAGACATACTGGAATACCCCGGAGGCATGAATCCACCTCCTACATATGCATGGATTTCTTATAGGCTGCTTTAAAATGCAGCATTGAAAATGGAATAAAATTTTTGGTGCTCGTTGCATGAAAAATAAAATATAGTAGGTACGAATTGTAAGAATATATGTATAGCCGTATACGGAGAATTCGAAACAGAGTAGTGAATATTTATATTCATAAGTCCACAATATATTATGCGTAGGTATACTTTCCTTTATACTTTTTATTTTCAAATACATGCTGTAAGGAACTAAAAATGAAATAATATATAATACTCATATATTCTAGTACTTTTGTAAGGAATAAGGGATAGAATCTTAAGACTGCATCTTACTAGTAACAATAACCTTTTCAAATTTTTTTATAAAAAATCTGATGTGGCCAGCACATTACCTTCCGTCAGTTCTATGTATTTTGTATAAATGTCATACAGAAAGTTCCTTGCAAAAGATTATATTTCTTGTACATTACCTTAAGGCAGTTGTATGTATTTTATACAAATTCCATACAGACAGTTTCTAACAAAAGATCTTATATTTCCAGTAAAATTATAACATAAACATACTGTCAACTGCACTTGACACTGACACCTTTCAATCAGAATTTTCTTAATGTAGCAGCTGTTTCCAGAGTTATAGCAAAGCTGACTAATATATATAATATTTAATTTCTTTATAATTTTTTAACTCTATGTCCATTTAATGTGAAGTATAAAATGCATTCAAATCGTATAGAGAATAAATAATTCTTTAATATTTATAATAACATCAAATGTGAAAAAATGATATTTAACATCGTTTTTTCAAGAAAAACTGTTAAAATCTTCAAATGAGGGTACTTCCGGTTGACCAAAATCTAATCAGCTCTTCACATGGATGTAACGAAGAGGAATACGAAAGAATTGTAATTTTTGGAATTGTAGTATTAGAGTTATCGCATTAGAAAATTTTGTCACACACAGACACACACATACATACACACACACACACATACATACAGACATCATCGTAAAAATAGTAATATCATATTCTAGGGACCCTAAAACGTGCTTATTCATCAAAAACTCACCACCGAATTTTTTGACCAAAGACAATACCTTCCTTACCTAAAGGTGACGGAAGGTAAAAAACAACATAATATTACGTTACAAATTGTTTGAGTACATATTGAATCCGGTGCTTATCAGAAAATATGTATATATTTTTTTGTCTCTCAGATGTAACCCATCTTCGTTAGACTAATTTGAAAATACAAAGGTGGAATGTAGGTACACCACAAAGTTCAGAATATGGAATATGAATACACAAAATCTTTGTTCAAGTTGACCCACCCTGAAGATTTACAATACAATATTTATTTCGTGTCTAAGAGCCATACAATATAATAGACAAAGTATATAAGATTATTGACATATATAATTTTATACGCAGTACGATTGGGGTATTTGCTCTAGTAATTGTCGCCATACTTTCCTATGTTCTTCCAAATGATTGTATAGCTTAGTGGTAGAGTCCGTTCGCTGTTAGAATATGCTCAAGTAGGGTGACCATCTTTGAAATAATAAAAAAGAGGACGCCGAGTGAAGCGAGGCCAAAACTGCCGAAGGCGAAAAATTATATTTAAAAAAAGGGGCGTAGTCGATTTTTATGCAATTTTATTAGCACAAATACTATTGGTATTGGCATAAAAATATAAATATTGCAGGTGCAGATATAAAACACATTTAGGAAAAAAAATTACTGGTTAAATGATTAAATAAAATACAATATCACAATGGGACCCTCCACTATTTTTAAATTTTTTTATGAAAGTGCAGCTAAACTGAAAGCGACTTGTAGTTTTAGAAAATCTTTATTGTTCGTTAAGTCGTAATATTTTTTTTTAGTATTCTATGACGTATATATATGAGCTGACTTTGTTCTCAAACAGTAGACTTCGCTAATAATTGGAATCACATAAATTAAACTTTTTTAGCACATAAAAATATATAAATACGTTAAAATAAGTATTGTGCGCAATAATTGAAAATATGCGTGGATAATAAGCAATTCACGACGCAGCACGTTAATTTTGTACTAATTCACTATCAGAGACAAGGCGTTCTATTAGTCGGAATTGGCTCATTTTTGAACTGTATCAATAAAATGATTTGGCTTTGCCCGGAAGTTAGTTCAAAATTATTTAACTTAACGTAAATGGTTTGGGCGCTTAGGTGGCACTTGGCAAATAGAGGACTTTGTACACAGAAAATGCGGATATATACCGGACAGAATTTTATTCTCTAAAAAGAGGACTTGTCCGCGTAAAAGAGGGTCTAACATCCTATGCCCAGGACGTCATCGTTTGTGTTTGCTAGTATATTTAAGACACGTCCATCTACAAACAGTGGCGTGGCTAATAGAATAGACTTAGCGTCCCGTTGCTATACAAAGTTGCTCGTTACTAAGGTGAGGTGCTAATTTTGACTACTGCAGAGACAGAAAGTAATGGTGTATTCATGACGTGCCTGGCATATTCTTACAGCGAACGAACTCTAACAGAATTCTATGGGTCGCAACGAAAACGCTTCTGCTGTGACCCGGGGGGAATATATTGCAAAAGATAAATAACATTGACAAGAGCTGGGATATTATTAAATTAAGTAAAATAAAATTATACTTTCCAAGAATGATGCACATTCGTGAATACAATTACACCTCCCGTATACCTATTAAAATGATTTTTATTTTTTAGGTGATTACATCTGTATTCGATTGCTTATAATCGTGAAAACTATGGTCACAATGTTTTGAATAATTTAAAATAAAATATAATTACTTATTTTATGTTATATTTTTTGTGAATAAAATAACAAATTAGGGCCCGGTATTTTCACTTCCCAATAAAGATTCGTTAAATAAATTATTCTATTCGCAATCGTAGATAAAATGTCCCCTCTAGTGGCGCAAATCGGTACTACGGAAAGTAATCGTACAAGCGCCATATTGAATAAGTGACAGCTGAGTGAGTAATGTAGTAATTAATAATTAAATATTTGAACTTATTGCCTTCATATAAATAAGTTTTTAAACTCAGTTTGTATACACAGTCAACGAAACTCAGTGAATAATGGGAACTGTCATATGTCAAACCCATCGTATGGCGGCTATATTGTTTCGAAAATCAGCGCCTCTATCGTTAATTTCGATTGCGAATATATTTATCCAACGAATAATTCAATTGCGTCTTTTCACACATTTGACAGAAACAAATAGTTAATTGTCGAATAACTATAACGTTTGTGAATTAGCAGTCTTGCATAATATCAGTAGAGAATGGTATAGAGTACGGCGTAGCCACGTTAAGCAAACAAAGATGAAATATGTCAACTTCTTTTGAATCCGTAGTTATCAAAATTTTGTTTGTCGTTTTCAATGTCATCTATATTCGTCTGCATTTTTAGCCCCAGGGGACTGTAATTTACTACGTATACCATCTAACGCTGCAATCATATGCGGTAGACGGGATATGTACCTGTATTGTAAAATTGTCCTTGTACTTTTTGTATTGTAACGTTTTTATTTATCTGGGTAAAGTGTAAAATATTAGACGATTATTACTAATTAAAATTAAGTGTTTACTAAACGATAAAGAAAGTTACTATTAATTATATTAAACAACTAATTAAAAACTAATTAAGATTAAAATAATAATTAACTATATAACACTAACACTAACACTATTTATTTAACCAATTAACACTACTATTTATTTCCACGATATTACAAATTAGTTATTTCACTACGCGTTCCAATCTTAGACTGCCGGTCTGTTGCAGACTCTTGTAGACTGTTTACGCGATATTTATATCACTATATTTATATCACTATATTTATATCACTATATACTTATATCACGTTCTACTGTCCGCCTACCGACCTCCACAGCGTCTATATACTCAACTGACTCAACAGCGTCTGTATATTCAACTGCTCGGACAGAAGTCACACCTTTCACCTCGCTTACAGTGGCGGCGACGGCGGGCGTCCCATGTTACAGTATATTACTTTCAGTTCGAAGTAAATGTTTGTCATTGTATTCAAGAAAAGTAGGTACCTATTTAAATTTCCAAAATATTTTGCTAGCGTCAAATGTCAGGATCTTTATAATGTTTTATCTATTCAATTTTTGAGATCAAATACGATACCCAATATGAAATAATAAATTGCAAACAGTTTGTTTTCATAAATGATCTGTCCAAAAATTCCTTCATGTATGTTGTTACGTCGTTGTCTAATGGTGTGTGATCGATTTTTCACGTTATTTATTAATTCGTAGTTCAAGATATCATCATAATCATTTAATATATCCATTTTGTTAACAAATTTACACTGTGCAAATGTAATGAACTTACGAATAAACAGTTTATTTGGTACCCAACTACCGAATAATTTATTCCGCGAATAACACATATACAATACATACGTTTATAAATAATGAATATCTGGAAAGATAGCTTGTACAATTTAAATTTTTTACTGACCATTTATGAATTAATACTAACCAAAAAAATTGAGTGTCATTAAAATAATGAATGGAAAAGTGGTAATTGCAACCATTTATAAATTGTAATTAAATATGATTTAATTGTAATTTTCAGTACATGCTTAATGAAATACAAACTTTCCTCGAACAAAATCGTGGTTTTCGAATGAATAAACCAGACAAGCCGGACTGCTCGAACCGCAAACCACAACCTAACTTACTATTTCCTCAGTTAATACCATCCAAATTAAACTGGAAACAAAACATAAAATACTTTAATTAACATAAAACTTTCCCAACTTTTATCCTTCCACAAATTAAAATCGCTATGTGCGTGCTCCATAAACATTTACAACCCTATAAAAGCGTTCCTTCTGCCATTGCGTTGACCCAATGATGGTTTGCTAGTGCGTAATTCAGATCACACAACTCAGCCTCTGCCATGATGGTGTGGCCGTGTGGCGTCCATTATTATCTATCTCCTGTACTGTTGACGTGATGAAGAGCAGTAGCTACTGCTCTGGCCTTAATAACACTTACAATGAGCATCGCATTCGGTAATAGACAACATCGACCATATACAGTAATGCCTAACTAGATACTACTACTAGTTAACTAGTTGAATGTATCATGAGAAATTTGTTTACATCTGTATTAGCCAAGTAATCAATATCAATTCGAATACTGTTTCACAAAACCGGATCATATATTTCAAACGATCTACTCATAAAAATAATAAATTACGACACCGAGTCAGATTTATCTTTAATTATTTTTAATTAAAGTTTAAACACAACATTTGTATGTAATTTTTATGTTTTCGATTTAACATATCACTACGAAAATACCACCTCCAGGATCATATTTTCAAATTATTAAGTTTGCAACCTTATATTATCTTCCGTACAACCACGATAATTATAGCTGCTGACTTAAGCGAACGTATTATTTAGAATTAGAAATTCTTCTTAGTTGGTTACAGAATGATAGTAGGTACCTACCTACCTAAAAAGAAATATAAAAAAACTAAAATAAATTTAAAATTTTTAAATCAAGGTCAAGTCAAAAACCCTTAACTAAAATAATCAAATTTTTATTTAACGCTCCTCCACGACAGCGTTAAGAACGGTGAGATGACACATGGTAAACGCCCTCAACAGTTACTTCGTCATTACCGATATCTGTGTGTACAAGTAGATTGACAAACCCAGAAATAAGCCGTGATAATATATTTATTTATATAAATTTTTATTTTAATAATATTAATTATCACAATATCTAATTTCCTTTCTTTTTGTTACAGGTTAGTTATATGCCATATTTCTTCTTCTTTATTGGACGGGTAAGATAGAATTATTATTATTATAATTATTATAATATTTACTTTATGTTTGTAATCTATTGCCTAATTATTATCAAAATTTCTGGGTGTCCACGAGGTTATTCTGTGCATTGGCGTAACTAAGAGTTCGGGGGCCCGTCCGCAAAAAGTTTTTGGGGCCGGTTTGTAATTGTAGCGTTTATCATGAAGAACTACATGCCACAAGAACTTGTGGAAATTGTGACTAGGTTCACTTTCATCTGAGTTGATATGTTAAGAAGCAAAACAACCAATATTAGAGACCTGAAAATCTAAGATTAGGCACTTTTATATCCCACCAAAGTCATTGTATTTTGTGGCATTTACTATGAAAATGCGATTGGCCAGTATTTTTTTTTTTTTTTTTTGAAAATGAAATTGTTGACACAGTCTTCTGGAATTGATTTGTACATTTTTGGTATCCCAAATGAAAGAACTTGGATGCGATATTATGTGGTATTTGCAAGAGGGATCAGTATCATACAGTCTAAATAATAGCAATTTTGTGAAAATCATTCTCTTATCGTTATTTAACCCCACGTTTTGGTAATACACATTGACCGCCAAGGTCTTGATTTGACAGCCCCAAACTTCTTTTTATGGAGTTATTTTAAGAAATCCAAATTTTACCGGCCGAAATGTGATGAAAAATAAAGAGCTTGATTTTACATAGCGGATAAGGGGCCCCTTAGCCAATAATATTTTTGGAAATTGACATTTAAAAAATAAAGGACTAAATTATGTTGCTACAAAAAATGATTAAATTCAAAATTTCGCAGTAGTAACAAAATTATAAATCATGTAAATTGGGGTCCCTCTAGAGCCGGGGGCCCGCCCGCAATGCGGGCCCGTTAGTTACGCCACTGATTCTGTGTTCAGTTTTTAATCCAACAAACATATTGGTGAAAGGAGATTAAATGCAAATTTGTATATTTGTATCGGATATCGATTAGCAGATTCGTACCTTGTTAAGTTAGAACTAACTCTAACAATAAAAAACATTGTGTTTACCAAATTTTTGTCATTTATTGGTCACTTCTAATTTTGGTATTAAAATCTGACATAGGTATCTATATTATATGTAGTAGGGAACTAAATTTTGATGATTTTAAATATATCATTTATGATAATAGATAATAAATACACGTATTTTTTTAATCGATTAATTATTTGTATTTTCGTAGAAAAAAATATTAAAAATTTGTAGAAGGGGTACAAGTAATCTAATCTAAGTATTATCGGCATGTAGACATCCTGGCAATGCTGATCATCCCATCCCCAAAATATTCAATTGCAAATAATAATATTATTATAAATAACGAAAAAAAAATTATTATAATGAGATATTATATTATTTTTGACATACTATTTTCAAATTTATTTAATGTCACATACCCCATTGCTTTTTTATCATTTACGTTATTTGCAGAAACATTTTTAAAAAATAAATATATTTATTTAACCTTTAACGGTAGAAAAACAAATATTTTTTATTAAATTTAATTAAATACTAAACTTCACTGACTTGTTTTTTGTTTTTGTTATTAATTGAAATATGATATTGTGTTTTGTAGGCTTCATATATTTGAGATAAAATATTTTTACAACATTATAAAACCGTTTCAATTTAGAGTTTTAATTTGTTCAAAAACGTATTACTGGGTGAATTACTTGTTGTCGTTGCAATCGTGCGAAATTCCGCCGCTGCATTTAAGCGGCGCCACCTATGCATTTATCGCGCCGTAAGACAGGCAATTCGCCTAGCGCTGGTGTATATAAAACGCCCTATAAAATTACCATTACGGTTCGTACACCGCTTAAGTGCTGTGCAGGCTGTATCAAATAACCTTTAGCGCATCGCATAAAAAACGCCGCAATTTAATTTATGATCAGCCGTTTTCGCATTTGCCAGTTTCACTATACTCACAACGAACTGTAAACACGTGAATTTTTAAAAGTTCCGCCTTCAATTTGATAGAACAAAGTTTATTTCCAACTTGTTACCAACAAAACTCTTTCCAAAGATTCTACTTTAAGTTTCGGATACTTATTATGCAGATGTTTAAGACAATTTCGTTGAAATTTCCGATTTTATTAAAAGTTTGTACACTATTTATCTATATGCATAATGCGGTGTGTGACCGTAATAGAAATAACAATTTCTAGGAATATTAATGTAATTAAAAAATAATGAAAATTTATATTATTATTTTGTGTAGATTTTTATTTAAATTTATAACCAAGTACATAATTAGCTCAAATATAATTTGAGGTGCCATAATGATTTGATGATGAATTTATTAAATTATTAATTAATAATATATTGAGGGCTAACTGCTTGAAGCATACTTTTTTATCCAAGAGTAGAGTTTGTGATCCGAACCGTAGGCGAGAGTTGCAACTTGCAACCATACGTGTCTAAAAAAGGCTTCGCGCATATGTTACACACTATTTTTTTATGATTGATTTAACCAAAATAATTAATATTAGAAAATATTTTGCCTGCGCTGTCTAATAACTATTAAATTCAAATGTAAAAAAAACAACAAGTAAACTACAACCTAATAAAGAAGTGTATCCTTGCCAAAATGAATAAGAACTGTTACGAGAATAGGGAACAAAATAAACTTCGTAATAAATGCATTGTATTTTACGCATCACTGTTAAAATGTCAGACTACTATATCACATATAGGAGTAGAAAAAAGAATAAAAATGGTGGTAGTTGTCTTTTACATTAATTTCCTTGTACCTAAATAATTTTTTTATTTCTCAAGCAATTAATAATCTTAAATTTTTAAAAATATATTTTCGGTTATAATACATATTCTCCTTTTCACAAGACCAAGTATATATATAATTGTATCCGTATTGATGTGGAATCAAGAATGTTGTGGAACTAACGACGTTATTTCTGACGTATTGCTCACAACACAACAATATCCGATTGTTGATTGTGTTGTATAAAAAAGTTCAATGTTAGTTCTCATAATGTTCATTCATGAGACTGAATTTACTTGGGAAGGTGTATTTATTATGCACAATACAAATCTCGACAGACGAAAATGCTGTAAAAATTTTCATTAAAAAATGTTTGGGGAACAATAAATGGACGACTCATGTACCTCTTTTAAATGGACAAAAGTTTGTACTTACATTTTTTGAATAACGAATTTAAACTATTATGATTTGTCGACGATAAATAATTATCTCATAACCTAATAACTATGCTTTTGCTCTTCCTCTAGTTGCCCCGTCCCTCCTTGTCTTCCTCTATTCACACTTTTCACAGGTAATTAAATCCTGTTTTAATAGACAACTTTATAATTTTGTTATCCAAAATTTAAATTTATTTATTTTAAAAATTGTATTATTACGTATTAATTAATAATAATGTTATTTCCCTTGATTCGTTTATTAATTACTGTGACTGTAAGTTTAACCGATAACCGACAATTTTTGAGCTGTTTGTATCCCACTTGAATGGCAGCTGCCATTTGTTCTCCATGAGCGGGTAACGAAATATGCAGCAAATCTTTAAAGAATTTTAACTCAAAATCTAAAAGACTTAGAAAAAAAAGTTATTAAGAAATATTGTTGCTCTCATCGAGTTACATTACTGGTTAAAATTAATGCACTTATTTCATTTACACCCTGTATATATATATATATATATATATATATATATATATATATATATATATATATATATATATGTATATATGTTAACTATTGTTTGTTAATTCGGGTAAATAAGGAAAATGAAATTAAGATTAGGTATAAAAACGTGTATTCGCTCTCCAATCCAATATACAACTAACTTTTGATAAACATTTATTATATTTGCTTATTGTGCAAAGAATGAAAGATGCCATTGTTCTGCGTCGGCTCCAGGGCGATCGCCTCCGATGCGTTACGAACGATGATGGACACCTCCATCTGCTCTGCAGCATCAGCACTTCGCAATATTTACCGCGTTGATAGCACCGATAATGTTAACATATGTATTATCTTTATATAATATTTCGTATTACATCTTTAGGGGGATGGTAATGTGTAGCGGCTTGATCAAGTAGCCGCTACGTTACCAACAAAAACATTATTATTTATATTATATTAGTTCAGTTGTTTTATATAATTTTACAAAATATACACGTCACTTTTACTCCCAATTTTATTCATCGTTTATATTTATTATATTATCATTATTATTGTATATTTATACATCTACATATACATCAAGCAACGAAGTAACGAAGAACCTCTTCTACTTTTTATCTATTGACTTATTTGACGCTTTATATGTACAATTTTTGTCAAAACAGTAGGAATAAATATTATTATAATTATTATAATTTGTTGTATTCTGTGGATAAACATTGGTAGATAGCTAGCTTGAAAAAATAAATAATTTTAAATGGATCTCTCTTTAAGAGCATTCTTCAGAATAATGCTTCTTGTTCTGATCTACAATTATAAAACTTAGATTTTTTCTGTTTTGTTATATTTCACATTATTATAGATATCATACAAACTATAAATCAACAATTAAATTGCACTAATTTACTTGATTAACTTTTCTTTCTTAAGAGTATAGACTATACATTATAGTTATTTATGAAACAAGTGAGTGAAGTAGAGCATTTTCTATGAGTTACTACATTTGACAGCTAACAAGTTTAAGGTTATGTTGTTTAAGGTGTACAGTTTGTTTCCTTATTCATAATTTAAAACCAATTCTATATAGAATAACGAAAAGAATTGTTAAAGTATCTTTGAATTTACAATAAATCAATTAATTTTCTCGCCGATTTGACTAAGCATAAGTAATAAAAATAACGTTTGTCTTTTTTAACAGAAATCTTTTAATAATGAAAGTTCTATTTACTTTTCATTGGCCTTTTTTACACACGATTTTATTAATGCGACACTTCACACGCAGTATTCATATTGCTCCAAGAAATCAGAATGGATATGTTATTACTGCGTTTCGGACGTAACGGAACGTAGGTAACACTAGGAAATTATTAAATATCACATGAAGCTGTCTAAATCATTTATAAAATTATGTAATGTTATAAATCCAATTTTAAACGTTTTAAACTTACATAAGGCTAGTACTCATAAATTGCGTATTTGAAATATGTATATTACAGCTTTATGTATCAAGAATATTGTGTAAAACACGCTTACCTATAACCTGTATGTAAGATTACCTTATTACAGAAATCTATTACTTTTATAAATGTGAAAACGAATGAATTTTGAAATAAGTTAGTAAATAAATTCCAAAAATTGTGCATTATTATTAAATCACTATAACAAATCAAATTTTAAAATGAAATGGAATGGGATTGTTAAATTTACCTCATTGAAAAATAAAAATTGTGCTGAGAACGAGGATATCTCATTTCTTGTTTGAAATACAGAATTACGAAGCTTGCGAAATCAGATAAAATCTACATCGTGAAGTTGTAAAGCAATTTAATTTAAATATTGATTTCGAGTCAATAAAAGGCAGAGAAATACATTGTTTTACTTTTTTGCTGATTCAGCTTAAAACGAGAAGTACAACAAAAACTAAATTCGTCCAAGTGAGCTATTACTTTAATTCTTCTTTTTTAACTAAGATTATTTCTTTTACAGCTTCTATTTGCGTTTATAGGACTGGAAAATTAATTTATTACCGACCATTGAAGTACTTAATTAATCCATATCGAAAGTACAATTACCATTTTAATGCACGTAGTATATTATTTATATGTCCATTAATTTTTGATGCAGCTATGAAAATTTTATTAGACGTTATGCATTTATACGTTCAGTGAATTGATCAAAATGTAAAGCCTATTGTGTTTCAGCCGTATTTATTTGTTTCAAATTTCCGAATATTGTTTCCCTGAACATTAAAATCTCTCAAATCCTTTGTTAATTTCCTTTCTCTTAATTAATAGCTTTACTTGTTATGTATTTGTTTACTCCGCCGAATTAATGGAAAATTTTATTACCCCTCACAAATATTTTTCAATCATCGTAAAGATTTCGCCAAGAGAAATAAAAAAGTATTGCATACATACATCCATAAAACAATTTCATTGTTTATAGTCTTGCATTTTGTGTGAACTCAAAATAGAAAATGTAAACCATCTTTCGAAACATTGCACAAGTATGTGTCTGTGTGAAGCTTTTATTGTCATTTTGTTTTCTTCAATCTTCATTTCAACCCTCCTATCGGATAGAAAAAACGTTGTTTTGTCAGTTCAGTAGATGTGATAAATGGATTCGGATGTTTCAGTAAAGACTCAGATCTAACACTTTATACTACGTTTTTACTATTTTCTCACAATTCTTCATAGAGATTACAATGTATGACAAGTTCACAATGAATACAAATCCCGTGAGATATTTAAAATATGCGTGATTGATAGTTGCAAAAGTGACAAGCAGAAATTATTTATTGTTCCATGAAGCAAATAAAAAATAGTTATATCATTATAATTTAATAATAATCAAACTGAAAATATCTTAATTTAATTTAATAAATTAATAATTAGGTTAATTTTTAATGGAAATACATCACTATAAAGCTAATTTCAATTAGTTTCTGAAAATATATATCATTTAGTTGTAAAAATCATGAATTTGCCGAACTGAAGAAGGTGTTTGATTGTGAGTAATGTCATATAATACGTTTAAAGGAACTTACAGGACGTCGAAAAACAGCTGGTGCTATCTAAAACCGCCATGTTCTAATCGTTCGATTAAAGAATTGGCGTCAACATCTTCTTGCACAATTATTACGGCGCGGAAGCTATGTGCTTGTTGGATTCGCCATAATTTAAAACCAGCTCAAAATGCAAATTTTTAAAAAATTATTTTAAATGAAATTTTATGCAATATTTTTTTATAGTAATAAAAAATAATAATTTATTGTTACCTTCATACATAACTAAATAAAAACATTGGCGCCAGAAATAGTCATGAAAACCAAAGCGCCACTCCAGTTTACGCTATTTATACGAGGGTCGTTCAATAAGTCCTTAGAAAATCTAAGAGTTGGCACTCGTAGTATAGATAACGTTTTGTTTTTACTAAACATCATCACTCACCCGACAGCTGTCAAAGTTTTAGTTATATCCCTCACGTGGTTTCACTTTTATTGTCGATTGAAGCAACAAACTTTTGCTTATTTAAAAAAATGGAAAAAAGTGAATTTCGAGCGGTGATTAAACACTTGTATTTAAAAGGCTTAACACCGAAAGAGATCAAAGCTGAGTTGGATGAAGTTCATGGTACATCTGCTCCTGTATTTACAACTATTTACAATTGGGTAAATGAGTTTAAACGTGGCCGTACGTCCACAAAAGATGAACAGCGTTCGGGACGTCCTGCGGAAGTCACTACTCCTGAAATGATGGATAAAATCCACGATATGATTTTGAGTGATCGACGAAGCAAAGTGCGCGACATAGTTGAAGCTACAGGCATATCGCAAGGTACAGTGTTTTCAATTTTGCACGAAAAATTGGGTGTGAAAAAAATCTCGGCGAGATGGGTGCCGCGTTTGTTATCGGTGGAGAATAAACGCAATCGTGTGGTCGACTCTGAGGCTGTTTTAGCGCTTTTTCGTCGCAATCCTGATGAGTTTTTGCGTCGATACGTAACAGTAGACGAAACATGGATACACCACTACACGCCAGAAACCAAGGCACAGTCTAAACAGTGGGTTTTTGAAAGCGAACGAGCTCCGAAAAAGGCGAAGACGATCAAATCGGCAGGCAAGATTATGGCCACGGTTTTTTGGGATGCACGCGGAATCATCTTCATCGATTACTTGGAAAAAGGAAAAACAATAACTGGAGAATATTATGCGTCATTATTACATAGATTAAGCGAAGAAATGAAGAAAAAACGTCCTCATTTGAAAAAGAAAAAAATCCTCTTCCATCAAGACAATGCACGGGTACACACCTGCGCTGTTTCGATGGCCAAAATTATGGAACTAAAATTTGAATTACTACAACATCCACCGTATTCACCAGATTTGGCTCCTAGCGATTTTTTTTATTTCCAAACTTAAAAAAATGGCTCGGTGGACAACGGTTTACATCGAACGAGGAGGTCATCGCTCAAACAGATGCTTATTTTGAAGATCTTCCGAAATCCTACTTTTTGGACGGCTTAAAAAAGTTAGAGAAACGTTTAGAAAAGTGTATAGAGCTAAAAGGAGATTATGTTGAAAAATAAAAAAAAAATTACCCAAAATAATTTGTTTTTCTATCTTTTTCTAAGGACTTATTGAACGACCCTCGTACATATAAATAAAAGTAGGAGATAGTTTATCACATGTTGTAAATCACTTTTGCAAAATATTACACAAATTTCAATATTTCATTGTAAAAAATGTACGTAATTGATATTTCATGATATTTTTAAATTTGAGGCTATTTAAATAACAATATCTTTTAAAATTTAGTACTTAGAATATAGAAGTCATATAAAAATTCTTGCAACAGCTTTATTGGTGCAAAGCTACTTTCGTACGTTTTGCTCGCGGAACTTATGTATAACGTTATGGCAGACGACGAAAGTTGAATCTATCCGTATGATCTCGAAAGAAATCAGCAGTCGAATATTTAAGTCTTCCAAAATGAAAATGAGTCTGCTCTGCTGCTCTGCAATCCTACAAAACATTCGTCGTAATCGATCAAGGGGAAATGTCATTTTGCATTTGCATCATGATAACGTTAATCCACATACAGCCGTTTGAACAATAGCGTATTTAAAATATTGCATTATTTACACAGATCAAAGAAAAATTGCAGGGAATGCATTTTACTAAAAGAGAGTTAAATGATATAGATACTTTTAGAACCAGAATAAAAATGATTTGAAGTTTGGTTTTGTCGAATTCCAAAATTTATTGACTATTCGCGGAATATTGTGAGAAATGTAATAAAATTATCGGAGTGAAATACTGTTTTACTATATCAGACTCGAACAGCCCTTGTACTTATGATGCCATAAGCATTTCCCAAAAGTTATTTTTTCTCATGTACGAGTATTATCTTGTTCGGAAAATAAATAAAAAAATGGTATCTAATAATTTATTTCTCTTTGTCACTTGGTAAATAAAACATGGAAAGATAAAACATTTGTAATCGAATAGTCGTTCAATTTTAATCAATTTTAAGCAACAAAGCATTCTCATTTTGTGGTGGTAGTAAAGGGAGTGCCAAAGAAAGCATTATTAATTCCACAAACTGTTTCTTTCCGTTCCGTCTTGGCGCCACCGTCGTCACCGCATTGTTACAAACATAATAATGAATTGCCTGGTAATACATTACACCAACAGTCGGCAGTCGTCAGTCCGCAGCCTGCAGCCTGAATTCAGTAGCGCCACAGGATTGCACAAAAAATGATGGATCGACGGTGTTTTGTTTCCTCTGCTCTTATTTTTCATTCATTTGTTAATACGAAGTGTTTTGTTGCCGGCAATGGAGTCTTGTTTCGCTTTACATCAGCTATAATTGCTTTTTTTTTTAATTTGATAAAAGTTTTTGTTGATTCTTCTTTATTTTTTGGAAATGTTTGTAGGTTGTAATAAAAATACAACAGGAAATTTGAATTTAGAAAAGAATAATAATTAAGAATATTTTTTAGTATAAATGTAAGTCTATTATTAAATAATTGTTTTTATAAGTACATTTTAAAGTTATAGGTTCATCATAACTTTATGCTCTCATTTCTTAAAATAATGTCATTTTTAAAATATAATATATTGCATTCATATTCATATATGGTCTTGTAATCATTATTTTTGTTCTTTGTAAGTCGATATCGATAATTTCCACTCCAAACTTGAAACATGATATTGAAAGCATTTTATGTATTCATTTTCTGAAATATGTCACTGTGGCAGATATGTTTCTGACAGGTGCAATGTCATGACAGTCATTACATTCGTTGTGAATTTATTTCAAAACCATAACTAACGCTATAAAGTAGTAACGTTTATAAAATTTTAAAATAAATTTGCTCGATTATGAAGCATGCAAAATATAATGTGGTTATTGATTTAGTTGCATAATTTAATTCTCTACAACATTTATTTATTTAAAGCATTATTGGCTAAAATTAATAGGTCACTTTTGCACAAGGAGAAACTGTTTTTCCACGTTAAACGAGCATGCATTTAGTGTAGTTTGTTATTCAAATTGCTAACATTAGAGAAGCTACTGTAAAGACAAACACCTGACTTAAATCCTTATAGTAACCCTAGATCCTTCTAGTATGCATATCCTTCATCCTCAACTAAAACTTTAGCTGCTTATCTGGTCCTTCTGAGAAACCCTTGTTCATCAAAGGATTTACTCGTATTTCTTGAACTTTAGACAGTTAATCTCTAACCCTTCATTATATTTAATCTCTTCACCAAACAACATAAAAACTTATCGGTTTGGTATATTTAAAAAAGTGGAATATACGACACGAATACATATAAATGTAATTGTACATTAAACTATGCTACTTTCACGTTAGACAAATAAACAGTAAGAAATTTTGATGTGCACATTACAAAAAAAATATATTAACAATTAGGTAAACAACTGTTTTTTGAACATACCTTAACATAAAAACATAATATAACTAACGCATGAATTATGTGAATGAGTTTTGTACGTCATCGTGAGGTTAGATTATGATATTTTTTTGCGAAAAATTGCATAACTATTTCTTCGTTCTGTTACAAATTAGATCGTTTAAAAAATAAATAAGTATATTTTAAGTATGTATTTGTAAATGTTACTTTCATTAAGTATCATTCTATCTCTTGGGCTGTCAATTTGTCAATGTCATATAGTGAATTCGACATATAACACTAAATGACAAATTGATAAGCCTGTGAAATATGAAAGAGAAGTCGCGTAAATATATGAGTATCTACGCCCCCAGCCACTTAATCTCAAATATTTTCACAAACTTCGCTGCGCTCTTCGTTTGCTCTTTGCAAAATAAAACACAAAGAACACTCGAGTTTATAAAAGAAATTAATTAGTAAAAAAGCTTTAACGTTCATATTATAAATGGGAGTATGTTCGTTATGCAAACACGTTTTTTCAGTAAAAGGAAGATAGTTTCTTCTGTCTGTAGTGAGTTTGTGAATTAGTTCTAAAAATACTTGGATTTAGCTTAACCATATATCTCTGGGCCTAAAATAAAACGATTTAACTAAACCTATATTCAAAAGAGTATCGTTTAGCCAGTATTCTGCTTCAGAGTTCTTTAAAGAAATTTGGTATGACACCCCATTCATATAAGATAATGTGTATATTGCCATCTTTTAAGATGACATTTGTTATTATTAATGACTAGTATGTAGTATGTGTAAAACTTGGGAGTCACGATCATTATTAGACAGTAATTTTTAACGGCAGTGCCGATACATTCAATCGTAAAATTTTCTATAAAAAAAATCAAAATGAAAGTAGGTAATTACTTATATTGACCTATAATCATAATCAGTGTATCTTCGATTACAAACCCCAATATGTAAAACTAATATAAAAATAAAGTTCTGATCTTATTTATTTTATTTTATTAGATACTTTCAGTATCCAGTTTTTAGTTGATCGTTTTTTAATAGTTTATGTTAATGTATAGAAACGCATTCATTAATGACCCTATTATGGCATGATTTCTATTAATAAATGATTTTAGTGGGTAACCATTGTTAAACAATTGTCAAAACTTATGTATCAAAGTTTATTAACCTACAAAACTTAGATTGTCTCCAAATTGATAAGATACTTCCATCGGAAAAATATTGTAACTATGTCGTGTATTAATTGGCGATTAATGATCTCAACAATTAACGCGTTCGTTACGTTAACGCGTTAAAATGTCTCAATCATTAATCTCCCTCATTAACACACTTGATAGTTACATAACTATGATTAGAATGATCCTTTTTAAATTATTTAATTTATATAAAATAAAACACATTTAATTTAATGAATTTTATGGAAAAAGATGTGTGAAATTCACCCTTTGTCAACACAAAAAAAAATGTGAACAAAATAATTTTTATCTTTGTACTCGAACAATGCGACTGACAATATGGTTAATTGAAATTAGAATATCGTAGATTATAATAATTAATATAATAGGTTAGTAAAAGATATTTTGAGTAGTCCGTTTTCAGTGTCCTTGTATATAAAATATTCGCTTGTTTAATAGTAATGCTCATCATAACCTTGATGATTAATATATTATTACGTACTCTCGGAAATTAGGACACGAAGTCTAAACCGAATGTGTTAAACTCTCCGCTTGTATTAAAACTAAAATGAACAAAATTAAATTCCATTATTTGTTCAGGAAGGAAAACAAGATAAAAATGATGTGTAATTGTCTTGTAACGAGTAAAATCAATACTACCCGAGAATTTGATGAGTACTTTTTGTATTTTTAATCTATATTTGCTATTCTTCATGTTCATGCTCCTGTACTATTAGATATGTTTCTGATGGGAGACAGAACTATTTGCATTGTGTTTAATGTCTAAATAGTTGTAGAGGGAAAACGAGGATTTAAATTATTAATATTGCTTGGTAAATAGAGTTTCGTGCAGAACATATCCATGTTGAATATTTTAATAAAAGATGGTTGAATAAATAAGTTTTAAACGTGATATCACGTAGCAAGAGGAAACTTATTTTGTGGGTTATTTCATCTATATTTATATATCTGTAGCATGAAAAAAAAAGGCCAGTGCCATTTACTTACATAAATAAAAAGTAGATTTCGTTGTAGAGTTACATATTTGCTAAATTATTGCATAATTCTTTTGCTAATTTACATGAGAAGATATTTTTACGAGAACAAAAAGTATTATTTTGCAAGGTACGGGCGCTTTAATTCTTACTAAAATAATATTCTTTTACACGAGTTGCATACAATCTTGTTAATATTATTAATTAATTGAATTCGCACCCTAAGAACACTATGGATGTCCACTTTTGCCTTTATTAACAATTTATGTTAATAATTGTTAAAATTTATTGGTTCCATAAGACCTGAGCACCACACGACTTCCTTGTACGCAAGACCAACATGAAATGTAGACCCAATTATAAAATTGCACGTATTTGACGTAATTTGGCATTAACATATTTTTTTATTACCTTCCGTCACCTTTAGGTAAGGAAGGTATTGTCTTTGGTCAAAAAATTCGGTGGTGAGTTTTTGATGAATAAGCACGTTTTAGGGTCCCTAGAATACGATTTTTCTATTTTTACGATGATGTCTGTATGTGTGTGTGTGTGTATGTATGTATGTGTGTGTGTGTGTGTGTGTGTGTGTGTGTGTGTGTGTGTGTGTGTGTGTGTGTGTCTGTGTGTGACAAAATTTTCTAATGCGATAACTCTAATACTACAATTCCAAATATTATAATTCTTTCGTATTCCTCTTCGTTATATCCATGTGAAGAGCTGATTAGATTTTGGTTATAATTGGTTAACCGGAAGTACCTTCATTTGAAGATTTTAACAGTTTTTCTTGAAAAAACGATGTTAAATATCATTTTTTCACATTTAATGTTATTATAAATATTAAAGAATTATTTATTCTCTATACGATTTGAATGCATTTTATACTTCATATTAAATGGACATAGAGTTAAAAAATTATAAAGAAATTAAATATCATATATATTAGTCAGCTTTGCTATAACTCTGGAAACAGCTGCTATATTAAGAAAATTCTGATTGAAAGGTGTCAGTGTCAAGTGCAGTTGACAGTATGTTTATGTTATAATTTTACTGGAAATATAGGATCTTTTGTTAGAAACTTTCTGTATGGCATTTGTATAAAATACATACAACTGCCTTAAGGTAATGTACAAGAAATATAATCTTTTGCAATACAAAATACATAGAACTGACGGAAGGTAATGTGCTGGCCACATCAGATTTTTTTTTCGTACTTTCTTGGAATAATCCATAGCAAACTTTATTATAAAAACAAAAAGTATTTTTAAATTTACATATCTTGCTTATACAAAGGGCTAATTTAATAATATTGGAAGTGCTAGACGCAGAATATAATTCTTTAAAACTATTGTTTAAAGCATTTATTTCTAAAATCAAAATAAAACCATTTTATTCAAGAAAACCTGTTAACAACTTCAGGTAATATATCTCTTCCGGTCAGTTTATTTAAATCTAAATCTACTATGTTATTCCCATTGACATAAAAGTCTTATATACCAAATTTGAAAAGTTTTGGATTATATTTTAAAATGGTCTTTCTTTAAAATCTATTATAGGCTTCTAGTAAAGTACCACTTTTCGAAATTATGTAATGACCAAAAAGGGAGGTGCACAACTAGATGTTATAGTTGTCGTAAATAAAAAATTTCAACATTCTACGGCTTAACGTTTTTGAGTTATGCGAGATACGTCCGTACGTACAGACTTCACGGCGAAATTAGCCAAAATGGATTCAGGGATGGTCAAAATGGATATGTCCGTTGAAATCTGAAAACCCAAATTTTTCGCGATTACTTCCTTTACTATGTACAAGGAAGTAAACATAACTAAAATTATAACAATTTCAAAAAATCTTTAATATTTGTTGTAATAGGCATAATCTAAAGCCTAGAGAAAACTTTATCAATTTCAATTTTGCCATTAACATTAATATTCCATAAAACAAAAAGTTATTGGTTAAATCGACTCGTAGTTCGTCAATAGCAATAAGTACCTACATAATGAACTATTTTTACACTTTTTACTTTCCCTCACCTTTAGGTAAGGAAGGTATTGTCTTTGGTCAAAAAATTTGATGGTGAGTTTTTAGCGAATGAGCACGATTTATGGTCCCTGGAATACGATTGCATTATTTTTACGATGATTTCTGTATGTTTGTGTGACGATTTTTTCTCCGTCGATAACTCCAATACCACAATTCTAAAAATTATAATTCTTTCGTATTCCTCTTCGATACATCCATATGCTGATTAGATTTTGGTTATAATTAGTCAACCGGAAGTACTCTCATTTGCAGTTCATAAGGCACGGGTCACACTATGCGTTTTGGCGGGACCGGTAAAACCGCATCCGGTTAAACGAGATGGATCATACAGCGTCAACATATATCCCGCTAAACAGGTCGACAGCAATGACAACGCGATTCGGACACAGTCAGACAAACATCTGATCAGAGCAGAGCCCAAATAGTATACGTTGTCCATTAAAAAACAAAACCAGACCATTTTGAACGTTCGCATTATCTTCAATGTGTTGTAGTTGTTATGTGGCAAAATGACCGTCCCGTTTAACCGCAACATACTGCGGTAGTATCCGGCAACCGGACCGCAACCGCATCGGTGTTAACGCATTCATAAGTTGTTGTCTTCCCTTAACTGACTTGAACATTACTATTTTCTCCCGGAAAATGTTCATAATACGTATCTTTCATTGATAATCATAACGTAGAATGCCGTATTGACATATGACTACAATGTTTAGGCCCGGAAAATTTCTCAAAATAGGACATCCACGAGAACTCCCCATTGATGACGGTTGCCGGCCAACCTCTTTAACTCTCTCCAAGTCTTTTGCACCTGCCTTGCTTCTTTTCCGGTTGTTCTTCTCCACGTTCCTCTCGGTCGTCCAAATCTCTTAGTTCCTTAAAGATTTCATTCTAGCGCCTTCTTTTCTATAGCGCCGTCTGGTTTTCGCAGGGTATGTCTCAACCAATTCCACTTTCTTTCTCTGATTTGTAGTTCTGCGGGGAGTTGCGACGTGCGCTCCCATAAGTCTTCATTTGAGATAGTTTCTGGCCGTCTTATGCTACGGATACGCCTCAAGCACCTATTTATAAATATCTGTATTTGAGATGACATCTCTCTTTCCACCTTCCATGTTTCGCAGGCGTAGAAAAGAACCGATTTAACATTAGAGTTGAATATTCGTAGTTTAGTGTTGAGAGAGATGTTCCGATATCTCCAAACGGGGTATAGCTGGACAAAGGCCGCATTGGCCTTCCTGATACGGCTCCTAACATCATCCGCAGCTCCTCCACTATTCGTCACAATACTGCCTAAATTCAGGAACTGATCTACTTGTTCCATTTCTCTCCCTGCACTCTCTAATCGCTGATCTCTAATTGCGTTCAGCGTCATTTCGTTTGTTTTGCTTGTGTTTATATGCAGGCCCGCGCTTTCAGCTTTCCTTCGTAAGGTCAGCAGTTTGGCTTCCATAACTCTAAAACGCTCAGCCAAGAGGCAGATGTCATTTGTGTAGTCCAGGTCTTCCAAATGCTGTTCTAAGCCCCATTGGATCATTTGCCTTCTTCCTCCAGTTACTTTCCTCATCACTGAGTCCAGTATTAGCAGGAAAAGGGTAGGTGACAGGATGTTGAAAATACGTATCTTTTATTGATAATCATAACCTAGATCCATGCCGTATTGACATGAATACAATGTTTAGGCCCAGAAAATTTCTCAAAACTTTATATTCAGATATTGTAGTGTGCTTTGAGAATAGCAGAAGTTCATATATATTACAAGTATTTAAAGCCTATACAAATTTAGAGGCGTATATCATGAGGTTGAGAATGAAAAACATCGACTATCGACGTGAAAGACAAGATTCAAGATATATTAGTAATATGATTTAGTGCATTAAAAATTACTTACTAGCAAACATCTTATCTTATAAGTAAGTATCTTGTATGATTTGCAAAGTGGTGATATTGCGTGTGCTCACTGTGATAGCTAGCTGGCAATGTGAATACTCTTAATATAATTTTATTAGATTTTTAATATCTGTATAAAAACACTTTTATTGTCCTATTTTGTAACATATAATTAATTACTAAAACATGATGGCTACAGTCTACGTTCATTTTTATTATAATGGCGTATTTTAGTTTAATATTATTTGTAGGTAATATATTACGCATCAGACAAAATACTTAATAAATATCTACAATAGAGTACCTATCTACAATATTATATTTCTTCTTATTTTACCTTCGTAAGATCACTTTTCTTCACCGTACTTAACCATTTTAACTTCCTGAAGCTATAATTCTTCAAAATCTGCTTTCTATGCAAATCTATAAATTGATAATGGGGTCATACCACATTTTCCAATTTATTTATTTTCTGAAAGTACATTTATAACTACTTACGAAAATATATATTTTATGACACATACATTTCTAGTTTTACAGTAATAATTTTTTAAAGTTTATATAAAATTTCGAATGACGTAACAGTTTTGCGGCCGTAGTGACATCTGCCGAGCAAAAATGGAACTACTTTTGACGTTTATATTATTGTGATTTGAAACCACACGTAGTCTTCAAAACTTCTGGAGTATTTATTGCCTTATACCATCTTTCCCTTATATCTTGAGCCATAAGAATACAAACAAAAATTTTATTTTTACTTCTCAACGAGTTATTCTCGTAGGACGACACAGAACAATATTGTACAACCATTGTAATATCTAAATCAAACATAAATTGTATTTATATTTTTATTTAGCATATTTCGTTATTTGTACTTACTTTTTTTAAAAATAACTTGTTGCAAGGATGTTGACGTTACTTTCAAAATATTGGTTATTTAAGGTTATGTTAGAAAAAAGCACGAGCACGGGTGTGCCTCACTATCGTGTAATTGTGTACAAAACTGTGACGTCACAAAACCAAACTCAGAATCTTTATAATGAAAATCATGAATGAAAAGTATAATAATATTAAATATTTTTGATGTATACATGCATAATATTAGGTAAATTTTTCATTTATGAAAGAAAAATCAACATTTTTTCTTTTTGGTATGACCCCATCCGTCACTAGTCACTCGTTTGGAATATCAAACCATAGCACAAAATTAAGGCATTTTAAACATATTCCTATATGACAGTCTGGTTTGTTGGTCCACGAGGCTGCCATTTTTAGATATCCGTGACGTCACATGCACGGGTCTCTATTGTTATTATCAGTGAAAAATATCGGTTATTATTACACTAATAGTGATTAATACTTGTAAAAATTAAAATGGATGTTTTCAACGATGAAACAATGGATTAAAGTGATTGTACAAAAGTGTTAATGTGATTGTGAAATCATTCTTGGAACAAGTTTTGTTCTTTGTTGGCCTATTTTAGTGAACAATATAAGAAAATTTCACCTAATTCTCTGTGGTGTAGACATATCGCAATACATGAAGCTAAAGACATTTCTTATAAGAACGTCATTTACAAACAAGAAATACAAAAAATTATTTGTGGTCGTATGAAAAATAGTGCACATAACTCGCTCGACAGTGTGACAATAACGCTCGTGTAATTAAACCACTCGACGCTGAGCATCTCGTGTTCAATTTCACACTCGCATGTTATTTGGCACTTTCGATGCTTGTTATGTAACATACTATTTGCGCCTTTTTTCATTAAAATGGGTTAGTAAAGTATGTATTCTTTACACAATAAAAGCGCTAAAAAAGTGCGTTTTTTATCGCAAATGAGTAAAAAAATTAAACTGTATGGTTCATTTTTTCACAATTTTATTCTAGACGTAAAAAATAGTTATTTATGCAACATGAGTAAAAAGTAGATAGTTTTATTTCACGATTAGGAAAGTTTAACCGCGCGAGTCGTAAGCGACTGCGTCAAATCCTATGACAATAAAAGCTTGGAAAACAGTACCATAACGTTTAATTTTTTATCTGCTAGCGTTCAAAAAGAAAAGAAAATGTTTTTTCTCGCCCTTATTGTGTAGAAAACATACTTATTTTTTATAAAGAATCGCATATTTTTTAACGGACGTAAAAAAAATACATGCATAAATAACTACTCAGAATCAGACTCAAAATTTGTAGTATAAATGCGCACAAAAGTTAATTTTTAATATATAAATTTTCAATTAGCGATATTTCTTTACGTATTGATTTTAGAACAAAAAGTGTAAGGGTAAAAGTTGTTCAAAATTAAAAACTTCAAACGTATTGCTCAAATATATTTGTATCAAGTGACAAATGCTAAATATATAATTTTAACAATTTTTAAGTATGCCATGAAATATAAAACAAATTACGATTTTTAAGTTTTTCATTCTGACAGTTGTTAAGGTCACTTCAGAGACAACTATCTAAAGAGAGATTGGAAACTCAATGCTTTTGTATCGTCATAAAGTTCGCCATCTATCAACATATGCAACTAACTAAACCACGGTAACTAGATCTTTAAAATGTTGATCGTGTGTTTTCAAATTATTTTTTTTTTTTTAATATTTGAAAGAAATGAAAAACTCATATTGATATGTATTATGAATATTTATTTAAAATATATAGTGTACAAATTTTAAATTGCAAAAGAACAATTAGTAGGTATATAAATAATTTTTAATAAGAGAGTTTAATAATATTTATCCAGAAAATTATTTTGAGGAATAGTGAAAAATATAAATGTATGCGAGATTCAATTTCTAATTTGTGTACTGTAATATCTGAGCCATATTTTTACATCTATATGTATGTGATGTAAACTAAAACTTGTAAGCAAGACAATCGGATATGTACATCGTTGTATTAGTATTATTTTTTTAGAAGAATTTTTAAATATTATTTAAAGGTGTGTTGAAAAG
Organism: Harpalus rubripes; assembly: GCA_963082715.1. Taxonomy (NCBI): domain Eukaryota; kingdom Metazoa; phylum Arthropoda; class Insecta; order Coleoptera; family Carabidae; genus Harpalus; species Harpalus rubripes. The sequence continues at coordinate 43,660,110 of OY720451.1, read as the reverse complement.
AGACATACATAGGTGGGTGAAAAAAAGAAACGAAAATTGGGAGCTACACTGTAAAGTTTTAACGTAGCTACAACTACCTTTTTGGGTTGAAACTATATGCAACCCTAAGGTAGAACAATCCTTCCTTTGTAAAAGGTCGATGCACCAATCTCTGTTTAGGGTAGTAAAACCTACCTCACTACCAGGTAGACACGATACGACCCTTCATACAGTGGGATGCAAATGCCCGCAGTGGTTTATAGAAATACTTTAAAGTGATTTGAAATTTCCGTATCACAAGTTACCAGTAAATGCCTGTAAGGTTGTTAAAAATACTTTATAGTAATTTATATGAACCCCTACATGAGGTCATTGCAAATTCCTTGAAAAGTATATTATTTATTTTTGGGATTTAGGAAAAATAATACATTATATATAATAAAAGATTTATTTGCTTAAACAAAATATACATAAATAAAATAAGATAAAGTATATTGTAAGTTACATAGTGTTTTATCTGTGAGGTGACTCCTGGTAAATGCCTACACAATACGAATATGTCAGGATCATTACCGATATCTGTGAACAAAGCAGATTAGCAAATCCAGCAATGGGTAATATACCTTGATGATATATTTATTTTATTTGTAAATAAAGTATGTATTCCAAAAAAGGTCACGTTCACTGGCTATTGCTCCAATTCTTGCAGGTCCTCGAGGAATATCTTCACTTTCTTTGGATCCTCTTGTAACAAATAAAACTAAATTAATATTGTTGTTTCTAATAAATATTTGCGAACAAAAGAACGTTTCATTCAAAATATTTGCTAGTTTTTCAATGTTTATTTTCTTGTAATTAAATAATAATATTATTTTATTAACAGGAAAATAATCATATTAAATGATAATTCAACAAAAATAAAATTAACATTTGGTATAGGTATATACCGCGAAATATAGTTATATTATCTTTGAAAGTATGTAAATAAAAAGAAAATGAAACAAAATAAAGAAAATTACCTTTAAAGTTCTAATTTTTATACGTCGAACATGGTTGTCAAGATGCTCGTTTCTTTACAATCGGCACATCTTCATTTTTTGTAGAAAATACTGTCATAACAAATCTACATGTATGTTATTTTGTACCGTACTAAATCAAGAAGGAGCTAAAAAATAAAAGGATATTAGTTTATATTAAAAATACAACATAATATATTTTTCCTGAGTTTCAAGTATGCTCATTGCGACTGTCGACAAGAGAATAACAAATAACAGAATGACACATAAATTTCTCACCCCTTTGTGTTCTCCTTCCCATCCCTAGAAATGCGGTACCGTTATGCTGGCCTTCGGAAAAACCCGTAGGGCCTTCAGTTGCTAGCTGGACTAACAAACAATTTCTAAGAAATGCGAAAGCTTATTCGATCACTTTTCATTTCCGAAATCTTACAAATATAACTAATATCGTTTTGCATTTGTTTATATAACAACTATATAAGTCTACACATCGTCAGTTATGTTTCATTGAATATTTTGGTTTTTCATATAATTTTATGAACACGGGTAAATAATGCTATAAATCAATTGTAATCTGTTATGTTTTGCATTTCACACATTTATTTGTCTATCTTGTAATATGATATGTATATTCAATAGTTTGTTATAAATCACTTTCTAGTAAGTAACGTAGAAAACAATGTATGTATGCACGCAATTATAAATAATATAATAAGATTAATAAACAAATTTAATTTGTATTAACAATGTAAATTCAATAAGTTTGCAAATTTCAGTAAAACTGAATATTTTATATTATTTCTGCCGTCTTTTTCCTATTATTCCTTTGTAATTTCACATGTATGACATTGTTACGTGCTAATTAATGTCAAGCCCATATTTTTTTATGATAGGAACTGTACCTCAAATTAAAAGTAGAACATTCAGCTCGAATCAACCCTAAAGGTATAAACATGTTACAAAGGTAGTAGCACCTACCTAATATACCTACAGTGCAACACAGATGCCTGTAAGCGAATTGAATCTGCCCTACCAAAATTTCCTACCTTTTTCTTACCATGTTTCGACCTTCCTTCCCTAAATCAACTTTAAGGAAGATTCAACAACTCAATTGGAGATTCATCTTCCCTGTTTCTACCCCAAAACTTTACAGTGATATGGAATATCAACCTTCAACATCTTCATAGTTCTTCACATTACTCATATAGTCGTAACTTTATGAACGATATTGTCAGCTTTTAAACTACTGTGGATTTTTAGTTCTTTTTGCGTTGGTTCCTTTTTTTTCTCATATAGAATTCTTCGAAAGAATTGCAAATGATCAAATTCAATTGATGAATGTTCAACAGGATATTTATCTGCTAATTTGTAAGTTTCGGGAAGTTCTATATCATACGATATAGGTACAAACATTAAGAATTTGTTCTCCATGAAATTCTACAGAAACATATATAAGAAAAAATTATAAATATTATTATATAAAAAGTAACGACTGTTCAAAAGATACCTTACGAGTTCTCTGTATGTTTTAAACATATAAAAATTCAAATAATATGTGATCAAAAATTATGTATGCCATGTCAGCTTTTAAATTTTCAGCTGGACGTTTAAATTTTCTATTATATTGTTTTACATTGCCTTCTATGTTAAGTCTTTGTCATTTTTGTGATTTTGCTGCCCTCTGAAGAAATATGCAAGGAACTATTATCCCCGTGCTCCGTTTACCCCTTATCAAAAAACACTTTGTTACAAGGCCACCACCCATAAGTCTGTCCAATCTTTCTTTAGATAGTTATCTGTGGGTCAATTAAGGTCCTCTAGCATGGTTGACGTGTTGAACAGGTAGTCCCAATTTCTCTTTACCATATCAATACGATTTGAGAAAATTTTTCTCTAAATATTTTAGTTCTTATTTTCAGTCACTTAATTTTGTAATGTTACTATCAATTATATTTGCCTTAGTCATGAATTTAAATAAGATATATTGTTAGTAATTCATTAACTTAGAATTAATTTTTACTTGCTATTATAAAACTGCATATTGATTTTGAAATAATTGCAACAATTTTATTGGTTTTGAAACGCAAATTATTTTATATTCTATTATTTTGATGACTGCCTCCAAATTCTCGAATACATTTTAATATGATATGAGTGTACGTATGTGTTTGATTGTTAATGAGACGTGATTGGTAGGCAGAGGCGGGTTAATGACCGCATATACCGGAAGTCACGCCAGCTATGCAACATAGAATACGTCATCCGACAAATAGGTGCCATAACATAACTAAACATTAAGTAATCATTCGTTTCTACAAAATGTTATTAAAACTGCTCTTATTCTAACTTCAGGCAGGAATTGTTCTCACCGAAATTTTCTCTTCAACAAGATTTAAATGAATGAGTGAATGAATAAAGAACATAACCAAAACCATATTCAAATGGTCAAGTATAATTTTCCATTTTGCAAACATTATTTATTCATGAGAGTATGCCACTAATACGATTAATATAGTTGAAATTAGTATGGTTTGTGTCAAGATAAATGGACATTGACTTTTCCGCTCATCTCAGCATGTATTTGCTTAAGATATTTGCAAGGGTAAGCGAATAGAGAGGTATTTACAATTTTTCCAATTACCAAATTTAAATCATTAAGCACAAATTACATAGGTATTAAAATTCATAATATAGCTACTACAATTTATTATTCAATAATATGTTTATATTTTTCACAGTTTACAAATATTAAAAATATGTACATAAATTAACAATCAACAATAATGCTGTAAATTTGGTAATCCGTTCCTGGTCGGCCCGGAGCAATGGGTTGTAGGAGTTTAAGAAGTCGAAGTCAATGTGCATTTATCTTGACACAAACTATTACGAGTACCTAAATGAACACAAAGTTATATTTTATTTAGTTAATTTTTGTCTTTGATTAAATAATTATACAAGGCATTTGCCGTATTTACATTCCACATCAGCAAAAAAAATAAATTAAAACGAGTAATTTTTTTCTATAGTACGTAATAGTAATTTACATTGCAAGACCGTTACTTAAAACTTTACGGGCGAGCACGGTACCTAAGGAGCGGTCGAAGGGAGCTTGTTATCCGTGTGAGCACGTAAATTTCGGGTAACGGTTGAGCATTGTACAATGTTTTATGATATACTGAATCGTAAATAACTTGAAACACACCACAATACATTAAACTTTTTGTTTGAAATAGTCTTGCAATATTTTTCATCATTTTAAAGCTCATTGTATATACTTTCCGAAGATATAAAAACTTATGTATCATTTCATTTTAAAAATCAACGATGTTTCGCTTCCGGCGAAACCAGAAGTAGAATTCAATTTCAATCCAAAAAGTAGCATGTAACTTCGCGCGCAACTTTGTAATTTAAACTATAGGTCTAAAATTAATAATAAAGAAAATAGCTATTTTTTCAATCAGCCTGTATATTATCGATACACTTGTATTTTATAATACAACTTCTATGGACTTAGCATCAAATGTAGTTTTATAGTATGCATATCTGATTTAATCAGAAAACGCTGACATTTTTTAACAGTTACTTTCAGTTCGCTGTAGATAGAACAAAGCGTGAAGTATTATTGAAGATTCATCTTGCAGTGACGAAGGTCCTCGTGCTAACAAGCCTGCGGCATGTCAGGATCGTGGCGATGAATCCTGCAGGATTCGCAGCCGTGTAGGACAACATCGTACCAGCCAGAACAGATCACAGATCCCAGTTTGATCGCGATCATTGATTTCATGCCGTGTGCCGTGTTCTGCGAACCACTACTTACCGTCACTTGTCCTTGTCTACAGACAATTGAGGACAGATGTTCTGAAACTTTTCAAACTGAATATACATTATTCATCGTTCATTCCCAAATATAGCATTTTAAAATTGTTTCTGTATCACTTCATGAGTTAACGTTTATCTTATAGGTAATAAAAAATGCAGTTACATTGTTTTATGTTTATTAGAGTATAAAGAATTATTTAAAAGTTAAGAGATTAAATTTTGGAAACCATGATTAGTATTTATATTGAAGGAACTTAGGCTGTGTCAGAAGTCAGATGTTTCACTATATGCTTCCTCCTAAATCCTAAATGTACATATATGCATTAAATGGCACAATTATTACGATTTTAGACTTTTATAAAAGCATACTACGTCTTGCTACAATTTGTGCTAAATATCAAATTTGTTGTCGAAGAAAGGCATCTTGGCTTTTATTTTATGAAATATAATATTTACTTTTAATGTTTAATCTTAAACGTCTAATTGTTTAATGTACTTTTGTTGTTTAAAGAGTTCCAGTGCAAAGCAACAGATGCGATTACAGATTACAGTTACTAGATAATACATAGCTGACTCGTCCGCCATATTAGTGCCAAAATAAAAGCAGTAAATTATGAAATAAAAGTGCATTTCTCACAAATTTATGTCCTAACTATTTTTCATAATTAAATATAACTCCCATAATTGCCATATTATATTTATTGAAAATAATAAAACAAGAATAAATACGGTTCGTTAAGATTTTTGAGGTTAGAGAAAAATATATATATATTGCATAATACCTGTAAAAATTAAAACCATTCCTCATATGATTTGCTTAACTTGGAGCAGAACAACCCGTCATTATGGATAATTTCTATGATTAATAATACTGTAACACTGATATTGAATGATTTCCAAAATGGTGGACGAATCAGCTGTAATTTATCTAGTAGCTAAATGCGATTAGTACGTCATTCGGAGTTGTGAAGTAAACCTAAATCTTAAATACTAAATGCCAAAATGCAACATCTTGCATAACGTTAGTATAAAATAAGTATGTCTCAAATAAATTGTACAACATAATTATCCCAGGATATACAGGTGTACAGGATAGCTTTGCCAACACGGGGATCTCGAGAACTATAAGAGATACGAAGTCGGTTAAATTAGTCAAAAGTTGTCTCATTAGGGGACCATTTTAATGATGTTTTGTTATTTAAGAAAAAATACGTCACTAAATATTGGCAAAAATGTAAATTTTGCAGTTTTTTATTTTTGCAAATATCTTCCAAATGTGAAATAATACTGGATTTTAATTTGCACATCTTTAAGGCAATTTTTTACGTTCTTTCGAATGGTGATGCAATAAAAAAATTGATTAACACAATTGGAAATAACAATTTGATTGTTTTCATTGATAATTTCTTTAATTAGTTCTCAAAATTGTATAAAGTCCTAATATTTTTATTTGAACGTCATAGTAGACAATGACTTTTATAACGAAATTTAAAAAATGTTTCAATGCTGCATGTTAGAAATATTAAAGAATATGAACGTTATAAACTTGAAATTAAACAAATGATAATACCTGACTGATGATTTCATTTGTATCTTTGCAATAACCATTGTTTTTAACCTGTAAATTTAGAAATTGTTATATTTTCGGTGTTTAAAACAAAAGAAAATAAACAAATTACACATGGTTGGAAAGCTAGAAAAAATATATTTACAATGGTGCAATTTTCCAAAATGGCGTCCATATAAAAATTAAAACTTTACCATCATAAATCAAAAACTAATGGTGACGAAAAAAGTGCAAATTAAAATGCAGTATTATTTCACATTTGGAAGATATTTGCAAGAATAAAAATTGCAAAATTTTTATCTGATTCAACCGACTTATATCTCTTATAGTTCTCCAGATCCCCATGTTGGAAAAGTTTTCCTGGACAGCCTGTATAGGAGAAAAGAAATTGGTTTTGAATGTCTCTTTTGAAACATGTATAGGTAATTAAATTGTCCAATGACACACGTTATAATTTTGCGATTAGATAACGTAGTGAATTATGAATTATTATTTACAGGAGTAGATAGAGAAATATTTCTCATTCTGCAGGAAATTAAAATAAATATCTGTGATAATATTGATATATTTATATACACTTTATATTGAAATTCGTATACCATAATTTAACTTGTCCTAGTACGGTAAGAAAACAAACCAGAAAGACATCGGGAGCACTTTTGCTACTAGAAATACATTTAAGTTGAATAAGAAGTCATTGTTCTGTTCAGATGTAAAGAAAGTAGGTATTTTAAGTTATAATGCTGAAGAACTTCCAACTAAGAAGAAGTTTTTCATTTTGTATCGTATTTGTAAATAAGACATATTATTATGTGATGGTAGATGTAAGAGTAAATATTCCTTGTAAAACTTTCTACTACGGATCTGTAGCGATTAAACAAGTTAATTAGTGAAATATGGTTGCTCAGACTTCGCCTGGACATTAACCAGGCATTAAGTAAAAAAATTGTTGTATAGCGAGAGAACGTGTTGGCGTATAAACGTATAGTTTAGATGAGCCGCGGACCACACAAAAGTCAAGGAAACGGCGATTCAGTCTCATTGTCAAGGTTGCACCAGTCCAGTTCACTCACATTTCGTAACGAAACGAATTCATACCTGTAATTTACCGTGACGTACTTACACATATTAGATTTAATGCAGTCTAAGTACTAAAAATGAAAGTACAAAGCTTTGACATTTGAGGCTATGATACGGCTTTTTAATTTGGGTATTTATTTTTGCTATTATGAAATTACATATTTATCTACATGAAGAAATATTTCACGGTATTTTAAAACAATAAGTGTTGTTTTGCATTTCTGTAAATAATGAGCCAATAATGGAAGATAATGATTTGGTACCTTCCGTCTTTCTGTCTACCCTGCTGCATAGCTAAGGAGAACTACAAATCGTAAAGTGATGTTTGTGAATTAGAATGTTATTCGATCTCTTGAATCAAATTTTAACTTTTTGACGATGACGTATTTCTAACTGTATGTACTATATTTGTATATGAAGACTTTATTTTGATATTTTATTATCAAAATTTGTAAATTCACAAACTCGTGATTTATTTTAAAAGTTATTTTATTTTATAAGATATTTGAAGCTATTTGTTTAGGTACGAACAATGCACAGTAAATTTTGTGTAAGTTGGTTTCACATACTTCGGAATCGGAAGTAATAAAACGCTAAACACATCTTGATACGACATCGTATCACCCACTTTGTCTATAGCTCGGTCTATAGTAAATTTGCATTTATGAAAATAATCTATTTTCATTTTCCTTTAAAGGAGATAGATCTTTGCTGATTCATTCTCGCGCGATTACTGCCTTTACAATTAATTGTCATTTTCATTTAATGTTAAGGTTAGGGCTCATTTTCATTATATATTATCGATTATGAGACCAACACAACACCTCCCGCTATTTAATTTTAATTAATTTCAATATAAACGCACTCACACACACACACACACGCACACGCACACACAAACACACGCACGCACGCTCGTACGCACGCACGCACACGCACGCACGCACACTCACGCACGCACATGCACACACACACTCTCTCTCTCTCTCACACACACACACACACACACACACACACACACACACACACACACACACACACACACACACACACACATCGTGAAAATATTACCAAGGGTAGCGGGATGTAAAAAATGAATCTGATGTATTAGAATTTCTGTTTATTTTGATATCTTAATTGACACTAGTGACATTGACAAGTTTAAAATCAAGATCGATTCAATACAGCAAAAAATAGGTGTACGCGATTTTTTTACAAGCCAGTGTATATTTCTTTTCGCATAAATTATTGATAATTACATCAAAATTATAATATATCTAACGAATGTATAATGCACTGTAAAACAAATATTTATAGGAAGATAAAAATGGCACTACATTTTAAATCATATTATTTTTACCTTCCGTCACCTTTAGGTAAGGAAGGTATTGTCTTTCGTCAAAAAATTCGCTGGTGAGTTTTTCATGAATAAGCACGTTTATGAGTGCCCGTGCGTGCGTTCGTGCGTGTGTATGTGTATGTGTGTGTGTGTATGTGTGTGACAAAATTTTCTAATGCGATGACTTTAATACTAAAATTCCAAAAATTATAATTCTTTCGTATTCCTCTTTCTTACATCCATGTGAAGAACTGATTAGATTTTGGTTATAATTGGTCAACCGGGAGTACCCTCATTTGAAGATTTAAACAGTTTTTCTTGAAAAAACGATGTTAAATATAATTTTTTCGCATTTAATGTTATTATAAATATTAAAGAATATTTTAATCTCTACGATTTGAATGCGTTTTATACTTCATATTAAATGGATAAAGAGTTAAAAAATTATAAAGGAATTAAATATCATATATTAGCCAGCTATGCTATAACTCTGGAAACAGCTGCTATTAATAAAATTCTGATTGAAAGGTGTTAGTGCCAAGTGCAGTTAACAGTATGTTTGTGTTATAATTTTTCTGGAAACATAGGATCTTTTGCTAAAAACTTTCTGTTTGGAATTTGCATAAAATACATGCAGCTGCCTTAAGATAATGTATAAGAAATAGAATGTTTTACAAGGAACTTTCTGTATGACATTTATACAAAATACACAGAACAGGCGGAAGGTAATGTGCTGGCCACATTAGATTTTTTTATTTATAGTTTTTATATTATCCAATAATAGATATGCTTTTTATAGCAGTTTTTTTAAAGTTGCGATAAGACGAGGGTACGTGCAATTAACAAATAAATAACTTTTTTATAAACTTTTCTAAATTTTAGTTCAAGAATAATATTTCAACTTGTTAACTTTGTTAGTCAAAATTCTGTTACGTCCCTCCGGTGCGAAGGACTAAGTAATAAGGACCTAGTGGCTCGAAGGACCAAATGTTCAATACCTAAACCAGCGAATCCGCTCTAGAAGAACCAAATGTTTTGATCCTGCTCGCAAGCCCAAATTGTGATGTCTCTAGATCAGCGAATCCGGTCTAGAAGCACCAACAATGTGTTTGATGTTAAATTCAATGAATAAAACAAAACTATATGTAAACCAAAATAATTACAACCTTCGATAGCTGGTTCACATCACTGGACTTGGCCAATATACGGGATAATATTAATTTGTGAAACGTACTAATTAACAACGACCGAAGGACCAGCTAGTTTTACGAACTAACAAACGTGCTTAATATAATTGCAACAAAATAACAAACAACTGAAATACAATTCTGAGAAATATGTGATAGCGTATTGAATATAAGTGACAAACAATAATAAACCAAAAATAGAACAAATACGATATTTGTAGAAATTAACTAAATCATTTCATAAGTGTATGACCACACAAACTTAGTTAAACAATATTAAGAATTCTAAATGAATTTAATAACAACCAACTAGAATGCAAACTTGTTGCCTTGACTGTACCTAGTCGACAATAACAGCAGATGCGCTGTGGATGACGTCACTCGAAGGTGAACGTGTGTAAACAGGTTTACAAAGAAATAATAATAATTTCACCCAAGGAAACATGAATCAAATCCCTAACAACACGAATTCCCGTGAGAAATCAAATTGTACAGTTCGATTTTACAATTGATTCCTGAGATGTGTCTATTAGCTGCATAAATTGGCGCCGGAAAGTATTCACGGATTATAAAGTACCAAATTAAATGAAAACCGAACGATACTCCTTGAATTAGTCGTGCTAGGCTAATCAAGCTACGCGTACGATAATTAAACAACCAATTACTTTACTGACCATATGAAAATCAGAAAGTTTATGCAAAATGGTGGAAAACCACTCTCGCGGACGACGACGCGATACGTGTTTACCGTTTGCAAGCCAGAGACACTCTGAGTCGGTCGATGCTGTAGCGGCAGTACGCTGGGCGTGTGGGTGCGCGCGCACTCGCGTGAAGCTAGTCAGCCGTATATTAATATTAATAAATAGTTTAAGATACTACAGCTATTTCAAACAATTCTAAAATTAAACTTAAACACGTAAAAATATATAACTAATTTTTCAAAGTAACAGAAACAGTTATTTCTATTTATTTATTGACTTATTTAAATAGAGTCAGGGCGGGTTAACCGTTCTATTCCCATGTGCAGCGGGTTGCTACCTCAAGGGGTTAATATTTTGCAAATTCCTCTCATTTAAAACATGTTAGTTTTAAACAAAATTCTGTTCAGAAATAATCATCATTTTTCCTATCGAGGGTTTTTGTTTAGTCTGAATGTCACCAATCTTTGACAGGTATGTGTTGATAAGTCTTGAAATTTGAAATTATTATGCATACGTGCGTGATTTTGGATGCCCTAAGCTTTGCTGCCCTTTACCCTTCATCTCCTAGCCTCTCACGGCAGAGAATAGATAAGTTTTTAGTTGTTGGATAGTCGGGTCAGTACCAGTACTCTTATGGAGTAAACATGTCGGTATTAGTTTGTCACGTCGAGAAGACGTCTGTACTCTTATGTAGACATGTAGGCTCGTACCACGATCACAGTTTTAACAAAGACCCTGTTTTAAGAAATGTCAAATTCAAATTTAAATATTTAATTTCGCCCTTATGTTCAAAGATTGTTTAAAAAATATTTGTATGTTTGAAAAAGAACTATGTTATGCTTTATTTTGATAAATTTGATATATTTTATTATTATCATTAATAAATAATGAAATTTGACATTTCTTGAAACAGCGTTTTAGTTAAAACCGTGATGTGGTACGAGCCATAGAGTTTAAGTTTTGGCTCGTGTTCCGCGAACGCGAGTATTTGACCTAAGGATGTATGGGCATCTTTAGTTTTTAGTTGATTAGTTATGTTTAATTATGTGTAGTTTAATTAAATAGAGTCTCGTGGCCGCGTGCCTACGTGTCTGGTCGCGAATGTGGGGAACTGGGTTCGATCCCGACCGACGCCAAATATTTCGAATTTTAAATGGCACAAAATTGACCCCTGTGGTGTACTCTCCACACCAGCAATGAGTGCCCGTGAGGCGGCGCCTGGTAAACGCCCGCACTGTTCAAATATGTCATCATCATTACCGGTAACTCCGAACAAAGCAGATTGGCACACCCAGCTATGAGTAATATGCCGTGATGATATATTTATTATTTATTTTATTTATTTAATTAAATTCTTAATAATAATTTAATTATGTGAATAAAACAGTAGTTTAAAACTTTAGTTATAAACCTCAAGTATTGTCCATTATTGAAATAATGTCTATACAATACAGTTAGCTAAATGTGTGCCATTTCTGCAATAACCCGTGTAATATTGTAAATTGTAAATAAATAATTTATCATTATAGCTAGAGATTTTTAGATTTTTTTAAATTATTATTTTACAATATTCGATTATATGTATATACATAAATTGCATGTGTTGGCCACGTCATACTTTTTAAATTAAACTCGTATTAAATAAAGTTTTAATTAGTTTGCATTATAAGCCATAAAAATGATAAATATTTTGAATGAAATATTAAGATTAATCAGTACGTACAAATGCATATTTATGGTGTCCTTTTATATCAAAAAATCATAACAAAGCGAAGCACAAAAAATAAATCATCCAACCTTCACTTATTTCTTCCACAGCATACTTGATTATCAATATATCATGCAACCGACCTTTTCTAACAAGCCTTGAAATTCGAATTGAATCCGTATTTGGAGCCCACTTAATAATGAATAAAACAACAAAATGTCATCCTCGAAACCACTTGACCCACCTTAACCCCGTTTCGTTTCAGGACCTCTGGGGCTGACGTCACCATCGTGATTCAGCCAAGCCCTCTTCGATTTAGAGATGTATTTGGAACTTTAATGAATTTAATTAAATTTCAAGAATTGAAATCATTGTTCGGATTACGTCAACAGGAAAACAAAATGAGGAAAATAATAGAGGAAGAAGAATTCAGAAAGATTTTATTAAAAAAAATTGTATAATTACCGCAGAAGGTTTGCGGTATTTTATGAAATTCATTAACTTTTTATTTTTGCGATGAAAATATCTTTTCTAGATGATTTAAGTTTGTTAATGAAGAGTAATGGAAATTTTTAAATTTATTTTTCTTTCTGGGAAATGGGAAGATTACATAATTTTGTTTTTAATTAATCATAATGTTTTGAGCCCTGATAGTATTAAATTATAATATTTTGTTATAAATTTACCTTGAATTAAAAAATTAATTGAAAACTAATGTGCGTATTTTAAGATTAAATATATTAAGTGTTATTTAAAGTTTTAAAATCAATTTTAATATATTTTTACATATGTAATTTTGAAAACTTTTTCAAATCGGGCAGTAAATTGTTAAAAAAAAGTGTTCCAGAAATTCAGGAGCATAAAATACAGACAAAAACTAGTGAAGAATACTTAATCAACTGATCCACCAATCAATCATTTCAGAGATATCAACTATTTTCAATATTGACAGTGTACACGTATTTCTTTAGATTCGCTTTATCAAGTTGGTTATACTCAGTATGTATAGCGCAGGAATGGCCGACATGCATAAATAATATACCTTATCATAACTATTATAGATTAATGTAGATGGCTTCGATTTCTAATTGTTTGGCCCTTATCTGTAGAAGTATGGACAGTAACTCATATCTCCGAAATGGTTAATTTCCAAACCCATGTTGATTAAGCATTTTCACTCATATGGGTCTGTACTTTATACTGCTAAATTTATGGAACTTATTTTTGAACCGTTTGTGCATATTTTCACATCATTACCTAAAGTAGGTAAATTTTGGCTATGAGCTCATTGATTCACTATGTAAATAAATTCAAACTGAGTTACAGGTATAAAGTGACAATGTAATTTACTATTATATCAAAATCATGAACATCTCAACTACATAATATTTTATTTATTGCAACCAGTTCAATAAATCCAAATATAAAATCTATTTTAAGTTCTTTCCAGTTGGTCATCATTGTATTCTAGAAACTTGAAGTCATGCTTTGCTTCGCTCTGCTACTGTGTGACCTGCATGCAACAGGTTCGCCACGTCAGCGCTGGTGAACGAAACCGTGTACAACTAGAGCTGTTGCTGATGTTAGCTGCTTCACAGGTTCACTGCTTGCCTAATTAGCATATGCGGGTCACGGGTACACATGGGTACACATGTTCTACTGGACAAGTTTGAAGTTCTGTCTATAAATTAGTTAGTGTTTCTGGAATGATACATAAAAAATAAATACTTACTATGAACAGTATACAGGCTCTTCCATTTAAGTGTGCCACCATTGCTATCTCGAGAACTATAAGAGCTACGAGGTTGGTTAAATTAGCAAAGAACCACCATTTTACAAGACTATTATAATGAGCAAAAAACCAGTGGGTCTCAAAATACGGGACACAACTTTCTTATTTTAAATGGGAATATTTTTTTAGGTTATTCGATATAAACATATCATATACTAATATAACAAAATACTTGAGAAAAATGCATGTTAAATTTATATGTATTTTATTTATATCTGGCTGAAACAAAAGTGGATAAAAAACAATTGAAAAATAAACAAATCAAACAATGGTATAACTACAATAATATTAAACAACAAATAATGAAACAATGTCTTGTTTCAGCCAGATATAAATGAAATACACATAAATTTAACATGCATTTTTCTTAGTTATTTTGTTATATTAGTATATGATATGTTTATATCGTTGAATTATGAAACGCGAGTGAACGCACGGTAAAACGCAGTATGGAGCGTCAAATTTCGATTGTTTTTCGTTAAAGGATATTGCAAAAATGGTTTTAACATACTGTGTGGCAATGAGCAGAAGCAATTACGGTAACACGGTTAAGTTGATATACCTGACAGAGAAATTAGAAGCTAATACAAGTTTTCCTAATATATGGTGAATGTTAGAGGTGGGCGCGGGCCGTGATTTTGTCGGGTCACGATGGGTCACGACGTGACCCGCGTGATCGTGAATATAATTTAAATTTTGCATCGTGATTGGGCGTGAGCGTGAGGCACTAAAAACATATCGTGCGTGATCAGGCGTGATTAAATTTTAATCGGGCGTGAGTACAAGTTTTCTTCTATTTTTTATTTAAAAAATTGTCAATTTCCATATTTTACTTTACATTCTTGTTATTATTATGTCCAAATATGTCAACAACAGTATTTTTTTGCACACCAGATTTTTTTATATTAAGTTCATTTTTACCTCTCGCTAGGAGAGGTATAGGAGAGGTATTGAATTCATGCTAAAAATCGCATATCCAGATTCCGATTACAACATGTTTACGATGATGTGTGTGTGTGTGTGTGTGTGTGTGTGTGGATCCACGATTTCTCAAATACTATAAGACTTAAGACATTTTAAACTACGGATTCCTCAATCTAACAATAATCGGAAGAGTTAATTAAGTTTTAGTAACAATTGGACAACCGGAAGTAGTAGTTACAAGAAAAAAATCATCTAAATATTATTTATCGAAAATTTATGTAAATACTTATATTAAAGAACATCAAATTCTTTATTCGATAAATAAAAATTCATTATTATATCTTCTATAGATTTAGAGATAAAGAAATGCATATAAAATAATTTGATGTAAAAAATCTCAGATCAAACTTCTTCAAGGCAAGAAATTCAAATGTTTGTAATTGACACGTAAATGTTACTGTCAAAAATATTTGTATACCACTGTCAAAAATATTTGTACATCATTATGAAGATTATGAAAATAAAAAAAGTCAACAACGCAAAAGAATATACGTAAAAAAGAATATAAAATGACAAATATAAAGAAAAAGAAAAGGAAAGTAGAAAGAATGTATGTATTGTACATAATTTATATTAAAATATTCCACAGATTTTGCAAATATATGTGAGAATTATTTTGTAGTGAGACATGAATATATGTATTTGTATTTAAAAATATTTTTTGTTTTATGCGTACAACCAGGTAAAATATCTGGCGAGAGGTTATGTGCTGGCCACATCAGATTTTTTAGCTCTAGATGTAAAGATTTATTAATTTTATTAATATTATTTCTTGTATTATTTAAACAACAATAAATATTTTAAAATAAAACATAAGTTTATTCTTATATTTAGGCATTTATAATTCGGTTATTTATTTAATTTGTTTAGTTGTGTACATAAAATAGTTATTATATAATATTTGAATAGTTATTTACGAGTTTTATATCTTTATAAATCACATTTTACAATCTATTTGTTTAAAATTCTGTATATTTCTTATGCTTACACTGCGGTCGTTTGAAGCATAGCGTGACAGCAAGAGGCTAGCTGTGACGTCACGAATTGAGCATTCAGGCCTGTATTCTCGTGTGGCCTTGGTTTATTTCATTTTCATTCGAGGCATTTAGCCTGATCTCACCTGGCTTACCTACTTTGCAAACGCTAATTAGGAGGTCGAAAAATTGTTGACTTTCCACAAGAGGTCGTGCGTGAAAAGAAGTCTTTCTCTAACTTCCGTGCCGTTATGTCAGCAAGTATTATTTAAATATTTTACAACTTCCGGTTAAAAGTATAATTGCCAATTAAATAAACAAAATTGAAATGAAATGAATTATCAAATGATAAATTTATAATTATTTTTATTAATCCGATTTAATACTATTTATTTCTTGTTAAAATTTTAACTAGGGATTGTAAAATTAAGATTGGTCCTAAGACAATTTGATTCAATACTTATTAACAATTACGCCGAGTACTTATTTTCTTTTTTTATTTATTTGAAATATTGTTTAAAATAACTATGATTTCTTTGTTACAGGTTAGTGATTGTTTCCATTCGTTCTTCTCGCTATATGTCTGACATTTAAGGTAAAGTATATATTATAGATTAAAACGCAAATAAAACTTCAAACAAGGAAGTTGAAGTTATGTTAACTATAGCCTCATTTATAATCCTTGAAATGTTATCTTTCTATTGCCTATAAAGCCTACACCTGGAGAATTTGCAGAACTCAAATCTTTTTCAAAGTAAACATATTTAATCACAATGTCAGTCCTCTCACAAATTTATTTTCCTCCTTGAAAACATACATCATCTCGCTGCGTTATAACCTTTCCGCATGAGCTGTCTGAAGTTGATGTCTCTTTTAAATAATGATCGCCCCGTCGGTGAAGACATGCTTGATTTTATCGCCTCGCCTTGCCTTGCCTTCGTCTTCGTGCTAACCTCTTTGCAGCGGTTTCAATGGTGTGTACTACAGCTCTATAATAAAACGTGTGTCCAGTCATACGCTATTCATGACCTGTCACTGAAGATTTGCAAGTGGTTACTGGACGGATTTTAATATTTATGGTTATTTACTACAATGTTCTCTACATTTAGTGCTTGACCATTATTGATTTGTTTGGAATAGAAAATGAGCAACAAGCTTGTAGCATATTATTTTAGTAAAAATGCATATTTTTTAAAATTAATATTTCTAATATTGTATAATTAAAGAAGATATGTAGGTAATATTACTTACGCCCAAAACGTTTTTTTTTTCATAATTTGATTAATAATATTTGGCATTTACGAAAATTCTACCGGTAGATACGGCATCTACCGATTGTGTTCGAAAACACGAGTGGTTAATAGTTAGCGTGTTCGAAAATTGTACCATATCTACCAGATCCATCTACCAGATCCTTGGTTTGTGGATCGAGTAATTCAACCGGTAATTGCGGTAAACGGAGAATCTAACCTCAAGCCAAGCGAAGCACGCGCGTTAAAAGTGAAAATGTTCAATGTGGGACACAGTAGGACTGTGCTCAGTTTGTTAATTACGTCAAATTTCAAATCTGTTTCAATCTTTCAAATGTTTTTCATAGGTTATAAATCTACCCGGTTTACCACTTGCGTACTTAAAATATCGATTTTGGTAAACAGTTTTTTATCGATATATACCGGTAACAGTTCACCGGTAGAATTTTCGAAACTTTACTGATAGCCACCTGTGTTTTATCTTTCATCATATTTTACAAATACGGCACGTAGATTCAAACAGAATACTGTTAAGTTTAATTGTCTTATAATGGGTATAGCTTGTTTGGCTTTTGCCGATCCTCACAGGAGCCAATTTCTTAATAGAGCCGTATTCGAATTTTCCAATATTTTATTTAGCGCAGATGTTTTATACTTGGCTGGTATAGTTCTAACTATTGGAAATTAAATTTGGACAAAACGTCCATGTTATATAAATTAAAATAGATAAGTAAATATACGTTCGTAGTTAAATTAACTTATATAATAATAATTTAATTTTTGTAATCCTACCCTTACCAATCGGTGAGAAACCCATTATAAATGAGTTAAATCTCTATAATTTGAGATACATTCCAACTTATTTAAAAAATACGTATTTATCCTATTAATATTGTAGAATCATATTTTTTAGACATGATATTGAAAAATAATAGTTTTGAGATCAAAAATTGACAAAATTTGCAAAAGAAAATTATTATTAATATTATTATTATTATTATTATTATTATTATTATTATTATTATTATTATTATTATAATTCGTGTCCAAGAAATTAATTGGTATTAATACTAAATATTGTCCGAAATAACGTGCTATACATGGAGTTCTCGAGAACTATAAGATTTACGAAGTCGATTAACTTAGATAAAAGTTTTCCAATTATGAGACTATTTTAGTAGTTTATTGGTTACCCGGGGAAAATATCATAGGTCCCCTGATACAGGCAAAACGTAAACTTTGAATTTTATTTTCTAAATAATTTCTTATTACATAATACAAACATAATACAAACAAAAACAAATCATAAATATTTTACATCTAATATTAAATAAATTTTTCATGTAAATAATTTCATATTTAATATCAGTAACATTTTTTTCTGCATTGTAATATTGATTGACATGATATACAAAATAAGGCTATAGAAAGCTTTGGAAAAAAAGCAGCAACAGCAATATCGGCGCAAGATGGAACGGGGTGAATTAGTAGAGCAGCAGCCGTCGTGCGCTGTCAAAGCAAATCCGGGTTGGCACATTAATGAAACCGACCACAACGTCCGTTTTTTCCTATTTTATTTATTATTTGCGTCATCCCTCTTCATTTCGGGTCTGTGACAGCACACAACGTTATTCTTAACACGTAATTTTCCCATTCGTCTTCTCTGCCTCCAATTTTCTAGTCAACTTTCCGCTGATAACATAAATCTTGATTCAGTTTATGGGCTATTCATTAACTACAAAGACGGTGATACCAATCACTTTGAGTTGGACAGCTGCAGCTTAGAAATGTCCCACTGTTTTAAGCGTCTTTGGCTTTATCATGACAATGAAAAAGGCGGTGTATTTTTAGTCAAGCTCTTTATTAATTCTTTATTCTCGCCTTCTCTTCTCACTCATGAAAAGATCATTGTTGAATTTAAAACAAAGGGGAATTTTATGAAATTCTTCGATTTCTAATAATTAAAACTAAAGTATTCAAAGAATATCGAAAAGGATGTCATTATAATATGAATAGAAATTGAAATTAAAAGTAATTGCCTATACGTTTTTAAGTTTCTCCGTGTCTACTCACATCGTAGTGTCCTTTTCATTATTAAAAGTATGCGCCCTCCTTCCGTTATATTCATATGTGGGTTCTACATTGTCATCTGCCCTGCGTGAGCTGTAATGGTCTAAAGGCCTAAAATACTCATTTCACGAGTAATTCATTTTCATTCGTATGATAACTGAAAACCCTTGATTATAATTTACCAATTAACTGCAGAGACTTCAAAGAGATATTTATATTACAGCACAAGACCTGCAAAATAATGAATTACATATACTTGATACTGAATAACTATTTCATTACAAATTCTCTGTATTTAAAACTTTTCATTACCAGTATCATTATTGTGTGTACGTAATTATCAAAAATAAATTATTGTAATTCATTTTAATAATTAATAATAATAATAATAATAATAATAATAATAATAATAATAATAATAATAATAATAATAATTATATACAGGCCGTCCATTTTAAAAGTTCCCGCCGGAAAATTCATGAATAGGCAATTCATGATACATTTCATAAGTGACTTGGTTTTTAAAATTTTGTTTTACTCTTATACCTACTGTGATTATTTGATACAAAGTACTAATATTCACCATATATACCAGGTGTCTTAGGCCAACCGACACATGGGGGATTAACATGGAAAATCAGTTAATTGTGAATAGTATCTCCCCAGTATAAGATATTAAGCTAAAATTATGTATGCTTATCCGGGGATACTAATTCCATGGATTGCATTTCTTATCAGTCAATTTACATGTGTAATATTAAAATAAATTAAGAAAAATTGTAGAATATCCAGGATTGTTCTTCATATTCCGAAAAAAATAGTTTCCAAACAACAGTTCTGATAGTATGGTGGTATCGTGTGTGCTTAGTAATAAAGAAAATTCGGAGAGACGGGTTCGTAAACAGTTTTATTATTGTTTTAAATCTGTCATTAATATTTAATAAAATGGATACGTTATACGTAACACAACTTATTTATTTTCTAAAATATAAATAGCACTAATTACAACAGTAAGAATTAAAAATTTACAACAAATATTCAAAAAGATTGCCGTATTGTACTAAGCAAAATCCGAGACGATCATAACATTGTTGTCTCACTTTGCTCAGTTGATGTCGATTTGAAATAACGCTGCTGTCATTCCTTATTGCCGCTTTAAGATCTTTAAAGTGGTCATTTAAACTAACTATTTAAAACATTAAATAAAAATCAGTGATTCACCCGTCTGTCAGACATGTAATGCACCCGAAACCATAGAACACCTAGTCAACCAATGCACAAAATACGACCACCATAGAACATCACTACAACAAACGAAGAAGACCCTGATAAACAACCTCAAGGAGCCAGAAAAATATCACAACGAAATAATTGAATTCCTAATAAACTGTAACATAAATCTCTAAAAGTACTTATCTGTAATAAAGGTCGCGCATGACGTAAGTCAGGACCACAATTAGAAATAAAAAAAGTGGTCAATTCATAATGGCCGTAAATTTTTGATTTTAAATGACCCCAAAGAAGAAATCTAAGGGGCAGGAATTCTTGCAGACCAATTTATTAGTCCATTTAAACAAATACAAGAATATTTGTTGTAATCAGTGTGATTCAGATTTTACAAAATATAATTGATGATTGAAATAATGTTTATATTATTAAATATCATTAAAAGATGAAAAACATATTAATGATAAAAATTATATCAAAAAGTAAAAATTAAAAAATATTTGCTGTCGGCTGGTTCCGAACCCGACTCTTCGAATTTTGTTTATTACCAAGCGCACACGCTATCATTATGCTATCAGACCGTTGCTTGGGAACTATTTTTTTCGGGATATGAACAACAATTCTGGAAATTAGATAATTTTCTTAATTTCTTTTATTATTACACATGTAAATTGACTGATTTGAAATGCAATCCATATAATTAGTATCCTTGAATAAGCATAAAAATTTCAATTTATTATTTTGCACTGGGGAGATACTATTCACAATTAACTGATTTTCCATGTTAATCCCCAATGGGTCGGTTGGCCTAAGACACCCGATATATATATATATATATATATATATATATATATATATATATATATATATATATATATATATATATATATATATATATATATATATACATATATGTTTTGAGATAAAAGACTTTGAACATTTCATGAAATTTAATTTAAAGATTATCTCATCATTATTTTCTAATTTAATATTCTCTAATTTTACTATTTAAAAATAATTAAATCTATGAAATGAAGAAAAAGACTGTTTTCTCTACAATGAAAGTGTTTCTTTATTTCAGTTAAATGATTCTCTAATAAATAATTAATTGTTAATATTGATTACAAAAATTAGTTATTTATGCAACAATTGTGCAAAGTAGTACTTTTTTGATCAATGGGATGTTTTGGAAATTATTCCGAAAGAATCTCAGAGACAAGTAGATTAGTATTCTAGAAATGTACAAATTATATATTTAATATTAATATTAAAAAATAGGTTAGGTTAGAACTATATGTCAAAAAAGTGATGTTCTTAAGAATTAGGTTAGTAGGCACTCTGCTAATAAAAATTATTATACTTCTTTCATTTATATAGTGTCAAAAAATTATTAATATCATTATTATTTACTGTCTAATTATCTACTTGACTGATAAATTAATCGATTTGTGTAAGTTGCCTAGCAACGTTTTTTACATTTCACGCACTGTAAAGAGTGCGTAAAGGTGTACCCGTTTAAAGGTGTTCTTTTCACGATTTTTGCAAAAATCTCCGAAACTGTAGGTCCTAGCATAAGACACTTTATATACTAAATTGAAGAAATTAAAGTAGATAAAATTTCCTCAAAAATGGTCTTATTCATTACTAACAAAATAACACATTTTTCAAAAGGTTTTCGTCAAAATACACTGGAAATGGCTTCGCGAGGAATACTTTTTTCTAAATACTTGCTATATCTATGTTTGTATACCGGGTGTAACACGAAAAGCGTGCCATGGGCGTTAACATGGGAAAACAGTCTTTCCTTGCGCAAAAATGGCCTATTAGTTTTAGACAATAATGCTTCAAATAAATGTTTAAGAGAAAAAACTTTTGCATCTAAGTCAGTATTCATATTTTATTTTGCACTTGCCTTCGTGGACGTGGGTGTAGGATTTTTCGGTAGAGCTTACTCAGATGTTTCGATCATATCTTATAACAAAATCAGTAGACATCTTTAGGGTTTAAGATGGAAATAACTACTTGGCATCGTTAAATCCTCCAGAGTCAATACCGAACTTAACCTCCAAAAATTAACAATAACAAATATATAATATCGTACGTATTACAAAAAAAAAGTTGAAGCGCAGTTCGCGGCATTATTTAAATTATAAACAAACATGAGTAAATGGTCTATCCCTTATAGGGCGCGAGCAGACACGTGACTCAAGGGACCTTGACGTGCTTAGAATCAGCTGATTTGTGTGCGCATGTCATTTTGACAAGAACAATGTCATGTCGACAAGACGAATGTTTTGACTTATTTTGATTTTTAACTGCTAAAATGTTATTATTTTTAATTTCATGTGTTTTACTGCCTAAAAATTATAAAATATTAACATTGTAGCAATTCAAAATGAAAATAAGTCAAAACATTGGTCTTGTCAAATTGACAATGTTCTTGTCAAAATGACATGTGCACACAAATCAGCTGATTCTAAACACGTCAAGGTCCCTCGAGTCACGTGTCTGTTCGCGCCCTATACTACCCTTTTACCCTGCCCTTCTCCACTGGGCTCGATTACGGAACGTGCAAAATAAAATATGATTACTGACTTTAATGCAAAATTTCATTCCCTAAAACATTTATTTAAAGCATTATTATCTAAAATTGATAGGCTACTTTTGCGCAAAGAAAAACTGTTTTCCCATGTTAAACGCCTATATGGCCCGCTTTTCGTATTACATCCGGTATATAAACATAAATATTGCAAGTATTTAGAAAAAAGTTTTGTTCGTGAAGCCATTTGCAGTATATTGTGACGCAAATCTCCAATAAATAATCTGAATCTGAATCTTCGAAACTATTAATCGTAATCCTACAGGAAAATGAATACGACCATTTTTGTAGGAAATTTTATCTACTCTAATTATGTATATAAAGTGTTTTTCTTGAAAAAATCTTTAAACCAAACTTGGTTTATTTGGCCTCTAGCGTGGTTTACACGTCGGGTAACCTTGTAAACTGAGTCTCCTCCTCTTGTTCCTTAAACTCGGCCTCTAGCGTGGTTGACACGTCGGGTAACCTTGTTTAAGACAGTACTATCCCCCTTGCTCCTGAAGATGCCGCATACGACTGCGGGCGAAACGTTGAGCTCTGACTCAAAATATGACAAAGTCCATTCCCGGAAAACGAGTATTTCTTATGACTCAGACTGTAGAAGCCTACGCAATTATTTCATCTTTATAAGAATTTTTCGAGTTTTACTCCTATAAGACCTTGACACAAAAATTAAAGTATAATAACATCTCACCGCAGTATAAAAAGTGGAAACTAGCTGAAAAAGGAAATACACTAGTAGAATCCCCGTAATAAAACTTTATACAAAATGTGCAAAAATAAAACGTAGTTGCAAAGTGCAGATGCAGAAGCAGAAGATTTATCCACGTCGTGAAGATGTTGGTATTCCCTAAGTGTGCATTTGCGTACGGCATCCCTGTTAGCTGCAGTGGTTGCCAGCGTGTGCTGCATGTTTACTAGCGTCCGGTGTAAGGTACGCTGTAAAATTGCCCATTCAGAGATAAAATCTGCAATTTCAAGGTTTGCGATTCGATTTACGTGTACAGTTGCTGGTTGCCCCATGCTTGTTTTGCCTCTGTTGTGTTTGGTTTTGCTGTAATACCATTACGGAAATGCTTATGTCATGAATGGCATTGCTTGCCATTCAATGTTTTGTTTTGATATTTCGCTTAAACGGCTGCTGCCTTTGAATACTGTACTAACTAGATACATAGTTTCCAATTTAATAGAATTTGACAAAAAATATTTGTGTCCAGCACATAACCTTTCAGTACTTTAAAATTTTCATGTATTTTTTCCAGCACCTACTTTGAAAGTGACACCTTATCTATTAAAATAAATAAAGCATCACTTTAACGATGACGTAGGATAAAAATTTCTTTTTTCTTCAAGCGTATTATAATATGCATATTATGCTACTGTACACACGCTGTAGAAATATTCATTGTCTTACTAGTACAAAAATGTTGTTATTGTTGTACTAGTAAAAAAATGTTAGTTTCTTAGTTCGCCGCTGGCGGCGGCAGTAGTCACATCAACACAGATCATATTGAAAATTGTTATTTGACAGTTGAATCGTTCGTGTTTTGTAGTGTACACAGCCAGCTTTGACTAAAATTGCAAATTTTACAAATAAAAAAATTCCAAAAAATGTCAAAAAAATATTTGATACACTTGAAGAAAAAATAGTATATGTCATTCGGAGTAGAACGCCCTTTTTGTGTTTTACCCAGCTTGCCAGGCCTCGGCTAGCGCCTCGGCCGCAATAGCTGGGTTCAACACAAAAAGACCACTTTCTACTCCTAATAACATAATATACTATTATTACTAGGGAATGAAAATAAGTTCATATGTTACGTTGGTAGAACCAAAAATAAAATATGAATGTCAAATATCATTCGTTATACTCGTGCTTTAATTGCGTGAATGCTGGAATGACGTCTTCTTGCAAGAAGTGCGTAATAGTATATTCTATAACTAGTATGGAATTGATAATTTCCGCGCGAGGTCTACGGTTTCGCGAGTGGCGGAAAACATATTGGGTTTGTTCGTTCCGCTACCCTGCGTCTACCGCAAACCGCGGCGGTGAAATTTGCTGTTCTTTTCGATTCGCGGTTCACTGTAAAGTCACTAGATTCTGTTCGTTCCGTTTTTCTAGTAACTTGCGGTAAAACGCCGCGGCAGCTGGCGGTGATAATTTTTACAGTGACTCATGACTCGGTGGTATAAAAATAATCGGCGGTAATGTTCGCGTCTACATATGAAGTGCCTGTATGACAGTGTTTGGCAAATAAATACTAGGAAAAAATTATTATTTTTTCAATAAGTATGCTATGTAATGTTTCAGTTTTAGAAATTGAAATACATTTGTAAAGTATATAAATGTCAGTGTCATATGAATTATGATTTGTAATAAGATAAATTTAAATGATAACAATAGTAAATAATGAAAATAATGGAAAAAGGAATAATATATTTTTGCTGAGTATCCTTTATAATTATAATAGTCTGAAGTATCTTCGAAAATAATTTAACGCAAACGGATCGAACAGAAAAATAATTTTTAGTAACTTAAATTATTACCGCGGCGATTGGCAGTGAATCGCAAAACGCAGCGACAATTACCGCCGCGTTTTGCGGTAAAACGCAGCATAGCGGAACGAACAAACCTATTATGTAACGAACATAATTATTAACAGTGTTTTTTTTTTTTTTGTAGAAAAAGGTGCCGGAACTAGAAAAAGGTGGCGGAACGCACGTTTTTTTAAAAATTTTATTGAAAAAATAGAACAGTATATACAACATATGTAATGTGTGAATATATCGTTTATATTTCCAAAATTTCAGAAAAATATCAAAATAAATTAAATACTAAATAATTTTCAAAGAACATTGGAAAACCGTCGGAACTAGGTGCCGGAACGCTGTTCCGGCGCATTACATTACAAAAAATCCTGGTTATTATATTATTATCACAGTTGATAACAAAAGATGACATTGGCGGACACAAATATTTATTATGAAAATTGGCGATTTTGTTGGTTTTGATAAACGTAAACCACGCAAGTCACAAAGAAATACCACATTTTGTAATAAATTTCATTATTGCTAAGAATGTAGAATGCCCGACAAAAACCAGTACTTTCTGCAAATTTTCCCGATTACTTACAACGGCAAATTTACTTTTTTGGTTGTTAGTACCAGGCATATGTCACTGTTGTCGAGATGGGTTTTGTAGCAAAAAGACATTTTTTCCGCTGATAGTATCACATTTACTTGACCACTCGTGTTAAACTTCCACTTGTAGATACAATAAAAAATATTTGTTCTCACTTGTACCATAAATAGATAACAACTTTTTCTACGGAGTGTGAACCTAAAAGCTAACTTAAATATTTGAATTGGAAATACTTTTTACTACATTTATCTAAAGTACTTCAAAATTTAACATTGGCTTTTGTTTGTAACAACAAAACATATGAATATCTAGATTATTTTTTATAAAAATATAAAACTGAAAAAATAAATCCTTAATGGAGGAAGACTGAAAAAAGAATGTAATAAACCTACAGAGAATTAAACATTTTTTAAATTTTTATTAAAATATAACATTCATGATGATTCAAATTTTAAAGTTCATCTGAAAAAATATCAGTGAATTGGAATAATCCCTATTTTTGCTACAAAGTATACTTATATGTAACAGTGAATGTACATAGTGGCATAATGTGCACATTGCCCAGCAAACAAAGAGATTTGCTTAAAATTGTTTTCGCTTACAATTCAACTAAATATAACAACAGTAATCTTACCTAACGCACAAAACTAACCCCGATATATCCAAAACTGACTTTTATTCTTATTATTGTAACGTTTTATTTATTTGGGTGGAGTATAAAAATCAAAGAAATATTATTAATTAAAATAAAAGTTTATTAAACGACGAATAAATATTAAAACGATAATAACAATGACGATTATGGTTAAACAAATATTAAATACTAATTTAAGACTAAGTATATAATTAATTACTTATACACTAAGATTATTTATTTAAACAATTAACACGACTATTTATTTACAAACTATTTTGTATTTTACTGTACTCTCATACTTTTATTTAACTGTTCATTTATGTCACTACACGTTCCAATCTTAGACTGCCGGTCTGTTGCAGACTTTTGTAGACTGGTTCCGGGGTATTTATCTCACTACTTATTTATATCACATTCAAGTGTCCGACTTCCACAGCGTCTGTATACTCAACTAATTCTACAGCGTCTATGTACTCAACTGCCCGGATAGAATTCAATTCTTTCAACTTTCTTTCTGAACTCTCTTCAACTCCACTAGCTGACTTACCTCCAGCCAGTATCCGCAGCCTCTCCATACACAACTGAGCTCTACAGCTCAAGAAGAACATTATCCTTTAATTTTATTTTCATTCTGTACACTTTTGTTGACATGTAAGTATGGTAATAATATTACCGTACAGATACAGTTATTACTTAGTTACCAGCCTATTTTTGTACATGTAAATAATGGCTTAATATCCTGAAACCGGTGAATTATTTTAACATTACACCTTTCAAATTTAAAGAAAATTAATTCAATATTTCATCTATTTTAATCCGATATTTCATTATTACACCTGTTATTTAATATTATCAGATGTCTAATTGAAATAATAGTATTGCAAAGCCTTCTGTATTTAATAAAAATGTAATGTTGTAATCATTCGCCATTGTATTTTTTAATAATATAGGTAACATTTCATGTACTTTTCAAATTTTAATAAATATATCTGTAGGGCGTTCCATAAATATAAAATTACATACCATTGCGTAAAAATGGAACAACCTGTAGGAAAACCTATACTGTACAATTATAGACATTTTAGCTTTGTTTGAAAATTTTTTACTTAATATTTAAAATAATCCAGTTATCAAAAAATATTCAAAGAAATCATGTAATCGGCACTGTGAAAATGTTGATAGTGCATTGTAAGGAATAAAACGTAATAATTCACTAGATGTTCAAGATGCAGTATTTATATGATTCCTACATTACTTACTAGTACTGGATGTTGAAGATAAAAATAGCTTTCAATATTTGACAGCAATTTTCTCTTCTCATACGTTTTCACGAAAATAATAATAAGTGGAAATGTATAAAATCATTTGAAAAGATTTTTATTGTAGTAGTGAATTTGGATAGTATGATACTTTAATTTCAGTGTAAGAATAAGAGTTAAAGAAGTCCTTTATTTCATCGTGATATCTGCCAAAGAATCTTTTAAATTCAATTTATACTTCGTTGAAATTCAGAATCAAATTGACGTTTTCCTTAATTGCGTTTCTTTCCTCAAAGAATCACTAATTGAACTCATCGAACAATTGAACCACGTGTAATTTAAACCGGAAACAAGGTCCTAAATCTGGAAACTGGGAAATCATTAATTTAATTACAAATTCAAGACAGGAATCCACGGTTCCCGTGAAGTGAGTCGTTTTTATGACCGCATTAAAATTTAACTTCTTGTGGACAATCCAGAGTTTTTTATGATGTGCATTTGTTCAAAAGTCGCGCATTGCTCGGGGTTAACTAGTTCTACATTTTGTTTGTCCACTGGGTGTAATGAAAATAATTTCGTAGGGTTCCCGAAGGAGATCCTGGTTCCAAGATTGAGCAGATATTGTAAACCTGAATTTTCTAAAAATTTTTTTTTAATAAATTGTGTGTGTGTGTGTTTGTGTGTTATTTTTGTTTGACAATTTCAATCCTTTCCAATACTTTATTTATCATATTTTTGGGAAAGCTGTACAGCCTATACTTTCTGAAATTTATTTATTTATTTTTAATAAATTATGTGCTATTAAATAAATAAATAAATAAATTAAATAAAATAAATATATCACCAGGGCTTATTACCCATTTCTGGATATGCTAATCTGTTTCTTTTCGCAGATTTAAATAACCTCACGTGCTCTCAAAGCTGTCGTGAAGAAAATATTTAACTATATGTAAATTGCGTATAATAATTATTTGTATTGGGTCACATATAATCAGAATAATCCAGCAATAAAACTATAAATATCGTAATCATGACAAAGCAGCATATCGCTTACTGCTTGCATTATATCATTGGAATCATTGGATGCCATCGGGCTATTATTTGCACCGCTCTGTTGAAATGAAGACATGCAAGAATTAAACCTTAAGGGTAAGTCTACCTACTCTGAGTGCTGTGTATAGTAAAATAATCTTACTGTTCCTAACGTAAATGCTATTTTTGTATGCCGCTTTCTCATAATTACGTTCATTACAATTTTATTGCTAGACCCAACAGAGTCAATTTTTTTGACTATAGCTTTGACCATTCTGTGCGTTAGGTGTGGGTTTTGTTGATATAATTACAGAAATATGCTGGCTGCGACTAGCAAGATTATAAATCATTGCTTAGTCAATGAAGATTTGAAATCTGGCTATTATGTGACGTCATTACAAAACCAGGATAAACACAGATACCGACGCCGGGAGACTAACATGGCCTATAATTATTAAAATATTGAGTGGTGCAAGTAACCAATTATTCTCCTAATTTTATTTTTAACAATGTTTTTACCTCTCGCTGAGAGAGATATTGAATTCATGCTAAAAATCGCATATCCAGAATTTAGTGAATAAGCACGTTTTAAGGTCACTAGAACCCGATTATAATATTTTTACGAACATGTGTGTGTGTGTGTGTGTGTGTGTGTGTGTGTGTGTGTGTGTGTGTGTGTGTGTGTGTGTGTGTGAGTGAGTGAGTGAGTGAGTGTGAGTGTGTGAGTGTGTGCGAGCGTGCTTGCGTGCGTGCGTGCGTACCTGCGTGCGCGCGTACGTGCGTGCGTGTGTGTGTGTATGTGTGGATGTTAGATCCACTATTTCTCAAATACTATAAGACTAAAGACATTTTTAACTACGGAATCCTCAATCTAAAAATAATGGGAAGAGTTGATTAAGTTTTATTAACAATTGGACAACCGGAAGTAGTAGTAGTATTTACAAGAAAAAAATCATCTAAATATTATTTATCGAAAATTTATATAAATACTTATATTAAATAAATATAAATTCATTATTATATCTATATCATTATTATATCTTCTATAGATTTAGAGATAAAGAAATGCATATAAAATAATTTGATATAAAAAATCTCAGATCAAACTACTTTAAGGCAAGGAAATCAAATGTTTGTAATTGACACATAAATGTCACTGCCAAAAATATTTGTATGCCACTGTCAAAAATATTTGTACATCATTTTGAAAATAAAAAAACTCAACAACGCAAAAGAATATACGTAAAAGGAATTTGTGAAAAAATGACGAATATAAAGAAAAAGAAAAGGAAAATAGAAAAAGAAAATTTCAGGATATGGACTATAAAGAAAATGTATCTATTGAACATAATTTATATTCAAATATCCCATAGATTTTGGAAATATATGTGAGAATTATTTTGTAGTGAGACATGAATATATGTATTTGTATTTAAAAATATTTTTTGGTTTATGTGTACAACCAGCTAAAATATCTGGCGAGAGGTTATGTGCTGACCACATCAGATTTTTTGCCTTCTAGTTTATTTAGTTGGCGGCTGAACGAATTGCCTGCCTACATAAATATGATTAAAATATGTTCCTTAATTACATATTTTAATAGCAAAGCTAAATGAATATATATAATTATATAATTATATATATTAATACGCGAGTATTTTGCATTGAAGATATCTACCTGATCGCATTAAATCTCCAGTAAATCTAAATGCGCACTGCGTATTATAATATCACCCTCTCTCCTGATCTGATTATCATATAAATCTTTAGATCCTAGAAGCTATTAATAGTGAAATCAATATCGAAGCAATCCGCCAGATCCATTTGCAGTAGATGGCGACGGCGACAATAACGACCGCACCACATTGTTACAGTTCTATTAGTTTCCCATTGGTTGAACTAGTCTGCGAAACCAGCGGCGCGGTTCATTTCACCCCGGTAAATTTATCCATTACCAGTCTGTATACACCGTAACCGACATTCATCAATTAGGTGGGCTTTGCAGAACATCTCGGCTACGTACGTCGACTAGACTAGAGGAGGGTTACCCAACCAAAACAAATGAATCTCTATCCTACATCTGCCATGCTGTCTAGGTTTGATGGAGAAATTTGCGTCTTATTAGATGCATTGTCTTACAGGTAATCTCATTACAATAATGACATCCGCAACGCACAGAAAGGGACAAGCAACTTGTGTCATTTAATACAATCTATATAATGACGGTACGCGATAGCTGGGCGAGTCACACTGGGCCGTATCATAAATTGTAAAATATAAACTTAGATTTTATCCAATTTAGCAAAAATAAATATAATCTATTCTCTACGAGGTAGCATAATAGCATGCTATTTAACACTGCATTGAAAAATATAACTATTTCAGGGTATAATTGAAAAATATAATTTTTAAAAAAGTTAATACACATGTCAATTTTAAAAATTCTAATTAAATCACAAATTAGCGAATTAACATAAATCTTTGCTGAGACACTATCAAAAATAATTGTGCGTCTGGTGCTCTCCCTTCTATAGCTATAGGTCGTTCTATTGGTCGGAGGGAGGTAATTTTCGAACCGATTCTACAGAATGAACTTTTCAATCCGCCCTCGTAGGTGTCACTTTTGAATAACTTAAACAGAAATTTTACAAAATTTTAGGCCACAATACATAGATGACATATTTTTATTTACGTTAATGTTACTTAATGTAAACAGTGCATTTGTGCAGAATAAATATTGAAACTAATTTGAAACTAGACAGTATGACCCACTCCTCGTGATTGGACATTCTATAGCTTTACAAAGAGTGCTCATATTTGTATAAGTACATAACATACTATAATATATTGGACACCAGGCTTGAGCTGAGGGCCAAGGGTAAGAAATTCTTATTTCGCAATATTCCATAGACTCACTCAAAAAATAATTATTACATAAATTTTATGCATCTAACTTATTTGGGGACGCTTATGATCCAAGTGTAAACAAAACAGGAACTGATAGGAACGACAAATTGCACTGACCAACTGCCAATATACGAAAGGCTGCGTACTTTAAAACTTATTTGGGCAACTGTTATATGTTATATCAGGTAATCGCAAAGTGAATTAATTGTATATCATTTGGATTTAAACGGAGCGCATATAATAATATTAGTCAGTGATTCGTGCTAACATTCTTTCCGCGGCCTAACATTCGTGTGCCGAACTGTATACCGGGTTAGGTGTCTATGTCAATCGTATTATTATTTATTTTGTACTTTCTTTTGTACTTTGTAATTTCTTATGAATTCATTTTGCAATTTAGGTAAATTAAAATAATACGTACCTACATGGGTGGATATTTTTCCATCTAAACAAATAACAGTACAAAGATTTTGGTTGTAACACATTTGGAACGTCGACCTCGATCATAAGTTGTATATTTATATATTTTATTGATTACAAAAGTAAAATATTCAATTTTATGTATAAATAATAATATTTAACAGTGAACCATTTCTATATTGAGGAGCCTCAATAAAAAGTCAATACCCAAAAAAAGATCAAACCCACGCTGCCTTCCGAACTCAAGCGCTTGTAAAAATTTGGGGCTAGTGCGGCAGGTACAGAAAATCTGCTTGAACTGAGGGCATTGGAACAAGTCATATAAGGTGCGGTACGCCTCACTGTCTTCGTACTTCTCTACAGACAGGCTACGAATGTCTTCCCACGGTATTACGTCAGAGAAGTCCTGCAGCATGCCCAAAACACCGGAGCATGTCCTGTGCTGCTCTCCACAGGGAGTTTCCATAGAAGGCATTTCCTTCACCGTGCGCAGAAAGTCCAGCAGGCTATATAAGTCAAACCCTTTGCTGCGAAAGTACTTTACCAGCTATAATAAAACATTACTTTGTTATATAAGTTCCCGTAACTTCTCTGTCGAGAACTTTCCTATTATTCTAGATTCTAGAGGGAAATCCCCGTGAAGGTGTATAAATTTTTGAGTTGCCTGGTCAAGGATTGTGAGCCAATAAAAACGTATCGAGAGTAAACGAGCATTATATTTAATTTCCATATTTTACTTGACAATCTTATTATTACATACTAGTATTTCAAAGTATGTCCTTATTTCCTTGTAAATAATTTTTATATTAGGTACATGGAATTTGTACACAGAATTGATTTTACCAGATATAAATGTAAATATCTTAACACTCAAATCCTCTTCTATTACACGCGTCAACTGGAGTTTAACGTTACACACATGCAGGGGATTCCCTCTCCCGTACTTGTCAATGTGACTCATTTATTATTCTAAAATGATTTTGTTTTGTTACTGTTTATATAAATAAATTAAGTCTTTTGATATTTAATAACAGCCTCAAAAACTGTATATATAAAGAATTAATGAAAAATAAAAAAATAGAATTATGACAATAATTTTGCTGATCACTTCTCGCATTAAATTACAAAATGTTCTCTGCAAAGAAATTTTTTACATTTACAACTGAATGTCTAATAGCAATAATCCTACCAAATACAAGGAAGAAAAAGTCTTATCATAAAACGCATAACGAAAATTTCCGACATTTTCGACACTATCCAATAAACACCAACAAGGGTTTACCCCAATTTAATTTTTGGTACTACGAATACTGCCAATAGCTCGAAGACGTAATTTCCACTTAATGCGAATTCTTATATATACTATTTATTGTCCACAAGTATTAATAGTGCATCGATGATTTATAACTTCGTGAGATTTATTACATTATAGTAATAAATTTTCTAGTAATTCTCAGGTATATTGTCACCGATTATATCTATGTATTTTACTTACCTGTTGATATTCTTTACAATGCCGTATGTCGGAAACGTATAGCTTGAAATCTTCGCAGTGATAAAAATTTACCAATTTTCGCACTTCTTTATCATGTGTTTTGTAATCCTCGAAAATACCTCTGAGTACATTCATTGGCAGCAGAGAAAGAAATTCTTGAAAGTCATACAATAAATCTCTGGTTCTATTTTCGCTTTGGGCCGAAATAAGACTGACTGCTATAGCAGTGACTAGAAATATGGTTGTCTTCATTTTTGAATGCTGGATAAATGAGGATTCATAGATTAATCTTGAATTAATTGTAATGTACTCCAAACAAATATTTCATGTCATATTAATCGACAGTAAATTGAAATAATTCACCACAAATACATTTGACAAAATACCATTTAAAAGGTTAACAGTCAAAAATTGACAGAAAAAAATTTGACGTGACCAGCAAATTTGCTTCCGTCAAATTTAATTTTTTTAACATTAATTATAATTCCTGTCGATATTCCCGAATGAAAGCTTCTTTTTAGAACTATTTGTTCTCAATTAATTTGTAATTATTTCAATTCTTATTAGGTACCAATTTAGTTACATTTGATTTTATTCAGGCGTCATAAAATAACAAAGCTTTCTTTGTGATATATTTTTGTTCTCATTTTACCTGTTATAAAGTAACTATGTATTAGTTAATTCCTTATAGAGATTCTTTATTGGAAAAGTCTCTGCATGTTATTTTATGTCAATACTATCCTGATATTCAAACAAATTACTTGTTATCCAATTAATTAATTATAGATTGTATAAAAAATTGAGTTAATAAAAAAAATTACCTGTTGACACTGACATTTTGCGTCAATTAGAAACAATAATAACAACTACTTCGTTTCACTTAAGATAATAGTGATGTGAAGATAGGTGCAGTTTGATCTCGTTGTTTGATTGGATAATATCAAGGTATTATCCAATCAAAGAACATCATCAAACTACACCTATCTTCCCATCACTATTTTCTTACTTGAAACGAAGTATAATTAAATTATTGTAATATAAAATAGAGCTTAATATATTATGATAATGTGCGAGATTAGTATTACATAAATACAGAAAATAAAATTTATTTCTCCAAGTTGATGATACTCATGTCATCAATGTCTGCTGCAATTATTACTTAACTTTTATCTAGATCTATAGGTGAAACATTATTCTTTATCTCATTAACGAAAAAAAAATACAACAAAAGATAAAAAATCTGATGTGACCAGTACATTACCTTCCGTCAGTTCTATGTATTGTATACAAATTCCTTACAGACAGTTTTTTGCGAGAGATTCTATATTCCCAGTAGGTTACCTTTCCTGAGTTCTATGTATTTTGTACAAATTCCATACAGAAACTTACTTAGAATTGATTCTATATTTCCAGGAAAATTATAACACAAACATACTATGTCAATCGCATTTGACATTGACATCTGTCTATCAGAATTTTTTAAATTATATTAGCTGTTCCAGTTTTATTGCATAGCTGGGTGCTTTATAAAGTTTTACTTCTTTATAATTTTTTAACTTAATAACATTGAATATGAAGTATAAAATATAATCAAATCGTATGGAGAATAAAATATTCTTTAATATTTATAATAACATTAAATGTGAAAAAATGATACTTAACAGCGTTTTTTCAAGAAAATCTTCAAATAAGGGTACTTCCGGTCAACCGAGTATAACCAAAATCTAATCATGTTCATATGAACGTAACAAAGAGGAATACGAAAGAATTATAATTTTTAGAATTGTAGTGTTGGAGTTATCGACGGAGAAAAAATCGCCACACACACACACACACATACGCGCGCGCGCGCACGCAAACGCACATGCACACGCATACGCACACACGCACACACGCACGCCCGCACGCACGCATATGAAATTTTAAAGTAAAGGTTGTCTTCATTAGATCATGTAGTAGCTAGAGATTACTCGTACAGATTTAAATGCCGAAAGGAGACCAGGAGACGAGATCGGGTATATATTTATTAGAACTTTTTATTTAAAATTGTTTATAGAATATATGGTTTAATTATTGACATTCTTCCATTGGACACATGTAAATATCGTTTTTACCTTCCGTCACCTTTAGGTAAGGTAGGTATTGTCTTTGGTCAAAAAATTCGATGATAAGTTTTTAATCAATAAGCACGTTTTAGGGTCCCTAGAATACGAATTTACTATTTTTACGATGATGTGTGTGTGTGTGTGTGTTTGTGTGTGCGTGAGCGTGTGCGTGTGCGCGTGCGTGTGCGCGTGTGCGTGCGCGTGCCTGCTTGCGTGCGTGCGTGCGTGCGTGAGTGCGTGCGTGCGTGTGTGTGTAACAAAATTTTCGTCTGCGATAACTCTCATACTACAGTTTCAAAAATTATAATTTTTTCGTATACTTCTTCGTTACATCCATATGAAGAGCTGATTAGATTTTGGTTACAATTGGTCAACCGGAAGTACCATCATTTGAAGATTTTAACAGTTTTTCTTGAAAAAACTATGTTAAATATCATTTTTTCACATTTAATGTTATTATAAATATTAAAGAATATTTTATTCTCTATACGATTTGACTGCATTTTATACTTAATATTAAATGGATAGAGTTAAAAAATTGTAAAGAAATTAAATTTTATAAAGTATCTATAGCTATGAAAACAGCTACTATATTAAGAAAATTCTGATTGAAAGATGTCAGTGTCAAGTGAAATTGACATAGTGTGTTTGTCTTATAATTTTATTGGAAATATAGGATCTCTTGCTTTCTGTATGAAATTTGTATAAAATACATGCAACTGCTTTAAGGTAATGTACAAGAAATAATAATAATAAATCTTTTATTTCTGCAGATACATTACACTGTATATAGAAAACGTCACAAAATAATAATTTAAGACATAAATTTTCTGTATGAAATTTGCATAAAATACATGCAGCTGCCGGAAGGTAATGTACAAGAAATAGAATATTTAATTTAGCAAGGAACTTTCCGTATGAAATTTGTACAAAATACATAGAACTGACGCACGGATCACCTCAACTACAGATAGGACAGCTAATGTATTTTTCGAAATACAAAATAGTGACATCTACAGATTGCTTCCATGAACTAACACACACTGTGATGGCTTGGTCGGCTTGGTAGTTTGTGAGGAGACTTGTCATGTATAGATAAATTGAAATTTTGAATTTTTAAAATAAAAGATATAATAAGAAAAGTGAGTATAAGTACATACATATATTTTAAATAATCATAATACAATAACTATAAATTCATTTCTAAATAAATTTAAAATTACTTGTCAGATAGACATACACTTTAATTTTTGTTTATATAAGATAAAAGGATATTGGAAATGGTACGAAATTTCATCATTAAATATAAAAGTAAACGTCTATTTGCTTCTTTGCACTGCATATTATATGAAACAGCACAACGAATGTTCATCAGCTTATTGAATTTCAATTCCGTATTACGTCAAAAAATAAACAGTTAATACACATTAAAACTGGAGAAATCACAAAATAAATCACTACTGGCACTATAACTAAATGTATAAACTATTACAAATTGGATTACCAAATAATTAAAGATGTTAAAGCGTACATTCAATGACATGTGTGATGACTTATGTGACTTTACAATTCAAAATATTGCAAAATGTTTTGAACTCAAAGGCGACTTAATCCATTTTCTTAAAATTTAAGCACTGTCGCGCCTCTACAGTTTGCTTCCTGGAACTATGACAGTGTTTTGGCACATTCATTTAGCTGTCCGGTGCCTGAACTGACGGAAGGTAATGTGCTGGCCACATCAGATTTTTGAATCTGAAAATCTGATTTGTCTTTCTATGGTTTTTCGGATTTATCGCCATGCATTTATCCGGCCGTACCCGGTCTCATAGAGGCTGAATTAAAATGTATATGAAGATAATTAATATCACTTTATCGGTTCAAAATTTAGAGTTTGAAGAGCCCGTATGAAATAGAAACTTTATATTATATAGACAAAAAACAAATTTGATTAATATATCAAATACATACATATTTGAAAAGTAAATCTAATTTCTACCGATACAAAGCACGCAAAATTAATTTTGCTTATTATTGATTCAGACACGAAATATGATATTACATGGTACAGTCCTATTTTCGGCTCTGTTGCATGGTCACCTTCCTGGATATTTTAAGTTTATATTTACTTTTAGTAAATAACTTATGTAGTGTTAAAAATTAAAATAAAATAATTTTTTTAAAGATGGTACATAACTTAATTGGACGACTGTCCTCATCAAAGGCGAATATTTGGTCCCCTTTACATTATTATGTATCATTTTTAACTGAGCATACAAATTTTGTAATTAGAAACCATAACTGAATTAAAATATTTTTATATTCGCTTTTAAATAACCATAGTTTCAGGACAAAATTCTTTTATATTGGATCATAATACAATACATATTTTTAAATACAATTAAGTATTTAAAGATTTTTATCAGTACCATTATCTGGCTAGCAGAATATGTTCGAAAGTTGCAACCTTGACATCTCAGCATGACATGAATGGACTCCGAAACTTACCTCTACATGTTTTTCGCCTGAAACATACCAATAATATTTATTTTGATTTCTTCGAAATAAATGATATAATATGCATTTATCTTATCCATCAGATGATTCAAGATAAAAATATTATTCATAAAAAGCTGAAAAGATAAAACTATGTGTAGTATAGCTAAGAAATTTTTATTCCGAATCATTGAATCTTCATTCGTCACATAAGAAACTAATAAGCAACAAGACGAAAATGAAAATAACAATTTTTTTGCGACTTTTGTCTGTATTACTGTTGTATATTAGAACAGATGGAACCATTTCAAATGCTTTATTGGAATCTTTATAATGTTGTATTTCTTACATATAAAATTGACAGTATAAATGAATCTGTTTTGTTCCAATGCTAACTTATTTATATATTATTATGTGCACGGAACATAGCTTTGCAAGTAACATAAATTATTAAGTATAACAGAACATAACACTTACTTTTGCTGCTCCTTCCACAAAGTCTCTGGAACTGGCCTTAAAATTAAGGGGGCGTTTGAGTCGTGCAAATTGCATAAGCAAAAAAATATATTTTTGGGAACGATTTTTCAGTTTTCTGTTTGAAGAAAAGGCAATAAAACTAAGAATAATTCAATTATATTGTTGTCTTTACTTCCTGAATGTGTTTTGGTTGAAGAAATGTAACGCACATAAGAGAAAATATTTGAAATGTGACTTAAGACTTGATATTATAAAACAGAAACACATTCAGGAAATAGCCAACACAAAAATATAGAGTAATATACGATTTCCATAGTAGATATTTTTGTATATTAGCTAAAAATCGCTACAAAAAATAACTCCAAAACCGTCGGTAGATCCTCAAGAAATAGTTCAACGTTCCTGTCACAGATGTCAACAGCGTAGTAGTGTCGGTAAAGTAGTTTAAATATTTGAAAATTGGCGTTCAAGGTTTTGCCTTTCTACCTGGCTTCCCCTATTTAATATTTCCATTGTATGTATATTCATAAACTCCAATAAAATGTTGACCTATTTCTTAATTTAAAAGATTTAAATGTTTTACTTAGTTGGCATTTTAAACATAGTTTTCATCTTAAAGGCATCATCATTGTGAATATGCGAAAGGAAATAATTTGACAGAAAGTAATTATACTTATTGAGTAATAAAAAATAATTTGTTTTATTTCGCTCTATTAATCGTTTTGTTTCAGTAATGTAATCGGGATCTTTACATTTTTGATTTTTAAATCTGTCATTTAGTTACTATAGATATTGCAAATCCTATGTTTCACGTTAAAAAATACGATATATATATATATATATATATATAATTTTCTTCCAATTTATTTTTTTGCAACACTTTTTAATGCATATATTATTTTACATTGGCTCGCATAATGGCCAACAATCACAAAATTAAAAGATTCGGGCTCATGTTTATTAGCTATAAACTAATTATGACGTAAATCGTTTGATATCGTAGAAAAACTACATACATTCTTAGTTACCTAAATAATAAAATTAAAATGAGAAATTTTAACATACGTTTCCCAGCATTGTAATATTGTAAAAGGATAAATTTTATATTTTGTGTTAAATTATATATCATTATTATAAATTTTAATACAAACACATTTAATTTCTTAAAATTACGCAAAGTTATGAAATATGAAAAGGTAAATTGTTCGAAAATTCTAATAGGATTATTGTAACTGTGATTAGTCCTATCATTACCCGCCCGTAGTGCAGGAGAAACCGAAATAAGGATGCCTGTGGTTTATCTTCTTGTGTTGCCGAAATACTACAATATCAATACACAACAGATGCCTTGCCTACAGAAATACCACATTATATGATGCCGCTAGACTATAATTTTTTTTTATAATCTTGGTCGGTCAGTTTTTCTTCAGAGATAACGTCTATATTTAAATTTACATCTAGCTGTTATAAATTAAAATTTAATAAAAATGATATGTATTTTTTACATAATTATTATTAGTTTTTAAAAGAAAAAAATACTTTTTTTGTATTTGAATAAAAAAGCATGAAATCAAATTACATATAAATATTTTGAAATCATACATTAAAAGTGAAATGCTACAGAAATGAATAGTTTGCTGTTGCTGCGTCGCTGGTTATAAAAGCTTTTATTTGCCAGTTATAAAACCCCAGGCGCTGGGTAAAAGTTGACCTGAAGAGTCTCTTATCTTTTTGTTTACGTTCATTTCTTCATCTCAGGCACGAACCTTAGTACAGACGAGAACCATCCAATTGCCCTCTGTTGGTTCATTTTATAAAAAAAATACAATAGTTCATAGTTTGGCCGATATTACTTCATGTCGCTTTTTCGAAACCCCCCCTTAAAGGAATTCATAGACCTTCTTCCTAAATAAAAGATGATAGAGATTTTCCGTAAATACCTGGCGAGAGATACAGAAATACAAAGCATCGTGGCTTTCTTGACATCCGACAAATATACGACGTACCTATTGAACTTGGAATCCGCGCCGAATACCAAACTGGAAGTTTATAAATTTGTTAATTAGAAGAAAACTGTGCTAATTTGGAAATAAATTAAAATCTCTAGTTTTGAGATTTAAACATTTCATTCGATGCCAGTGTTTAGGCCGGATAAGCGCTGACCGGCAATGAACAAGTTTCATTTTTACGCATGCTGTTCTTTATTAACAATTTTCCTTGACAAAACTAACTGTCGTATAGTACATAGTATACACGCATATATATATTTATAGATATTGTAGCTATACCTCATGCTGCGTGTCATGCTGTGAGCCAAAACCGAAAAATTAACCAACCAATTTGCAAAGGGATAAACAAACAAAGTACAGGTACAAAAACAGGGATGTATTCAGTTTATTCAAATTTTGAATATTTATTATTTACGAGTATTAATGTCATATAAATCTTAAAATATTCTAAATAACAAACATTGAAACAAATTATAGGCTGATTAAATTTATTCATTGAATGTAAGTTTCAAATCATTATAATTGATACGAGTCCAATCCCAAATGTACGTACATTTGTATTCCTAAGTAATTATTATTTAAAATTATTGTCGTTTTTCTTTGCACATAAATATTTAGTAAATAATAAAAAATAAAATTCATATCATAATAATTATGCCTAAGGAGATTAGCGTTATATACGGGCCAGTACGCTAGATAGGAAGACCCCCACGCCTTTAGCTACAATATCTATGCGGCTATTATAATAGTTCTATGTACTTTTTGAAGTTTTATTACCTCATTTGTAGTGATAGCCATTGAATTGAATTAAAATTACAAATAAATGTAACAAAAATTTGTTTATTAGCTTTGTTACTATTGTTTTCTAATTGTTTTACAAAAAGATAATTCGTAAATATTAAATTACTATTTATTGTCTTCTGGTTATGAGAACCCTGGGACTGTTTCTAAAAAACTAAGATAGGTCATATTACAATAGATCCTACAGGTCGCAGTGACAAAAGTGGCTAGCGCGTAAAGCCCTGAAATAAATAATAATAACTAATTGTGTTTTGTTTTAATAATGGGTCGTTTTTGTGAAGAAGAAAACTTACATTTAATTAAATGGTATTATTCTGACAATTCAAACGTTATGCAAAACTATGCATTTATTCGTAATTTTGTTTCAATTCCTTGGCTATCAGTACAAACAAGCACAATAAAATCTTATCCATATTCATTTATTTCATATAACAATTAGGACAACAATTATTTTATAGGTTATTTTTTTGTCATTGTTTGATTCAATTATTATCTGTAATTGGGTTTTTTAATTTCATCATTGTAGCAATCATAGTTTTAACCCATAAATTTAATAAATGTAATATATTTGCAGTTTAAACAACTGAGCAGACAAGTTACGTATAGTTGGAAAGCTAAAAAAATCTCTTTTCAATGGTGTAAATTTTCAATGCCACGTCAAATCATATTCTCTACTCATGGTTATTAGCAGTTTAATGAATGAAAGACGAGATGGTGAAAGAACATTTTGGATAAATTCGCCAATAAAACTAAACCGTAATTTTAACTAGGGGCAGTATAAGTTACTCAAAATAAATATAAAATTCAGTATAAACAAGGATATTGTACTTGTATTTGTACTTTAGATGAGAACTAGCTTTAATTCATCTGGTTTAAGCGTAGACTAGCGTTTCAATTTTTACTCACTATTGTGTAGAAAATATAATTCGAATATATAAAAATTCCTTGCAATATTAGTTATTTGTCCTTTTTATAAGTATACGTATTATTTCTATGATGAGTTTGAGATTACTTAAAATAAGTAGGTGGGTATAATATAATATTACAGTCGCGACGGATGCCCGGTATTACGTAACCTCGTCGTAAAGCAAGTAATTAGGAGTATGTGTGTATAACTTACAGGAGCTGAAGTTCCTTCAGAACGCAGGAATAGACGTATTCGGTTTCTTAGAAGTTTTACACGAGTCGATGGGTATGCCACATTACGAACGTCCCACAACTAGGGCCTCCAGCCTCCGAGGTATAGATAAGGGCATGGAGGGACTCATCATAGATTGGCAGGTTATAATGCCTTGGACCAGTATTCGCATGTTATCTGAGGAGAAGCTGCAGACTAGCCCACCATACCGAAATTTCTACAATCTGATGCATGGTGATGAGTTTAGACAACTATTCTGTGCTTGTGACGCTAGTGAACACTTCCAGCGAGTCTTGGCGTTTGCCAGGCAGTTTGGATGTGATCCCTACTTGATTGGAAAGTTCAATCTGCAAATCTTCAACATTAAATTT
Organism: Harpalus rubripes; assembly: GCA_963082715.1. Classification (NCBI taxonomy): domain Eukaryota; kingdom Metazoa; phylum Arthropoda; class Insecta; order Coleoptera; family Carabidae; genus Harpalus; species Harpalus rubripes. The sequence continues at coordinate 43,616,535 of OY720451.1, read as the reverse complement.
GTTCGTTGTTAACTTTTATGTGTTAAACGTTATTTGAGTATTGTTCTAGTCACCCAATAAATGTTATGAAAGTTACTGGCTTATTCTGTAAGAATGTCGTTATACCATAACGTATCGTTATGATGAAAAAGTTGTTAAATAACGATAATTTTCAAAAAGCGTATTCTGTAAAACCAATGTCGTTATATTGAAATCGTATTGTCGTTATTTTAAGTAGTTCATGAACGATAAGGATTCACTTGTCGTTATTCAATCGGTAAATGTCAAATGTTAGAAAATGGAAGGGTTAATTATTTTATTATTTATATTTGTGCAGGAAGAAATAGAAAATAGGTAACAAAATATTTATTCATGCATCAAATATATAATTAACAACCATATTTAAATTTTAGTAGAAATGTTTGTGGTCGTGAAAGTCTTTTATAGGATAATAATAATCCATTTGATAATCGATATTTATACATATTCTTTACTCAATAAAGAAATAATAATTAAAATAATAATGTCAATAATTTTTTGCAAAATGACATTACAAAGACAATCTAATTTAAAATAATAGTTACTAACTTTTCTAAAAAAAATAGGCTAAAGTCGTAGTGACTAATGGTTTGAGGACGTTTATAACGATATTACTTAGTGAATACGATTTTTACAAATTGTCGTTCAGGATCACATCGTTTCATTTATAAATAACGATAGTTGTTATATAGCGATATTTTTACAGAATAAGCCTGTTATTCTTATTATTTTTTGCAGTACGATATTTTTAGAACAATACTAGTTTGGCAGGCAGATAATTGGATCTGAATTATGACAGTAATAGTAACAAACTGTTGCGTTTGGTTACTTGCCTACTAAATAATAGTCGGTTATTTTCTTTGCATGTGTTTCATTATCAATCATTAACCAATTTGATCTACAAATGTAATGTACTTATTATTTTTATTTCTAAGCTTCATCTAAATGCTTTATAGTTAAAATTGACAGTGTGTGGTTAAATCTAAAATGCTGCCAAGTTAAGGTACCTAAATGCTCTATAGTTTTGCACCATATTTATATTGAACATCATTATTGAGGTTCCAGGGGCGCACACAGGGGCGGTCCGAACCTACTAGACCGCCCCTAAAATTTGACTATTATATAAAAACAACAAATACATATGGAAAGCTGCTAAGTAAAGTATAAATAAAAAATAAAATACCACCAAATCATATTTTACCTTTCACCAAAAAATAAACCACAGTCCCGAATTAAAAAAAAAATAACACAAAAGCGGACTTTTACTCTTGGATGGACAGCCGGACCCCCCCTTAAAAAATATCCTGAGTGCGCCCCTGTCATGTTCTGGTAGGTGAATGAACATTCATCGTATGGCATTCATCAAAATCTTATCGAAACATATTTTGAAGTAATATTGATGTTTTTTTTTATTTTTATTTCTAAGCTTCATCTAAATGCTTTATAGTTAAAATTGACAGTGTGTGGTTAAATCTAAAATGCTGCCAAGTTAAGGTACCTAAATGCTCTATAGTTTTGCACCATATTTATATTGAACATCATTATTGAGGTTCCAGGGGCGCACACAGGGGCGGTCCGAACCTACTGGACCGCCCCTAAAATTTGACTATTATATAAAAACAACAAATACATATGGAAAGCTGCTAAGTAAAGTATAAATAAAAAATAAAATACCACCAAATCATATTTTACCTTTCACCAGAAAATAACCCACAGTCCCGAATTAAAAAAAAAATAACACAAAAGCGGACTTTTACTCTTGGATGGACAGCCGGACCCCCCCTTAAAAAATATCCTGAGTGCGCCCCTGTCATGTTCTGGTAGGTGAATGAACATTCATCGTATGGCATTCATCAAAATCTTATCGAAACATATTTTGAAGTAATATTGATGTTTTTATCTAAAAATTTATATGTACATCAGATATGGCGAACAGGTCAATTACAAAGTAATTTTTCGTTGATCGCCGAAATACTTTTTAGTTTAGTCAATCGCGACTATACTTCCTCAGAATCGCCCAGTAGCACCACTACTGCCCAGAAACAGTTTACGAGTAGTGTGTTCTTCTACAATACTTCAAAGATTAGACAAAAGAACTACACATTTTGGGAATTTAAATTAGGCTTTTATTGCAGAGCGTGCAAATAGTTTTTGTTTTATGCTTTAAAAGGTAACAGGAAATAAAATATGAAAACTACTATGAAAACAATGCAATATTTAATAAATACACTTCTACATTTGAAGTATTTAAATAACGAAGTCAGATTTATGAAAAATTCATGGACCTCACTGGGATTTGAAGAAGACAAAAATATTTAGGGGTCCTACGTCAGAGAGCTCAAATCAACCAATTTGTTTTCTCGTTAATTCACCACGTTATATATTTCGGGGACAATTGTAGATGAGGTATACATGAACATATGTATATTCTTGTTATAATTTTTTTTCTTGCAAAGATTTAATCCGATGACACCATGAACACAAAATATAAACTTTTTGTATGTATTACGCAAATGATAATTAAAAACATGTTCTTTCCTTTAAAGTGTTAAATTACATTCAGTTCTAATATTTGATTTAACTAATATGCCCTATTCATTTGTTTTATTTCAAGTAGGTACATATTATTTATTAATAAATTCAATTTAGTTTTTAATTATTGTTAAATATTTTCATTAAAAACAGCACTTACGAGTATATGCTTGTTGGATTTTACAGTAACGCATAATAGTTCGATATTTTTATACGTTGCTTATCAGATCGCAATGACTGGAGATAAGATACGCCACTCGTATGTACGATATTGCAATATTTTATATTTCAATTGTGTTTTTCATCAGCGTTCGATAAATCAACAGCTTGTGAGTATGAATGTAACAATTTTCTTAATCGCTGCTTTGGTAGCGACCACATCTTCAGCTATTCCAACTATATCAAATAGTTTTGTGGATTTAATTATTGATTTGCAAGATTTTGCTAACCTTCTTCCACAGCCAAAAGTTCAAAATATCTTTAATGAATATTTAGCTACCGACGAAGAAGTGCAAAATATGATACAATTCCAAAATTCAGAAAACTTTAAACAATATGTCCTTCACATGGAAGCTATTCCAGAATACAGGGAAGTGAGTACATTTTATGTTTAATATACACCATAATATTAAGTTTAATCCATCTTGAGATTGATCCACTATCGAGAATTTATGTGATGTTAGTAGCTTACGTGTTTGTTTTATATAAATATTTACTGTTTTCAACAAATAAAATAAATAAATATCCTGAAATATTATATAATTAGGGTATCTCAACCATCTGTACACTAATGTTAACTTTTTTATTTGAAAATAAGATACGAGTTTGATTAAGGGCAAATTTTACAATTTCCGATTAAAATTTTAAATGTATGAAATAAAGTATCAAGTAACAAATTTATCTTTGCTGTCAATAATCCGAGTTTATTTAACTGGTCGTTAAAAATTTAACTGGGGATTGTAAGATTAGCTGTAATTATACAAAATGTGCCATATTATGTTGGAGTTTCAATAATTCTTAATCATTTAATATAACTAAAACAAAATTATTATTATTATTATTATTATTATTATTATTATTATTATTATTATTTCTATTTAAATAACTAAATACATAATAGAGAGTTTCCACATAACGTCAAAATAGATAGCGTAATGGGAACGTTATTCTGTACACCAAAATATGTTTTCACATATCGTACATGTTATTTTATCTGTCACTCAAAGAAAATGGAAGGCGAATTAAAAAGTCTTATTTTAATTGCTGAGTTAGCAAATTTGAATGAATAAGATTTCAACGATGCCTTAATAAATTGTCACAAAAATTACATTTTAAATAGAAATATTACTTAGTCTTGCAACCACCACAGTTGTATACAGAATAAAATGTTACTAAAACGTTGCAGCTATCTTCCTCTAAATGATTGGTTAATTCGGTTTTAATGTCAAATATATAGTAGTTTACGACGGACGCTATTTCTGGATAAATAAGGTTAAACTCTATATACATACCGTAAAAATTTACGTACGCATGCGCATTGCAGTCAAAATGAGCTATAGCTTTCATGCTATTTGTTTTGACGTTATGTGCAAACTCTCTATTAAAATGACATACGAAGTAACTTTACAGAGCTTCGTCTAAGTTCGCTTTCTGTTAATTGTACTTTATAAAATTTATTACCATATCTAAAACATGTTCTGAAAATGATTTGTAGTAATATATAAATTTAATCAGCTCAATGATACAAAATAAATAACCTGTTGACTAATACATCTTTTGTAAACATGCTCAAATATTAAATAAATTATTATATCACGGCTCTGAAATTTGATATGCATGAGGATTTGGTGTCGCCATTAACGCATTAATTACGTAGATGAGTTGATCTTATTAATAAAAAGAAGTAAATTCAATAGTTCAAATCAATCATGGAACAAAATATCTTGAGATTAAAGACTCTGGTCCTTACAAGGACTACAAAGTACATAATTTTAATTATACTCTAATATTATATCATTATTTTGATTTACCAAATAATTTGAAACTACAGCAAAATTTAATAATTCAAACGTCATATAGAATATTATAAAGAATACTGGTTGGACTTGCATTGTCTTTATTGTCTATAACCTTTAAACAGAAGTCATATAGAATGTTTTGAAATACCTCCAACAAAATCGTTTGGTCAATTTGCCATTTTAAATTTATTATTACATATGCTGGTACTTTATCCGATATTTTCATCTCTGGTTAAACTGTTTGTTAACTTAACAGTAAGTTATAACAAAAAATGTCGCATCGTAAAATTGACACTAGTAATTTTTACAACTTATGCTATAATATAGATACTATATTTTATGCTTTAACTTAGATCTAAGACAGGTTTAACTATAGATGAAAATGCCGGGTCTCAGTATGAGTATATGGTTATATATAAAGCTGATTAAGGTACCTACAATGAAAAAAGCTACATATCTCGTAATATGGAAACACCTTATTCATTTTATTGAGTGTAACACTTTATTATATTATAAAAATAATGAAAATAAATACATATACCTTAACGCCAATATAATTATTGGGAAACTGTAGGTAATATTGTATTAAAATTTCTTATTACAGTTGATAAAATTCGTCCAAAACAATGGAATCGACATGTATACATACATGGAGTACATTCACAAGATTTTAGGTCTTCCTCCATTTATTCCTCCTATTTACAACAAGAGTAACTCCAGGAAATCTGGAACAGGTTTGAGGAGCATGTATGACGACATGGCAGAAGTGATCCCATGGGATGAAATCCGGAATCTGTCAGTTGAGAAGTATGAGAGCAGTGCCATATATAGACAGTATTACGACATGCTGAACAGTCCGATTTACAAGCAGAAGTACTGTGCTTTATACGCCAATGAAGATTTTCAAAATCTCCTGGCTTACGGATTTCAATTTGGATATGATGTGCTTTTGATAAATGAGTTTAATTTGAGGATCTATAACATTGAAATGACCCATTGTTAATTTTTTTTTGTATTTCATATTTTTCATTTCATTAATAAATTCATATTAAAATTATATATTTTTATATTATTCATCAAATATTTTAATACAATTATTAGAAAATATTTCACTTTGAAATAATTGTTACATATTTCTATATCTTTTCTGTATTCAGTCATGTGCTTTTGTTTCACTTTCAGTTAAAAAGAAATAGAAGATCGTTGTAATTCTTCATTAAATTTCTTTATCTTAATATTGTGCCAGTGATCCCTACATTATATTGTAAATTGACAGCATTGCTTCTTAATGCAATCCACAAGGCGATTAAATAATACCACACTTATGGTGCGTTTACACTATATGTAACAAAACATTATATTGTTTACACTATTCAATTATTATTTCTAAACGTACTGGGTTATTAGAATTAATTTATTGCTTAAATTAAATACGTCATCACTAATAAATGTATAGTTGTCTTGTAAAGAAATATGTTGTAGGCCAACTCTTTTGATGTAAGGGCTCGTATATCAATGTTATTTTGTATCTTGTTACATGTATATGTTACACAACATTTATATAACATATGCTACACAACACTGACTAAAACGTTTCTATAATAAAACTGGACGTCTTACGACGTGGTCTTCCTTGTGGCTGTAGAAGTACGTGCAGTTCAAGTTTTAAAACCTGTTACATACAGAAAACAATACAACACATTTACGATATAATTATAACAAAAGATACACTTTTCTTTGATCTTTACCGTCATTAGACGTGAAACGTCTTACCTGTTATAAACAACAAATAAGTTATAAAACATCAATGTTTTATAATATTTCTCATTTGATTTTTTAACAAGTTGTAAAATATTCTTACATAACACAAAGTTTTATAATTTATTACATATTGCAAACTCTCCTTCCCATTTTAAAGTGTTACCATACGGTATAGAGCTCTCATTGATTTATACCAATCAATTTTCTATTAATTATAGTCCTGCATTATTGTTACATCAAATCCCAAGTCAGTAATTAATTCAACGAAACATAAACAAACATCTGGGAAATTGAATTTAAGGACTTACGCAACCATGTATATAACTATCGGTAAATATCCGGACATTAGCACCCTCCAGTAATAAAAATCACCACTCACATTCATACGGAGTAACTTGTTCCGACAAAAGGACCGCAGTCTGTGCCCGACTTCAGTTATGACGCGCATTTGTAACGACTGAAATGTTCGGCATCTATAATCAGACCCCGATTAGATGAAACGCGATCAGATTGTCAAAGGCACGTTGATTTAGCGATATTTTACATTTTGGCTAGTCGTCTAGGCGTTTTATAATACTACGAATAGCTTACTTAGCTTGTATATTTAAAGAAATCGGTCGGTTATAGTCAGCAAAATTGACTGTCTGGTCCCGCAGTAAAACTATAATTATCATAATTATGATTAAGCTGCATCTCGCTGACTGCTTGGATAATAACATTGGGAGTTAAAAGGCTATTATTTACACCGCTCTGTTGAAATGGATACATGCTTTGTATCGTAAGTAAAATAATGTGATTGTTCCTTTAACATAAATGCTATTTTTGTTTGATATAATCTCTTATGAGAATGAAAACTGTATTTCCAAAAATGATTTCAAACAAAAATAGCATTTATGTTAAAGAACAGTAAGATTATTTTAATATACAGAGTATTCAGACCAGGTAAAATTACCCCGAAATGCATGTCTTCATTCGAATAGAGCAGCTCAAATAATGGCCCGTTAATTACGATATTTATAATTTTATCAATGGACCAGACATAGTCAATTTTTCTGTCACTTTAACTAGAGGTGATAGGAGCGGGCCTTAAGAAAATGAATAATAAAAATGTATTAAAATTACAGTTAGTGATTTTATCTAATTCCGTTTTAAAACGTTGAACTTTTCCTAACTGTATGACGTTACGAAACGTCAATTTTAACATAATTTATACGAATTGAGTTTGTAAAAATCTTTACGTAAAGGATATTGATATTACACAACTGACAACTGATAATAAAAGAAACAAAAATATATCAATAATGATTTCTTTAATATCAATTTATGAATTATTGATTCATATTTAATTCCTCTACATAAGAAGGAAGATCTATATCGGTTTCAGAACATATTCAGAACTCATTTTTAATAATATTAGGGTACCTTTATAACCAGGGTATGGCCATGGCGTGGCTCACGTTTCGTCCGCCATTACCGGGACATTTATTTTATTTATTTATTTATTTATTTATTTATTTATTTATTTATTTATTTATTTATTTATTTATTTATTTATTTATTTATTTATTTATTTATTTATTTATTTATTTATTTATTTATTTATTTATTATTTATTTATTTATTTATTTATTTATTTATTTATTTATTTATTTATTTATTTATTTATTTATTTATTTATTGATTTATTTATTTATTTATTTATTTAGTTATTTATTTATTTATTTATTTATTTATTTTATTTAGGAGAACCAACAGCCTAAGCCAAACAGGTCCCCGCGAATTTACAAAAATGTATACAATATGTATATGCATGAAAAACATAGTTATTTACAAAATATAAAGTTACAATAATATAATACAGTTAAACGTAAATATAAATGCATATGGAAGAAAGTATTTATCATAAATAAAGAAATTTACAACAATATAATAAAGCTAAACGTGAGATTCCGTTATGTAAACACTTAACAATTTTTTAAAATGTGTAAAACTGACATTAAATATGTCAATGAAAGCACAAAGATTATTGTGTGCAATAGTAATCCGATGCATTGGCGAATTTATATAACTATTTGTGGCACAATTTTCGACATGAAAAATAATTTGAGATCTAGTACATCTGGACGGTACAAAAATTTTTAAATATTGTAATAGCTCGCTGGCAATAATTTTATTGTGTATTATTTTGTATAAAAATATTTGATCATACATTTTTCTTCGCTTTACTAGAGATGTCATATTAAGAACTTGTAACCTGCATGTATATGACTCATATGGAATCTGTAGCCTATAATATAATATTCTTGTAAATTTTTTTTGAATTTTTTCTATTGTATTTATATTGAGATTGTAAAATGGGTTCCAAATGAGTGAATTGTATTCTAGATGTGGTCTAACTAAGGTATTGTATAACAGATTGTATGATTTGATATGGGTGAAAGACTTTGTTGTTCTTATTATGAATCCCAGCATTTTTATAGATTTCTTTATTATAAAGTCAACATGTTCATTGAATAATAATTTATGATTAAATATTATTCCAAGATCTCGCACAGATGTTTTCGATTCTAATGATTCATTGTTAACAAAGTAATTGAAAATAATTTTACCATGGTTTCTAGTGAAGCTTACAGAATGACATTTTTTAACATTTAAGGAGAGGTCATTTTCTTTACAATAGTTACAAAGGTTGTTCAGATCTGATTGTAGTTTTCGGCAGTCCTCAAGATTCTCTATAGGCCTAAAGAACTTTAAGTCATCCGCGAATAAAAGGCATTTGCTATTTTGAAAACAATCTGATATGGAATTTACATATAGGTTAAAGAGTAAAGGGCCCAGATGACTGCCTTGCGGCACTCCCGAAGAAACATCTATTTCTCTAGAACAATGACCTCCCAATACAACAATTTGTGACCGATTTCTTAAATAAGAATCTATCCATCGTAATAAGGATCCATGTATACCATATTTGCCTAATTTGTCGATTAATTTATCATGATTCACTCGATCAAACGCTTTAGTAAAGTCGGTGTATATAACATCTACTTGTTTCCGTTTATCCATATTTTCAGCTAAATACTGAGTAAAAGGAACCAAGTTTGTAGTTACTGACTTACCAGAGCAAAAACCATGTTGTTCAGGTATAATAATTGTCTCAATATCTGATTTAATATTTTTCACAATTAGTAATTAAATAATTTTTGTGAATACCGATTGTTTAGATATAGGTCGATAATTTGTCACGTCATTTTTATCACCCGATTTAAAAATAGGAGTGACATGCACTAATTTCCACTGATGTGGTAATACACCAGACGACAATGATTTGTTCAATATAATATAGAGTGGTCTAGCTAAATAATTTGCACATGTTTTAACAAATTTAGGGTGAATGTTATCAGGGCCAACTCCTTTTGTTATGCCTGTGCAGAGAGCACCTCCCGGGCGTATGGGCGGCCACACGTTGATATCAAGGCCTTGGGAAGTAGTTTGTGCTGATATTGTAGGGCCATTGCCAAGATCTTCACGTGGTTACAATTATATATTGGTCGTTGCTGACTGTTTCAGCAAGTTTTGCTTGTGTTTCCCGCTTAGGAAGGCCACCAGCCAAAGTATCGTGCGTCACTTGGAGGATGACGTAATTTTAATGTTTGGGGCTCCAAGGACACTCATTACCGATAACGGCGTCCAGTTCCGCTCCAAGGAGTATACTAAGCTGCTCGAGTCGTATAACATTAAGCCTTCCTATACGTCGCTATATCATCCTCAAGCCAATCCCACCGAACGTATCAACCGCGTCCTGAAAACGATGTTGATATCATTCGTGTCTGACAACCACCGAACTTGGGATACCTACCTACATAAAGTAGCTTGTGCGCTGCGGACGGCGAAACACGAGGTCACAGGTCTTACTCCATATTTTATAAATTTCGGACGTGAAGCAGTACTGATGGGTGATGATGCTATCGACTTGAAATCTGATGAGATTGTCGGATATGACAGGGACAAAGATAAGCTCAAGAGTAGAGCATGTAACTTCTTGAAGCTCTATGAAGACGTGAAGAAACGCCTGCAAAAATCTTATGTCAAGTCAAAAGCACGATACGACTTACGTCATCGAGAAGTGTCGTATTACCCAAATCAGCTGGTGTGGAGGAAAAATTACGTTCTGTCGAATGCCGCTCAGTATTATACCGCAAAACTAGCAGATAAGTATATCGGACCTTTTATGATTCATAAAAGACTTTCCACAGACACGTACCAGCTTAAAGATCTCCAGGATAACGTTTTAAGAGGAACTTGGAGTAGCAAAGACCTGAAGGCAAACCCTCACGATTACGAACCACCATAGGTATCGATATAGTTTCAGTACTTACCTCTTTTGTTTTACCGACCCCTCCCGCTATGAACATGGTTTAGATTTAGGATTAGATTAGGTTTCGATTTAGGTTTTCCATTTATTTTGTGTTGTCGTTCTGTTGGTTAGTGTTCGAGCATAGTTGTCGGAAATTTTCCATGAAAATTTCCTCTGAAGGTAAGCGTGGGGTTGTTACACTACGATTTTTCCTAGCGCCACTCCTCAGGCAACCCTGACTACACCCCCGTGTTGAGAAACCTTGGCCTACTAACACACTCTTCCTCAAGGTCAGGTGAATGAACTCAGTCGACGCTTTTGAAAATGTCCTGACTAGTTCTTCGGCACAGTTTCGAAAATCTGGTTTTAAAGTCGTTCTTCTTAGTCTAGCAGTGATTGGAGTCAGATGTACAGTTTCGTATCTCGTTAAGAGTATCGTATTTCGTCGTATTTTGCCCTTGTGAGGGGATATTTTGTACATCGGCTACCGTTTTGGAATAGTGTTATTCCTCCGATTTATTCGGGATCTCATAAGACAATCCTGCAACTGAAAAGTCACTTTAAAAGCCGCCCACCAGCTCAGGTGAGATTTCACAATGTGCTTTGCACCCACTTACCTCTTTGCGTTGTCTCGAAGACTAATTCTCTCGTTCTATTTCAGGCTTTTTATTTTGTGTTCACACATAGTATATTATACGTTACGTAGCGATTTTTATTCTACGTATTTATCGTTATTTTACGATTATTTCTACGTACGGCCATATTTGTACGTTGCAACCATACCTTCACGTCACGTACATATATTTCGACATCATCACGACGTTGCCGCTGTATGGTTACTCTACGTCTGTCTACCATATCAGTGATTGTACGTCTTCGCCATATTTTCACGTTGGAAGCACGTAACGGGGAGCTGGTGCATCCACGTCACCTCCGTCGAGTTCTACAACATCTAGGAGTGTTATACCTGTCAGCAGTTGCTGTCTGTTCACCAAGAGGTCCTCACCCTTCCGTGACGTTCTCCAGGAGTCAGCGACCAGCTAAGAATTTTATAATATCTCTGTTTCACATGCTTGTTGACACCACAGCCTCTCTGTGTGTGTATTATTATATTTCCAATGTGCATGATGTACTTAAGATCTACAATTTAAGAGTAATTTACATTGCGCATTCTATGATCGTAATTGTTTGTGTTGACATTTGTACTTACGGATTTAACGGAATATCAGTGTATGTTATCGTTGTAAAGCCACTTCCGCGTGCGTACCATTTTATCATACATTTTCACTTTTCACAGCTGTATCAAGCTTCTGCGAATAGCTCTAAGTTGGCTTAACCCTACTTTTTTGTTTACTTCCGCGGAACAGCATAGACGATCGTCCTTCGCTTACCCGCGCCATTTTGTAATTCTACAGTAACTTTTTGTTTACACCATTGCCTCGCATGAGCACGATTCAGTATTCACAACCTTCATTTGATTTACGCCGCGACTTGGCATTTGAATTTAAATGTTATATGTACTGCGTCCTATCATTAAATGTTTGTTAATGTTACATTTTGCGTTTCTATGCGTCGCATATAATCCCGTAATCTCCCGCCTTGTCCTTACCGTACCGTGTGGTAAATCACGTTATTTGAGAGCGCGTATTTTACATTTACCTGGCGCCCATTCCGAGTTAATATATTTAAAACCCACCCTACTCTACTGCCTCTCTGAGTTAGCCCTCTCAAAACCGCTTACACGGGTCCTCACATCTAGGACAATTGTAATAAAAATTGGCGCCCAACGTGGGGCGTGATTTAAGATCGTTTCTTCACTCAAATACAAGCGTCCGAGATTCAAAATTGAGTTTAATTCTGAGCTATCGGTATGAACTGAATTTTGAGCTGAATTTGTTGATGAGGTAGATATGAAAACAGATTTAAAGAAATCGGCAAATAAGTTACATATATCAGGACCATTTTGACCTTCACAATCATTATAATGTACTACATTAGGTACACCATTGTTCAGTTTAGTAGTCTTTACATGATTCCAAAAAGCTTTGATATTAGTGTCACCGATATTATTTTGCGTAAGATTATTTTTATTAAATTTATTATGTTTTGTCTCTAATTAGCTATTTAGGTACGTAACCGATGCTGTTGGATAAGAGCTACATTTAATGATACTGGTATTCACGTATTTTATTTCAGTTTATTTCCAGATTTCAGTGTGAGAACATCGATATTATAGTGATTCAGGTGAGAGAGTTAATCTAGCGTGTGTATGATTGAGAGTGTGCGTGTGAGCAGTACTGGGTACTGTAGTGGCCGCATCGTGTGAACCCGAGGGTCGCCAGCGTAGCAGCAGGGAAGGCTGTAGTGACCCACATCTGGTGTCGCCAACGGCAGCAGCAGTTAGGGCTGTAGTGATCTGATCCAGTTGGTTAAGAGGATTGTCTCCGGATCACCACCGAAGCGGCAGTGGTTCCGTAGTGGCCGCTCGTGTGAACCCGAGGGTCGCCAGCGTAGCAGCAGGGAAGGCTGTAGTGACCCACATTCTGTGGTCGCCAGCGTAGCAGCAGTTAGGGCTGTAGTGATCTGATCCAGTTGGTTAAGAGGATTGTCTCCGGATCACCACCGAAGCGGCAGAGGGTCCGTAGTAACTAGCGGTACTGCCCGTAGTTGCCAACATGTGTGTACGGTGTGTGAATGCCTGAACCTTTTGTAAATGATTGCCTTCTCACTGAGTATTTCTCATGTGTTAATTCTTTTACAGAAATAATCACGGCGTGAAGGAGGATTCCGCGTGACCGGGTTCGGCCAGGCGACGGTCATCTAGATTTGTTATTATTTTTGTATTAATACTGTATATACCGGTTTCGGTGATAAATGTGTTTTAATATTCTAATTTTCAGCGCTAACATTTAATCGTCATTTATAACATTAGTATGCATATTACATTCTATTTTATTTATATACTCATAATTTGATTTGATCATTTGTTTAGATCTTTCCCTCAATACTACAAATGAATTGTGGTCAGATATATTTTTATATCGCTTCCATTTTTTAAAGAACTTATTTTTCTCTTTAATGATTTTAATTAAAGGTTTTGAAAACCAGGGAGGAAATTTGGTATGTTTCATATTTTTAAGTGACACAAAACTGCAAAATAAAGAATTGAGAATATTATAAAATATTTCTACATCAATATTAACATCATTGTTTATTAGTACTTTATCCCAATTTATACAAGCTAATTTATAAACTAATTCTTCGTAATCACATGTATTAAAATCAAAAATTTTTACTGGTTTGAATTGCAAAGTTTTATTTCTGTTCTATTATATGTGTTGTTCTTGCGCAAATTATTATATATTTTCGTGGATATTTGTTTTATTTGAATGAAACACACATTTAATTATCATTTTAATACGTATTTATAGTGTAAGTAATATATTTTATTTTATTTACTTGTTTAGTTTGTCAAGATTCCCACCACGATTACTGACATATTGAAAACAACTATAAATTACTAATATTAAGCACAATCATTTAAATTTTAAAAGGTAAGTTTAGAATATACAATTATTATGTAAATAAGAACTACAGATATTAAATTGGATGTGATAATAACAACCCATGTCATATATTCTACATAACCTCTAAATGTAAATATTAATAATAATTGTGTATCTCATAAATTAATGAATTTTTATTACCTTTATAAATTCACAGTGTGATAATTTAATATTCTTTTATAATATAATATCACATTTACAAATAAATAAGGAAATGAATTACCAGCAATGGCGGCAATCTTGGCTCATGGCCATACCCTGGTTATAAAGATACCCTAAATAATATACGCGTGCACTGACAGAAGCATTAAAATAAAAAAAATGAAATTCATTTATTTTCACGGCCACACTTTGGTAAATTGAAATATGGACATGGAGCCGTCATAGAAAAACCTAGAATTTTTTTATTTCAGTGGAATTAGATAAAATTTTGTACATAATACGTTATGAAAACGTGATATTGTTTGACTCACATAATTTATTGCATTATATCAAACAATATTACTCTTTTCATAACTGACTATGTAAATAACTATTCTGTAGTTTGTACTTATTATGAATATATTTATATAGTACAAGTAGAGTAGGGAATTAAAATCAAATATACCTTTCAGTGCTTGAGAATGTATTAGTTTTTATTGATAGTTCAACAAAATAATAAGACAGTGGTAGGTATAAAAATGTATTTTATTTGTATTTTTAATCACATATGTATCTTTACTGAATTACTTGCCCAAAAAAATAATTTAATTACTAATTACATGTAATTGAAAATGTAAAATCAATTACATTTTTCAATTACTTTTTACTTAAAATACAGAACATCAACTAAAAAGGTTGTATTATTTTTGTTGTATTATGAGTTTTGAAAGATTTTTTAATAATTTACTTTTTATTTCTTACAGTAATATTTACTTATTAAAATACATAAAATATAACATTTCAAACAAAAATAATAATTATTAATGTAGTTTTCAAGTAATACGTATTTGTTTTAAAAAATCTTTTAAAAAACGTACATAAAAAGAAATAGGTATGTAGGCACCTATTAGATGTAAGTTGTAATAAAATTGTCTATTACGAGTATATAAAGATGTTAAACGTAGAATGGAACTCGTATATTAGAAAATTGACACTGACTCTTTGCAGTGGTCTATTCTATTTCTATTCACAAAGTAGTTAAATTACTTTAAAAATAATTAAATTATTTTTAAAAGAATTAATTACTGAAAGGAATTGAAATATTAGTAATTGCTAGAAACAATTACTTATTTCCGAAATTACTAATTACAATTACTTTGTTTTAAAAGTAATTTAAATACAATTACTTTTTGAGTTAGTATTTTAATTACTTAAGTAATTAATTACTGCCTAACTCAGGCCATTATTCTGTATAAGTTTATTATATTATATTCCAATTCATGTACAACCATTTTTATTGCCATCAAAATGAAATAATAATTAAGATTTTACTTTTTTTAAATATTTAAGTAACGTTTAGGCTTCTACTATTTATGGCACCGACATAAGTTTCTTCCTTTCGTTGCTTTTAAACTGAACTTTTGTTTAAGTACGTTAAATATAAATATGGTAGTTATTTAGTTAATAAAATATTAAGTTATATTTTCAAGAATAAATAGATAAAGCTAGAAATATAATA
This sequence comes from Harpalus rubripes, assembly GCA_963082715.1. NCBI lineage: Eukaryota > Metazoa > Arthropoda > Insecta > Coleoptera > Carabidae > Harpalus > Harpalus rubripes. The sequence goes on along the minus strand of OY720451.1, from coordinate 43,600,626 downwards.
TGTATAATCATCCCATCTATTTAAAATTTCATTTCATGTTAAATTAACTAAATTATGCTTAAAATAGACTTTATGCTTATCAAAAATTTGCGATAAATAATTATGCAATGTGAAAATATTTTAAATGAATTTAGATTATTCATTTCTGACATGCATCAATTACTAAAGTTTTAATTACTGTTTGAGTTGAGCAACAAGTTAGTTTTCATATTCATATCAGTCAACTTTTAAACTGCAATTAAATATTTTCCTAGTTCAGATTCGAAATAATATGACTTTGATAGCTATGTAAACAAATATTAATTTTAAATTTTAAAATATTACTTTTATTTTAGTTTACTAAAACTAATAATACCAAAATTCTTTGACTATTTTATCAGCGACAATGTATGAAGAGTTGAATAGATATTTTTGTGAACAGACATGCAAGAATAAAAACTAAAACATAAAATATTCAAAATCAATGCATTTTGCACAATGAGTTTTGTGGTTTTGTAAACAAATCAATTTTCTTTGTTGCGGTAAATATTTGTGTTAGACTATTGCAGATACGCTCGTGTATTAAACTTTTACATTCGTTAGAAACCTACCACTTGTCTGTATCTTTAAAAAATAAATAATCTACTATTGTTTAAATTATGAACTTTTTCTTAACATTCAAAAGTATTAGAAAAAACTAATAATATAAATTATTAATTTCTAAATGATAGGGTCATTCTAGAATTATTCAGAATAAGAAAATCAATTAGGCCGGAGAAAACAAAATCATCATTAAAACTTTTAGCAGTTATGTATCTGTCATTTGAAATTAAGTTGCATATTTTAGGTAGAACCTAAACAGTGTATTTTCTTCAGTTTTTGGCGAAAAAATGAAAGTAACACTCGCCGTACTTACCTTATTTGGTAGGTATCTAATGAGTGACTTTTGGCTATTTTTTGGACTTTAAAAAGTACGGGGTTAATGGTTATGTCCGAATTAGAGATGGATGCTGCAATTGATGATTATTTTGAATACATTCCAAAAGAAAATTAATTAGGACCTTAAAGAAGTGCAACGAAATAATAGTGGAGTGTATTATTGTCGAAGGGAACTACATTAAGTATATTTATAATAAAATTCTAAAATAATATGAACCATGTGTCTTATTCGCAATATTTCCTGCGAGACCCTCATATTATCTGGTAAAGCTCGGTTATGGAAACTAATTATATTTATTCGATTTGTATACTTAATACTTATACGAAATACGAGTATAATAATATTGAACTTATCTGAGGATCTTGTAAAATACGAGGTCCGTCCTAAAATTAAAGATACAGTCCCCCTTATTTTCATTCACCTTCTGTAGGCAGGGCACGAGATTTTTATGTTAGTGTCGAACAAGATTGCCGCCTGCTGCCTTATCCCACATTCCACGTCCTCTTTTACCTTATCTTTGTCTTTAAATTTTGTTCTTATCAGATTCTCATGCAAATGAACTAAGAGATAAAAATCAGACGGTAACAGAACGGGGCTGTGTGGTGTATGGTCCACAATATCCCATTCCAAAATCGCCCAGTAAAGCTTTGGTGATTCGCGCTGTTTGAGGCTATCAGAACATACGTTATCGTGAAGCAGACGCACGCCGCGAGTCAACATTCGCTGCCCTTGGTTTTGAATCGCCCTTTGACGTTCTTTAGGATGTTACAGTAGTGATTATCTGCATTCACATTATGATGAAGGAGATGCTTCTTTGAAAACGGATGCTATGGCCAAACTATTCGTTCTAGAGAGCTGCTGGACCACTCGTTTGAAAGAGGAGGAGTCCCTCTAGACACGACAATTGGTGACAACTTTACGAAACAAAATATCCCCAGGCCATCAGTGCCTTTGTATCTTTAATTTTAGGACTGTATGATATTTTATTTATGATTCATTTTATACCTCCAATTATGGTCAACAACATTGCGGCGATTCTTCTGTGTGACACGATTAAGGAGATGTACTGCAACAAGCTGGAAACTAATCATGTGTCCGTAACCTGGATCACTGTGATGCAATGGATGACTTGAAGAACATTGTCGCACAACTTGGAGCCAACTCGAGGTTTCAGGAAGTTGTTGTTTAGTTAAAATCACGGGTCATTGATTTTCAAGTTAATATTGATTTATGGAATGAGATGTGCGAAATGGAAATTGAAAATGACAGAAATCTATATTGTGGTGGATTGATGAAGCCGAACTTGCCTTGGCCCGTGTTCTTGAGCGTTCGTAATTTCGTTCGTATTCGCGTTCGTTTTCATGTGTAATGATAGGTAGTCAATTTCTTGAAATACGAGTATATTATTTTATAATAATTATTCTAAAGATAAAATGAAATATATTTTGAAAGCTATTTAAATATTGCCTTTCGTCAAAAATTCAATTGTACGTTTTTAATGAAAAAGCACATTTTAGGGTAAATTATTCTTATTTTTTATTTTCGTGATTTTATTTTTTATTTATATCTATTGAACTGTGATAAGTAATTAAATCTTATCCTAAAATAATAGTGATTATTTGATCGTTACAACAAGTTTGCTGTCCACCTGAACCAGTATATTTCCGCTAAAATCACAAAAATATTTTTCTACAACCGTGCTTAAAGTACATACTTTACGCACTCTTTAGAGTCTGTAGAGAGTCATTTTTCAAGCACTAGTGCGTGAAAAGTAAATTGTCGTTGCTAGACAACATACACATTCAGTTAATTTACCTGTCAAGAATGTCAAGTAGATAATTAGATAGTAAATAATAATGAAAGTAATAAAATTTATTTAGCAATATTAACGTACATTTAAGCTAATATTACGTTCACTTACATATTTAAATATTTTTGAATATTAATTTATTAAATATAAATAAAATCTTTATAAAACTAAACTGTTTTCACAGATTATAGAAATCCGATTTCTTTCACAAGATATAGTAATAAAGATGCCATTTGTCGACAAAAAATTAATACACATTGAATTACCTCGGAGTTCGTCATGGAGTAAAATGTTTTTATTAACACCGACTCATAATATACTTGTTACTATGGTTATTTGAAATAACTAATGTACAACGTTAGTCACTGCGTGAGAGAATATTTTAGAAGTCACGGAAGAATTATGATTGATTTCTGTGTTTTTTAATATAAATAAAAAGCAGTTTTACAAAATTATTTTATTATTGAAATAATTTAACATTATGAAGCTTATTTACTTAAATTAATATTAACATTTATGCTAAAATAGGTTACTTATCTTTTCACAATGACAACTGTCATGTACGGCTGATGAAACGAAAATGAGAAACGAGTTAGTGGTTACTTGCTTCGGAATTAAATTCAAAGATGCTGCTCGTGCTTCTAAGTGAATACGTTTTAAAGGAAGGTCTTCATTTTCACCCATTTATATTGTATTTTTCTTTCAAATAATTTCCAATGACAGACAATAATTATTAAAGCACATTTTTTTCAATAACAATATAACAAAACCATAACAACCATTCAATGGCTACTTTGTAATTTAAAATACTACATCAATTGACTTGTCAGTGTCAAACCATGAATAAAAACATAAAAATGATTTAAGAAGATTTAAAAAAAAGTGTTGGATAAAACGTTGTATTACACTCGTGTGGAATGTATATTAGTCACTAAAGAAATAAAAACTTTTTCTTTCGTGACTAATATGATACATTCCACACTCATATAATAAATAACTATTATTGTTTCAATTGGAAATTACAGAGTTCAAACTAATTTGCAATGTATGTATTTTATTATAAAAAACAATATATTATTTAATGACACATACCACACACACACACAAAACAAGAAAAGTATATTAGCCAACTAACTTAGAAATATAAAAATGGTATGTTTTTGTTTGAAACTTTTATTAATATTTCTAACAGTTTCTACGAAAAATATTCTGAATGCAAAAGTTAGGTCAGCAAAAAGTAATTATCATAATAGTTTTTAAGTGCACTTAATATAGGACTTATCTTATTCATCTCTATTTTGCTAAAATAGTATTACAAATTCAAAACATTGATTTTTATTGTCTACCTTGCATGACACCGGACATACATATAACAATTCCATTTCAGCCGGTACGTTAATTAATTCCCCTAATTTAAACGACAAATTTTAATCGTATTTATGATAATTCAAGTTAAATAATACAAGATTGTAAATCAAATTTCGATTGTCAAATGTGGTTATAAGTTCCATTAATTTTGGCTGCGACAAGCACACGCAGACCAAACCCGATTAATGTCATAAACCGTAACTCATGTCACACTCTCTATATGAACTCCATAAATTATTACTTGTTCATAGATAGGTATCGTTGCGTGGATCTAGTTATCTCTATGTCCTGTGACGCCGTAGAACGACTACGTTCCATACTATACTATGACTATGTGTTAATGGAAGGACAAATGATGTGATTCCTCTTTGCAACTATATTCATCTTTTACTTTGTTGCTATTGGTACCGTTAAATTTCAATTTCCTCTCACAAATGGATATTTAAGAATTATATATTATAAATTCGCTGTAAATTAAATCAACAATAGAGAATGCGCGCAAGCCCATATCATATAAAGTTAGCAGTATTCAGGCCGTGGCGTCACAATATAAAGTAATTTTCACTGTTACTCTTTTTAATAATATGCTTTATCATTAAACATTACTTTTGTATCATTATAAAATATTTAAAGCTAAAATTGATATGTATTAGACAAAAGATTTGCCTTTGAATTCCCATTATGATTCCTTGACAACAATAGTTCAATACACAAGTTCACACGAGTAGCAGAGTATACCTACTTTTTAGCACGGTCGGTTTTTATTAAATGTTTACCGACATGGTTTCCAAAGCTGTAGGTTTTATTTGCAAATTACTGTTCGGTAAGTAATGTGAATCACTTACCGATCATGAAGCGGTAAGTAAAAAAAGAACAAGTATCAAAGCTTACTTTAAAAATGACAACTATAATCTTTTAAAAAGTCAAAATAATTGTATTTTTTTTTAATTTTGTGCGTCGATCGTGCAAAATACGTAATAAGCATTGCGGCCAAGTTCTCTTCTACCGGTATCGGATGTATCTATATATCTATATATCTGCGAGTTGTCAATGGAAATATATGCTCTTCGGTCTAGATAGATACATAGGTATTCTTGCAAATATCATCATAGTTATAAAGGCTAAAGTAAAGAAAAACATAGAGTATGTCATCAATAATTATGATAAACCGTTATGTTTTAGCATTAAATTATCAATGGCATTAACTGACAAGAAATAAATGTATGATTGTAGTATTCAACAGGGTTGGCAAAAATCATGACATATTTAAAAAAATCAAAAATCATAAAAAAAAATATTTTTAAAGATCTGTTGGTGTTATTACGTTTCCTAATCGTTTTAAAGGCAATATAAATGTGTTACTTCATAAAAGAAAACGAAATCTGTAATAAAACCCCAAAGAATGTATTTGAATTTGTGCTTATACGTAGTATATAACGCGTCCGCGCGCCTTTTTAATCTTTAAACTTAAACCATGCCTACTTAAATGAAACAGGTCAAAACATGTCTTGTATGGCATTCTGTAAAAAGCTTCAAACTGATATTTTATTTTCGTTTATCTTATGACAAAAACCTATTATATCAATAAATTTAGGCTCATTTCATTCAGTATTTAATTCTGAACATTTTTTTATTTACACTTTAGTTCTATAATTAATAGGACAGAATTTACAAATATATGAACATTTTACCATAATATTCCCTATGGTCCATAAAAAAGTAAACACCCGATATATATATGTATATATTTTGACATTATATTACCATAGTAAAATTTTCTTTTTGGTAACTCTGTAGGTATCTAAAATAATTGGAAAAACAATTATTTTTCATAATAATAATAATAATATTGTTAAGTTATCGTGAAGGAATTATCAGATAAGAAATGTGTTATTTTATCAAATTTGATTTAAATCAGGCCAACCATGTTATTCAAAAGCAGTATAAATAAAATTTATTTAATTAAAACAATTCTAAATAAAATGTAACATAAAAAATAATTATACAGGTGTCCAGAATATTGTCCAACATAGGGATTTTTAGAACTATGAGACATATGAAGTCTGTTAAATTAGTGAAAAGTTGCCCTATTTAGAGCTTACTTTAGCGGTGTATTGTCTATCCGGAAAATATGCATAGATCAGTAGATAGATAGACTCTTTAGAATCTACAACTTTTTGTCATAAAAACTTGCTTTGCATCTTATTGCAATAGAAATTAAAACCTGCGCTTTATGGCCTCAAATTCCCATTATACTATTCATGAATTGAACTCATTCGTTAACAGGAACATAATTGAATTTGTTCATTGGATACAGAGAAAATTAAATTTTAATTGACGTCTAACATAAATGTATATTGCTGCTCTTTATTTCATTCTGTGTACTGGTGAAATACGATTCAGGTACGCGTAGTTTAATCTTCCTTCATTGCACACAATTTGCGGGAAAAATATTTATTTTATGGAACTAAAATGAAATATTCCGTTGAATATTTGATAAGGAGTATCTAACCCTTTGCATTTGTAATAAGGGAAGCTTAGAGATATTTCTACAGGAGACCTAAAAATATTAACGTTTCTACAGTTCAGAATCCGCAGAATTCAGCTGGCATAATCCCTTCATTCATGCAATAATCAAACATCAAGTATTCATAATCCCTCCATTTCCGAGTTCTGCTTCCACTGACCTTTCATTAAATCCGAATTCTATTACATCTGTATGCAGGAATATCATATACACTATCACCAGCTCAGTTCAGTCTACCACGAAACTTTCAACATAGCAATAGTTCCGGGTGAAATTAGAAGTACATACTCATATATTACCAGCTTATTACATTAAAATTTAATCCAAAAACCCAGTAATTTTGAAGATGCGATAGTCAATACTTAATTAACTTAATTTTATTTATATCATTCTACTATAAATATGAATTTTAAATATTGATTTTATACGTACCTATTTGGATTAAAATTTATTAAAGCGGGTGACATAGTAAAAACTTCTCTCTGCCATTTTTAGCGAAATTGAGTTAGTAGTTGATTTGGATTTTGCATTCTTTTTTAAATTATAAATAAATACCTTTTATCTTAACCAAATTTCTGGTAAACCGTGACTGAAAAACCGGGCATAAGGTTTTGTAATTTAATTATGAGTTAATTACTTCTCCAAACTTAAACAATTTCATTATTATATTCCTATTTCCTTCTTGACAATATTGTAAATAATTTTACGAAATTATATTTTTGTAATTTGAATTTATTAAATAAAACCAGTTACAATACATTCCTTGAGACAAAGCCAAATCAACTTGATAAGAAAAAAATATACAGAGTGTCCCAAAACGTACCAGCAATATTATGAAGATGAATTTTAGAACTTATTTAAAGCCGAAAACTCCATATAAACATATGTCATAAATGTAACCGTTACCGAGTTATTGTTTATTTCATAATTTATGTGGCTTGTAGGACCGGTATTTTCACTTGCTAATAAAGGTTTAGATAAATATATCCTTCGTATAATTTTTTTTGTTGTCTTTCCACTTGCGAATAAATTTATTCGAAAGAATAACATCTGTTTTTCGTAGAATAAATTATTAGGTAGTTGGGTAGCGAATAATGGCGAATAACCTGTTTATTAGTAATTTCATTATATTTCCAAATAGTGCAGATTTGTAACAAAATGGATATATTATGATGTTATTTTGAACTATGAATTAATAAATACCGTGAAAAATCGATCACACACCATCAGACAGTGACGTAACCAAATACATGAAGGGATTTTTTGACCGATTCTGATTATGAAAATAATCGGTTTTCAATTCATTATTGCATGTTGGAGGTATAGGCGATGTGCACATTTTAAGCGTCACGCCTCAAACGGCTACACAGTTTTGGTTACCGAATCAATTTTGACATTTCGAGAAAGTGATACAATTTACAATTTTATTTTGAGTTTTTGTTCTTGTGCATGAATATTATACATCATATTATATTGAAATGAATAAAGAAAATATTTAAAATGCTATATAGGTATGTGTTGTGACAATCCAAAATGTCAAAATATCAGAGTAGGTACTGTCGCAGAAAATATAATTTTTCTCATAATATGTGTGATTTCTGTAAACCATTTTATCATATTTAAATTTATATTATAATTTATAATATTAGTTAAATGTTACAAGATGTATAATAGTAACATAGAAATTGAGATTAAAAAGTTGAAAAACTTGAATAATTGAATAGAAGAAAGTTTCTACATATCACGATATCAGTGGATGCTGTTAGCATCCTTCTTTTATATTATTATATTCACAATAAATGAAGAAGATTCTTCATTGAAAATATACCAGGCTCTAAGTGGAATCTGTTGGACAAGCTCGGAAAAGAAAATACACGAAAAATACGAACCATGTGAATTTCTACCTTTAACATTAACATTACATGTACAAAATCTATAAGAAATAGACGAATTATGTCAAAAATAGACTTCTATTTCATACAACTGCAAGTATTATACAACTTTAAGACAATTTTCTGCTTCTTGTATTATATCTTGTTCAAATATTAACTTAAGAAACACATTATTATATAATTCATTATTGCAATCAGACGACCATTGTTGGAATTTTATTCATGCGATAAGTATCTTTTATAATAAGAAAATATGTATACCTAAAAGAATTTTTCATGTTAGTAGAAGATATCTGTTAAAAAGTTATTTTCTTAAACATCTATTCCTCATATAATCTTCTAGGAAATTTATAAAATTTGATACTTCAATCGGTAATTTTGTAAGAATTATTACTTCCCCCACTGCATCACATAATATTTGACGTCCTATCATTCGCATTTATTGCAAATATTTTATAAAATAAAAATTGCAAAATTATTCTGACATAAAACATAACCTTGCTATGTTTCAATGAGTAACCATTTTTGTCCGCTGTCGGCGCTGACTACTTTTGTCTCCTATTGGGGATCGTATTTGATCTCAAACAGGGAATAGGTAAACCATTATAAAGATCCTGATATTTGACGTTGGCAAAATACTTTTGAATTTGGGATACTTTTGTTGAATACAATGAAAATCATTTACTTCGAACCTTCGAACTGAAAGGAATATACAAAACAAAAAGTACCCGGGCAATTATATATATATATATATATATATATATATATATATATATATATATATATATATATATATATATATATATATATCGTCGGGTTACTGCTAGAATAAGATAACTCCATTTTTTGAAGTTTCGAAAAATCGTGGTTTGAAAGTTTGAATTGAAATGAAAAAAACACCTGAGCTTAAAAATGATTTTATGACTGAAAAAATAAAGGTAAATAATGTAACAAAAGAAAAATCCCGTATAAAAATACAAAATTAATTAACATTTTGATTTTTTATCATTAAAAAACTTTTTTATATAGCACTTGTCTGGTTTTGGCAGAAGAAAATTACTCGTCCACAACGTCACTTTGAACATCACTGTCCTGAATGTCGGGTTCAGGGATACTATCTTCACTGATAATATCAGTTTGTAAGTTATCTAGAGCCATTTCGTCTTCTTACAAATGAAACAAAACAATGTAGAATGTAAACCAATCTCTTTTAATGCAAAAAAGACTTACCATTACATAATTTAGGTTCTAACACCATTTTTAATATACGGGAACTACGTGAAGACATTTTTCATTAAAAACGAAGAAAATAATTTCAAATTTCTTACAGTTTGGCAACATGTACACACCGCAACTCAAATAAATTTTCGGGTTAGGTTTATACAAAAACATAAGTTAAGTCCAAACACATGGATACAGAAGCACGAAATGTTTCCAAATTTCATATTTCCAAAATAAACTAAGTGCCAATTATTTTACTGAATATGTTGAAGATTATGTATTTTGCAGAAAACAGTAGAGCGAAAACCAAATAACTGGCAGATGTCTTGTTTTTGCTTGACAAAATTTTAAATGTAATTTTATTTCATACAGTGAAAACAATCTAACTGCCTTTTGTCTCGTTTAGGCTGAACTAGGAAGTTTCATGTAATAAAATATTTTCCTATTTAGACATACAAATGTACTTATCTGATTTTAGCAGACTAAAAGTTATAAAAATGGACTTGGGTTATTTCGGCCACTTGATTTTCCCGCCTTAACGTTTTGTTTGGAGTTGTCTTGTTCTGTCAGTATGTTTTTTGAGCATTATTTAATCTAATGGAGCACTTAACGCCGAATTAACAAAAAGTGGAGTTAGCTTGTTTTGGCAGTAACCCGACGATATATATATATATATATATATATATATATATATATATATATATATGTAATAAAGTAAATAATTTTTTTTTAAATCTTATAGTTTTTGAGTTAAAATTCTTTAATGATTTGTTTAAAATTTCATTAGCCCCCTAATGACAAGATCTCTGCTGCCCAGCTGCCCTCTGCTGTCTGAATCAAAGTTCGATGTACACAGCACAAAAATTGTCGGGTGGTGGTTACATACTTGCAGACAGTAATTAATAAACGATCAGCGGAAAACATATATATTTATGGTATGGAAGTAACTGTTGCTCTTTAAAATATTCCAATTTGTCATATGTGACACTTCAAACCGTGATAATCTCGAAGATATTATATGTAGTACAACATAAATTTACGAATATTACGAAGAGGATGATTTTCATGTAACTTCGTTGACCTTGAGAACTTCACCATAAGAACTATAGATAATTACAATGTCTGTGTATCCGCTATTCATAAACATAAGCATTTTGCCAGAGTTTTACCTTATATAGATGATATTAAAGATATCAAACAAAATTTTGACAACTACGGAACAAAAGAAGTTGACACCGTTGACACATTTCATCCTTGTCTGTTTAACGTGGTTACTCCAAACTCCATCCTTATATCTACTGACACAGATTCACTTTGCAAGGCTACCAATTCACGAACGTTACAGTTATTCAACAGATAGCTATTTGTTTCTGTCAAATGTGTGAAAAGACGCAATGGAATTATTCATTGTATAAATACATAGTATAAATTTATTTAACGAATACTTATTCGAAACTTTATACGGAAGTGAAAATACCGAGCCTTAGTTCAACGAATTTTACGAAATAAATCTTTTTTAATACATTTACAGCCTGTTGTATTCTTTGGCGTAATTCTTCAATCGTATGCATTTCATTTGCATAAACAATCAATCAACTTCATGTCACCCCTAAGATAAAAATTTAATGGAGTCAGGTCCGACGAACGATGATCAAATGTTACCAAACAAAAGACGTGATCATGGCAACTAGATCAATATTTTAGAAATCCGTTAATCTCAAATTTTAGTCACATAAATTATAAAATAACAATAACTCGTTAAAGGTTACGTTTAAGACCTATGTTTATATGAACTTTTCGACTCTAAATAAGTTCTGGAATTCATCCCTGATATATTGCCGGTACGTTTTGGGACACTCTGTATTATTAATAATATAGAAAATTTAGATATAATGCAAGTCTACGGCAATATTGCATCATTTTTATTAACATTACATACATATGTACTACTAGGTATATTGTGTTTTTTAATAAAGGAAGTAGCACAAATATTTCTATAATTTTCTCAACATTAAACTTATTAAAAAACTTAATTATGTAGTTGTTAGAATTTACACAAATTATCCTAATTGGCGTATTTCATTGCATTGAATTAATATCTGGAGCACGTATACCTACATACCACAACTAAAAATTTGAAAAAATAAATGTGTACCTTTCAACGCTAGTTAGTCAAACATATCTCAGACAAAGAGTGCTACGTAGTAATTAGAGGATATTGAAATTAAATACGTCCGTCGTTTATTCAGTGAAATATAAAATGGAAACTGCTAAAAGAGTAAAAAAGTTTTATATTAAATTCTGAAAAAAATTCACATGTAAATGTTAAAATATCATGTCTCTTACTCCTCAGTACAGTCAGTGGCGGCGCTAGGGGGGGGGGGGCTGGGTGGACACGTGCCCACCCTAAAAAGTCTTGTGCCCACCCAGTACCAACATACAAATAATTTTTCTATATATAAAATTTGTGAATAAAATTTTATTTTTAATTCTGAATATTATTTGTAATTCAATTTGTTATAAAATTAAAAGAGCAGAAAATACAGCCATATGAAAATTTCACAATTGTATTCTGTGATTTGGCAATTTATTTTTGTACATGAAAGCGAGAAAACATGCAGCTTCACATCCTTTGAAAAAATGTAACTTTCAATTAAAAAGTATTTGACCTTGAATGAAAAAAAAGTTTGTTTATAAATTATTTCTTTATTATTAATTAAACTAAGAGGAATAAATGCAAAACTTATTCAAAACAGCATTTGCAACAAATTTTAATTCTGGAACTTTTGGTCTTAACAATACAATACCACACAATTAGTTTCGGCAAAGAATGTACCACAGAAAGAACATTACTAACCTACTACCAGTACGAGTATATTTGAATATTTATCGATTTTTCTAACTATTCCCATTGTGTGATTCATTATTTATTTCTAATTATATTCATTTTTGAAAAACTACAATGATCACTTATTTTAACTTCATTATACGAATATGTACAGAAGTACAAAATATTACCTAACTGATGTAATTTGTGTGTATTATATAAACGTTTCTTAGTTTGCGAATGCGGCTTGTAACTAGTCTAATCTAACCTCACTGCAAGCAAATTCCATTGAGTGGGCTGTGGAGTTCTTGTCAGCGTAAAGCCGGACTGGCCAAAGCCGGTGACAGAGGGTAGCCTCGGCTCGGACTTGGTGGCTGAAGGGAGGAGTATTGATTCATTGCTGGACGTGGCTAACTTGATTGAGTATATGTGCATACTGTATTGGTACTGATAGTTTATGCTGCATATAGGAGTTTCATAGTTGATGAATTCATAGAAGCCTTTGACAGTATATTCGGGCTAATTACAGCACACAAGGTAAAAAACACGAACAGAGTGTAGTGTACAAAACCCATGCATGTTCTACGCTTTTTGTTGTACGAGTATATATAATTATATTTGCAGTATACTTTTAAAGGCCATATCTGTAACATACTTACTATATTCTTTTCTACGACTGCAAACTAAAACAGCAAAAATACGGACACACGCTGTTAGGTTACTTATTTTTTACACAATTACAGCTGTCATCTGCTCTCCACGTTGTGACCACTAGTGCAGCTAAATTCAGCCCGTGCTCAATGAATTAACTGTTAATCAGGTATATTCTGTAAAATTAGCGTGCACATTAAACTCGAAAGTCACCGTTAATATTTTAACAGATTCTTTAATTTTTCATTTGCTATTCAGTAAGCACAGTCACCTCTGCTGCCACTCGGACTCATCGGGGTGTGTCGGTTTTTATATTCAAAATTGACTCGTGTGAAATTCGAACGCGGTCCCACACGATCTACCTTTGGTGCGTTCGGCTTGCTAACGCTTTTTACTCTTTTGACTCCAAGAGTTCCTATAACCATTCGGGTATGTACTATGGAGTAAATAGATCTCACTCCTTTATCGTTCGGGTACACGGAGTGGAGATAACTCCATTTACTCTACCTCTTTGCATGGGATTTAAGGAGTGCACATGCGTATTAGGTTATTTTTTGGCGGCCAATAAAAAGTTTGAGTTTTAATTTTACAGGGTTCTGTGCTAATTGTGATGTGTGCCTTAGTGCCTCGCTTGTTTAGCTATTTTTCTTTGCGGTATTGTGGTTATATATATATATATATATATATATATATATATATATATATATATATATATATATATATATATATATATATATATATATATTTAAATAGGTATTCATGCTGATAAAATAGGGAAGAGTGATTTATTATTATTTTAAATTTTTATATAATCCATATAATCTGGATTATAAAATAAATAAATAAATAAATAAATAAATAGGTAATTTTTAAATGTTATATTATTTAAATGCAGTACCTACAATTCACTTTTTATAAATTTAAAAGCTGACAGTTTATTTACCACACTCCTGTGCAAGCCGAACGCTGACTATATGCTCCGAAAGATCTGAGGTCACGTGACAACACTCCGTGCTCCACTCTAACTCCCTTAGAATTAACAAGCCGAACGCACCAAAATGCCAGGTGAGCAATCGTAAGCACACGACCACCGATGACGTACGATGATGTACGTTAACATTTAATAGAAATCGTTAATACAACCACATTAAGAACAAGAAATTTTACATCATCTTGACACCTACGTTAAAAGTTTAAGGCAACGTTAATATCAAAAATGGCTTGCAAATATAGTTATAAATATCCTTCTATTGGAAGAAATTGAGAGATTAAATGAATGAAGGGTAAATATATTAATGTCTTTATTTGAACTAATTATTACTTACATACATATGAATAATTAATGATTAATTTTACTTGGAAGTTTACGTCACATAACCACAACAATAATTGGCCAAAATACATTTAATCATTTTAGGCGCTACGCAAGACTTCGATCTCGATATCTTCGGGTACAAGTGATCCATTCCATTTGCCTGATTATTAATTTAATAAAAGTTTTAGATTGTCAAAGGCAGTATGCTTTAGCTTTATTTACAGTTTTGACATGAGGAATCCAATAAGAATCACTGCAATCTGCAATACCTATCACTACACTAATAATAATTTAATAAATTCATAGGTAAAGGTACATTAACTAATTATTAATGCAGGTTCTAATCGGAGGTTGTTATAATTTGGAATGAGCTAACGCGGTTTGGTTCGTGAACCTCTTTTCTCTCGCAAAACACATATTAAAAATAGTGCAAATACATATTTGTACCTATGCATATATGTTATCTGACATATTTATAAATAATTATTTTAATTTAGGTATATATTTTAAGGATTTGACACTCCATTTTGATAAACTTTACACACTATAAATGATTGGTTCTAGCATCATATTAAAAACTTGTTTATTATTAATCTAATTATTGTACCTTCATATTTTTGAAAGGAAAATGCACATAAATATTTATAGTAAGAATAGTTATATTAATTTGATAACAAAAGTACACTTGCGAACTCTCGGTGAAATAATGTCTAATAAAGTATTTAAAAAACTCTTCATTTTTCATAAGATTTCAGCATCTGAATCAACCCCTCGGTCATTTTTCAGATGCTGACCGACCGAGAGACAACGCGTTTCCCTCTTATTGGAGTTCATCTTGGTGTATGGTGTAACTGTCGTCTCTTTGCAGAGATTGTTTTTGCCACCCCCTGAATATGAAATTCCAATTTTTTGTTTCCATCTGGAGAAAGATAAACAAATAGAAACTACTCGAATTTGACGATCATGTGACAAAAACAGGTGTAGTTGTGAAGTGTGAAGTTTGACGTTGATGTAAACTAAAAGAAATGAAATAGTCTCCAATATTTTGGTAAACAAATGATGCTTCCATAAAATTCTCGCTGAACTCATTTTATAATATGTACGTACCCATCCTTACATAAACATGACACCAAAACACTTGTAATATGGTGGCAACTGATTCTCCATGAAATACTCTTTTTAAAAAATCAATCTTTCAGGGCTTTAGTCTTACTAACTCTCTTTTTAAGGTTGTTGTAGTTCTAAAAGTCCACATTACTCTGCATAATGATATGTTGTATATTGTATATAATCTTCTCTATATAGTATAAAATGTCCAGTACGTTTCTGTCTGTCTGTGCACTAGACATATTTACATGCGGTTTCCATTATTCTTTAAAGCACTAGCCAGGAATGATTTCGATTTATGAAATATTAATCTACAGTAAAAGAGAGCCGAACAGTGGCGATTTAAGTAAAGCAAGTCGATGGAAAAATGGTTGTGCAATCACTTTCTTAGGTTACTCGAAACTAAACCGTTAAAGATGTGCTATTTCGACATCTAGCCGCTTAGTGTAATGTTTTTATGTTTTATGATTGGCGTTGATCACTAGAGATGAAAATTGGATGATTTATATAATAAACAAGTTGTTTATATATATATATATATATATATATATATATATATATATATATATATATATATATATATATATATATATATTTTGTATGTAGTCTATATCCTTTTTGTATAAGATTGTTAGAATTATAATTATATTTTACCGTGTACATCGTTTAATGTGAATTTTAACAGATACATACATATACAGGTGGCGCTCGAAATCCGTTAGGCATTTATTAACATGGGAAAACCGTTTTTCCTTGTGCGTTGCTTCCCAATTTACTTTAGATAAAAATGCTTCAAATAAAAATTGTAGATCATGAAATTCTGCATTTGAATCAATAAACAAAATTAATTTTTCATGCTTTGTAAAATGTAGAAAATCACATCAAAAATAGTGAATTCGTAAAATTCATAAGCAGAATAATAATTTAATTTTATAGAGTTCAAAAACTCATTTATCTTCTTAAAAAAATCGCAATATTTGACAGTTAAAAAATTAAACTTTTGTTTGTCGTTTTATTTTAATTTCAAAACTTTCATATTTACTTACTAGAGTTACTGAACATACATAATGAATTTTGTTTACTAATTTATAAGTGGAACTTTATGCTCTACAACTTTTATTTGAAAATTTTTTTCCTCAAATAATTTGGGGGTACGAAGAAAGTGTTTACTCATGTAACGGATTTCTAGCATCACCCGATATGTAAACAATATAGAAGAATTATTAAATATAAAAAGTTGTAGAAAAAGGCCGCGACAGCATATACTTTATATATATCTTAAATAGAAAGTTCATAATATATAGGTTTTTATATTATAGTACGTGAAAAGAAAAAAAAAGTTAAAACATTACCCGTACAGTATGTACCCAATTACCGTTTATAGTTAGTTCAGGAGATACCGTATCGTCCGAACGAAACTTGTGGTGGTTTATTCAAAATTGTAAAACCAAGGTAGGCCACTAGGTCGTTAGTTTTATGTAAAAGTATAAAATTTAAAAAAAATATCTTAAGATTAGTAATTACATATATGTATGCTGAACATCATATGTCGGTGTTTTTATAAACTATAGAACTATAGTTTAAACTACAAAATTTAATATCGTGTCGAATATTATATTCTAAAGTCATATAAATCACGTATGAAAACTTGTCTTCTGGAAGTCATCCGTACGTTTTCAAACCTAGAGTAATAATTCACGCCACGTGTAAGTGAGGGCTCCTCTCAGCGCTCGTGTCACCATGTCACTCTGTAATTGACACGGCAGCCGGCGCATCCGGCAATGATCAAAATTACCGGAAGTGACACTACAATCACATCCCAATTGGATCTTCGTTCATGTAGTTGAGATTTATACATGTCATCGTCATCTCGTGACCACCAACGCTGCCTTCCATTCTAATTAACCAAACAGCTTCGCGACTGCACCCGATGCGCGTCGATAATGGCCGAGCTGTCAGGGCTAAGCTTCACAATTCTGGACGTTTTAAATCCGATAGATTTAGGGAAATTGATTTGGGAATTTTTTAATTAAATTGTGCGAAATATTGAACGTGGTGAAAGGATGATTTTTTTGTTTTTATTCTAGTTTATAAAATTGTTATACAGGGTGTTAAAAAAGGGGAAAAAATTGAGGGTATTTTTTAAAAGTAAGTATTGTATCTCAATTTTGCCCTTTTTTAACATCCTGTATGTTTTAACATATTGACTTTAAAATTCGTCCGAATTATTTTAATTTCTATTACTAGGTACTTGTTTAAAGTATAAACGTCAAATTTTATAACGAAAATCGACTACCATACACGTACTACGGCACGGTAAGCGATGGACAAATTGTGCGCCCAATTGACCACCACACAGTTGTCCTGAACTGGGCCCTGGACAAGTTGTCCATCACCTAGTCACCTATCTTAGCGTTTGTCTATATCTACTCAGATATAACATCCCCATATGTTCATATGTACAACCAAAAAACATTCTACAGTGTTACAATTGCATTATAACCTTTTAATTACTATTAATTGTGATTAACGAAGTTGTAATATGATGGCATATGACGTGTTAACCAGCCAACAGCACTATCTATCGAACTCAGTACAAACTGGAGTGAGCCTTGTCATTTATTATAAGGCCGGGGCCACAACGGCGCATCGATTCTAGGCCCCAACTTCTGCACCGACCCTAACACCAACCATTGCTCCACTCTAAACTAGCCTCGCACTACTAGTGTCCTCAACGACGCATCGCACGTACGAGTAGCATTTGCTTAGATACTGTTTAAAAAATGTTTTTGTCATCATCCTCAGATGGAGACTTAATAATTAATTCATATTTATCATATATTTAAGAAGATAAACTTAAGGCATATTCTTTCCACCGTTTTTTTAAATAAACGAATAATGGTGGTTTTTGTGAACTTTTGCTAAGGTCAGTGCAAAGGTAGATGCTAGGGTCGGTGCAAGGCGCTAGGATCCGTTATGACCATAGGCTCACTCGAATACAGGTAATAATTTTTTGATGTTGCGGTGCGACGGTCTGTGCGCAAATCAGCGCGCCATTGTGGCCCAGGCCTAAACATGGAAGAGTGCAGCGAAGTCTAGTCATTACATAAAAAAATTATCAGGGAATTTACTCTTTAGATTTTCAACCTTTAGTGCAACAACTTAATATTTATAAGAGAATGCACTTGAAACTGATGTGCACTTGATATGCCAACATGACAACGATAGAGCTATTTTTCTTGGCATAAATAACTGATCTGTAACATTTGCAGTAATGATGATATGTTGTGTAACCATTTTTGTAAAATTTAGATGGTGTATCTCTATAACCATTAATTAACATTTTAATTTTTCTCTGAACAATGTAGAATGGCTTTTTGTTATCATATTTAAATGAAAATGAATTCTTCATGTTTGCTTTCACTGTTATGTTGTCCTACATTAATGTGCATGTTACTGTAATTAAACTGAAAAGTGTTTCTGATAAAAGTTGAATTAAATTAACTTATCATCATAAAACCCTTTGTAGTTGAACTTAAAAAAAAGTTTGTTAGATTTCGTAAAAAAGTCCATAAAATTTTGAATACAAATAAGTGAACTTACATCTTACATTTGTATATTGTGTTATGTTTTCTTTTCTAAAGTTTTTATTGCTTTTGTGTTGTGCAACATATTGATATTGAATGTATCCATACCTTCTAGAATTCTAGCTTCTAGACATCTTAAATTAAATATGACTTCTCGTGGAAACTTCATTCCACAATTTATGTGCAATATTCTACTCTGTCGGATTTGACAACGATAAAAATTATTCAGCTGTCGCTGTAATTATAATGCAAATGGCATTATTTTGTAAATAAAGTAAATTTACTTGAATTTTATAATTTTTTCCGCAAAAACAATTGTATAAATCACGGTACACCTACATGATATTAGAGGACGAAAAGTATTATTTAATTACTATATGTATAAATCGAATATAATTACATGTTGTTTATTATTTTTTTTCTCATGAATGCTCGTACAATAGGAGTGGGAGTACGGAATACGTAGACAAAACTTGACTCCATATCAGTGGTGTTAAGCATTGGAAGCTTTAAATTTAAAACAAGCTAATACGAGTATTACCCGATATGTACAAATATTTGCAAAACATATTGTTGTAACGTAACGTGTGTAGGTTCTTATGTTGAGAGTGTCTATTTGGGGTTGTTAAATTAATTATGTGAATCTTGTATTATTGATATATTGAAATATAGTTTAATACAATTCGTTTATAAAAGTAAATTATTGCTGTCTATTGATACCCTAACTAAATACTAATTCTTCAACTCCTAATAGTCCTAATCACTGACTAACTCCCTGTCCGGCAGCGGAGCAGAATCTATTTCGTTTTTTTTCAATAACTTGACCTTGAGCTATATTTTCAAATAACGGTACCTACGTAATGACAATAGCGACCATAAAATTTAAGGGATAAAGCAATAGATATTTCCAAGAATTTCACTTATACCTACTTATACATTTTGTTCTAATCTTTACATTTTGATGTCTCAGTTATGTAACATAAATGAATATTTCTTATTTTCTGGATTTCATAACACCATTTAATAAATTTCGAAGTGAAAATAGCGTGCCTCATAATTTGTAAAAAAAATTGGTTATTATTTTAAAATGCCCAATTGAATTAACTTTAAGATTAAAAGAAACCGAAAGGGGCTACAAAGCTGAAATCCTATAGAAATTTAAACAAATACACCGGTAGGTCAGTCGGTGAAAAAGTACCTGGTTTTTGCACGTGTTCTTCAGAGAATTGCATTATATCAGTTTATAAAAATATCTGATACCAACTTTCCTAAATTGTTTATCTGTTCCTATTTAATAATTTTAAAAAATTATCTTTCAAAATAATTAACTTATTCATCATAACATATTGATTCATAATACGTAAATCTAATTCACAGATTGTAATAATGTATATTTTATTAGCTTCATAATCGAGATTCACCCTTTTTCGGTCCCAGAACCGGGAACCGATACGTTTCGGTTCCAGAACCGAGAACCGTTGAGATTCGATTCCAGAACCGAGAACCGATGAGATTCGATTTCGATTCCAGAACCGAGAACCGGGTAGTTTCGGTTCTAGGACCGAGAAACGGGTAGTTTCGATTCCAGAACCGAGAACCGGATAGTTTCGGACTCGGAACCGAGAACCGGGTAATTACACATTGAAATAACTGGGTACCCGGGTAATTTTGGAACCGGAAACGAACCGAACCGGAATCGGTTCCCACCACTACTATTCCCAATCTCCCACTCCCTTATTAGGCCGAACAAAGACTTCAAATTTCTAGTGAAATCCGGTTTACAACAATATATTTTTTAAAAAATCTGATGTGGCCAGCACGTTACCT
The DNA here is from genome assembly GCA_963082715.1 of Harpalus rubripes. NCBI lineage: Eukaryota > Metazoa > Arthropoda > Insecta > Coleoptera > Carabidae > Harpalus > Harpalus rubripes. The sequence continues at coordinate 43,579,575 of OY720451.1, read as the reverse complement.
TCTGTCAGTTTTATATATTTTATACAAATTCCATACAGAAAGTTTCTTGTAAGAGATTCTACATTTCCAGTAAAATTATAAAACGAACATACGATGCCAATGGGCCCGTCCAAGTCTTCGGCTTTTTAGTAATTATATGTCGCATATGAATTTTGAACATAAATAAAAGAAAGCGACATAAAACTTGCTATATATTTTGTATTTTTATACCGATAATAATGTAATTAAAGTTTTTAGCGTAAATTGGTCGCCATGTTGTGACGTCAGCGTCACTACAGTCGTCCAGTTACCTTGTGGATATGTCACTATAGAGTGGACCAGGCATATTTTGCTCATAAATTCGCGATTGGCTTTACACATACTCTAACATACACATATTTAATATAGTCGGCGTAATTTTTTTTAAGATAAAAAAATACTTATTATAATTTATGCTTTAATTATTGTAATCTCAATACTTGTCATTATTGTAATCACTTAGTAAATAGGAATGAAATAATATTGGATTATTTTTATTATGAACTATGTTTTGATAATTGTAATCAATACTGTCATTGTATTTATTTATAAATAAAAATTAATTTAAATACTATTTTAATTATAATAATGATACGTGGTGAGTGTATTATATTTATATATTTCAATATAAACACAAATGATATGACATTTATAATTTTTAAAAACTATTTATTATTTTTATTATTCGTTACTAACGTAACGATCACAAGCGTCTATACATCTCCCCTCTAGATGTTTATATCGATTTATAAACATTTTATACATAAAAATTATATAACAGTATTTATTAAAGAATTAATCTATTAGGGGGCTTTACTATTCTTCCACTTCTCGTACGGTTCACATCTTGGTAATTCGACGGGCGATTCGTCTCCGTGGGATTCGTTTATTTTATCAGGCAATGGAACTAAGTTAAACCGGTTCCTTCGTATGGTTCTTTTGTTTGTATTTACTTTATAAGACCTTGGTTCGTGTGTACGACTAAGAACGGTTCCAGGTCGTTTAAGATCAGTAATCCATACTTTGTCACCTGTTTTCATGATCGGCAGATCTCTGGTTGCATGACGAAGATCGTAGTTCATTTTCTGTTGGTTACGTTGTTGTTCTTCTTTAGCACGTAGTTCTTTGATGTTTCGTAGTTTCGGTTCCAACTGTTTCTCGACAATCGGAATTGACGTACGAATTTTCCTCCTCATTAAGAGTTCCGCCGGCGAATACCCGTTGAAAATCGGAGTAGCTCGGTAACTCTGCATAGCTTTATATGGATCGTCGCTTTTCTTTAAGTTTTTTTTGACGATCTTGACTGCCGCCTCTACGAAGCCGTTGCTTTGAGGAAACTTCGGGCTTGATGTTATGTGCTCGAATTCCCATTCTCTTCTGAACTTCGTGAATTCTGACGTTAATAGCGGTCCGAAGTGGGTCCCATTGTCGCTGTGAACCACTTCTGGCGTACCATGTCTCGCGAAGATGGATTTGAGGTGTTTAATAACTTCGGCTTCTCGTAGACTGCTTAAGAGCGCGATCTCGGGATATCTCGAATAATAATCTGTAACGAGAAGATAGTAACGATTGTTTAGAAAAAATAAATCCATGGCAATCTTCTGCCAAGGTCTTGAAGGAAACTCGGATGGCAATAATGGTTCATGCCGGTTTATCGTCTCAATGGCGTATTTTGGACAGTTTTTTAAATGTTTCAATGTCATTTGAGAGTCCTGGCCACCAAACTGATGTATTCGCTCGTGCTCGGCATTTCGTAATGCCTTGATGTCCTTCGTGTATCTTTTCAAGGATGCTACGGCGAAGTGAGCTTGGGATGACTATTCGGGATCCTCTCATTAATAACTTACGCTCGATGCTAAATTCAGATCTATACTGCCAGTAAGGTTTCAATTCTGTCGCTAACGTGTTCTGATTGGGCCATTCGGTCTTGCAGAACTCGATGATCTTCGAGCATGAGTCGTCGGATCTCTGCTTTTCGATGATCTCTTGAATTCGACGTTCTGAAGCTGGTAAGTTGGTCGCAACCATCTGGACATACGCATTGATTTGATCTTCTAAATCGTTGTTGTTTTCAGATTGGTCGACTGGCCGTCTTGACAAAATGTCGGCGATTCCTAATTCTTTTCCTGGCACATGACGCATTTTGTATGAGTAACGCGTTAAACGTAGTCGCATTCTCTGGAGCTTCGGCGTCAAGTCATCGAGGTCTTTTGATGTGAATATCGGCACCAGTGGTTTGTGATCGGTCTCGAGTGTGACTGTGAGTCCCAGTATAAAGTCTTTCAAGCGTTCACGAGCCCACACAAGAGCGTATCCCTCCTTTTCTATCTGAGGCCAGTTGCGCTGATGTTTCGTCACTGTTTTCGATGCATACGCTATTGGTCGAAACTTGCCATCATCTTGCTTCTGTTTCAAAACTGCGCCCACGCCGTATGATAATGCGTCAGCCGCAATAACTGTCTCTCTTGAAGGATCATACCATGCTAAAACAGGTGCTGATGCGAGGTCTTTCTTAATCTCGTTAAATACCTTGATTTGGCTTTCTCCCCATATAAATTCATTTTTCTCACTCAAAAGTTCATTGAGCGGATGGGCTTTTGTTGCTAAATTAGGAGCAAATTTTGAAATATAATTAACAGAGCCAAGCAGACTTCTGAGTTCGGAAATGTTATCTGGCCGGTCCATCTTCAAAATCGCTCGCACACGGTCATCGTTGACGCTGATCCCGTCTTCTCCTATCAGATGTCCGAGATATTCAACTTTTGTAGCGCCAAATGTGCATTTGTTGATATTTAAAGTAACCTTGTGTTTCATGAGTCGTTTGAAGACGCGATGTAAACGTTGATCGTGTTCTTCAATCGTTTTCCCGTTTACGAGAACGTCGTCCATATTAACTTGCATTCCGTCCAGTCCGTCTAATATTTGCATCATACGTTTTTGGAAAAATTCAGGAGCCGCCGTTATACCAAAAGGAAGTCTTTTGAACTTAAACCTTCCAAATGGAGTTATAAATGTTGTGAGCAACTGTGATTCTTCATCCAAGTCGCACTGCCAAAAACCATTATTCGCGTCGAGTTTGGAGAAGAATTTTGCTTCACCGAGACGTCCTAATATATTGTCTGTAACTGGCATCGGATGAAGTTCTCGTTTCACGTATTTGTTTAGGTGTACATAGTCAACGCACATACGAATAGTCCCATTTGGTTTTGGTGCGAGTACTAGGCCAGCACACCAATCAGTAGGTTCCTCCACTGGTTCGATTACTCCGAGTTGAATCATGTTGTCGAGATTTGCTTTGATTTCTTTCAACATTGGTATCGGAATACGACGAGGAGCCTTGAGTGCATATGGTACTGCGTTTTCCTTTAAATTTATCTTGTATGGTATTCGAATTCGTCCAAGTCCTTTAAAAAGTTCAGGATACGTCTTGATTGGGTCAAAAGACATTTTTGTATTGTCTTTTACGGCGTCTACGCCGTTGCATCTCTTAATTATGCCAAGTTCTTCGCTCGTGTTGCCGTCTAGTAGAGGGTCCGTCAGGTTTCGTACGACGTATATCTGCGTCATTACTGATTTGTTTCTATATTTCACCTTCTCCCAGAAAGTCCCTAAGGTTTCCATCATTTGGTGATTTGCGTTGTACACTCGAATCGGTGGCGGACGTAAACTAACTTTAGTGAAAAAGTCCTTGTATGTTTGTTCTGGAATGCAAGTAATGTCAGCTCCACTATCAATTTTAAAACTGACCTTTGCATCCC